>OW052250.1:0-627500 GCA_932526585.2 Philonthus cognatus | reverse complement strand
GCTTCATCAGGCAGATGAAATAATGTTTATTTATTTCATCTGCCTGATGAAGCCACTGTGTGGTGAAACATGTTGCAGTGTTCAACAATAAAAGTGAAACCCTCCCAACTGCGTTGTTTTATTTCAAATAGTATTATGGAGTTTCATCATGTATCCGCCTCATCAATTAAAAATTTTATATCATCGTACAAAAGTTACCAAATTGAATTATTCAGAAGCCGCTGAAATTTTCAAACAATCCAATAATCCACGTGTAAAACTTTCGAACGAACAAACAGATGTGTTGTATTCACCACTGTTTAATACTTTTTAGCTATAGAAACACTGTAAGGATTGGTTGTCGGGAGGGCAGCCGCAGCCCACTTAGGCCAAGTTTTAGAAACACTGTAAATTCAAAACTTGAAAATGACACTAAATATGTCGAAACTTGAGTCGTAGAATTATTAAAATAAAGTGGAAAAAAACAAACACGCGTCAATATTGATTTATTAATATGGATTACCACGTAGGACCTCTCAATTCTATATAAATACTGTGTATATTTCTTATTTTATAGGTCAGATAACTTCCGTTTTATTCGATTCCGCTGGAAAATACGTGCTAACATCCGGCGACAAGCAAATCAAAGTGTTCTATAACGTCACAGGACATCGTTGCAACATCGATTCGGCTAAAGAAAAGCTCAAAAGCAAACAGACTTCGGCTACAAAAGAACGCCTGCTCAAGTTGATCGAGGACAGTGAGGCATTCCTCAAATCAATCAACGAAAATTAATTATTAAAAGGAATACATCAAGAACAATTAAGAATGCGTACATTCCAATACAGAAGAAATTAATATTCACGTTTACAAAATTGAGAAGACTATTTCAAAGTTTCAGAATTTTTGGAAATTATTATAATGTAAAGAAAATGTAATATCGTGTCGTCTATTTTCGTAAAATGTATTTTGGAAATGTTTTTTTACTTGGTTTTCTTTTTACTTTTCATAATAAAGTATAACATTTATCACAAATAACGTTTTTTTTTATAAACCAGTTGTTCGAGGCCTTAGCCAGGAGTGGGAGGGGGGGGATATGGGGGTTCAAAATCCCCTGAAATTTTTAAAATGTTTAATTTTTGTTTTCATAAGGACATAAAGTCTTAATGTAGTTGTATGAGTTACGTAAAGGTGTTAAGTCACTTAATTAAACACAGTTATATTCCTTTCTTCACTTTTATTTTTCTTGCATAAAGTCTGTACGTCGTCACCTTAAGCAGTAGCGTACTGTCTAGTACAGTGATGGGGAAACTACGGGCCGCGGGCCAAGTCCGGCCCGCGGAAAGGTTTAATCCGGCCCGTTTAAGAGTGCCGTCGTGAGAATGTTTGAACGCGTTCTTACTTCGTATAAAAACTACCTACCTACGATTAAGCATTATTCTTTGACCCGCTACGATTGTCTGGTTATTACAAATGGCCCGTCTTAAAAAAAGTTTCCCCACCACTGAGTTAAGCAATTATTGACCAACTGTTTAAGTCAATTAAAACTCACAAATAAACGTCACAGTCAAAATCAGCAAAAAAACCCCTAAAAATTCAACAATATTATTTATTAATAAATAAAAAAAAAATAAATTAATAAATAATAAATAAAATAAATAAAAATAAAATAATTTATTAATAAAGTTTATTATTTATTATTATTATTTATATTTTGAAATTCACTTGAAATCAGTGTTCTATACGCGTGGCGCATGAAGTAAAATTTCGAGTTTAGAAAAGCCCCGTGAAAATTTGTCTCGGGTCGCTGCGCGACCCTCGACAAATTTTCTACGCGGGGCTTTTCTAAACTCGAAATTTTACTTCATGCTTAGTCTGGGAGTGGAAAACACTCGTTTATAGTTTCAAATTGATCTCTACAAAAAAGGTAAATACATTTTGTTTCTAAAATAAATAGGGAAGCCAAAATTTAAACATTTCAAAACTTACATGGGATTTCCTATGTTGCGTCCGCCAAGTCAACACCCGGTATATTCCGTAAGTGACAATATGTGTGAATAAAACTACGTAATAACAATATTTTCCAACTAACAACGTTAAATAAAGTTAAATCGAGCGCGATAAAACATTTACCCTCCAATTGTTAAAAAATGTAGTTAGCCATTAGCCCTTTTGCGGGCGCACTCGATTTCCTCCCCATTCCCCGTCCACCGATATTAACTAGCAATTTCACGTTGTAGCTAACAGGAATTTAAAAGGACAAGGTTGGCGCAATTTATAAGCTTTTAACCTTGGACCCATCATCCCGAAAATCTATCAGCTATTATCATTCAATCGCCTTCGACGATAATACTAATAGATCCAGTGATTAATCATTCTTTATCGGCCAGGCCGGCTTTTTTATTTCTATTTCTGTGTGTTTCTCGTACAAAGACACACACCCACACACACCGAGGCCCCATAATGGGGCCCACAATCGAGAAAATATCCGGTCCGGTCCTCCGCCATTTTGTTCGCCAACGCGATGACTTATCCGATTAAAAAAAAATACTAACAAGTAGCCAAAAGATCACTTATTAAGGTGTGCCCCATGCGCCCTTACTGAAGGGCCCGGGGGGCCCGTCGGAAATTCACAAAGTTCAAAAATTTTTAAAATGTCATTTTTTAACAAAAAATCTAAGAAAAAAATTCACCATTCCCTGTGAGTTTACCGTTGAGAGCTGACATTTTAATCGAATGTACACTAGGGTAGTACCTTTTATATGCCCGGGATCGCTTTTTATCTTTTGAATATTTGCTGAAATATTTAAGTTTATGTTGGCGCAGTCGTGAAAATCACGAAAAATTACAATTTTTTGTTTACTTTTGTCACAATAATAGTAGACCGATGGGAGTTGGGCTACAAATGGGCAATAGGAATCTGCATAAATGCTGAAAATTTCATCGTATAAAAGGTACTACCCTAGAGTACATTCGATCAAAATTTCAGCCCTCTACGATAAACTCACAGGGAATGGTGAATTTTTTTCTTCGATTTTTCGTTAAAAAATAGTATTTTAAAAATGTTGAAAATTATTGAACTTGGTGAATTTTTGACGGGCCCTATTGGCCCTTTAGTAAGGGCGCATGGGGCACTTCTTAATAAGTGATCTTTGGGCTACCTGCCAGTATTTTTTTTAATCGGATAAGTCATCGCGTAAGCGAACAAAATGGCGGATGACCGGACCGGATATTTTCTCGATTGTGGGCCCCATAATGGGGCCCCGGCAAAAAGTGGGTACATCGATAGAAAGCCCTTTTAACGGCCTACACGGCCCCGAAAACGGATATTTTTTTGGAGGCCCCGTCGGCCCACAATAAAAATCCAAAGTTGGGGAGAATTTTTGTTTTCTAAGAACCGTCACCGCCCCCGAGTTGGGAAAGTGAGGCGGGGCGGTGTACATGATTCTTGTAGAGCAAGTGGAGGGCTACAATTTGCCCCTCGAAAAATCGTCGTAGGTCGTCGCATAAGGGAGTTATTAAGGGGCAAAGTTGAAAATTGTTTTATTTAATTGCCGCCCCCCGGACGGCGGCAGACGCTTAAACTGAAAACCGATCGGAGGCCCTTCAAAGGGCGCACCTGACGGCGTTAACCGCGAATCGATCGGAGTTCGGAGCTGGGCGCTATAAAAAAAAAACGAAAAACGGCGAAAAAGCTCTCGAAATGGTAATTATTTTTTTTTCTCGGCCCCCCGGGGATATTTTTTCAACTGCTATAGCCTATACAATGTAGAAATGATGTGGGTACACTGTGGTATTTTTAGATCTTTCGTGTAATTTTTGGTTCGGATCACATTTCGACTGTAGTTTTTTTTTTTGCAAATTTTGACCCCCCCCCCCTTCAGTTTTTCGCCGGTGCCGCCCCCGGGGGCGGCGATTTTCGGTCGGAAAAAATCTCGTCGCATACAACTTTTTGCGCTCTATCCTAGGGTGAAGGCGGCGATTTTTTATCTGTCGTGGTTTTCCCGGAAAAAAATTGCAAAGTCGGGATTTTGAGAGGGGCGGTGCGGCGCAGGGGGGCGGCCTTCGGCCGCCCCCGTCTGTTAGTTTTGCCTTGGGGGGCCTCCGGCCCCCCTCGCAAAAGCTCGCTTCACTCGCTTTATTGGAAGTTGGTTTTTTTTGACATATTATATTATTATACAGGGCTTTCATTAATTCCCGAACCCCACGTGACTAAATTTAAAATTGCCGCGTAAATTATTGTATTTGTACGTTGGAGGCTTTGAAAAAAGTAACCAAACGTTACTAAAGTCAAATTTGACATAAACGTTTATGCGCGGTGCATCGTTAAACCAACCTTTGAGATCTTACAAGATTCGCACGGAATTTTCAGGTAAGCAAAAATTGTTTAATTATTCTGAAACATTGAGTTTTATTTCTATTTATTTTGCAGAGTCAATTTGCTAGGATAAGCAAATACTGCGAAAATTAATAAAAATTAGTTACATTTTTGAAGATGAGCCTATTTTTTAATCATTTTAAATATAATATTTTCAGTCGTCATAAAAATACGCCGGCGAATAAATATTTTTAAATCTAGGGAATTTTTGTGTGAGCCATACCACCTTGTACATTTGGTTGCCTATTATTTTTGGTCACGTGGGGTTCGGGAATTAATGAAAGCCCGGTATATATTATTATACTATAAATTTATTAATTAAAAATGGAATGACAGCTAAACAAAGTGAATAAGTTTGAAAGAATATTAACACGTTCGATATACCAGGCTTTCGGAGATAAATTCGATAGTTTTAAAATACTGGAAATATTATTATTATTATCACTGCTAGCAGAGGCAAGCGGCGAAGCCGATGAAGCCACTGCATTGTGCTTGTTTCAGTTTAACTTCAAAATAAAATAAGCGGAAAATAAATTGCATTTTAATTTAAAATAACCAACATAACATATGCAACTTGGTTGTAAAAAAAAACCGGAGAGAAATGTTTATAAATTGCTGATTAAAATGATTTCATTGTTAGCAAAATTGTTTTTGTCATTTCGGTTTTAAATTCAATATATCCTTTAAATTTAAATAAATAAAAAAAAAAGACCTTTGTTGGCATATCTTACAGACTATTTACAATTCATTCCTTATTACTCCTTTCCGTATCCCTCTTACCCTCCCTTCTCTTTTCCCTCTCCCTCCGCAGCTTTTCCAACGTCCTTACCCCGATCCCATCCTCTCTCATCCACTCCATCACCCTTCTATTTAAATAAATAATAACATGAAAAAACAGTTAAGTAACTAAAATTTCTGGTTGAAAAAAAGATAATTTAATGATAAATCGAGAGATTTGTAACGTATCCTTTAAATTTATCATGACAAACATGTTTTGTGATCAAAATAAACAAGGTGAGTTCTCCGACATCTATCACTCACAATTTTGACATGTTATTTTTATTCAGTGTACAAATACTAATCTTGTGTGGACTTTCTTTCGGATTCAAACCCCCGGACGTCGATATAACGTCGAATTTAGCCAAAGACACAGTTTTTTCAGATGCTGCCGTCGTTACAAATACAGAAACATGTACAAATATAGCTTTGTAAGTATACAATAATTAATTAAAAAAATATTATTCTACATTTGTTAAGTTGAAAATTAAAATGAATGAAATAAATCAAACAATAAGTATCAGGAAAATAATAAATTTATATTTTGCTGATACGAGTTTTTCCGTCGTTTATTAAATACACTGGCGAAAGAAATTAACGCATCACATTAATTTTTTTAATTTAAAAATAAAGTTTTGATGTTTAAAAACAAAAAAAATAACAACAAAACCAACTGAACTATAATAATGATTTTCAACACATTTTCTTTCATTAATGACTAAAATAATGTCATAAATAAAAAGAGGAAAAAAGTTAACATGTGATTATAAGACTTAATATCTAGTGTTTCCTCCTCTTGCTCGAATAACTGCCTGACAGCGACGGCTCATACTGTTAATTAATGATCCAATTTCATCCTGGTTAATATCTTCCCAAATTTCCTGCAATCTTTGTCCAAGCTCTTGTTGATTGCTTGGACGCCGAGGAAGTGCTCTAAGGCGTCTGCCCATCGCGTCCCATAGGTGTTCGATCGGATTAAGATCGGGCCATTGCATTGTGTTGATACCCACTAGGTCAAGATACTGTTGTACAATTCGGGCACTGTGTGGTTTTGCATTGTCATGCATAAACAGGAAATCGTTTCCTCCAAAGGGAGCAAAAGGCATTACGGATGGTTCTAAAATGTTTGCAATACAAGACGCTGCCGTGATGCTTCCTCTTGGTATGACCACCAACTCCGTACGAGCCTCTAAAGTGATACCACCCCACACCATAACAGAGCCTCCACCAAACATAACAGTCGGAACAATGTTACACTGCGCATAACGTTCACCTGGCCGTCTGTACACATGCATTCGTCTGTCACTGCCGTAAAGACAAAATCTGGACTCGTCGCTAAACATAACATTAGCCCAATCGGCCTGTAACCAGTTTACATGTTCTTGCGCAAATGTTAACCTGGCTCTGCGATGGTCTGCGGTTAATTGTGGTCCTTTTGCCGCTGTTTTCGGAGTTAAATTAAAACCACGTAACCTTTTTCTGATGGTAACGGAACTTACATGAACATTGTGGATCTCTGCGAGCATATTTTGTAGCCTAGGAGCCGTAATAAACCGTTCGCGTAACGTCTGCATCATTAAAAAACGGTCTTGAACAGCCCGTTCTCCCTTGTCCTGGCCTTCTTGAGTATGCCTGAGTTTCCCGATGTCTCTTCAAGACACGGGATACGGTCGATTGATTAACACCAAGACGCTGACTGATGTAACGCTGACTCCTACCTTCTTCTGCAAGTGTAACCACGTCGGACGTCTATCCATATTCATTCTTCACTATTTAGCACTTAATTTTAACAATTACTTGAAAACAAACTCAAAAAGAAATTTTATATGAACCTTTCTTACAGTCAGAATAATGAAAAGTGCTTCATTTTATTTATTGACAGAAAACCACGAGAACAAAAGACAAAACACAACATGTAAAACAGCATGCTTGATAAGATTTCTTATTGTAAAAATATGGTTGTGTTCAAAGAAAACTCGATTCCAAGATATCAAAAAAATCACAAATGATGCGTTAATTTCTTTCGCCAGTGTAATTATAACAATCTTTATTTAGCATTTTTACCATATAATAACATAGAAATGTGGTCCAGGAAACTCCAATCAGGGTAACCAATCGATAATAAAATTGTGTCAACTCGTTTCATGTTATTATCTCTCGTCAGATATGGAAAATCGTCAGTCACGGAGGAATTCAGTGCAAAATAACATAGAAATATGAAAATCAAGTGCTTTAATATGAAGAAAAAGAAAACACTTAACTTTTTCTTATAATAACCCAAGATTATTATTACTGTTTTTTGTAGAGAGATTTTAAGTGAAGAGGGATCCGCAGCGGACGCAGCAATCGCAGCGCTTTTATGCGAGGGGATAACCAACCCCCAGAGCATGGGAATCGGGGGCGGTTTTATGCTGACTATTTACAACGCAGCAGCGAAATCTGTCGAAGTTTTAAACGCCAGAGAGTGCGCTCCGAGTGCGGCGACTGAAGACATGTTTGGTCCGATTTCAGAAAAAGGTAAACATTCAAATACACGTAAGGTTCAACCTCTTGTGAATTTATAAAAAAATTATTTGTAACTAAAACAGTTTTTACTTTGTTTAACCACTGTATTTTGCACTTAATTTGTGACTATAGTTTCGACTATCTAGTAGTCATTATCAAACTAAAAGTAAATAAAAATTACAAAAACCTATTTATGCGTAGCAGCGAAGCAGAGCGACCAAACCAAATTTTCAGTCTTTTTTAAACTCGAAATTTTACTTCATGCGCCACACCTATTAAACACTGAAATATTGTTAAGCGTAGCACATGAAATAAAATTATAACAAAATAAATCACTAACAGAACAATTGTTGAAATAGTATCGCTAGAATTCAGATATTAGATGAACCACGAGGAGCGAAATAAAAACACGTGTTGTTGGTTGGAAAACTGTGTATCAACTAAACTCTTTACTCATAGATGTCTCACATTACAAAAACAGTAGATATTACAAACATAATAGATGTCCATAATTTTAATATCTTATAACAACAATAGCCGTTTATTACACTCTCTTAATTTTCAAGACTCCGGGGGCGTATCCGCCCATTTTCCCGAATATATTTTTCCCGAATTACGTTTTTCCTGAATAATACATTTCCCGAAAACACTTTCCCGAATACCACTTTCCTGAATCAACTTTCCCGAATGATGTTTTTCCCGAATGGAATAAATTTGAACAAGCTCCAATGTCAAACCGTTTCCATATAATCCCATTTGGTGCGATACTTTTTACGCACCCTTTGTAAATAAATTCTTCTTGATAAAGATCTATCGACTAGAGGTCTTTCGCCGTTACACATTTTATTATGATTAGATTAACTAGAAATTTAAAAGTAATGACAGGTTTGTGTGCTTTTTTCTTCGAATTCCTTTAAATGTATTTCCCGTCCACCGATCTTGATTTAAGGATTAGACAAGACCTACATTTAAGAGCTAGGTTATATGTGGATTTAAGTGCTAGGTTAGTTCTGGATTTAGTGTTAAGTTAGACCTGGATTTAAGGGTTAGGTTAGTTCAGGATTTAGTGTTGGTTAGACCTGGATTTGAGAGTTCGCTTAAATTAAATTGATTCAAGGACAAGGTCAGATCTGGATTTGAGAGTTAGGTTAAATGTGAAATTAAGGATTAGATTAGAATCTTTTGTAACTTTTGTATATAAAATATATATTTTATTCAGGAACAATACCTTTCGGGAAATTGGATTCGGGATTTCTATTTTCAGGAAATATGGCGTTCGGGAATAAGGTCATTCGGGAAAATATATTCGTATTCGGGAAAGTGTACGGTAACCCTCCGGGGGAGTTTGTTTCCCTAAATCCGCCCTTTATCTACGGCCGCTGGTAAGCAGTGGGATAGCATCAAAATTCGAATAACTTTGACTTTCGACGTCATATGAGGACTTCCGGATATGACGTCAGAACTCAAGGTGGTTAAATCGAATATGAGGTCGACCCTTTCGAAATAAAGTCAACCTTAATACAGTTAATTAACCTTGAACTTTGACGTCATGTGAGGAATTCCACATGTGACGTCAATGGCCAAGGTTAACAAACAGCGGTTAAGGTCGATTGTATTCAAATAAAGCCGACCTTATACTATCTAATAATCTTGACGTTTGACGTCACTTAAGTATTCCCTCATATGACATCACAAATCAAGGTAGTTAATCTAGCAATAAGGTCGACTATATTAAAATGAAGTCAACCTGCTACGATTTAATAACTTTGATTTTTACCTCATGTGAGAAAATTTACAAATAAGTGGCCAAGGATAATAAATAACTCAAGGTTGACTAGAAATTGAAGAGTTCTACATACTGGGCCTATTCATCAAAATGTTCAACATTCAATATGTTTGGATTTGTTTGTGATGAATGTTTGTATCTAATGAACGGTACTCTGGTCAGTCTGTTTTGTACCAATGCAAAAATCCCAAACACGTTCACGATTAACAATCCAGTCATCAGAGAATTCCACAACAGTTGGCAGTAAACTCTCTGATGAACGGGGCTATTGTTACAACATTACAATATTTATTGATTCTTTCTGAATTCAGATATTGCTTCCGGTGGATTACCAGTGGCGGTGCCGGGGGAATTAAAGGGCTACTGGGCTTTGCACAAAAAATACGGGAAAATGTCCTGGATCGACATTTTCAAACCGACCATAGAACTTTGTAAAAATGGCGTGGCAGTCACTCCTTACACGGCGAAGATGATTGAAAAAGTCAAAGAGGAAATTGCATCTTCACCTTCGATTAAGTTAGTAAGTCTCATCATAATAATAAATAAAACAGTAATGGAAAGCAATTGACAACAATTTTAACAGATATTGAACTCAGATAAGAAATTAAATAAATAATTATTTGACAATTAAAATAATTTACTGTTCAAAATTTGTAGCTTTGCTTTTTAGTATTATGCTTTAAAGTTCAACATTCCCCTTTTTTACTTATAAAAAAAATTACAGTGATTTAAAATTTGTAGCTTTGCTTTTTAGTATTATCCTTTAAAGTTCAACGTTCCTCTTTTACTTATGAAAAAAATTACAGAGAATTATTGACGAATCCACAAACTGGCCAACTTTACAAAGAGGGCGAGCTCATGTACAGAACTCAACTGGCCGAAACTTTGGAAAAAGTGTCGATGCAAGGGCCCGAGGTTTTGTACAACGGGAATTTGACCCAAGGATTGGTTTTCGATATCAAGGATAACGGAGGGATAATTACAGCTGAGGACTTGAAGAATTATAAGTAATACTTTTTTTTATCGTAGATAGTTGGGGCACTTAATTTTTTTAAATCCATGATCACTTAAATAAAACACTTAAAACAGGGGCACGGATTATTCGAAGTATTCCGCTTCTGTTCGGGTTTTGCGTCACGCAAATACTTTAAATTTTGACTTTTTTAATGGGTCTTTTTCATTATTAAAGCGCCTTTTAAAAGATTTGTAACTTTTCTTGTTTAGTTTTAAGTTTAGTGTTTGTACATATTTGTTTTTTTTTGTATATTTTATTTTTTCTGTAAATGGCAAGCCGTTGAAATAAATAAATTTATTTATTTATTTATTTATTTATTTATACGGAAGTCCATTTAATATACAGTCTTAAGTTAAAATATACAATTAAGAATAGTAAAAAACAAACAATAGATTAAAACACAAACATAGATTAAAATACAAACAATAAATTAAATAATTGTGTATTTCACGACAATTGTTTCGCAACGTTGTTGCTTCTTCAGGTGAAGAATTTATAAGTTCTTCTACCCTAGAATTAGGTCAATAGATAATCAACATTTTAAAACAATCAGCTACAATGGTACAATAAGTTGTAAAATTAAAAACATCCTTAAAAAATGTAACATTAATGTAATATTAAAAACGCCCCATAAACTTAATAATATAATTTTCTACCCAAAAACAAAACTTAATCCCCTAGTTAGATCAGGCGTTTATAAATTGAACTGCGAAAATTGTAAAGGGCAATCTGGTCGTAGAATCGAAATAAGATTGAAAGAACACGAGCGAGCCTTTAGATTAAAACATAATAGTTCTACCTATCCTAACCATTTTTAGAAGAGAATCACACTTTTGGCGAGAATGTACTTTCAGTAATCCATTTTGCCGAAAAAGGTCGTAAAATGGATTTACTGGAAGCACTAGAAATACACAAGGCCCGAATTAATCCCGGAATTTCCCTTCTTAATGACCAGGTTGACCTAATGTACACCCCTCTCTTCGAAGCCGTATAAATAGTTTTTAACGTGTAATTTGTATTTACTTTAGTTTGAGATTGACTACTAGATAGTCGAAACTAGTCACACAATTAAATGTAAGATTCAGTGGTTAAACAAAGTAAAAAGTGTTTTATTTACAAGTGTATTTAAGATGTACCACAAAGTAAACGCCTACAACACCAAACAGTCTTCACAATTAGTTCGCAACGTTGTTGCTTCTTCAGGTGAAGAACTTATAAGTTCTTCACCTGAAGAAGCAACAACGTTGCGAAACAATTGTCGTGAAATACACAAGTATTTGAAAATCATTAAGTGTTTTATTTAGGTGAGTACTTTTTTATTTCCTCCAATCGCAACAAAATGAAAGTCAAACAAACTCCAATATATTCTTTCTTCTAAGGACACAATTTCTCTTAATTGAATTTAAAACTAATATTTTTTGTAAAGCCTCTTTCATCGCTCATCACTGAATTAAACAATAGTTAATATTTAATTTTAATTAAAATCCAAAATTATGTTGTTTAGAGTGAGGTGGGAAACTCCGCATGAAAAAAACATCGGCGATTTCACGATCCACACAACACCTTTACCAGGATCTGGCGCTTTACTCACCCTAATTTTGGAAGTCATGTCGAAGAAGTTGTGCAACAAAGACACGATTTTCTGGCATCGATTGATAGAGACTTGGAAGTTTGCGTTCGGTATCAGGAGTAACTTAACGGGGCCGAAAATCGGGGAGAAGGGCAAGGATGTGCACCTTCACGATTTCCAAAAGCTGATTTTGAAGAAAATTAAAGACCACGGGGTGCACAATTCTAGTAAGGATTATTATCTCAAAAAGGGGAACCAAGTTGTCGCCGATCATGGCACCTCGCAGATTTGCGTTTTGGCCCCGAACGGGGATGCTGTTTCAGTTACAAGTACGATTAATTTAAGGTTTGTTCTTCTTTCAGTATTTTTATTTTTTTATCATCTGCCTAAAGATTTGAACACATATTTATATTTTAAGAAATTATTAAAAATTAAATTTAATAAGTGAGTTTTGCCTTGCCTTTTCGTCGTTTTAGCTGCATTTTTCGAACACATCGCATTTCTCGTTACGCCGAAAAGGCATAAATAACACAAGAAAATTGGCTAAGCGGCAATAAGCGTTGATATTCTGATGACATACGACATCGTTTGTTTATAGCAGTTTTGATTTCGAATAGGTAGTCCTATTATAAAATATGCATTATTTTGACGGCTCATAACTCCTTTATCTTCAATTTTAGAATAATCAATTGCTAGGCCTTTTTTGTTTGTGTATTTTTTCTCTTTCTAAATACGTCAAAATATACAGGGCGTCCCATTCAAAAAGATATTTTTGAGAATGAGGTTCTTAAAAAATTTAATTTAAAATAAAATCACTTGATATGTTTCACTAATTCTACGTCTTTATTCCGACTAGTTTCGGCTATCAGCCATTTTCAAGGTTCATTTGTTTTTGTGTTTACACCATCGTTATGTACGTAAAAAAATAGTACTAGTTTATTAACTTTATTTATTAATTAACTTATTATTAACTATTAACTAACTTCGTAGCTCCAAAGATAACAAAGTTTACCAATGGTGGCCTGATAATTTAGATCACCCTGTATTTTGATCAGGCGCAGCTCATGGCCTCTCTTTAGGTGAGGCAACAAGAATCTTGTTCATAAAAGGTCGCTTAGTCTACACGTTAGGCTTATCTAGCAGTAGCCACGTTCTATGACGGAACGCAACGGGTTTTGAATAACGACATATACATGAATTGAATTTAACCTCACTTTTTGTACTTGAGCCTGTTGCCGCACCTGAAGTTAGCTATGAGCAATGCCTGGTTCTCATTAATCACTTAAAGAAATATGTTTACAATATCGATAATCGAATGAAAGTCAGTTGGTTTGTTTACCGATGTTAAGATAGCCATAGATTTTCCAGCCACGGATTTGCCCGGCGCATCCACCATCGATCGTAAATTAGAATACATGTTTTTCCTAATTTAAGGCATATTATTAATGAAACAAAGAAAACTAAACTAATTCCAGCCCTAAAAATATGGCTCATCCAACCTTAAATTTATTTTCGTATATAGGATTTATCAAACACAAATAGTCCTCCCAAAAGCATGTAATAAAATGAGCAGATTTCAAACTTAAATTAAAAGTATGTAGTTGTGATTAAAATTATTTCTTTTAACTCTGACTTGTAGCTTAAAGCCTAACTAAGCCATTTAAGCAATCAAATTTTGGCAAAAATGTTAAATACATTTTTTATAAATTTTTTCCAACCTAACGACTCCAATAAAATGATCAGATTTCAAACTTAAATTAAAAATATGTAATTGTGATTAAAATTATTTCTTTTAACTCTGACGTGTAGCTTAAAGCCTAACTAAGTCATTTAAGCTATAACATTTTGGCAAAAATGTTAAATGAATTTTATATAAATTTTTTCCATTCGAACAACTCGAATAAAATGACCAGATTTCGAACTTAAATTAAAAATATGTAGTTGTGATTAAATTTATTTCTTTTAACTCTGACGTGTAGCTTAGAGCCTAACTAAGCCATTTAAGCTATAACATTTTGGCAAAAATGTTAAATGAATTTTTTATAAATTTTTCCTGTCCGAAAGACTCGAATAAAATGACCAGATTTCAAACTTAAATTAAAAATATGTAGTTGTAATTAAAATTATTTCTTTTAACTCTGACGTGTAGCTTACAGCCTAACTAAGCCATTTAAGCTATAATATTTTGGCAAAAATGTTAAATGAATTTTTTATAAATTTTTTCCATGCGAACGACTCGAATAAAATGACCAGATTTCAAACTTAAATTAAAAATATGTGGTTGTAATTAAAATTATTTCTTTTAACTCTGACGTGTAGCTTACAGCCTAACTAAGCCATTTAAGCAATCAAATTTTGGCAAAAATGTTAAATACATTTTTTATAAATTTTTTCCATGCGAAAGACTTGAATAAAATGTCCAGATTTCAAACTTAAATTAAAAATATGTAGTTGTGATTAAAATTATTTCTTTTAACTCTGACGTGTAGCTTAGAGCCTAACTAAGCCATTTAAGCTATAAAATTTTGGCAAAAATTTTAAATGAATTTTTTTATAAATTTTTCCCATCCGAAAGACTCGAATAAAATGACCAAATTTCAAACTTAAATTAAAAATATGTAGTTGTGATTAAAATTATTTCTTTTAACTCTGACGTGTAGCTTAAAGCCTAACTAAGCCATTTAAGCTATAACATTTTGGCAAAAATGTTAAATGAATTTTTTATAAATTTTTCCTGTCCGAAAGACTCGAATAAAATGACCAGATTTCAAACTTAAATTAAAAATATGTAGTTGTAATTAAAATTATTTCTTTTAACTCTGACGTGTAGCTTACAGCCTAACTAAGCCATTTAAACTATAATATTTTGGCAAAAATGTTAAATGAATTTTTTATAAATTTTTTCCATGCGAACGACTCGAATAAAATGACCAGATTTCAAACTTAAATTAAAAATATGTAGTTGTAATTAAAATTATTTCTTTTAACTCTAACGTGTAGCTTACAGCCTAACTAAGCCATTTAAGCTATAATATTTTGGCAAAAATGTTAAATGAATTTTTTATAAATTTTTTCCATGCGAACGACTCGAATAAAATGACCAGATTTCAAACTTAAATTAAAAATATGTAGTTGTGATTAAATTTATTTCTCTTAACTCTGACGTGTAGCTTACAGCCTAACTAAGCCATTTAAGCTATAAAATTTTGGCAAAAATGTTAAATGAATTTTTTAGAAATTTTTTCCATGCGAACGACTCGAATAAAATGACCAGATTTCAAACTTAAATTAAAAATATGTAGTTGTAATTAAAATTATTTCTTTTAACTCTGACGTGTAGCTTACAGCCTAACTAAGCCATTTAAGCCATAATATTTTGGCAAAAATGTTAAATGAATTTTTTAGAAATTTTTTCCATGCGAAAGACTTGAATAAAATGTCCAGATTTCAAACTTAAATTAAAAATATGTAGTTGTGATTAAAATTATTTCTTTTAACTCTGACGTGTAGCTTACAGCCTAACTAAGCCATTTAAGCTTGCTGTCATAAATCAAGGTAATCAAATTACCTATAAGATTGACTCAATTAAAACAAAGTCAACTTCGTTCGATTTACGTTATCTTGATTTTCACATCAGGATTTTGATGTACGACATCAATACAGGGGTATAACTACTGCTGTAGCAGTTGTATTAGTTACACAAGCCCCCCCCTTCCCCTGGGTAAGGAGTGCTGGGGTAGGTCAGGGGGTCCGTTTGGAAATTCTGTAGTTGATGACAAAAGTGGTAAACCTTTCTGTTTATCTTATCACCTAACGTAAAATTGGGTATTGGTAAAAAGATGTAGAAAAGTGGTGGACTTTTTGTTTATTAATAGCCCACTCAACTCAAGCTACGCTACGATTTAAGTGCATACAAGGTATAATTGAGCCGACATTGAATTGTTTAATTACCTTGATTTTTTACGTCACGTGAGAAATTCCACGTATGACGTCGAAATCAAGGTGATTAAATCACGTACAAGGATGACTTGATTAAAAGATAGCCGATCTCGTACGATTTAAATTATCTTGATATTTTTGACAAGACGTAGGGATTCCACAGGTGACGTAAAAATTAGTTTGAAATATGGTCATTTTATTCGAGTCGTTCGGATGGAAAAAATTTATAAAAAATTCATTTAACATTTTCGCCAAATTGTTATAGCTTAAATGGCTTAGTTAGGCTCTAAGCTACACGTCAGAGTTAAAAGAAATAATTTTAATCACAACTACATATTTTTAATTTAAGTTTGAAATCTGGACATTTTATTCGAGTCGTTCGGATGGAAAGAATTTATAAAAAATGTATTTAACATTTTTGCCAACATTTTATTGCTTAACTGGCTTAGTTAGGCTTTAAGCTACAAGTCAGAGTTAAAAGAAATAATTTTAATTACAACTACATATTTTTAATTTAAGTTTGAAATCTGGTCATTTTATTCGAGTCGTTCGCATGGAAAAAATTTATAAAAAATTCATTTAACATTTTTGCCAAAATTTTATAGCTTAAATGGCTTAGTTAGGCTCTAAGCTACACGTCAGAGTTAAAAGAAATAAATTTAATCACAACTACATATTTTTAATTTAAGTTTGAAATCTGGTCATTTTATTCGAGTCTTTCGGATGGGAAAAATTTATAAAAAATTCATTTAACAATTTTGCCAAAATTTTATAGCTTAAATGGCTTAGTTAGGCTTTAAACTACACGTCAGAGTTAAAAGAAATAATTGTAATTACAACTACATATTTTTAATTTAAGTTTGAAATCTGGTCATTTTATTCGAGTCGTTCGCATGGAAAAAATTTATAAAAAATTCATTTAACATTTTTGCCAAAATGTTATAGCTTAAATGGCTTAATTAGGCTTTAAGCTACACGTCAGAGTTAAAAGAAATAATTTGAATCACAACTACATATTTTTAATTTAAGTTTGAAATCTGGTCATTTTATTCGAGTCGTTCGCATGGAAAAAGTTTATAAAAAATTCATTTAACATTTTTGCCAAAATTTTATAGCTTAAATGGCCTAGTTAGGCTTTAAGCTACACGTCAGAGTTAAAGAAAATAATTTTAATCACAACTACATATTTTTAATTTAAGTTTGAAATCTGGTTATTTTATTCGAGTCGTTTGGATGGAAAAAATTTATAAAAAATTCATTTTACATTTTTGCCAAAATTTTATAGCTCAAATGGCTTAGTTAGGCTTTAAGCTACACGTCAGAGTTAAAGGAAATAATTTTAATCACAACTACATATTTTTAATTTAAGTTTGAAATCTGGTTATTTTATTCGAGTCGTTTGGATGGAAAAAATTTATAAAAAATTCATTTTACATTTTTGCTAAAATGTTATAGCTTAAATGGCTTAGTTAGGCTTTAAGCTACACGTCAGAGTTGAAAGAAATAATTTTAATCACAACTACATATTTTTAATTTAAGTTTGAAATCTGGTAATTTTATTCGAGTCGTTCGCATGGAAAAAGTTTATAAAAAATTCATTTAACATTTTTGCCAAAATTTTATAGCTTAAATGGCTTAGTTAGGCTTTAAGCTACACGTCAGAGTTAAAGGAAATAATTTTAATCACAACTACATATTTTTAATTTAAGTTTGAAATCTGGTTATTTTATTCGAGTCGTTTGGATGGAAAAAATTTATAAAAAATTCATTTTACATTTTTGCCAAAATGTTATAGCTTAAATGGCTTAGTTAGGCTTTAAGCTACACGTCAGAGTTAAAAGAAATAATTTTAATCACAACTACATATTTTTAATTTAAGTTTGAAATCTGGTCATTTTATTCGAGTCGTTCGCATGGAAAAAGTTTATAAAAAATTCATTTAACATTTTTGCCAACATTTTATAACTTAAATGGCTTAGTTAGGCTTTAAGCTACACGTCAGAGTTAAAGGAAATAATTTTAATCACAACTACATATTTTTAATTTAAGTTTGAAATCTGGTTATTTTATTCGAGTCGTGTGGATGGAAAAAATTTATAAAAAATATATTTAACATTTTTGCCAAAATTTTATTACTTAAATGGCTTAGTTATGCTGTAAGCTACACGTCAGAGTTAAAAGAAATAATTTTAATCACAACTACATATTTTTAATTTAAGTTTGAAATCTGGTCATTTTATTCGAGTCGTTCGGATGGAAAAAATGTATATAAAATTCATTTAACATTTTTGCCAAAATTTTATAGCTTAAATGGCTTAGTTAAGCTTTAAGCTACACGTCAGAGTTAAAAGAAATAATTTTAATCACAACTACATATTTTTAATTTAAGTTTGAAATCTGATCATTTTATTGGAGTCGTTAGGATGGAAAAAATTTATAAAAAATGTATTTAACATTTTTGCCAAAATTTGATTGCTTAAATGGCTTAGTTAGGCTTTAAGCTACAAGTCAGAGTTAAAAGAAATAATTTTAATCACAACTACATATTTTTAATTTAAGTTTGAAATCTGATCATTTTATTGGAGTCGTTAGGATGGAAAAAATTTATAAAAAATGTATTTAACATTTTTGCCAAAATTTTATTACTTAAATGGCTTAGTTATGCTGTAAGCTACACGTCAGAGTTAAAAGAAATAATTTTAATCACAACTACATATTTTTAATTTAAGTTTGAAATCTGGTCATTTTATTCGAGTCGTTCGGATGGAAAAAATGTATATAAAATTCATTTAACATTTTTGCCAAAATTTTATAGCTTAAATGGCTTAGTTAAGCTTTAAGCTACACGTCAGAGTTAAAAGAAATAATTTTAATCACAACTACATATTTTTAATTTAAGTTTGAAATCTGATCATTTTATTGGAGTCGTTAGGATGGAAAAAATTTATAAAAAATGTATTTAACATTTTTGCCAAAATTTGATTGCTTAAATGGCTTAGTTAGGCTTTAAGCTACAAGTCAGAGTTAAAAGAAATAATTTTAATCACAACTACATACTTTTAATTTAAGTTTGAAATCTGGTCATTTTATTATATGCTTTTGGGAGGACTATCTATTTGTGTTTGATAAATCCTATATACGAAAATAAGTTTAAGGTTGGATGAGCTATATTTTTAGGGCTGGAATTAGTTTAGTTTTCTTTGTTTCGTTAATAATATGCCTTAAATTAAGAAAAACATTTATTCTAATGTACGATCGATGGTGGATGCGCCGGGCAAATCCGTGGCTGGAAAATCTATGGCTATCTTAACATCGGTGGTTTGTTTCGCTACTGTTTTATTCTCTCCGACTAGTTTCGACTTATCGTCATTCTCAAGGACTAATAATGAGAACAGTAGTGGAACATAAATAAAACACTGTTTATCACTTTGTTTGTATAACAATTGGTTTATTTGGTGACTATAGTTTCGATACTACACGTATCATTATCAAACCGTTAACTAATGGTTTGATAATGAAACGTGTAGTATCGAAACTATAGTCACCAAATAAACCAATTGTTATACAAACAAAGTGATAAACAGTGTTTTATTTATGTTTAACAATGTATAACGAAGTAGAAGCCTCTATAATCAGTGAAGTAGTGGAACAAACCAAGTGACTTTTATTTGAAATAAAACAACACAGTTGGGAGGGTTTCACTTTTATTGTTGAACACTGCAACATGTTTCACCACACTGTGGCTTCATCAGGCAGATGAAATAATGATTTTCTTTCCCAATCCACAAAATTCCAAAAACTAGTCAATTTAAAATCCAAACCCTCATCAACATCCCCCAAAAACAGTGTAGTATTTTATGATAGATTTATTAACCTGTCTCCGACTCAATTTAACGACCAAGAAATTGAATTATTACAAAAAGGTTTCAAACATAACATCAAAACACTCCCAAGCCCTTCAGACTTGGAAATATTAGGAGTGGAAACAGAACTTGCTCTTACTAATTCAAAAAATAATTCAATCGAAAATAAATGTGTTTTAAAGAATGAGATTTTGAAACACAAACAAGTTTCAAAACTGATTTCTAAAAATTCAGAACTCCTAACAGCGAAATCCCTTAAGGATAAATCAATTAAAAACAATATCGTTTTCACTAAAGCAGATAAAGGCAATTCAGTTATTGCAATCCCCAAACCAATCTACATTGAGAAAGTCCTACATTTTCTCAATTCAAATAACTTCGTTCAACTAAAATCAAATCCCACCAATAAATTTACAAAAGAGATTAAGTCTATCACCAAAAACTGCAATGCCATTCTTTCCGAGTTTCAGTCAAAACTCCTTATCCCTATGAATCCCAAACCACCTAAACTTTATGGATTGTTAAAAATCCATAAAGAAGATTCCCCTATTAGGCCAGTAGTATCATATGTTTCGGCTCCTTGTCGAAATATTTCAAAATATTTAATTATTCAGATTTGCGAACACACGAAATTCAAATCCACATTTGCTATTAAAAACTCATTAGACCTAATCACTAGAATTAAAGACCTCAAAGTTCCGATGAAAAGCCGGTTGGTGTCCTTTGATGTCAGTAATCTCTTCCCTAGCGTGCCGCCTCAAGAGGTGGTAAACCTGGTTGAGGGATTGCTGACCGCCCGGGGTACTAATCCGATTGTTAAGTCGGAGATTCTTGATCTCCTTAATGAATGTTTACGACAAAATTACTTTCAATTCAATAACAACTTCTTCATCCAAAACAAAGGATTAGCCATGGGTAATCCTCTCAGTCCGTTACTTGCCGAAATTTTCATGAATTCATTAGAAGAAATAATTAGTAAACACCCACTGTTTAATAAATGCCTATACTGGTTTAGATATGTTGATGATATTCTCACCTGTTTCACAGGAACGGAGAGACAGTTAGATCAACTTTTAAATTTCATTAATCAATTCATAAGGATATTTCATTCACTAGGGAGATCGAATCTAATAAATCTATTAATTTTTTAGACTTAACAATTTCACATCCAGGTCAAAAACATGAATTCAATATTTTTCACAAGCCGACCCATACAGATACTACGATCCATAGCACATCATTCCATCCTATGCAACATAAACTAGCAGCTTACCATTCCATGTTGCATAGGCTAACCACTATCCCCCTATCAATCAATAATTTTAATAATGAGCTCAACAGAATTCTCATAATAGCTAATAACAACGGCTTTCGTCAAAAGCTCATCTTAGACATCCTTTTTAAAAAACAAAAACAACAAGCCCTGAAATTAGTATATCCCACCAATTTTCAAAATCAGAATAATAAATATTGCTCATTAACATTTAACGGTCCCCCTTCGATTGCCATCAGCAAAAAACTCAAATCCTTAAACCTAACTCCTTCTTTTAGAACGGTCAATTCACTTAATAAATTCATCAATAATTCTAAAGACAAATCTGATAAAACGACGAACTCTGGCGTGTATTTGCTAGAGTGTGGAGATTGCCCTAAGGTATACGTTGGACAAACTGGACGTAGCTTCCCAGATCGCATTTCAGAACATCAAAAATGCTTTCAATTTAAGAAAACCTCTTCAACCTACGCCAATCATTTAATCGAATACCAACATAACTTCAACCCTAAATTCAAAATTTTGCACGAATGTAACAAAAGTCGTAAATTAAACTTATTAGAAGAATTAGAAATTAATAAATATAACAAAAAAGGTATTCTATTAAATGACCAAATAAAAGTAAACAACTCACCCCTAATCAATATTTAGTCGCTCAAAATTGTTTGTATTAGTTTCAGCCTAATTGCCTCATTGCCCCCCCCCCTTCTATTGACTTAATTGCATTAGTATATAAGCTTTTACCTGTACTTTGTAAAATCATTATTTCATCTGCCTGATGAAGCCACTGTGTGGTGAAACATGTTGCAGTGTTCAACAATAAACGTGAAACCCTCCCAACTGTGTTGTTTTATTTCAAATAGTATTATGGAGTTTCATCATGTATCCGCCTCATCAATTAAATATTTTCAAGTGACTTTTATTCAATTATCAACATATTGTATAGTTAAATTACAAGTACCAAATGTGGAAATTACAAATTGTTAATATTTTGTTACTTAGATACTTCTAACTTAGATAATGAGCACGTAGTGTTCGAAATGTACATTTAGTGAAAATCTATGTTTTTAGCGAGGAAAGTGTTACTATTTTATTAAATTTATTACATTAAACACTTCACGTAACTCAAACCAAATACATTTTTTTACAAGTTAAGAATCGCACTTTTAACGTTTTCATTATTTTTTTAGTTTTGGATCATTATTTGTCTCGGAATCGACAGGAATAATCCTCAACAACGAAATGGTGGACTTCCTCATCCCCCACCATTACGACTTCAAATCCCACGTGAAGCATCAAAAGGCCAATTTAATCTCCCCCAACCGGCAGCCCTTATCCTCGATGGTTCCAACGATTGTTACGAACAATGACTCTGGGGATTTACGGTTGATTATCGGTGCGGCTGGTGGATTGAAAATTTTGACTTCTACAAGTTTGGTGATGATTGAGCATTTGTTTATGGGGATCAGTTTGGAGGAGGCGATTGAGGAAAAAAGGGTGCATCACCAATTGAAGCCGATGGTTTTGGAATACGAGGAGGGTTTTAATGATGAAATTTTGGACGGTTTGGTGAAGCTCGGGCATAAGTTGCAGGGGGTGGATTTTGGTGTGGGGGTGAATTCTAGCGGGGTGATGCATTCCGGCGTAATGGGGATTGGGGTTGTTAAGGGGGAGGTTCACGCTGTCGGGGATTTTAGGAGGATGGGCTTCGCTGGCGGATATTAGTTTATTTATTAGCTTGGAGAAATTGCGGATATGTATGATTTTTTTAGAATAAATATATTTATTTATGATTTACATTAATTGAATTTTATATTCCATTACTATCACACATGTATGATTAGAATTTTCTATTTATAAATACAAGTTACCTGACGCCAACACAACAGATAAATAAATAATAAGTCCTACTGTTTATAATGAAAAGAATTATAAACAGTAGGACTTATTATTTATTTATCCATTTATATGTAATTCTGCTTATTTTGCTTTATTGTTATCCTATTTCGCTATTTTATCTTATTATATTATTGTTAACTGTTGAGGCTTCTACTTCGTTATACATCATTATTAACATAAATAAGACACTTAAACTTTGTTTGTATAACTGAGGTTTTTTTTTATTGTGACTATAGTTTCGACAACTTTAACTTGTCATTATCAGACTACAAGTGTAGTCTGATAATGACAAGTTAAAGTTGTCGAAACTATAGTCACAATAAATAAAACCTCAGTTATACAAACAAAGTTTAAGTGTCTTATTTATGTTATTATATTATGTTTTAGTATTGCATAGTTAGTTATGAATTAGAGACCAAACCGTGAACACAGGTGTTAAGAAATAAATTCCTTTTTTAAAAAATCGGTTTGTGTACGAGTAAAGTTAATTTACATTTTTTAACAAACAGGACAAAATCTCGCAAAATTAAAGTTATTTTATAACGTTTATTAAAGAAACTTTGTACCTGTAATATATTATTGTTATTCTATAAATTACGTTAATTCAATGGGATTCATCAATATATTTATTTTAATACTCGATGGTAGTTTTTTATGTTGTTCTCCAGGAACGGATGTTTTTTGTTAAAATTATTGTATTGGAAAGGGCAGTATTCGTTTGAATGTTTAAGAATAAACACAGTTAAGTGGACTATCATTTAAATCTCCCGTAATACAGAATAGTACCGTTTAATAAAGAAACTTAAACTTAAAAAAATGCTGTACAAAAAGTAAAAATTAAACAAAAATTAGAGGAAAAATTTAAGAAAAATAATTTTTAAAAAAGTGTTCAGTGAATTTTTAACTTCACTTTAAATCAGTGTTTTGTACGCGTGGCGCATGAAGTAAAATTTCGAGTTTAGAAAAGCCCAGAAAATTTGTCTCGGGTCGCTGCGCGACCCTCGACAAATTTTCACGGGGCTTTTCTAAACTCGAAATTTTACTTCATGCTTAGTCTGGGAGTGGAAAACACCCGTTCGAAACTTAAGTTATTAAAAATGTCTTTATTGTGTATTAAACTGCATTCAATTTTGATGAAAATTTGTCACGCGTTAAATAATTTAGATCAATTTTTTTTTTCAACCAAACATCAACTTTGACATGAAATTACAGAATAATAAAGCGTGATAATCAAAATGTCTTTAGTGTTTTTTTAAAGTGCGTTTAATTTTAAGTAAGTTATGTGAATTTTAGAGCGATTGAGCAACGCGTTGATTTTTTACAAATGTTTGAAACAAATACCTTGTAAAAATTTCGGTTTCAAGAAAATATCAGCTTTGGATTGAAATTTTACAAAAACCACTTTGAATTTTTACATTTTCCCTCCTGGTTATTAAAGTGCATTTATTTTTACGTAAAATAGTTGAATTTCAAAACGATTTAACGACGCATTAATTTTTTACATATGTTTAAAACAAATACCTTCTTAAAATCATTTTCAAGAAAATATCAACTTTGGAATGAAATTTTACAAAAACCACTTTGAATTTTTACATTTTCGCTCCTGGTTATTAAAGTGCATTTATTTTTACGTAAAATAGTTGAATTTCAAAACGATTTACCCACGCATTAATGTTTTACATATGTTTAAAACAAATACCTACTAAAAATCGCGTGATTTTTAGAAGGTTTCAAGAAAATATCAACTTTGGATTGAAATTTAACTAAAATCACTTCGAATTTTTACATTTTCTTTCCTGATTATTAAAGTGCATTTATTTTTACGTAAAATAGGTGAATTATGAAACGATTTACCCACGCGTTGATTTTTTACAAATGTTTAAAACAAATACCTCTTTCGGTTTCGAGAAAATATCAATTTTGGATTGAAATTTTACAAAAACCACTTCGAATTTTTACATTTCCTTTGCTGATTATTAAAGTGCATTTATTTTTACCTAAAATAGGTGAATTTCAAAACGATTTAACAACGCATTTATTTTTTACAAATGTTTAAAGCAAATACCTTCTAAAAATCGCGTGATTAATTTCGGTTTCAAGAAAATATCAACTTTGGATTGAAATTTTACAAAAACCACTTCGAATTTTTCCATTTTCTTTCCTGGTTATTAAAGTGCATTTATTTTTACGTAAAATAAGTGAATTTCAAAACAATTTAACCACGTATTGATTTTTTACAAATGTTTTTGTAAAATTTTTTCGATTTCAAGAAAATATCAACTGCATTGAAATTTTACAAAAACCGCTTTGAATTTTTAAATTTTCTCTCCTGGTTATTAAAGCGCATTTATTTTTACGTAAAATAAGTTAATTTCAAAACGATTTAGCCACGCATTGATTTTTTACAAATGTTTAAAACAAATACTACTTTCGGTTTCGAGAAAATATCAACTTTGGATTGAAATTTTACAAAAACCACTTCGAATTTTCACATTTTCTTTACTGGTTATTAAAGTGCATTTATTTTTACGCAAAATAGGTGAATTTCAAAACGATTTACCTACGCATCAATTTTTTAAAAATGTTTAAAACAAATACCTTCTAAAAATCGCTTGCTTTCATTCGGTTTCAAGAAAATATCAACTTTGGATTGAAATTTTATAAAAACCACTTTGAATTTTTACATTTTCTTTCCTGGTTTTTAAAGTGCATTTATTTTTACGTAAAATAGATGAATTTCAAAACGATTTACCCACGCATAGATTTTTTACAAATGTTTAAAACAAATACCTTCTAAAAATCGCGTGATTAATTTCGGTTTCAAGATCAACTTTGGATTAAAATTTTACAAAAAACCACTTACAGTTTTTCCATTTTCTTTCCTGGTTATTAAAGCGCATTTATTTTTACGTAAAATAAGTTAATTTCAAAACGATTTAGCCACGCATTGATTTTTTACAAATGTTTAAAACAAATACCTTCTAAAAATTACGTGATTTTTTTCGGTTTCAAGAAAATATCAACTTTGGATTGAAATTGTACAAAAACCACTTTGAATTTTTAAATTTTCTCTCCTGGTTATTAAAGTGCATTTATTTTTACGTAAAATAGGTGAATTTCAAAACGATTTACCCACGCATTAATTTTTTAAAAATGTTTAAAACAAATACCTTCTAAAAATCGCTTGCTTTTATTCGGTTTCAAGAAAATATCAACTTTGGATTGAAATTTTATAAAAACCACTTTGAATTTTTACATTTTCTTTCCTGGTTGTTAAAGTGCATTTATTTTTACGTAAAATAGGTGAATTTCAAAACGATTTACCTACGTATTCATTTTTTACAAATGTTTAAAACAAATACCTTCTAATAATCGCGTGATTTTTTCCGATTGCAAGAAAATATTAACTTTGGATTGAAATTTTACAAAAACCACTTTGCATTTTTCAATTTTCTTTTTTGATTATTAAACTGCATTTATTTTTACGTAAAATAAGTGAATTTCAAAACGATTTACCCACGCATTAATTTTTTACAATTGTTTGAAACAAATACCTTCTAAAAATCGCATGATTTTTTTCGGTTTCACAAAAATATCAACTTTGGATTGAAATTATACAAAAACCACTTCGTATTTTTACATTTTCTTTCCTGGTTATTAAAGCGCATTTATTTTTACGTAAAATAAGTGAATTTCAAAACGATTTAGTCACGCACTGATTTTTTACAAATGTTTAAAAATTGCATGATTTTTTTCGGTTTCAAGAAAATATTAACTTTGGATTGAAATTTTTCAAAAACCACTTCGAATTTTTCCATTTTCTTTCCTGGTTATTAAAGTGTATTTATTTTTACGTAGAATAGGTAAATTTCAAAACGATTTACCCACGCATAGATTTTTTACAATTGTTTAAAACAAATACCTTCTAAAAATCGCGTGATTAATTTCGGATTCAAGAAAATATCAACTTTGGAATAAAATTTTACAAAAACCACTTCGAATTTTTACATTTTCTTTCCTGGTTATTAAAGTGCATTTATTTTTACGTAAAATAGGTGAATTTCACAATGATTTACTCACGCACTGATTTTTAACAAAAGTTTAAAAATCGCGTGATTCTTTTCGGTTTCACAAAAATATCAACTTTGGATTGAAATTTTACAAAAACCGCTTCGAATTTTTCCATTTTCTTTGCTGGTTATTAAAGTGCATTTATTTTTACGTAAAATAGGTGAATTTTAAAACGATTTATCCACGCATTGATTTTTTACGACTGTTTAAATCAAATACCTTCTAAAAATCGCTTGATTTTTTTCGGTTTCAAGAAAATATTAACTTTGGATTAAAATTTTACAAAAACAACTTTGAATTTTTACATTTTCTTTGCTGGTTATTAAAGTGCATTTATTTTTACGTAAAATAGGTGAATTTAAAAACGATTTAACAACGGGCTGATTTTTTACAAATGTTTAAAACAAATACCATCTAAAAATCGCGTAATTTTTTCGGTTTCAACTTTGGATTGAAATTTTACAATAACCACTTTGAATTTTTACATTTCCTTTCCTGATTATTAAAGTGCATTAATTTTTACGAAAAAAAGGTGAATTTCAAAACGATTTAACAACGCATTTATTTTTTACAAATGTTTAAAACAGATACTTTCTAAAAATTGCGTGATTTTTTTTCGGTTTCAAGAAAATATCAACTTTGGATTGAAATTTTACTAAAACCACTTCGAATTTCTACATTTTCTTTCCTGATTATTAAAGTGCATTTATTTTTACGTAAAATAGGTGAATTTCAAAACGATTTACCCACGCATTGATTTTTCACAAATGTTAAAACAAATACCTTCTAAAAATCGCGTGATTTTTTCGGTTTCAACTTTGGATTGAAATTTAACAAAAACCACTTTGAATTTTTACATTTCCTTTCCTGATTATTAAAGTGCATTTATTTTTACGTAAAATAGGTGAATTTCAAAACGATTTACCCACGCATTGATTTTTTACAAATGTTTTAAGCAAATACCTTCTAAAAATCGCGTGATTAATTTCGGTTTCAAAAAAATATCAACTTTGGATTGAAATTTTACGAAAACCACTTGGATTTTTTTTTATTTTCTTTCCTGGTTATTAAAGTGCATTTATTTTTACGTAAAATAGGTAAATTTCAAAACGATTCACCCATGCATTGATTTTTTACAAATGTTTAAAACAAATACATCCTAAAAATCGCGAGATTTTTATAAGGTTTCAAGAAAATATCAACTTTCGATTGAAATTTTACAAAAACCACTTCAAATTTTTCCGTTTTCTTTTCTGGTTATTAAAGCGCATTTATTTTTACGTATAATAGATGAATTACAAAACGATTTACCCACGCATTGATTTTTTACAAATGTTTAAAACAAATACCTTCATATTAAAGTGCATTTATTTTCAAGTAAGTTTAAATACACTTTTCATACATTGTTTTTGTTGAATTTATCCCACAATCGAATAAAACGAATGCGTAATTAACGTAAAGCAAAAGAAACCAACTTCACTCACCATTCTTGGCGTTTGTTTTCATTCAAAGATTTTTCTTACAAAAAAACGTTTCCGCGCTGAAATTTTCCACTCAAAACACGCCTTGTACTTTGTAGATACACTCACGCGCGAATTTTTCTGTGTGGAAGATGAAAACTGATGGTTTTTCTTCAAGAAAACGCGGAGAGCGTCTGGTATTGTGAGTGACGTTCTTAACTAATGTTTTTGCAGAAGTGGCGCACGCGCAATGTTGCAGAGAAAACAAGGATAGTGTATTTATAGAAAAATAAATGTTTCATTTTACTGTAAACTTTCATTCACCCGAAGAAGCAATAAATTTCCGAAACAATTGTTGTGAAAATAAACACACTTTTTTGAATATCAGAATTTTATTTATACAAAGTAAATAATTATACAAGATAAATTCAAATTTAAAACTATTTGGATTCGAGAAAATAAAATATAATAAATAACTATACTTTTATCCAATAATTTAATCCACATTATTTTCAATGAAATCTCTATCCCATTCTCCTTGCATATTCCATATTTATAAATAAACTTAACTTTAATAATCGTCCTCCGTTTTTTGTTCAATTGTATCTGTTTTCTTGGTAATCAGGCGCTTGCGTTTTTTTTTTCTCCTAAGATTGGTATTCGTGAGTGTCCCCACCGGCTAACAAACGCTCGCGTAAAGTTGCTCGTGTTTCGGTTGATTTTTCACGTAGAAAAATCGCGTTTCGTTTGCAAACACCGTGATAATCGTGAAATGCAATTCATCCCCGACATTTTGGTGTATAATTCGTGGTGTGAACGCGTGTGATATTCGTATAAAGTCTGGATGGAAGCTAGGCGGAATTGCGAGACGAAAAAAAAAATCCAAATTTCGACGACAACGAAAAGAGGAAAATCCTCGTATTTCGGTTGAATTTTCTCTTGAAAAAACCGCGTTTCATTTGTAAAAACAGCGAAAAACGTGAAATGCAATTCATACTCGACATTTTGGTGTATAATTTGTTGTGTGAACGCGTGTGATGTTCGTATAAAGTCTGGATGGAAGTTGGAAGGAATCCCGACGACGAACCTAATTTTTTCCTCGCGTTTTGATTGAATTTCCACTAAAAAAAATCGCGTTTCGTTTGCAATCACCGAGAAAATCGTGAAATTTGATTCATCCCCTACATTTTGGTGTATATTTCGTGGTGTAAACGCGTGTGATATTCGTATAAAGTCTGGATGGAAGTTAGAAAGAATTGCGGGACGAAAAACAATCAACCTGTAGAAATGACGCTGCTTACACTGAAATTAAGGTATTTATTTATTTATCTAATTACAGTGTTGTTATCTAAGGCATTTGCGTTATGAAGAGAAATACATTGCAGAGATTTTGTGTTTTCGTGTGATTTTCATATAAAGTCACATTAATTTCCCATTCAGTCTCTTTCTAATTCACAAAATAATGTTTGCATATTCATATTTATAAATAAACCTAACTTAAAAAATCTTCTTCTTCTTCTTCTTCTTTGCGTAATTAATGGCCTTAGCTATTAAAGCTCTGTTGACCAGTCACAGTAATTATGAAATAATAATTAAAATTGTTTTAAATTTATTGAGTGTCGATTGTATGTATGAATGAATAAATGAGTGGATGAAGGGATGAGTAATGAAATCTTAAATCTAGGTCTTAAGCGTAGGTTAAAATCTGGACAGAGTTAAACAGCCATTGCTGCGCCCTCTGCCCTCCCCAAGGGATAGGAAATAGGAAATACACGTGGATTTTTAAAGGAAAAGGTTCAATGGAAGGGAATTTGGGAAAAGGATTATTGAAAAGGATGTGATTGAAAGGATGATTAAGGATATGGTGGACCACGTGGAGGCCGCACGTTTTATTTGTGCAGCGGGACGGACTGCTCGGGGTCAGCTCTCGAACCACCACTTAAAAAATCATTCACACATTTTTCGTCCAGTTTTATCTCTCTTCTTAGAATTCATGCGCGTGTGTTTGTGTGCCTATTTTTTTTCCCCTACGATTAGTACTCGTGAGTGTCGCAACCAGCTTACAAACAAACGATCGTGCAAAGTTGCTCGTGTTTCGGTTGAATTTTCACTTGGAAAAAGCGCGTTTCGTTTCTAAACACCGCGAAAAACGTGAAATTCGTTTTATCCCCGATATTTTGGTGTGTAATTCATGGTGTGATTGCGTGTGATGTTCCTGTAAAGTCTGGATGGAAGTTGGAAGAAACAACCTATAAACGTCGCGCAAAGTTGCTCGTGTTTCTGTTGAGTTTTCACTTGGAAAAATCGCGTCTCGTTTCTAAACACTGTAAAAATCGTGTAATTTAATTCATTCCCGGTGTATAATTCGTGGTGTGAACGCGTGTGATATTTGTATAAAGTCTGAATGGATGTTGGAAAGAATTCCGACGACGAAAAAAACCGTCTGCAGAAATGACGCATTTACTTCGAATAAAAAAGGTATTTATCATTGTGCAATCTGCAGAAGATTTTACTTAAAGCAGGCGTTTAGAATGAAATGTTGCAATTAAATTGTGTTTGAAATAAAACAACGCAGTTGGGAGGGTTTCACTTTTATTGTTGAACACTGCAACATGTTTCACCACATAGTGGCTTCATCATTATTTCATCTGCCTGATGAAGCCACTGTGTGGTGAAACATGTTGCAGTGTTCAACAATAAAAGTGAAACCCTCCCAACTGCGTTGTTTTATTTCAAATAGTATTATGGAGTTTCATCATGTATCCGCCTCATCAATTAAATAATTAAATTGTGCTTGTATACAATTTTAATGCGACGAATAATTAAAAGTTTAGAACGTCAACAACTCTCAATTAATATTTTTCGTCCTAAGTTGTCTTATTAATTAAGACATTGTTTGCATTTTCACGAATAGTTTTTTTTTAATTTTATATATTATCTCAATTAAATGTTTAATGAGGAAATCAATTTAAAACTTACAGATTTTATTTATAATTCAATGCAGTTTGAATTTGGGTAATGGTGTGTATTTTATTTTTATATTGCCAATAAAGGTTAATTTATACTTAACATCAAATAAAGGAAATTAAAATGTCTCCATTGAATATAGAATTCTTCATTTAATTGAATTTCTCATTCAACGATATCTCACTTAATTTTTTCTGTAATTATATGTCAAACTTAAATATTTAATCAAATCGCTGTACATTCGTAGAATATTTTTACTTTCCCCCGTATGTAATACAAAGGGAAAGTATTGTTTTCGTGAAAATTTTCGAATCAAAAATTTTAGCGGAAATATCCGTTTCGAGGTCCCCTGATTCGAATAAGACCATTTTTGAAAAATGTCTGTCTGTTTGTGTGTCTGTGTGCGCTGTACCGCAAAAACCGCTAAAGATATCGAGATGAAACTTGAAACTTAAGCTTTTTGTTTTAATCGGAAGAACTGAAAAGCTTTTGGTGAAAATCGGAAAACCGGAAGTGGTACTTTACTCTTAGCGTTTTTCAGTTTTTTCTGATTTTTTTATTAAATGTTCATCAAACAAAAAATTCTTTCAAATAAAAGTTGTAGATAATAACAAAATGAAGATGTATTGTTCACTTACTTTTTGTCATAGCACTCTTAGTTTTTAGATATTTCAAAAGTTGTGTGTTTTATCTAGTTATTGGTGTGTGACAGTGTATGTGTCGATACAATTGAAAAATGTTTCAAATAAAAGTTGTAGGAAACAAAAAACTAAAGATTTTTTGTAGACTCACTTTTTGTCATAGCACTCTTAGTTTTTGAGATATTTTAAAAGTTGTTTGTTTTATCTAGTTATTGATGTGTGACAGTGTATGTGTCGATACAATTGAATAATGTTTCAAATAAAAGTTGTAGGAAAAAAAAACTAAAGATTTTTTGTGGACTCACTTTTTGTCATAGCACTCTTAGTTTTTGAGATATTTAATAAATAGTGTTTTTTATCTAGTCATTGATTTGTGTCAGTGTGTGTTGATACAATTGGAAAATGTTTCAAATAAAAGTTGTAGGTAATAAAATATTAAAGATTTTTTATAGATTCACTTTTTGTCATAGCACTCTTAGTTTTTGAGATATTCAATAAATAGTGTTTTTTATCTAGTCATTGGTTTGTGTCAGTATGTGTTGATCCAATTGAAAAATGTTTCAAATAAAAGTTGTAGTTATCAAAAAGTTGAAGACATTGTGAAAATAATAATGCTACAAATATTTTAAAAGTGATTTAATACGCAATTTACGGGGGAAAGTACTATGATGGACACATCACCATTTTTTTATTTTAAATGGAACACCATATATATTTGTAATTTTTTAGGTTCCTCGTTTAAATTGCAACATATTGTATTCGAACATATAAGGTGCATATGTTCGAATACAATATGTTGCAATTTAAACGAGGAACCTAAAAGATTACTAATATATAGGGTGTTCCGTTTAAAATAAAAAATTTGGTGCTACTTCCGGTGGAACCGAAACTGATATAAAGTTGAAAATATTTCAGATGAGGAGAACTGATTCAACAATATGACAAGGATTTTTTTTTCAAATATTTAGTGCAACGGTAACCCCATAAACTTTTAACGAACAGTTTAGCGTAGACACCCTGTACTAAGAGTTTGATCAAAATAATTTATATAGGAAATAAAACACGATCGTTTGAGAATGTTCACAGTTTTTAATGTCGAACACTGCGACAATTGTTTCGCCACACAGTGGCTTCTTCAGGCAGATGAGTAAGTATGATGAAGCCACTGTGTGGCGAAACAATTGTCGCAGTGTTCGACATTAAAAACTGTGAACATTCTCAAACGATCGTGTTTTATTTCCTACATATTATGGAATTTCACCAAGTATATATAAAATGCTGCGAAATTATCACGAAATTCAATGCTTTGTCGATATTTTTTCACCCCGCATACAACAGTTTATGTGTGATATTACCGAATGTGTTTTCTGAATTTGTTAATCAACTTATTAGTTTGTACCGTACTTACTCACACTGTAAACCTATATTTAGTTTATATATATTTCTCTATAATTAGGCTATGCTTGTTGAGAAATAAATTATTATTATTATTATTATTATTAAGTAACAGCCTCATCTATCCAAAATAATTTAACAAAACAAATTAGCTTAAAACTTATAGAATTTTCTTAGAATTAAATGTGTTTACTATTCTGCAAATCAAAGGTGAATGAAAGAAAAAAAACACATTGAATTTTTTTTTCAGATTTATCACATTTATTTTCATTAAAAATCTAAATCCTCTTAAACATCTTAACTTAAATAAATATAAATAATAAATAAATAAATATTTCGAGAAGCATTTCCACGTTTACAGTCTTACAAACCTAAAAGGCCATAGTAAAATATAGTATATAATACACCAAACAACCAACTTTTCCAAAAACGAAGTAAAAATAAATAAATAGTCCGAAGATAATAAATAATATACGAATTAAAAAAAAGTTATTCAACCTGCAATTTGATTGAACTACAAAAAATTGTACAAATCATCCCACTGAGCAAAAAACAAACAAATAGCATAGCAACATTAAATGTTTTTTAAATGTTTCTAAAACATTACTTAAATGTGCTTGCTCAGTGGGATTTGTAATAAATACCTAATTCAAGTACCTAAGTGTTACAATGTTGTAAAAAAAAAAACACGTTAGTGGAAATATCAACAAGTTTTTTCTGATTAAAAAAGTGTAGTGCAAACACATCTTTATAAAACGAAGATATTAAAGATTATTGGCAAGTGAATAATTCGGAAGTTTTCTTATTTATTTGCCAATTTTTCATTTGCACACTTTTAGTTTTGTGTTCTATCGAGAACTCCGAATTTTGTTTTGTTTTTTTGTTTACGGATGTATTTTTTTTGCCATCTATTGTTTCTTTCTTGTTTATGAATGCGGTGGTGGTTTCAACATTGAACGCGCTGCTGAAGCCAGTTTTCTTGAAACGACTGAAGCGATATGTGAGCTCCTCTTCCACATGTACTGCTTCGTTTTCTCGTGGTTGTCAGCACTGTCAACTCTCACCTAAAATAAAATTGCATTGAGAACTGTATTTAGGATCAAATCATCAGTAATTTAATAAAAAGTGAAGTAAAGAATAACAGTCTTTTTTAGTGTAATAATCACTTCACGTAAACTCAAAAACATATGATGAATTAATTTCTCACTTAACCCGTGGTGAAACATATTTAATTAATACGCTTTGATTAAAACACTTGGTTAAAACGTTTGGTTTGTTTTGTTTTTTGGTTTGTTTTCACTGAAATCAGTGAAACAAACCAAGTGTTTTAATCAAAGCGTATTCAAAAACATAGTTAGTAATTTAAGTATTAGTCAATTTTACAAAGTTGTAAGTTAAGCGTAGAATAAACAATAAACTTAAATAATTGTATACACTCAATTACACAGTTTTTTCATTTCATCTATTTAGAGAAAACTTAAATTTTAAAATAATCGTGTTTTTTGAAATCTTAAATCTTAGCAGTGTTCAATTAAGGATTAAATAGGCTTTGATTAAAGTTTCAGTAATTTCACCAAACTTAAGAATCAAGCTCGGAATAAACACTCAAAGTTGATGAATGAATAAATGAAAACTTTTGCGTTATTTTATTTTAGAAACAGAGAATAATTTCGTCAACTATAAGCGTTTATTCTACATCTAATTTTTAAGTCTGTAAAAATGATCAAAGTTTAACCTAAAGCAAGACTATGATTTTGAATTTATATGCGTAGCAGAGGGGATTCTTGCTTTAATTTAAGCTTCGATGATTTTTACAGACTTAAAAATTATATGTGGAATAACCGCTTATAGTTGACGAAATTATTCTCTGTTTCTAGTTGGCGAAATTATTTTTTTAATTTTTTTAAAATTATACCTGTTTGGGTTGTAGGACTTTGATGGATTGCAACGTGGCCGCTCCTCCGTGGACGATTTTCAAATTCAGTTTTCCGAACATTTCCGCCGTCGTCGCCGTCGCGCTTTTCAACTGCCTTTTCGAACCTTTTCCAAACTGAAATCACAAATAACAGAAATCATATACACTTTAAAAGTTAAAATTCTCCAGTCAAGTCACCAACAAAAATCGTATAGTCTTTTTTCATGACTTATAATAGTATTAATTTTATAATTTACAAAAACTCATAGTGCTGATGAAACGTCTTGAGTATTTCAAAATGTTTTGATTTAATTTGACAAAATTCTTAAAATGTTTTGAATTCAAGTCGAGATACAAATTGAAAACATTGTAAGAACTGTAAACTTTTGATTTCTGTAAAAAAAGTGTTTGCTCGATGGGAAGTAAATGTGTTTTTATTGAGTAAATTTAACACTCACCTCTTTTTCCATCTTCATCATCAAAAACTTCAACATTTTCTAAGTTAAAGAATATTTAGTAAATTCATGAAAATTGCCGAGAATTCAGCAAAATTTTTCAAACTAGGAAATTCAGGAAAACCGTCGAAATTTCGAAAATTGAAGGAAATCTCAGAAATTTATGAAAAGCGTTAAAAATTAGCTAAAACTTTGAAAATTCTCAAATCTTCAAGATTCATCAAAAAATTAAACGAGTGTTTTCCACTCCCAGACTAAGCATGAAGTAAAATTTCGAGTTTAGAAAAGCCACGCGTAGAAAATTTGTCTCGGGTCGCTGCGCGACCCTCGACAAATTTTCTACGCGGGGCTTTTCTAAACTCGAAATTTTACTTCATGCGCCACGCGCACGAAACGCTGATTGAGTGGGAAATTTTAAATTTGGACGTTCGCGATTTATGGCGCCCAACTAGGGGCCGCAGCGTGAAATTTAAACTTTTGATTTTTGTAAGTTTTTTTTTTTAGGTTTTGTTGTTGAAAAATTTTAACAACTAAGTTTAAGAATATTTAGTAAATTCATGAAAATTGCCGCAAAATTTTTCAAATTACCAAAAATTTAGGAAATTCAGGAAAACCGTCAGAATTTTTAAAATTAAAGGAAATCACAGAAATTTATAAAAAGCGTTAAAAATTAACTGAAACTTTGAACATTCTATAAATCTTGAAGATTCATCAAAAAATTAAACGAGTGTCTTCCACTCCCAGACTAAGCATGAAGTAAAATTTCGAGTTTAGAAAAGCCCCGCGTAGAAAATTTGTCGAGGGTCGCGCAGCGACCCGAGACAAATTTTCTAAGGGGCTTTTCTAAACTCGAAATTTTACTTCATGCGCCACGCGTACAAAACGCCGATTGAGTGGGAAGTTTTAAATTTGGACGTTCGTGATTTATGGCGCCCAACTAGGGGCCGCAGCGTAAAATTTAAACTATTGATTTTTGTAAGTTTTCTTTGAAGTTTTTGCTCAGTAGGTTTTATCGAGTGTTTAATTTTAACTCACCTCTTTTTCGTTAAGTGTTAAAAATTAACTAAAACTTTGTCGCTGGCGCGACCCTCGACAAATTCTCGCGGGGCTTTTCTAAACTCGAAATTTTACTTCATGCGCCACGCGTACGAAACGCCGATTCAGTGGGAAGTTTTAAATTTAAACGTTCGTGATTTATGGCGCCCAACTAGGGGCCGCAGCGTGAAATTTAAACTTTTGATTTTTGTAAGTTTTTTTTTTAAGTTTTGTTGTTGAAAAATTTTAACAACTTCTAAGTTTAAGAATATTTAGTATACCCATGAAAATTGCCGCAAAATTTTTCAAATTAACAAAAATTTAGGAAATTCAGGAAAACCGTCGGAATTTTGAAAATTAAAGGAAATCACAGAAATTTATGAAAAGCGTTAAAAATTAACTGAAACTTTGAACATTCTAAAAACCTTGAAGATTCATCAAAAAATTAAACGAGTGTCTTCCACTCCCAGACTAAGCATGAAGTAAAATTTCGAGTTTAGAAAAGCCCCGCGTAGAAAATTTGTCGAGGGTCGCGCAGCGACCCGAGACAAATTTTCGCGGGGCTTTTCTAAACTCCAAATTTTACTTCATGCGCCACGCGTACAAAACGCCGATTGAGTGGGAAGTTTTAAATTTGGACGTTCGTGATTTATGGCGCCCAACTAGGGGCCGCAGCGTGAAATTTAAACTTTTAATTTTTGTAAGTTTTTTCTTGAAGTTTTTGCTCAGTAGTGTTTAATTTTAACTCACCTCTTTTTCGTTAAGCGTTAAAAATTAACTAAAACTTTGAAAATTCTAAAATCTTCAAGATTCATCAGAAAATTAGTGTCTTCCACTCCCAGACTAAGCATGAAGTAAAATTTCGAGTTTAGAAAAGCCCCGCGTAGAAAATTTGTCGAGGGTCGCGCCAGCGACCCGAGACAAATTTTCGCGGGGCTTTTCTAAACTCGAAATTTTACTTCATGCGCCACGCGTACGAAACGCCGATTCAGTGGGAAGTTTTAAATTTGGACGTTCGCGATTTATGGCGCCCAACTAGGGGCCGCAGCGTGAAATTTAAACTTTTGATTTTTGTAAGTTTTTTTTCAAGTTTTTGCTCAGTAATGTTTAATTTTAACTCACCTCTTTTTCGTTAAGCGTTAAAAATTTACTAAAACTTTGAAAATTCTAAAATCTTGAAGATTCATCAAAAAACTAAACGAGTGTCTTCCACTCCCAGACTAAGCATGAAGTAAAATTTCGAGTTTAGAAAAGCCCCGCGTAGAAAATTTGTCGAGGGTCGCGCCAGCGACCCGAGACAAATTTTCGCGGGGCTTTTCTAAACTCGAAATTTTACTTCATGCGCCACGCGCACGAAACGCTGATTGAGTGGGAAGTTTTAAATTTGGACGTTCGTGATTTGTGGCGCCCAACTAGGGGCCGCAGCGTGAAATTTAAACTTTTGATTTTTGTAAGTTTTTTTTTTAAGTTTTGTTGTTGAAAAATTTTAACAACTTCTAAGTTTAAGAATATTCAGTAAACTCATGAAAATTGCCGCAAAATTTTTCAAATTAACAAAAATTTAGGAAATTCAGGAAAACCGTCGGAATTTTGAAAATTAAAGGAAATCACAGAAATTTATGAAAAGCGTTAAAAATTAACTGAAACTTTGAACATTCTAAAAATCTTAAAGATTTATCAAGAAATTAAACGAGTGTCTTCCACTCCCAGACTAAGCATGAAGTAAAATTTCGAGTTTAGAAAAGCCCCGCGTAGAATATTTGTCGAGGGTCGCGCAGCGACCCGAGACAAATTTTCGCGGGGCTTTTCTAAACTCCAAATTTTACTTCATGCGCCACGCGTACTAAACGCTGATTGAGTGGGAAGTTTTAAATTTGGACGTTCGTGATTTATGGCGCCCAACTAGGGGCCGCAGCGTGAAATTTAAACTTTTAATTTTTGTAAGTTTTTTTTGAAGTTTTTGCTCAGTAGTGTTTAATTTTAACTCACCTCTTTTTCGTTAAGCGTTAAAAATTAACTAAAACTTTGAAAATTCTAAAATCTTCAAGATTCATCAGAAAATTAAACGAGTGTCTTCCACTCCCAGACTAAGCATGAAGTAAAATTTCGAGTTTAGAAAAGCCCCGCGTAGAAAATTTGTCGAGGGTCGCGCCAGCGACCCGAGACAAATTTTCGCGGGGCTTTTCTAAACTCGAAATTTTACTTCATGCGCCACGCGTACGAAACGCTGATTCAGTGGGAAGTTTTAAATTTGGACGTTCGTGATTTGTGGCGCCCAACTAGGGGCCGCAGCGTGAAATTTAAACTTTGGTTTTTGTAATTTTTTTTTTAAGTTTTGTTGTTAAAAAATTTTAACAACTTCTAAGTTTAAGAATATTTAGAAAATTTATGAAAATTGTCGAGAATTTAGCAAAATTTTTCAAATTAACAAAAATTTAGGAAATTCAGGAAAACCGTCGGAATTTTGAAAATTAAAGGAAATCACAGAAATTTATGAAAAGCGTTAAAAATTAACTGAAACTTTGAACATTCTATAAATCTTGAAGATTCATCAAAAAATTAAACGAGCGTCTTCCACTCCCAGACTAAGCATGAAGTAAAATTTCGAGTTTAGAAAAGCCCCGCGTAGAAAATTTGTCGAGGGTCGCGCAGCGACCCGAGACAAATTTTCAAGGGGCTTTTCTAAACTCGAAATTTTACTTCATGCGCCACGCGTACGAAACGCTGATTCAGTGGGAAGTTTTAAATTTGGACGTTCGTAATTTATGGCGCCCAACGTGAAATTTAAACTTTGGTTTTTGTAATTTTTTTTTTTTAAGTTTTGTTGTTGAAAAATGTTAACAACTTCTAAGTTTAAAAATATTTTGAAAATTTATGAAAATTGCCGAGAATTTAGCAAAATTTTTCAAATTAACAAAAATTTAGGAAATTCAGGAAAACCGTTGGAATTTTGAAAATTAAAGGAAATCTCCGAAATTTATGAAAAGCGGTAAAAATTAGCTAAAACTAAAAATTCTAAAATCTTGAAGATTCATCAAAAAATTAAACGAGTGCCTTCCACTCCCAGACTAAGCATGAAGTAAAATTTCGAGTTTAGAAAAGCCCAGAAAATTTGTCGAGGGTCGCTGTGCGACCCTCGACAAATTTTCACGGGGCTTTTCTAAACTCGAAATTTTACTTCATGCGCCACGCGTACGAAACGCTGATTCAGTGGGAAGTTTTAAATTCGAACACTCGTGATTTATGGCGCCCAACTAGGGGCCACAGCGTTAGGCCCCACGCTGGGCGCCAAAAAAACCTTAAATCCAAGCGTTTCAAGTATTTTTAAACAAGTGTTTTCCACTCCCAGACGAAACATGAAGTAAAATTTCGAGTTTAGAAAAGCCCTGCGTAGAAAATTTGTCTCGGGTCGCTGCGCGACCCTCGACAAATTTTCACGGGGCTTTTCTAAACTCGAAATTTTACTTCGTGCGCCACTCTCATGAAACGCTGATTTCAATTGAAGTTCAAAATATAACAAAATCGCGATTAAGTCAAGAATATAACTTATTATTTGTTGAAATATGTTGCTATATATTAATAAATATAAAAATATTTCAAATACAAGTTGCAAATAATGAAAAATTAAACTATAAGTTGTTTGTTGTTTGGATAGAGCCAATAAAAATTTTCGAGTATTTCAAAATCCTCAAAAAGGCAAAAAGACTTGTATTACCGGCGTTTGTTAAAGAGGAACGTCGCTTAGTGCATAACTCATGCTCTTTATAAAAATTAGCAAGCGACGCGCACACAGGTCGAAACGCTCGTTCTAGCTGAACATTTCGTCGACAATCAACTGTTTAGAAAACAGTTTTTTTTGTTGGAATATTGGTAGTTCAATGTCCGGAGGGTGCGCAGGTAAAGTCACAAACCCCTCCGACATTTGGTCCAGTGGTTATCAGTGCCCAAAGTGCACGCATCGTTTATGTCGTGCAGATGTGGATTTTACGCGCTCCAAACGCTTACGTTTAATTATTTTTTTTACATTTGTGTTTCGTGCAAAATTTAAATTAAAGATGGATATATATTCTACTGGTATGTATACAACAGAGTTTTAAATATTTTTTATATAACTTTAGTCAACACATAAATACAGTAATTTGTATTAAGTGAAGAATGTTACAGTAAAATTTTACAACGTAAAACTTGAAAAAGGTTAAAGTATACAATATTAGCCGATATTGGTGATGAATCTTGGTTTTTTATACATAATAACTATATAGTTTAATATATAAATAATATTTAGACACCCGTTTTGGCCCGTTTACAAGCAATGATTTTTTTTAGGTAGCGTAACCGTTTCTCGGAGAGCATTATTCGATGTTTGGCGCGCTCAGCCAACGCTAGAACAAAAAAATAAAGCAGTCTCCCGCTTTGTGATTGACATTATAAATAACAATATCGATGTATCGCACACTGAAAATTTAGATTCATTGATGAATAAAATAAATAATTTTACCTCACAATTGAGAATCAAATGGCAATACACTTTCAAATTTTGAAAATAAATATTCTCAGTGGTTAAACGGAATGGAAGTATTCTCTAATGAAAGTTTACGAAATGAACCCCAACCTGGATGTTCTAGTGGTAAATCCAGAGGTCCGTATAAATCATTCACGGACTTGACGAACGTCTCAAAAAAAACGGAAAGTTATGCCACTACTTGAAAATTACTCCCAGGAGGAACTTTCATTTGCCACCCGGGTCAGTCTTCGTGCATCTGGAAAAAGGGATAGTGCTAAGATGGTCGAAGAAGTCACGGAGCATTCACCGACAAGAGCTTCAAAAATAAATCGAGCGTGGAAGTCTCCAATGAAGCAACTAATTAAATATACACCCGAAGAAGCGCTTGCATTATATGTTGATGGGGATTTCAGCAAGCATTCCTATAAATTGATGCAGTCTGGAGCCAAGGTACGTCATGCAAACATTTACCCAAGCTATGATACTATTTTACAAACAAAAAAAGCGTGTTATCCCGCAGCAGAAAGTATTACAATTACAAATACTTCTGCACAAGTTTCAATACAAGATAAAATGCAACCATCGATCAGCAGAAGCAACAAAAACAATAAACCAGGCTTACCAGACGTGGATTTCGTTGGAAATAAAGAAGTGGTACAAAACCAGAGATTCCACAGCACACACATTAAAGTTATTACACATCAGACTTACCACGCATCTTCACCCAATAGAGTTTGATTACATCGATTCAACATTCAGAGAAGAGGCACTCCACATTTCAAACCAACAATACAAAAAGCAGTTAGAAAAACTCAACAAAATTAGAAGTGCAAAGTTAAAAAGTGAAAAAGAAAGTGCAACAGTAAACCAAAATGTGATTAATAACGAGGGTAAGCATAGTGATGTTAAATTCTACCCAAGATTAGTAAATCTAACAAACATAGATTTAGACTGTAGTGAAAAACGATTATTGGAGAAAGGTCTTAAATATAGCCCACATATTGAACAAATGTCTCAAATAGACAACAAACAGTTGGAATAGATTCAGATATACTATGTAATAAATTAAATTCAGAAATAGAGAAATCATTAACCAAAAATAAAATAGCAAAATTATTAAATAACTACAAAAATAAAAATTAAATTAAAAATAAAATAACTCATAAAACAGAACAAAAAACAATATTTAGCATTAAAAAGAAACTTAAAGACAACAATTTAATTTTATGTAAAGCTGATAAAGGTAATACAATCACCTTATTGCATAATCAGGATTATATTCAGAAAACAGAAGCTTTATTGAACACAGAAAACTTTAAAATATGTAAAATAAATCCAACAAACAAATTCCAACTGCAGCTAAAGAAGACATTAAAACAGTGCAATAACTTGATTTCAGAAACCGAGAAGTTTAAATTAACCAAAATGAATCCAAGAACACCGATACTTTACGGATTACCAAAATTACATAAGGATGGTATACCGATGCGCCCAGTTGTTTCATACCTGTATGCACCAACATACAATTTATGTAAGCATCTGAACCGTTTGATACCATCTTTTATTAATTTTGAACCAAAATACGCGATAAAAAATACTATTGATTTAGTTCAGAAATTAGATAAAATCGAAATACCTACAAATGCAAAACTCATCTCATTCGACGTAAAAAGCCTATTCACATCAATCCCTATTACACAATTAAAATCAATAATTAAAATAAAAATAAATAGTACAGATCAACCAACAGAATTAAAAAATGAATTAATCAGTTTAATAGATATATGCATCGAGCAAAGCTATTTTGAATTTAATAATAAAATTTATAGTCAATCAGATGGTTTACCTATGGGATCACCTCTTTCCCCGTTGCTAACCGAAATTTTTATGGATAATTTTGAAAATATTTTATTCAAACGAGGTGAATCTAAATATGTGCATTTTTGGTCGAGATACGTCGATGACGTTTTCTGCATTTGGTCAGGTACACTAAGACAGTTAAATATTTTTACTAAGTTCTTGAATAATTTAAATAATAAAATTCAATTTACCACAGAAATTGAAAAGGAAAATAGTTTAAATTTCTTAGATCTGACAATTACAAAAACACCAAACAACAAGCTAATATATAAAATATATAGAAAAGAGACTTTTACAGACACTATAATACACTCAACGTCAAACACTAACAATCAGATTAAAAAAAGTGCATTTCATTCTTATATACATAGACTTTTAAACATACCACTTAGCACTGAAAATTATAACCTAGAAGTAAATACGATAAAGTCTATAGCATCTAATAACGGTTTTAACACGGAAATTGTAGATAACCTAATAAAAACAAAAAGACTCAAACAATTAATGAAATATTTTTATGCAAATGTAGATGACAATAAGATAAAATGGAATAAGATTGAATATATAAAAGACCTTTCACCAATAATCAAAACACAGTTTAAAGGGAAGGAATTTAATACCATTATGACTAACCCTATAAATTTAAGGAAACTACTTTGTAACAATAAAAGTAACATTAACAAAATAGAACAAAGCGGAATCTATGAATTGAAATGTCAATCATCACATTTCAATTCATAGATTCCGCAATCTATATCGGACAAACGGGAAGATCTTTCAAAATTAGATTCGAAGAACATCGAAAGGATATAATTAATAAAAAACAATCAACCGGATTGTCAAAACATTGCGTCGCGTTCGGTCATTTTTTCAATTCAGAGAACCACACCATTTTATATACGGGCAATAAAGGAAGCGTCCTAAACCATCGAGAAGGCTTGGAAATCAACAGAGCCATAAAACTGGGAAAAAACGTCGTGAATGATAATGAGGATATTTGGCATTCGCCGATCATGAACGCCCTTCTTACCTGACCGGCGAAAAAATGTTGTATAAATACTTTGTAATTTGTAAATTCTGTACATTCCTTGATAATGACTGTTAGTCGAAACTAGTCGGAATAAATAAATTTATTAAGTGAAACAAACCAAGTGATTCCTTTCTAATTAAGAAATTAATTAAATATATTCAATACAAGCGCTTGTGGATCACACAAGTAAACGCGTATTAACTTCAATAGAAGATTTACTCGGTAAAAATGGTGGAGAAATTGGAACTGAATTTAAAATTATTTATAAATGGGGCTGCGATGGCAGCTGTGGACATTCGCTGTATAATCAAATATTTTCAGATTCCGAAAATGCCTCTCAAACTGATGAGTTTTTATTTTCGGCTTGTCTGGTGCCTCTTCAAATAAAATCCTTAAAAGATGATGCAATTGTCTGGCAAAATCCCAAGCCCTTATCTACTAGATTTTGCAGGCCAATTAAAATAATGTTTAAAAGGGAAACGAAGGAATTAATAAAATCTGTTGTAAATGATATAGAACATGAAATCAACGAGGTTTTGCCAACTCAGTGTGTTGTTAATGGCATACATTTTATTATAAACCATTGTTTCAAGTTGACAATGATCAATGGAAAAGTTTTTAGTATTATAACTGATTCGTCATTTCAAACTTGTGCTATTTGTGGGGCTTCTCCTAAAATAATGAATGACATTAGGAAGGTAAAAGATTTACCTAAAATCGATAGATTTTATGAATATGGTATTTCATCTCTACACGCGTGGATTCGTTGCTTGGAATGTCTTCTTCATATGGCGTATAGACTTGGTGTAAAGAAATGGCAAATTCGTGAGACGGGTGATAAAAATACAGTAGAGACAAGAAAACGTCAAATTCAAAAAGATTTAAAATCACAATTAGGTTTACTAGTTGATGTAGTCAAACCAGGGTTTGGGACAACCAACGACGGCAATACTGCTAGTCGATTTTTTGAAAATTATACATTAATTGCACAAATTACAGGTTTGGACGAACATTTAATCAAAAGATTAAAAATTATTCATCAAATACCGGCCTAACAAGTTGTCTGCATTTATATGGATTAGGATAAAAATGCCAAACACTCCGTCTTCTCGGATATGACGTTAAATGCATGTAGGACCCGTGTACTGCCTGGATGTTGCGTGCACGTTAAAGATCCCTACCGGTGGGTTGGAACTCCCACCGGGTTCGGCAAAATTCCCGGATAGCTGTAGACCTAATCTCCGGCGTCATGATTGGCCTTAGCAGCGGAAATAGATGACGTAAAACCCAAAATAAAAAAAAAAGTCATTTCATGCGGACAAGCCACACATGTTGATGCATTTCGGGAGTATCTGGAAGACACCGCAAATCTGTATGTAAAGTTGTACATGCCTGCTAGTTTGCATAAACTATTAATTCATGGACCTGACATAATTCAATCTGCAACGTTACCAATTGGGATGTTGTCGGAAGAGACATTAGAAGCTCGAAACAAAGACTTGCGAAGGTACCGAGAGCGTCACACCAGAAAATTTTCAAGAATACAAACTATAACGGATCTTTTCCATACGCTTTTATATTCCTCTGATCCTCTGATATCAAGTTTGTCAAAAAACCATATATTTCACGACCGCTTACTATTAAAAAATTGGACACAGAGGTCTTAAAGTTATTAGCAGAACAAGAACAAGCATTTTCACCAGAGGATTCTGACTCCGAATAATTTCTGGCTTTGGTGTAAATTGTTTGCATGATGTGCCCAGGTTCTTTATACTGCTTATATATATTGTATATTATTATTTATAGATATGTGTGTAATTTTGATTTATTTGTTCCAATTTGAAAATTTTTATAATTAAATAAAACATTTATCAAAGTATTTTATTTTCAGTTTTTTTATAATTAAAATGGAAGGGGTTGTAATATAATTACTATTTTTAGATACAAATTATAGAACAAAAGTGCTTATAGTGAAATTATCTAAAAAAATAAATTAAATAATTTTTCCCTAAAAATAAAAATAAAAATTGGGGTTGTGGGGGGGTAGAAGGGGATAAATATTCAATATTGAGTAATTTATATATTCAATCAAATATTTTCTTCGACTGCGAAGAATTTAAAGTAGACTAAAACGCTTTACAGCGAAATGTTCAGCTAGATTGTGTGTTTCGACCTGTGTGCGTCGCTTAGTGCATAACTCATGCTCTTTATAAAAATTAGCAAGCGACGTCCCGCACCCCGATAACACTTAGAAAACAAAAGAGGAGACCTACATCCAGGAGTTGATGCACAAGGGCTGCTATAGAAGAGCAAGAAGAAGTTCTCAAAATGTTTTGAATTCAAGTTAACATACAAATTTCTGTAAATTTTTATTGAAGTATTTGCTCCATAGGTTTTAATTTTAACTCACCTCTTTTTCCACTCTCAAAGTCAGCGGTCCCAAAACAAAATTAGTCCTGACGTTCGTGTAATCATTCATCGTGTTAACAATAACATCACCTTCCCTCCTAAGCGTACTCAAACCAAAAAGCGTAGCTCTAGCTTTCGAATTCGAATTCGAGTTTTGCTTATTATTCTGCTTAGTCTGATTCCCCTTCTTCTTATTCTTATTATTCTTATTATTCTTCCTCTGATTATTCTTCTTCTTCTTCTTCGGAGCAGGATTCGACCTAACCTCCAGCGTAACATTCTTAATAGGCACGGAGCCACTCCTCAAATCCGTAGTTTTTGAAATTAGAACAAACGAAGGTTCCCTGGATTCGGATTCTGTGGCTCTGGATAATTGAAAGTATTGATCGTTGGAATTTTTGAATTCACGAGATTCAGTCGATGAGGATTTGTCGGGAGAAAAGTCGAAATTTGTTGATTCTGGTGATTGTTCAATAAAATCAGTTTTTGTTGGATTGGTTTTCGTTGATCCAGATAATTTTGATGGTTCTTCTGTTGATCCAGTTTTTGTTGATCCATATTTTGTTGTTTTAGAGATTTCTTCTATTGATCCAGTTTTTGTTGATTTAGAAAGTTCGTCTATTGATCCAGTTTTTGTTGATCCAAGTAATTTCGAAAGTTCTTCCTCAGTTTCCGTTGATTGAATTAATTTCGAAGCTTGTTCTGTTGATTTAGTTGGTCTGGGTTTAGATAATTTCAAAGATTGTTCTATTGTTGTTGATTTAGACGATTTCGAAGATTGTTCCGCTGATTCTGTTTGTGTTAGTTTGGTTGATTCAGTTGGTCTTGGTTTAGATAATTTCAATGATTGTTCCATTTGTGTTGGTTTAGATGATTTCAAAGATTGTTCCGCTGATTCTGCTTCTGCTGATTTGGTTGATTCAGTTGGTCTAACTTTCAAAAACTGTTCCGCAGGTTTCGTCCCGCGTTTGGACGATTTCAAAGATTGTTCTGTTGATTCCGCTTGTGCTGGTTTGGTTGATTCAGTTGGCCTCACTTTAAAAAACTGCTCCGCAGGTTTCGTCCCGCTTTCCCTCAATTTAGCGACATTTTTCGCAACCCTATCCATTTCCTCAGCTCTTGCAATAGCCCTGAAAGCCACTTCTCTCGCCTCACTCTCCGGATCCCTAAACACTCTGAAATTATCCCCGGAAACCCCAAACTCCTCACTGAACGCCCGCGAAATCTCCTTTTGTAAATTCTTTGGAAATTCAAAACCTCTTTGCAAAGATCTTCCCATTTTATTTGGAACTTCAAAATTGGTTTTTGAAGATCTTGAGATTTCCATTTCTCCCATTTTATTGGCTGCTGGTGGAACTGGAACGTTGGATCTAGTTGAGCTCTTCTTTTTCTTGGAGCCGGATTTGCGTTTCTTCGAAGTGTTCTTCTTTTTCGTGTTGGAGGAGTCTGAGGTTTGGAGTTTTACTCTGACGGGATCGTAGGATTTGCCTAAAATTCTGTTGATTCTGCCTAGAATGTTGTCCACAAATCTGTTGTATTTCGAGATGTAGATTGCTGGGATTCTTGATGATTGCATAGCACCTAAATTTACAGAAAATCAAACGACATAAGACATTATGTTTTTCATAAAATTTCTCAATTAATTCAATAAGAATATTCTGCCTTATTAACACATATTTATATGCAATTTGAACACTCGTTATATAATTTAATGCCTAATATTATTTAACAAGTTTAGTTTTAGAGAGAATAAAAATAAACATTTTAATATTTATTAATAAGGCAGATTGTTCATAGTAACTTAATACCCACATATATGGTAATACGGCAATAATCTAAAAATATCCCATCTACAGTTTTTCAGTTATTCTCAATTGAACGTCGATTTTTCTCGAGATTTTTTTAACATTTTGTTCAGTAGTCTTAGTCGGTTATAATTCAATGTAATTCTTTATATGATTTTTATGTTTTTTGTTATTTTTATCATATATTACAATATGTATATGTACTTATGTAATAAAATGGAGATTCCGTTAATAAATAAATAAATAAATAAACATTTTGGGGTAATTAATATTTAAAAAAAAAAACGTAACTGATTAATACTTGAATAAATCGTAACTTCTAAAATTTTACTGATATAATTATAAAAAATGGTGTGAATGTTAATTAAATATTGCTCTTTAAAACTATAATAAAATATAAAACTACCCTTTCTACAGTTTTTGAGTTATTTTTAATTGAACGTCGAAAATCGTGTGTTTTTTACTGAATTTTCGGGTAATTAATTTAGAATAAATTGTAGCATATAAAATCTTGTAGTTATTTTTATGAAACTTTGTGTGGATGTTAATTAAATATTGTTCTTTCAAAATATACAATAATCTAAAAACCTACCCTATTTGTAGTTTTTGAGTTATTCTCAATTGAACATCAAAAAAGTGAAATTTTTTTAAAATTTCGGGGGGTTTAATATTTGAATAAATCGTAACTTCTAAAATTTTAGTGACATATTTACGAACGTTTGTGTGGATGTTAATTAAATTTTGCTCTTTCAAACTATGAACAAATCTAAAAATACCCCTTCTACAGTTTTTGCGTTATTCTCAATTGAACGATGAAAAAATTTGATTTTTATAAAATTTCGGGGTGATTAATATTTGAATAAATCGTAACTTCTAAAATTTTACTGATATATTTATAAAACTTTGTGTGGATGTTATTTAAATATTGCTCTTTCAAACTATGAAAAAATCTAAAATTACCCCTTCTACAGTTTCTGAGTTATTTTCAATTGAACGTCGAAAATCGTGTGTTTTTTATTGAATTTTCGGGTACTTAATTTTTGAATAAATTGTAGCATATAAAATCTTGCAGATATGTTTATGAAACTTTGTGTTTATGTTAATTAAACATTGTTTTTTCAAAATATACAATAATCTAAAAATACCCTATTTACAGTTTTTGAGTTATTCTCAATTGAACGTCGAAAAAGTGAGATTTTTGCTAAATTTCAGGGTGATTAATATTTGAATAAATCGTAACTTCTAAAATTTTACTGATATATTTATGAAACTTTGTGTGGGTGTTAATTAAATATTGCTCTTTTAAACCATGCTAAAATCTAAAATTACCCCTTCTACAGTTTTTGAGTTATTTTCAATTGAACGTCGAAAATCGTGTGATTTTTATTGAATTTTCGGGTAATTAATTTTTGAATAAATTGTAGCTTATAAAATCTTACAGATAGGTTTATGAAACTTTGTGTGGATGTTAATTATACATTGCTCTTTCAAAATATATAATAATCTAAAAATACCCTATCCACAGGTTTTGAGTAATTTTCAATTGAACGTCGAAAAAGTGAGATTTTTGTAAAATTTCGGGGTGATTAATATTTGAATAAATCGTAACTTCTAAAATTTTACTGATATATTTATGAAACTTTGTGAGGATGTTAACTAAATATTGCTTTTTCAAACTATGATAAAATCTAAAATTACCCCTTTTACAGGTTTTGAGTTAATTTTAATTGAACGTCGAAAATCGTGTGATTTTAATTGTATTTTCGGGTAATTAATTTTTGAATAAATTGTAGCATATCAAATCTTGCAGATATGTTTATGAGACTTTGTGTGGATGTTAATTAAACATTGCTCTTTCAAAATATATAATAATCTAAAAATACCCTATCTACTGTTTTTGAGTTATTCTCAATTGAACGTCGAAAAAAGTGAGATTTTAGTTAAATTTCGGGGTGATTAATATTTGAATAAATCGTCCCTTCTAAGATTTTACAAATATATCTATGAAAATTTGTGTGGATGTTATTTAAATATTGCTCTTTCAAAACATGTTAATATCAAAAATTACACCTTCAGTTTTTGAGTTATTCTCAACTGAACGTCGAAAATCGTGTGAATTTAATTGAATTTTCGGGTAATTAATTTTTGAATAAATTGTAGCATATAAAATCTTTCAGATATGTTTATGAAACTTTGTGTAGATGTTAACTAAACATTGCTCTTTCAAAATAAATAATAATCTAAAAATACCCTTTCTACAGTGTTTGAGTTTTCTCAATTGAACGTCGAAATAGTGAGATTTTTGAAAAATTTCAGGGTGATTAATATTTGAATAAATCGTAACTTCTAAAATGTTACTGATATATTTATAAAAAATTGTGTGGATATTAATTAAATATTGCCCTTTCAAACTGTAAAAAAACTTAAATTGCCCCTTATACAGTTTTTGAGTAATTTTCAATTAAACGTCGAAAATCGTGTGTTTTTTTATTGAATTTTCGAGTAATTAATTTTTGAATAAATTGTAGCATACAAAACCTTGTAGATATGTTTATAAAACTTTGTGGGTGTTAATTATACATTGCTCTTTCAAAATATATAATAATCTAAAAATACCCTATCTACTGTTTTTGAGTTATTCTCAATTGAACGTCGAAAAAAGTGAGATTTTAGTAAAATTTCGGGGTGATTAATATTTGAATAAATCGTAACTTCTAAAATTTTACTGATATATTTATGAAACTTTGTGTAGGTGTTAACTAAATATTGCTATTTCAAACCATGCTAAAATCTAAAATTACCCCTTCTACAGTTTTTGAGTTATTTTCAATTGAAAGTCGAAAAACGTGTGATTTTTATTGAATTTTCGGGTAATTAATTTTTGAATAAACTGTAGCATATAAAATCTTGCAGATATGTTTATAAAACTTTGTGTGGATGTTAATTAAATATTGCTCTTTCAAAATATACAACAATCTAAAAATACCCTATCTACAGTTTTTGAGTTATTCTCAATTGAACGTCGAAAAAGTTGGATTTTTGTAAAATTTCTGGGTGATTAATATTTGAATAAATCGTAATTTCTAAAATTTTACTGAAATATTTATAAAACTTTGTGTGGATAATAACTAAATATTGCTCTTTTAAACTATAATAAAATCTAAAATTACCCCTTCTACAGTTTTTAAGTTATTTTCAATTAAACGTTGAAAATCGTGTGATTTTAATTGAATTTTCGGGTAGTTAATTTTTGAATAAATTGTAGCATATAAAATCTTGCAGTTATTTTTGTGAAACTTTGTGTGGATGTTAATTAAATATTGCTCTTTCAAAATATATAATAATCTAAAATTACCCCTCATACAGTTTTTGAGTTATTTTTAATTGAACGTCGAAAATCGTGTGATTTTTATTGAATTTCTGGGTAATTCATTTTTGAATAAACTGTAGCATATAAAATCTTGCAGATATGTTTATGAAACTTTGTGTGGATGTTAATTACACATTGCTCTTTCAAAATATATAATAATCTAAAAATACCCTATCTACAGTTTTTGAGTTATTCTCAATTGAATGTGAAAATAGTGAGATTGTTGTTAAATTTTGGGGTAATTAATATTTAAATAAATCGCAACTTTTAAACTTTTATAGATATATTTATGAAACTTTGTGTGGATGTTAATTAAATATTGCTTTTTTTATCTATGAAAATATCTAAAATTACCCCTTCTACAGTTTTTGAGTTATTTCCAATTGGACGTCGAAAATCGTGTGATTTTTATTGAATTTTTGGGTAATTAATTTTTGAATTAATTGTAGCGTATAAAATCTTGGAGATATGTTTATGAAACTTTGTGTGGATGTTAATTAAATATTTCTCTTTCAAACTACATAAAAATCTAAAATTACCCCTGCTACAGTTTTTGAGTTATTTTCAATTAAACGTCGAAAATCGTGTGTTTTTTATTGAATTTTCGGGTAATTAATTTTTGAATTAATTGTAGCGTATAACATCTTGGCGATATGTTTATGAAACTTTGTGTGGATGTTAATTAAATATTGCTCTTTCAAACTATGAAATAATATAAAATTACCCCTGCTAGTTTTTCAGTTATTTTCAATTAAACGTCGAAAATCGTGTATTTTTTATTGAATTTTCGACTAATTAATTTTTGAATAAATTGTAGCTTATAAAATCTTACAGATATGTTTATGAAACTTTGTGTGGATGTTAATTAAACATTGCTCTTTCAAACCATACTAAAACCTAAAATTACCCCTTCTACAGTTTTTGGGTTATTCTCAATTGAACGTCAGAAATATGTGTGAATTTTGTTTAGTTGTGGAGAAAATTAATATTTAAATAAATCATAACTTCTGAAATCTTTCAGATACTTATGTTTACAAAACGCTGTGTGGATGTTAATCCAAATATGTAAAAATTTGAAAATTAGCCACCCGCTGTTTTTGAGTTATTTTTAATTGTAACTCACATTTTTGTGAGTTTAGTTTAGTACCCAAGCAGTGAAAGAAAGACAAATTCATAATTTTATAATCTTTCAGTGAATTTTTATGAAACTTTCTAGAAATGTTAAACAAAGATTCGTCTTTCAGTGATTTTTATGATAATTTAATTTCCTCTTTTTAACTTTTCAGAAATGTTAATTAAAGATTCTTCTTTCAGCGACTTTTATGATAATTTAATTTCCTTTTTTAAACTTTTCAGAAATATTAATTAAATTCAGCGATTTTTATGATAATTTTATTTCCTCTTTCAAAATGTATAATTATTGAATATTTTGGATGAGGCATTCGTGTTTTTTTAATAGGCGTTTAACCGAACAATCGAAAAAGGGAAACGCTCTTCTCCAGCATCTTCTTTTTTTTTTCATGATTTTCTGGGTCAAGTTCAAGGCGAACACGATTTTACTAAGTAATAAGGTTAACCTGTTCGAAGATCATAAACCTGATTGTTCAAGCTTGTTTGTAGAGATTTACAACAACTCACACACACATACTGATACACAAAAGATAATGGTAATAATTTATTCTTAATTCACTTCATATTAATCAATATGGATTACAACGTAGTAACACTCAATACTATACAAATATTCACTTTATATTGTTCATAATAAGTATAGTAATAATTGCGTAGATGGTTTGTAGAAATTTACACCAACACATACACAAAATTATTGTAATAATTCATTCTTAGCTCACTTTAAATGTATTTCTTGACAATAAATAGAATAATAAATATAATAATAATTAAATCTTGAGTATTTAAAACAGACAAATATTGCATTTTAATTTAAATTCAGTTTCTATTGCTTCTGGCTGGGTGATTTTAGATCAAATTTAATTTACTTTGTAGAATTTTGCAGTTATCTTTCCTAAATTGAATTTAGTTTAACTCTTTAGCTCTTTTAGGACATATAAAAGAGTTACATTTTCTATTTTGAATTACATTTAGTTTGCCTTTGTTACATTTCTTTTTTGATACATAGAACGATCAAATTTCGCTTAAATAAAACACTTAATGATTTTCAAATAATCGTGTATTTCACGACAATTGTTTCGCAACGTTGTTGCTTCTTCAACTTATAAGTTTTTCACCTGAAGAAGCAACAACGTTGCGAAACAATTGTAGTGAAATACACAATTAGCTAAAAATCATTAAGTGTTTCGTTTAAGTAATCATGGATTTCCAAAAATTAAGTGCCTTAACTGTCAACGAGATCAAATTTCGCTTGGATTTCCGTTTGAAAAAGAAATAGTAATTTGATTTAATGTAATATTATTTTTAGTAAGCGCAACGTGTTGGAATTAACTCATAGTTCTAAAATGTGTGACCATAAGTGCACGGCAATTAACAGCTAGACATAACTGTCCATCCGTTATTCGCATCCGTTACCATTTTCACTCGTCCAACTGGCAATATGTCAGGCATTGTCGATGCCTCGTCAGAAATTCACACCTTGTTCCATTCCCAACAAAAATCACAAGAAAAAATATCCAAAAAACAGATGAAGAAAAGTTACATTTTTTTTTTAATATTTCTCACAATTTGAGTTATGTTTTATTTTCAAGCATTCAACATTTTCATAAAAGCATTTAATATAAAACGTCTTACGAGTGTTTCCACTCCTAGATTGTAATAATAATAATATATTTATGTTTCTACAATCTTATAATATGAAAAATAGTATAATATAAGTGTAAAATTGAATAGAATAAAACAATTGGGGAGCTATACTCGAGCCCCGTGGAACCCCACTAATCCATATCCAGATGTATATGCTGTACATTTTTGGGCGTTTGTTGATTTTATAAAAGCGTTCAATTTGTAGTTTCTCACGAGTGTTGTCCACTCCCAGATTAAGCATGAAGTAAAATTTCGAGTTTAGAAAAGCCTGAGCGTTTGGATTTGGACGCGTAGCGTCCAAATCCAAACCCAGGCTTTTCTAAACTCGAAATTTTACTTCATGCGCCACGCGTACGAAACACTGATTTAAAATAAATTAGAGTGCAATACATTAGTATGTCAACAATCAACTGTCAATTGTAAAACCCTGGGTCTCCAAACTTTCCAGCCTTGGGGCCATACTAATCACTCCAGTAAGTTCCGAGGGCCAAAACCATAACAATAAGCCTTTAAATTTAGAATACTTGAGTAAACTAAATTTAATTTGCTATAAAAAATATGAGTTTTCAAGTATGCTAGCTCACCGCGGGCCGGACAAAATCTGTCCGCGGGCCGGATGTGGCCCTGGGGCCGTAGTTTGGAGACCCCTGGTTTAAACGGCGGGAAAAGTGCTGCGATGCTACACATCACCATTTTTAAAAAATGTAATAATGATTCAGTGGAATATTTAAATTTGGCCGCTCGGGATTTATGGCGCCCAACTAGGGGCCACAGCGTTAGCATGGCCCCACGTTGGGCGCCAAAAAACCTCAAACCTAAGCGTTTCAAGTATTTTTAAAACGAGTGCACTCCCAGATTAAGCATGAAGTACAATTTCAAGTTTCGAAAAGCCTGGCGTTTGGATTTGGACGCGAAGCGTCCAAATCCAAACTCAGGCTTTTCGAAACTCGAGATTAAACATGAAGTAAACTTTTGAAAAACCTGAAAATTGGGATTTGTCAGCAAAGCGTCCGAATCCAAGCTCAGGCTTCTCTAAACTCGAAATTTTACTTCATGCGCCACGCCACTGATTTCAACTGTAGTTCAAAATAAACTGCTTCAGTAGTATTCTAAAGCGGTATATTTTTAACTTTACTGTAAATCAGTGTTTTAGGGGCGTGGCGCATGAAGTAAAATTTCGAGTTTAGAAAAGCCTAATTTGGCTCGGTCGCTCCGCTTCGCTACGCGCCCGAGCCAAATTAGGCTTTTCTAAACTCGAAATTTTACTTCATGCTTAGTCTGGGAGTGGAAGAGACGAGCACGAGACGAGTACGACACGAGCACGAGACGTGCACGACGCGAGATGAGGACAAGATGTGCACAACACGAGACGAGCACTCATGTGAACGTCTCGTGCTCGTGTCCTGAACGTATCGTGCTCGTGTCGAGAACGTCTTGTGCTCGAGTCGTGAACGTCTCGTGCTCGTGTCGTGAACGTCTCGTCAAAAGTGTGGTATCTTAAGGAGAGGATAGTTTTTTAGCGATCTTGCGTAAATCATAAACTAACCTTACCAGTATATTTTGAACTTCAGACTAAATCAGTGTTTTATACGTGTGGCGCATGAAGTAAACTTTCGAGTTTGGAAAAGCCTGAGTTAGCCAAGCTAACGCTGTGGCCCCTAGTTGGGCGCCATACATCGCGAGCGTCCAAATTTAAAACTGAGTTAGCCTTTCGTGCGCGTGGCGCATGAAGTAAAATTTCGAGTTTAGAAAAGCCTAATTTGGCTCGGTCGCTCCGCTTCGCTACGCGCCCGAGCCACATTTTCAGGCTTTTCTAAACTCGAAATTTTACTTCATGCGCCACGCGTATGAAACACTGATTTCAACTGAAGTTCCAATTATATGCTGCTTACGTTTTCGGAAAATATCTAAACACAATTCAATTCAAATATTCAAAATTTCCACTAAAAGTTGTCCAGTGTAAGATGAAATAAATTATAAAATAGTTTGATTTTTTCGAATAATCGTCGCAGAATTTGATTGAGGATTAAATCTACTTTGTATTAGGTTTAAAAACTTGGGAAAATCTTTAAAATTGGTTTCACCACAAGCGCTTAAAGTTGGATTTGTGGGCTTTCAACACGTATCATTTTTTTTTGAAAAATCTGTTTCCTTTTTTTATTAAATCTCATTATGCTTTAGTGAAATTATAAATTAAATAAGGTGCAAATCTTATAGATGGCCTTAATAATTTGACCCAAATTGTTACATTTGCAGTAGGTTAGTGTATGTAACAGCAAACACTTGTTGTATAATTCAATGTCCGTCGGGGTATTAGCTCGGGAAGTAGTAGTTTCAATGAGTGTTTGATATAGTCTTTGTAAGTAAGACTAAATTGTTGTAGATTGCGAAAATAATCTCGGCACTTTTAATGTTTGATTATTTTTTGTTGAAAAACCTTAAAAATGTACTTCACTATAAGCAGTTAAAGCTCGATTTTTATTATTTAATCACTTATCAATTTTAATTGTTGAACAATCTGTTTCCTTTTCTTATGAATTAAATGAGTAAAGAGGATGTATTTTCGGATGATTTATGAAAATGATATAGAAAGGCTGATTTCGAGTCTGTCCCTGACCTGGAATGAAGAACGAGGAATGAGGAATGGGCACTGACCTCCTCTCTTCTTCTTCCTTCTTCTTCTTGTCCACTCTTCACTACACTCATGTCGTATTACTTTACCGTTAAGTCAACCAATGAAAATTTCACACAGATATACGAAAAATATATGCAAACATTCATCCTCATCTTCAAATAATCACCAATTAAGTTTTAAGTGGAAATCGTAATATTCTATTGAAAAGTAAAGTAAGAAATGAATTAGTTGAATGAATTGTTGGAATATTATACAGGGGATTTATTTTTGAAATATACATATGCATAGGTTTTTTTTTTAATAGTTCAATTTGAAGTTTCCAAGAGGGTTTTCCACTTTCAGATTAAGCATGAAGTAAAATTTCGAGTTTAGAAAAGCCCCGTGAAAATTTGTCGAGGGTCGCGCAGCGACCCGAGACAAATTTTCTGGGCTTTTCTAAACTCGAAATTTTACTTCATGCGCCACGCGTATAAAGCACCGAAATATTTACATATTTCAAACTTCACTTGAAATCGGTGTTTATACGCGTGGCGCATAAAGTAAAATTTCGAGTTTAGAGAAACCTGAAATTTTACTTCATGCAAATTTTTAAGATTTCCACAAGTTTTGTAGCTACATTTAAAGCTGATTTAATCCTCAATCAAATTTTATGACGGTTACTGGAAAAAATCAAACAGCGAATTTTATAATTATTTTCATTTTATGCTAGACAACAACTTTGGTGATTTATCCAACATTTTTCTTGAATTCATTTCTCATCTGGCACTTGGCGAAACATAGGAATTTAAATTTAAAAAAAAAAAACACTTGGTATTATTTCACAAAATAAACTGAATATAATTAATTTGTGAAACAATATCAACTGTTTTTTGATTTAAATAACTTTATTTATCCAACATTTTTAGAAAAACAGTTGTAACAAATTTAAACATCAACCGAGTTTGCTATTTTAAAAAGTGACGAGTTAAGAATTAAACCAGCTTTAAATTGATGTAATTTTTTTTTTAACGTGAAAATTATGTTCGTTATGAAGGCTCAAAGTCATATTTACGTAATTCTATCAGTTTTCAAGCGACTTTAAAAAGCATGAAAGTGCCTGAATTAAATGTTTGCTTAAGAAAATAATTATCTCACATTATTTCAACTAAGTGTTTTGCAAATAATAAAAAAAACCATTATTTCTTACATTAAGAAAATTATTTTTAAGTTTTTGTAGATTTTAAAATAAATTAAAACTTTTAATGAAAAATTGATATTTTCATAAATGGGTAGGTAGCATGGAAAAAAAATATAATTTCATGCAATTTTTTCAAAAATCTGGAAAAAGTCAAGTATGTTCTTAAGAACATTTGAATCATTTTTAGCTACTTTTTCATGCAGGAAAAAAAATTCTCTTGTGCATTATCCACCTTTAAGTGTCGATTAATAAATGGTACAATCACAAAAATCCAACTTTGAGCTCTTGTAATGAAATCATTTTTTAAGATTTTCACAAGTTTCGTAAATTAATTTAAAGCCGATTTAATCTTTAATCAAATTTTGTAACAGTTATTGGATAAAATCAAACTGTGAATTTAATAATTAACTTTATCTACGACTGCTTGAATAAGTGACGAATTTGACAATCATTTGAGTTACGTAATGAAACTCATTACCTAACTAGTTAGGTAATGAAATCAAAAACACACTCATTTTTTAATACCAACTAACCACCAAATTTATTAAAAAATTACTTATGAACATTAATAATAACATGTTTACATTTATTTAAGTGTATTCCTGAAGACATTTCTGTTTTAGAAATTTCCAAACTACTGCGGTTACTGGTTGAAACTTCTACAAGTACATTCTTTTCTCCAAGAATATTTGTTGCGACTATTAAATTGTTGACATTCAAATTACATGTTGCTATGGTTCTACGTACATACTATGATATTCTAATTTTTCATCAAATTCAATTCAAAAGTATAATTTCCGTAATTCTGAGCAGTCGTAGATAAAAAGTTGTATCTAATAATAATAATAATAAGGCATATTAACTGAGACTCATGCTATTACTTCGACTCGGGCTATGCCCTCGTCTCAGCAACTCACCGCATTCGTCAGTTAATGATGCTCTTATCCCACTAATTAGATAAATATAGGGCAGGTGGTGGCCGAGCGGTAACGTCGCCGGGCTGTATCGCTCGGCGAGCCACGAATTCGGGTTCGATTCCCGTGCACGGGGAGACTTTATTTCAAAAATAAGATCTCGTCGTGACCCTGGGTGTAGTATGAATGTGTGTGATTGTCCGAATGAATAGTTAAATACTACAAATTGTAAATTGTAATAAATTAATTGATACAAAAATATATAGATTGATAATGGCTAATGGGCAAGTTCCCAAGGCCAGGCAAAAGCTAAAAAAAAAAAGATAAATATTTATTATCTCACGCTGGACAACTTTCGTGACTTTTTCACTTTTATTAAAAAAACAGTTGTAACAAATTTAAATATTAACTGATTTTGCTATTTAAAAAAAAATGATCAATTAGGAATTAAATTCGCTTTAAGTTGATGCAAATTTATTATTTCTAATGTAAAAATTATGTTTGTTATGGAGGCTCAAAGTCAATTTTTCGTAATTCTAACACTTTTCAAGCGATTTTAAATAAGGGTAAAAGAGGGTGAAATTATTTTTTTTAGGGAAATAATTATTTCACATCGTTTCTAACATCAAGAAGATTATCTCTAATTTTTTTCAGATTTTTTAAAAAAATAAAATTTTTATGAAAAATTGAAATTTTTGCGTGGAAAAATTTAATATTTCATGCAATTATTTTCATTTTTTTAAAAATTGAAAAAAATCAAGTACGTTCTTAAGATCAGTTGAAACATTTTTACCTATTTTTTTATGCGAGAAAAAAATTCTCCCGCTAATTTTTCACCCTTAAATGTTAATTAAACATTGCTACAATCATGAAAATCCAACTTTGAGGGCTTGTAATTAAATCAATTTTTAAGATTTTCACATGTTTTGTAAATCAATTTAAAGCTCATTTAATCCCTAGTCAATTTCTGTAAGGATTTTAAGAACAAATCAAACGGCGAATTTTATAATTGTTTTCATCTCACGCTGGACAACTTTGGTGATTTATCCAACTATTTAGAAAAACAGTTGTACAAAATGTTACCATTAACCGATTTTGCTAGTTCAAAAAGTGATCAATTAAGAATTAAATTAGCTTTAAGTCGATGTAAATTCTTTTTTTTTAACGTAAAAATTATGTTTGTTATAGAGGCTCAAAGTCAAATTTACGTATTTGTAGCAGTTTTGAAACGACTTTAAAATGTGTGAAAGTCCTTGAAATATTTTTTTTCTTAACAAAATAACTACCTCATATCGTTTTAAACATTAAGAAGAATATCTCTGATTTTTTAAAAAAATTTTAAAAAATAAAAACTTTTAATGAAAAATTGTAATTTTCGTAAGAGCCATATGGAAAAAAATCAATATTTATCGCAATTTTTTTAATTCTTAGAAAAATTGGAAAAAATTCAAGTTTGTTTTTAAGAACATTTAAAACATTTTTAGCTACTATTTTATGCAAGAAAAAATTTGTCCCGCGCGTTTTCCACCTTTAAGTGTCAATTAAACATTACTACAATCGTGAAAAACCAACTTTGAGGGCTTGTAATTAACTCAATTTTAAATTTTTTACAAGTTTTATAAATTAATATAAAGCTGATTTAATCCTTAATCAATTTCTGTGAAGATTATTGGAAAAAATCAAACGGTGAGTTTTATAATTAATTTCATCTTACCCTAGACAACTTTGGTTATTTATCCACCTTTCTTAGAAAAACAGTTGTACAAAATTTAAACAACAACCGGTTTTGCTAGTTCAACAAGTGATCAATTAAGAATTAAATTAACTGTAAGTCGATGTAAATTTATTTTATTTAACGAAAAAATTAAGTTTGTTATAGAGGCTCAAAGTCAAATTTACGTTATTCTAGCAGTTTTCAAACTACTTTAAAATGTGTGAAAGTACTTGAAATAATTTTTTTCTTAACAAAATAACCACTTTACATTGTTTCTAACATTAAGAAGAATTACTCTGATTTTTTCAAATTTTTTAAAAAATAAAAACTTTTAATGAAAAATTGCAATTCTCGTAAGGGGTAGGTATGGAAAAAAATCAATATTTAACGCAATTTTTTTTTCTTTTAAAAAAATCGGAAAAAAATCAAACATGTTCTTAAGAACATTTAAAACATTTTTAGCTACTTTTTTATGCAAGAAAAAAATTCTCCCTCACATTTTTCACCTTTCAAAGTGTTAATTGAAAATTGCTACAATCATGAAAATCCAACTTTGAGCGCTTGTAATCAAATTAAATGTTAATATTTCTAAAAGTTTTGTAGCTCAATTTAAAGCTAATTTAATCCCTTATCAAATTCTCTGACGATTATTTAAAAAAATTAAACAGTAAATTCTAAAATTAACTTTATCTCATGCTGGACAACTTTGATGACTTAACCACTTTTCTTAGAAAAACAGTTGTAAAAAATGTAAACGTCAAGCGATTTTGCTAATGAAAAAAATTATCAATTAAGAATTAAATTTGCTTTAAGTTGATGTAAATTTATTTTTTTGTAACGTGAAGATGATGTTTGTTATGGAGGCTCAAAGTCAATTTTTCGTAATTCTAACTCTTTTCAAGCGATTTTGAATAAGTGTAAAAGTGGGTGAAATTATTTTCTTCTTAAGCAAATAATTACCTCACATCGTTTCTAACATCGAGAAGATTATTTGTAAATTTTTTCAGTTTATTTAAAAAATAAAAACTTTTAATGAAAAATTGAAATTTTCGTAAGAGAAAAAAAAATCAATATTTAATAGATTTTTTATTTTAAAAAAATCGAAAAAAGTTCAAGTATGTTCTTAAAAATATTTAAAACAATTTTAGGTACTTTTATTTACAAGAAAAAAATTCTCCCTCGTATTTCCACCTTTGAATGTCAATTAAACGTTGCTACAATCATGAAAATCCAACTTTTAGCGCTTGTAAATAAATCAATTTTTAAGATTTTCACAAGTTTTGTAAATGAATTTAAAGCTGATTTAATCCTTAGTCAAATTCTTTAAAGATTATTGGAAACAATCTATTGGCGAATTTTATGATTAATTTTATCTCATGCTGGACAACTTTAGTTATTTATCCACTTTTCTTAGAAAAAACAGTTGTTAAAAATTTCAACTTAGAGCGATTTTGCTATTTCAAAAAGTGATCAATTGAGGATTAAATTAGCTTTAGTTCAATTTCTCTAACGTAAAAAGTATGTTTGTTATGAAAGCTTTGAGTCAAATTTACGTAATTGTAACAGGTTTCAAGTAAGCTTAAAAAGTGTAAGAGTGGGCGAAAAAATTTTTTTCTTAAGAAACTAATTTTTGATATTTGTCCACGAAAATTTTAATTTTTCATCGAGAATTTATATTTTTTTAAAAATCTGAAAAATTTAAAGATATTCTTCTTGGTGTTAGAAACAACGTCAGTTTCTAACACCAAGAAGAATATCTTTAAATTTTTCAGATTTTTAAAAAAATATAAATTCTCGATGAAAAATTAAAATTTTCGTGGACAAATATCAAAAATGTTATTCAATTTTTCTTTTGTTACTAAATGAAAAAAATCAAGTATATTCTTAGGAAGATTTAAATCATTTCTAGTTACTTTTTTCATGCAAGAAAAATCTCTCGCGCATTTTCTACCTTTAAGTGTCAATTAAAAATTGCTACAATCATGAAAATCCAACTTTGTGCGCTTGTAATTAAACCAATTTTTAAGATTTTAACAAGTTTTATAAATTAATTTGAAGCTTATTTAATCCTTAATCAGTTTCTGTGAGGATTATTAAAAAAAATCAAACGGTGAATTTTATAATCAACTTCATCTTACGATGGGCAACTTTAGTTATTTATCCACTTTTCTTAGAAAAACAGTTGTACAAAATTTAAACATCAACCGGTTTTGCTAGTTCAAAAAGTGATCAATTAAGAAATAAATTAGCTTTAAGTCGATATAAATTTATTTTTTTTTAACGTAAAAATTAAGTTTGTTATAGAGGCTCAAAATCAAATTTACGTAATTCTGGCAGTTTTCAAACGACTTTAAAATGTGTGAAAGTACTTGAAATATTTTTTTTCTTAACAAAATAACCACCTCACATTGTTTCTAAGATTAAGAAGAATATCTCTAATTTTTTTCTAATTTAAAAAAAAATTAAAATTTTTAATGAAAAATTGCAATTTTCATATGGAAAAAAATTAATATTTAACGCAATTTTTTCAAATTTTTAGAAAAATTGGAAAAAAATCAAGTTTGTTCTTAAGAACATTTAAAACATTTTAAGCTACTATTTTATGCAAGAAAAAATTTGTCCCGCACGTTTTCCACCTTTAAGTGTCAATTAAACATTACTACAATCGTGAAAAACCAACTTTGAGCGCTTGTAATTAAATCAATTTTTAAAATTTTTACAAGTTTTATAAATTAATATAAAGCTGATTTAATCATTAATCAATTTCTGTGAAGATTATTGAAAAAAATCAAACGGTGAGTTTTATAATTAATTTCATCTTACGCTAGACAACTTTGGTTATTTATCCACTTTTCTTAGAAAAACAGTTGTACAAAATTTAAACAACAACCGATTTTGCTAGTTCAACAAGTGATCAATTAAGAATTAAATTAACTGTAAGTCGATGTAAATTTATTTTATTTAACGAAAAAATTAAGTTTGTTATAGAGGCTTAAAGTAAAATTTACCTAATTCTGGCAGTTTTCAAACGACTTTAAAATGTGTGAAAGTACTTGAAATAATTTTTTTCTTAACAAAATAACCACTTTACACTGTTTCTAACATTAAGAAGAATATCTCTAATTTTTTTCAATTTTTTTAAAAAATAAAAACTTTTAATGAAAAATTGCAATTTTCGTAAGGAAAAAAAAAATATTTAACGCAATTTTTTTTAATTTTTAGAAAAATTGGAAAAAAATCAAGTTTATTCTTAAGAACATTTAAAACATTTTTAGCTACTATTTTATGCAAGAAAAAATTTGTCCCGCGCGTTTTCCACCTTTAAGTGTCAATTAAACATTACTACAATCGTGAAAAACCAACTTTGAGCGCTTATAATTAAATCAATTTTTAAAATTTTTACAAGTTTTATAAATTAATATAAAGCTGATTTAATCCCTCATCAATTTCTGTGAAGATTATTGGAAAAAATCAAACGGTGAGTTTTATAATTAATTTCATCTTACGCTAGACAACTTTGGTTATTTATCCACTTTTCTTAGAAAAACAGTTGTACAAAATTTAAACATCAACCGGTTTTGCTAGTTCAATGAGTGATCAATTAAGAATTAAATTAGGTTTAGGTCGATATAAATTTATTTTTTTTAACGTAAAAATTAAGTTCGTTATAGAGGCTCAAAATCAAAGTTATGTAATTCTGGCAGTTTTCAAACTACTTTAAAATGTGTGAAAGTACTTGAAATAATTTTTTTCTTAACAAAATAACTATCTCACATCGTTTCTAACATTAAGAAGAATATCTCAAATTTTTTTCTAATTTAAAAAAAATAAAAATTTTTAATGAAAAATTGCAATTTTCGTAAGGGGTAGTAGATATGGAAAAAATCAATTTTTAACGCAATTTTTTTCATTTTTAAAAAAATTGAAAAAAATTTAAGTATGTTCTTCAGAACATTTAAAACATTTTAAGATACTTTTTTATGCAAGAAAAAAAATCTCCCGCGCATTTTCCACATTTAAGTGTCAATTAAACATTGCTACAATCATGAAAATCCAACTTTAAGCGCTTGTAATGAAATCAATTTTTAAGATTTTCACAAGTTTTATAAATCAATTTAAAGCTGATTTAATCCTTAATCAATCTAAAAATCTAATGGAGAATTTTATAATTAACTTTATCTCACGCTGGACAACTTTGGTGATTTATCCACTTTTCTTAGGAAAACAATTTTACGATATTTAAACATCAACCGATTTTGGTATTTCAAAAAGTGATCAATTAAGAATGAAAATTGCTTTAAGTTGATGTAAATTTAATTTTTTTTAACATAAAATTAAGTTTGTTATAGAGGCTCAAAATCAAATTTATGTATTTCTGGCAGTTTTCAAACGATTTTAAAATGTGTGAAAGTACTTGAAATAATTTTTTTCTGGACAAAATAACTATCTCACATCTTTTCTAACATCAAGAAGAATATCTCTAATTTTCTTCAGATTTTTAAAAAAATAAAAACTCTTAATGAAAAATTTAAATTTTGTGTGGAAAAAAAATCAATATTTAATGCAATTTTTTTTTATTTTTTAAAAATATCGAAAATAAATTTGTACGTTCTTAAGAACATTTAAAACATTTTTAGCTACTTTTTTATGCAAGAAAAAAATTCTCCGGCGCGTTTTCCACCTTTAAGTGTCAATTAAAAATTGCTACAGTCATGAAAATCCAACTTTGAGCGCTTGTAATTAAATCAATTTTTAAGATTATGACAAGTTTTGTAACTCAATTGAAAGCTGATTTAATACTCAATCAAATTCTGTAATGATTATTCTAGAAAATCAAACAGTGAATTTTATATTTAATTTTGTCTTACGCTGAACAACTTTGCTGACTTATCTACTTTTCTTAGAAAAACAGTTGTAAAAAATTTAAACACCAACCGATTTTACCTTTTCAAAAAGTGATCAATTAGGAATTAAATTTGCTTTAAATTTATGTAAGTTTAATTTCTCTAACATGAAAATTATGTTTGTTATGGAGGCTCAAAGTGAAATTTACGTAACTGTAACAGTTTTCAAGTAAGTTTAAAAAGCGTAAAAGTGGGTGAAACAATTTTTTTCTTAAGAAAATACTTATCTGACGTCGTTTTTAACACCAAGGAGAACATCTTTAATTTTTTTCAAATTTTTTAAAAAATAAAAATTCTTAATAAAAAATTGAAATTTTCGTAAGGGGGTAGCTTGGAAAAAAGTGAAAAATGTTATTCAATATTTTTATTTTTTTTTACAAACTGAAAAAATTCAAGTATCTTCTTAGGAAGATTTAAATCATTTTTAGTTCCTTTTTTATGCAAGAAAAAAATTCACCTGCGCATTTTCCACCTTTAAGTGTCAATTAAAAATAGCTACAATCATGAAAATCCAACTTTGAGCGCTTGTAATTAAATCAATTTTTAAGATTTTCACAAGTTTTATAAATGAATTTAAAACCGATTTAATCCTTCATCAAATTTTGTGACGATTATTAGAAAAAATCAAACGGCAAATTCTAAAATTAACTTTATGTCACGCTGGATAACTTTAGTGACTTATCCACTTTTTTTAGAAAAACAGTTGTAAAAAATTTAAACATCAACCGATTTTATTATTTCGATAAGTAATCACTAAAGAATTAAATTAGCTTTAAGTTGATATAAATTCTTTTTTTCCAACGTGCAAATTATGTTGGTTATGAAGCTCAAAGTAAAATTTTTGTAATTCTAACACTCTTTAAGTGATTTTAAATAAGTGTAAAAGTGGGTGAAATTATTTTATTTTAAAGAAAATAATTACCTCGCAACGTTTCTAAGATCAAGAAGATTATATATTATTTTTTATAGATTTTAAAAAAAAACAAAAATTTTCATGGAAAAATTGAAATTTTTATAGCGAGGTGAAAAAAATTCAAAATTTGATGCAATTTTTTTTATTTTTTAAAAATTAGGAAATAAATAAAGTATGTTTTTACGAATATTTGGAACCGTTTTAGCTACTTTTTCATGCAAAAAAAAAAAATGTTTCCGCGCATTTTGCACCTTTAATTATCAATTGAAAATTAGTAGAATCATAAATAACAAGTTTGAGCGCTTGTAATGAAATCAATTTTCAATGCTGTCCCAAGTTTTATAGATTAATTTAAAGCTGATTTAAACTGTAATCAAATTCTGTGATGATTATTGGAATAAATCAAACAGCAAATTTTTTAATTAAATTTGTTTCACGCTGGACAACTTTGTGGATTTTTTCACTATTTTTTTAGAAAAACAGTTGTAAAAAATTTAAACATTAACCGATTGTACTCTTTCGAAAAGTGATCCATTAAGAATTAAATTAGCTTTAAGTTGATGTTAGTTTAATTTCTCTAACGTGAAAATTATGTTTGTTATAGAGGCTTAAAGTCAAATTTACGTAATTCTGACAGTTTTCAAACGACTTTAGAATGTGTGAAAGTACTTGAAATAAATTTTTTCTGGTAAAAATAACTATCTTACATTTTTTCTAACATCAAGGAAAATATCCCTAATTTTGTTCAGATTTTTTGAAAAACAAAAACTTATATTGAAAAATTGCAATTTTCTTAAGGGGAAAAAAAAAAATTTCACCCATTTGTACACTTATTTAAAATCACTTGAGGAGTGTTAGAATTACAAACATTTGACTTTGAGGTCCATAACAAACATAATTTTCATGTAAGAAAAAAATTAATATTTAATGCATTTTTTTTAATTTTTAAAAAAATCTGAAAAAATTCAAGAATGTTCTTAAAAACATTTAAAACATTTTTAGCTATTTTTTTATGCAAGAAAAAAATTCTATCGCGCATTTTCCACTTTTAAATATCAATTAAAAATTGCTACAATCATGAAAATCCAACTTTGAGCGCTTGTAATTAAATCAATTTTTAAGATTTTCACAAGTTGTATAAATTAATTTATAATCCGATTTAATCCTTAATCAATTTCAGTGACGATTATCGGAAAAAATCAAACGGTGAATTTTATAATTAATTTCATCTTACGTTGGATAACTTTGGTGATTTATCCACTTTTCTTAGGAAAACAGTTGTACGATAATTAAACATCAACTGATTTAGGTAGTTAAAAAAGTGATCAATTAGGAATTAAATTAGCTTTAAGTCGATGTCAACTTATTTTATTTAACGTAAGAATTAAGTTTGTTATAGAGGCTCAAAGTCTAATTTACGTTATTCTAGCAGTTTTCAAACTACTTTAAAATGTGTGAAAGTACTTGAAATATTTTTTTTTCTTACCAAAATAACCACCTCACATCATTTCTAACATTAAGAAGAATATCTCTGATTTTTTTTCAAATTTTTTAAAAAATAAAAACTTTTAATGTAAAATTGCAATTTTTGTAAGGGGTAGGTATGGACAAAAATCAATATTTAACTAAAATTTTTTCATTTTTAAAAATATTCGAAAAAATTCAAGTATGTTCCTAACAACATTTAAAACATTTTTAGCTACTTTATTATGCAAGAAGAAAATTCTCCCGCGCATTTTTCACTTTTAAGTGTTAATTAAACATTGCTACAATCATGAAAATCCAACTTGGAGCGCTTGTAATGAAATCAATTTTCAAGTTTTTCGCAAGTTTTGTAGATTAATTTAAAGCTGATTTAATACTTAAACCATTTCTGTGAAGATTGTTGGAAAAAATCAAACGGCGATTTTTATAATTATTTTCATCTTACGCTGGACAACTTTGGTTATTTATCAACTTTTCTTAGAAAAACAGTTGTACGATATTTAAACATCAACCGATTTTGGTAGTTTAAAAAGTAAACAATTAAAGCTGATTTAATCCTTAATCAATTTCTGTAAAGATTATTGGAAAAAATCGAACGGCGGATTAGATAATTAGTTTTATCTCTCGCTGGACAACTTTGTTGATTTATTTGCTTTTCTTTAAAAAACAGTTATACAAAATTTAAACATCAATCGATTTTGCTGGTTCAATAAGTGATCAATTAAGAATTAAATTAGCTTTAAGTCGATATAAATTTATTTTTTTTAACGTAAAAATTAAGTTTGTTATAGAGGCTCAAAATCAAATTTATGTAATTCTTTCAGTTTTCAAACGACTTTAAAATGTGTGAAAGTACTTGAAATAATTTTTTTCTTAACAAAATAACCACCTCACATTATTTCTAACATTAAGAAGACTATCTCTAATTTTTTTCTAATTTAAAAAAAAATTAAAATTTTTAATGAAAAACTGCAATTTTCATAAGGGTATGGAAAAAAATCAATATTTAACGCAATTTTTTTTAATTTTTAGAAAAATTGGAAAAAATTCAAGTTTATTCTTAAGAACATTTAAAACATTTTTAGCTACTATTTTATGCAAGAAAAAATTTGTCCCGCACGTTTTCCACCTTTAAGTGTCAATTAAACATTACTACAATCGTGAAAAAACAACTTTGAGCGCTTGTAATTAAATCAATTTTTAAAATTTTTACAAGTTTTATAAATTAATATAAAGCTGATTTAATCCTTAATCAATTTCTGTGAAGATTATTGGAAAAAATCAAACGGTGAGTTTTATAATTAATTTCATCTTACGCTAGACAATTTTGGTTATTTATCCACCTTTCTTAGAAAAACAGTTGTACAAAATTTAAACAACAACCGATTTTGCTAGTTCAACAAGTGATCAATTAAGAATTAAATTTACTGTAAGTCGATGTAAATTTATTTTATTTAACGAAAAAATTAAGTTTGTTATAGAGGCTTAAAATAAAATTTACGTAATTCTGGCAGTTTTCAAACGACTTTAAAATGTGTGAAAGTACTTGAAATAATTTTTTTATTAACAAAATAACCACCTCACATCGTTTCTAACATTAAGAAGAATGTATCTGATTTTTTTCAAATTTTTTAAAAAATAAAAACTTTTAATGAAAAATTGCAATTTTCGTAAGGGGTAGGTATGGAAAAAAAAATCAATATTTAACGCAATTTTTTTAATTTTTAAAAAAATTGGAAAAAATTCAAGTATTTTCTTAAGAACATTTAAAACATGTTTAGCTACTTTTTTATGCAAGAAAAAAATTCTCCCACACATTTTTCACCTTTAAGAGTCAATTAAACATTGCTAGAATCATGAAAATCCAACTTTGAGCGCTTGTAATAAAATCAATTTTTAAGATTTTCGCAAGTTTTGTAAATTAATTTAAAGCTGATTTAATCCTTAGTCAAATTCTCTAAAGATTATTAGAAACAATCTAACGGTGAATTTTATAAGTAATTTTATCCAACGCTGGACAACTTTATTGATTTATCCACTTTTCTTAGAAAAACAGTTGGAAAAAATGTAAACATCAAGCGATTTTGCAATTTCAATAAGTGATCAATTAAGAATTAAATTAGCTTTAAGTTGCTGTAAATTTAGGTTTTCTAACGTGAAATGTATGTTTGTTATGGAGGCTCAAAGTCATATTTACGTAATGCTGGCAGTTCTCAAGCAATTTTAACAAGCGTGGAAGTGCTTGAAACGATTTTTTTCTTAAGAAAATAATTATTCTAGATCGTTTCTAATAGCATAAAAATTATCTGTAATTTTTTTCAAATTTTAAAAAAAATAAAAAACGTTCAATGATAAATTAAAATTTTTATAAAAAAATCAAAATTTTCGGCGATTTTTTTTTATTTTTTAAAATTTGAAAAAAAATCAAGTATGTTCTTAAGAACTTTTGAATTGTTTTTAACTACTTTTTTATGCAAGAAAAAAGATCGTCTGTGTATTATCCACCTTTAACTGTCGATTAAAACTTGGTACAATCAAAAAAATCCTACTTTAAGGGCTTGTAATGAAATCAATTTTTAAGATTTTTACAAGTTTTATTGATTAATTTAAAGCCGATTTAATCCCTTATCAAATTCTGTGACGGTTATTGAAAAAAATCAAAAGGCGAATTAGATAATTAGTTTTATCTCACGCTGGACAACTTTGTTGATTTATCCGCTTTTCTTAGAAAAACAGTTGTAAAAAATTTAAATATACACCGATTTTACTATTTCGAAAAGTAATCAATTAAGAATTAAATTCGCTATAAGTTGATGTAAATTTATTCTTTTTTATCGTAAAAGTTATGTTTGTTATAGAGGCTGAAAGTCAAAAGTTTGTAATTATAACCATTTTCAATTGACTGAATCAAACACTTGCTATGTTTTTACCACAAAATATTTATTTGTGGTAAAAACATAGTAAGTGTTTGATTCAGTGATCATGAATTACCACGTAGTTACGGTCGCAACCATCATTATGATTTTCAATTGAGTTTAACAAGTGTGAAAGTGCTTGAGAAATGTTTTTTTTTTAAGAAAATAATTATCTTATATTGTTTTTTACATCAAGGTGATTATCTCCAATTGTTTTTAGATTTTTAGAAAAAATAAAAATATTCTATAAAAAAATGAAATTTTCGTTAGGAAAAAATTAAAATTTCAGGTAATTTTTGTTATTTCTTTTTTTTTAATTTGAAAATAATCAAGTATATTCTTGAGAACATTTGAATCATTTTAAGCTACTTTTTTATTAAAAAAAAAAATTCTCCCGCGTATTTTTCACTTTTAAGTGTCAATTAATAATTAGTGTAATCATAAAAATTTTGAGCGCTTTTAATGAAATCAATTTTTTAAATTGTAGCAAGATTCACAGCTTAAATTAAAGAGAACATTGAAATCATTTTGAGGTACTTTTTTGCGCAAAAATAATTCTCCCACGTATTTTTCACCTTTAGGTGTCAATTAATAATTAATATAATCATAAAAATTCAATTTTGAGCGCTTGTGATTAAATCAATTTTTAGAATTTTAGCAAGATTTACAGCTTAAATTGAAGCTAATTCAATTCTCAATTAAATGCTGTAATAGGTACTGTAAACAAAATTAAACAGCTAATTGTATTAATAGTTTTATACAACATTAGTAGAACTTCACCGATTTGTTCCTTTTCTTGTAAAAACCGATGTAGAAAAATTAAACTCAAACCGGTTTTTCTGAATCAAAAAGCAATTGATTAAGAATTAAATAAGCTTTAAGTTGATGTCGTTTTGTTTTATCTAGCTTAAAAATTGTGTTTGTGGTGGAGGTTCAAAGTCAGATTTTCATAAAAATTTCTATACTCTATACCAGTGGTCTCCAAAGTACGGCCCGCGGGCCAAATCCGGCCGGCGACTTGTATGAATCCGGCCCGCGATTATTTGTAATTTTTTTTGTAAATGTCATATTTTGAAATATTGTAACAATTGTTCCTTAAATTTTTCATAATTTTATAAAATTAATCGGATCTTGGCCGACTTTATTATGTAGAATTGTATTTGTGGCCCGCGAAGAAGATAGTTTGGAGACCCAGGACCTAAACAATTGATAATTGACATAATAAACTTATTTTACTTGTAAATTGGTTTAAGACCATTTTACATTAAATCGGCGTTTTATACGCGTGGCGCATGAAGTAAAATTTCGAGTTTAGAAAAGCCTAATTTGGCTCGGTCGCTCCGCTTCGCTACGCGCCCGAGCCAAATTTTCAGGCTTTTCTAAACTCGAAATTTTACTTTATGCTTAGTCTGGGAGTGGAAGACACTCGTTTCTTTCTTCATTGAAACAATTGAAAGTTGACGTCATAAATTAGAAAAGTAAAAAATAATGATGTGTCCATCATAGCAGTGTTTCCATCACCTAAACCAGTGGTCTCCAACCACCGGCCCGCGGGTCCAAATCCGGCCCGCGACTTGCATGAATCCGGCCCGCGATTGTTTGGATTTTTTTTGTAAATGTCATATTTTGAAATATTGTAACAATTGTTCCCTAAATTTTTCATAATTTTATAAAATTAATCGGATCTTGGCCGACTTTATTATGTAGAATTGTATTTGTGGCCCGCGAAGAAGATAGTTTGAAGACCCAGGCTCTATACTTTTTCTATACTTATAATTTTATTCTAAAAACCTGGAAAAATTGGCTGATATTATTTTTGATGTTGAAAAAAAATTAAACAATTATTTTCTTGGAAAAAAACACAAAGATTTGTGTTTTTCAAAATCGCTTAAATTATAAAAAGTGTGAAAGTGGCTGAACAGTCGCAAGCTAGACACCGCAACAGTCGGACGTGCAATAGAGCAAACGAATTTAACAACCAACTAAGTGCTATATTTTATCACAAACTGGATGTTAAGAACCATGGAATCAGATGATGATTCCACCGAGATGACCGTGGATGAGTTCCAGGAGGCTAGTACCAGAAAACGTGGCCGCCCCCCTAAATTTACCGCTGGGAGAGGAGGAAAAAAAAAAGCCACAGGTAACCTAAACACACCCAAAACTACAAATAAAACACTACAATCAATCCTGAAACACATACAACAACAAAATACTCAACAACAACCAAGTACTCAACAACACCAAAACAGTCAACAACACCAAAATACTCCACAATGCCAAAACACTCAACAACAAACACACACAGAAATCCCACAAACTCTTTCTCAACCGGTAGCAGGAACATCACAACCTCAGTCTACCATCCAACAACAAAGACCGTCCACACATACAAAAACGCTACCACATTTAAACAAAAACACAACTTATTCTAACCACAAATGCATATTCAACATAACCACTACTAATGAATACACACGTCTACAATTCGTGCAAATATGGTTTGCTAATAATAACGACCAAGATGTCATTATCATCAAAACAAAAAATGGCTTTATTCTAAAATCGAACTCGGATAAAAACATATGCATCAACAACCTCCGTGCACTCCAAAATAAATCATTCGTACGCGAATTTACTGAGTCGACACCACTCGCTACGCACAGTCGCAATACCACCGCATCCCCCTCTTACTGCTGCGTGATTCGCGGAGTAGAGTTGGAAATCGAGGACGCCGCTATCAGCACTCAACTCAACCAACTAGGCATTCAACACCGTTTTTGTCGTCGAATCATTTCCAAAGCAAACGACCAAAAAACTCGACTAATTCGAATTATTACCGCCTCACATGAGAGTTACACAAAATTATTAAAAGAAAACTTTAAGTATATGTGCAAAGTATACACTGTAGAGGAGAGTCTACCGCCGCAGCCGCTTCCCGCCCCTTGCAGTAAATGCGGGAAATTTAACCACATCACTGCCGACTGCAGAGAAAAAACGATATGTTCAAAATGTACAGGAGATCACCACACTAACGCATGCACCACGAACAACCCCATAAAATGTAATTCCTGCGGGGGTGAAGACCATGGAGCTTGGTCAATGAAATGTCCAAACCGTCCTAAACAGCCGATAGAAGGAATTCCAAATATGAAGATCCACCTCACTAACAAGAAATCTTCCGATATAGACGATACCATCAAACAGAACTCACGCATTCATCAACCTATCACTCTTCATGATCACATCCTAGACACATTTATCACTGAAATTAACGAACCCAATAACACAGACAGACAAGCTCTTATAAAAAAACTCCGCGAACGCTTCATCTATTCTTTTAAAATCGACACTCATCTCTCATTTTCGGGGAACAGAATGTTTGTGGTTATGTTTGACCTTGATGATCCCGACAGTATCCCGCCCACAGTTCCTATCCAAGGAGTAAAAACAGCTCACGCAGTAATTAATAATGGCTAATATTGGTTTCCTTTACACAAACATAAACTCCATCTCCAATAAATCCCATGCACTATATAATTTCCTATCAAATAACCCTATTCACGTGAACCTTCTTGTCGAATCCAAAACAATCACACCATTTTCCTTTAATAATTGGCAGTCTCTACAAATCCCCTCCACCATGCAGAATCGTAAATACCGGGGTGGGTCTATAGTTGCTGTACACCCTTCCTTAAAACTCGGAAAAGCCAACCCACCCAAAATTAACAACCCTCTTAATGAATGTATCCACGCCACCTTAAACTTACCCTCATTCCTAATCCATATCTTCCTAGTCTATATACACCCTTTCTCCTCAATTGATGATACCATTTTTACGAAATCTTCATTATACGATAACGTCATAATTATTGGAGATATGAACATAAACAAAGCAAAATCTCGACATCTTACCAATTTTCTCTCCAATTCTAACTTCGTCCGCATACATACCCCGCCTACCTTCATTATGAATGATACCCAATCCACCACACCCGATGTCCTACTTTGCACCCAAAACCTAAAACATTTAATTCACTCTGTTACACTAATCCCTGACCTATGCTCCGACCACCTATCCATCCAATTTCAACTAAATGTCACACAAACTATCCCCCCACCTCCTCCTGACTATATACTGGATCATAAACACTGCAACACCACCCAAGTTACAAAAGATATCTCACACTTTATATCCACTCATCCCACTATTGATCAAAATGTAATATCCCAATTTAATAACGCCATTTCTCACTCCATCAACAAAAATACACCTAAAATTAAGAAACAATCCTATAAATATCCCCTTCCAAATTATATCCTAAAATTAATAAAGCATAAAAGACAAATCTACAGAGACATCAGACAGACAGACACGACAGAACTTCGAACAGTATTTAATAAATTAAGTAAAGACATCAAACAGTTAATTAAGCAGTACAAAACGGAAACCTGGCTAACTGCTTGCCAAAAAATCAACGACAGTAAGGGCAAGACATATTGGACAGAAATTAAAAAACTTAGCAAATATAAAAACTATTCCAGCATAACACAAATTCTTGACCCATCGACTAACGAAATGACAAATGACAAACAAATAATAGCGGACACATTTGCCCAATATTTCGAAGACACATACCGACACACAGAAGACGTTTCATTTGACCATGACTTTTTTAACCAAGTTAATGACTGGTATAGTGACTTTTTCAATACAAATTACATACCCAACGTTACTGACGAACTGACAGAAGAACAGTACTTCAACACACTTAACACCGGCAAAAATACCGCTCCAGGACACGACAACATACGACGACATATTTTGAAATCCTTACCCCTTGATTCCCATCTATACATCCTCAAAATCCTAAACTTTTGCTACCAATCCTGCTACTTTCCACCGGAATGGAAAACTGGTATCATCACTTGCATACCCAAACGAGACCAAGACCGCTCCCTTGTATCCAGCTACCGACCAATCACCCTCCTTCCTGTCGTTGGCAAATTGTACGAATCCCTAATCAAACAAAAAATTATGTCCCATATATCCCATTTAATTCCCAGCTACCAATTCGGATTCCTTCCCAACAGATCAACCTCTCTCCCGCTCACCATCCTTACCTCCAATATGCAAACAACACACCTCGAAGGCGGGTCATCTGCCGCATTGTTTTTAGATATACAGAAAGCCTTCGACTCCGTATGGCACCGAGGTGTGCTGTATAAATGCCACTCCCTGAATATACCCAACCACCTAATTATTATCCTTAACAACTTCCTAGTAAACAGATCCCTTATCGTAAAAATCCACAGCACGACATCCCAAACATTTAGTCCCGAACAAGGTGTTCCGCAAGGGTCACCTCTTTCCCCTCTACTGTATAACCTCAGTAGGTATGGGGTCACTTGAGACAGACAGCCTTGAAGGCTTCCTGTCCCAAAATGCCCGCCATGAGGGGAGGGGGAGAGGGTAGGGGTCGTGTGTGCACCCACGCCACGCCCACCGGATGTGGTGTCGCTTATCAGCAACATCCGGTGTAGCGTGCACTTTTGACCGGAAGTCCTATAAGAGTCAATGTGTTAGAGTGAGACTCGGAAGTGAATGAAAGAGTGAGATGCAAAATACAGTTTTACCAACCTAAATTTTCTCAAGAAATAAAAAGTGATGTGATTGGTCAATGATAAGAAATGGGTGTGTATAAAAATAAAGATGGCTGCCAACAGTTCACTGATTGAACTAGATGTTTTGAATAGGTTTTACAGTACGCCCCTGATTAACTGGATGTTTTGAAAGGTTAAGAATATCCATCTGATTCTCTCTCTATTAATATAAACGTAATACATTCTTAACCTCAAATTAAATCTTTCTCTCTCTCAAAATGATAAACGAAAAAATCATTTTTATAAACTCACACAATAGGAAAAGAAATGTAGGTAAAAGGACGAAGATGTAGAAGCGACAATGACCAGAAGCTGAAGATTGGTGTTAGTGATGGAATGTGTCCATCCGGAGTAATTTAAGAAAGGCTTGCGTTAATAAGATAATGTGTGTGTGTGTGGAATATTAAGCGTTAAATTAATATCTAAGAACGAAATGTGACAATGACCAGAAACTAGAGATTACAAGAAAATATAAGATATTGGAATACAATTACCAGAAGCTGAAGAATGGTGCCTCTGATGGAATGTGTTCATCCAGAGTAATTTCAAAATAGATGTACTTCATAAAGACATCATAGTAAGAGACGTCACTTTTTACACACACTGATAAGAAACACAACCGAACACTACGAGAGACAGGCACTGACTGATTAATTTTGTATAAGACACTATCATATAAGAGTATAGAGTCTACGGAGCATGCGCATTGTCTAATTTCCTGGGACTCTTTCATTTGTTGTCTAAATTCACATTCCCACATTTCGACAACTTCGTACCCGAGTTCCCTGAGTCTTTCGGATTTTGATATAGTAGATTCATATCTTGTATTTAGGGATTCATTGGGGTTATCATTCAAAGGTGTGTCACGGTTATGTTTGTAGCATCGAATACAACCGTGGTAATAACATCCATGGAATTCAAACACTTGACCGGTTTCTTCACAGTAACCGTCCACCTCTACGCCTTTTACAATTGCCTCTCTTTGTTTTGCGGCATGAACAATATTTATTTGCCTTTGTTTCTCTTCCCATACCAGCCATTGTGTACCTATTTTGGACTGATTGTTGCGCCATCTGTAGCCTCCTTTAGGAATAATTCCAATAGTATTTGGCTTGAGAAAATTACGACGATACACTTTATTACATGCAGAGGCAATTGTGCAGGATTCTGTAAGTGCGCAAACATTTCCAACATCAAGAAGAAGATTACGAAATTTAAGACATGCAGCAGTTAAAATCTCCACGTCGCTAACGCAATATTCAACTAGCTCTTTCTTAAAATCGAATTCTGTATCCTTGTTGACTTCATACCACTCTAAAAACTTATCCCGAGCATCTGTCTTCATTAAATCCGGATTATAGTACTCGATAGAAGGAAGGCGGCCTACATAATCATCATTTTCTGTTTTATTAAATAAATGAGGAAAGTATCCTTTCTTGAAATTATCTCCAAGTCCAAAAGCTTTAGGAAGAGCACTGAGAGCCATAGGAAAAAAATTCAGACTGTCAATAAATTTCACATTATCCAGTATCATCCGAATAATTTTTGTGCCTCGCATTATTAATTCAGGTTTTAAATCAGATTTAGTTAAAATATAATTGAGGATAAATTGATGATCATATGCTTGACCATTATGAGCTACTACCACAACATTCTTGAATGATTTTCTCTGATTTAGTACATATTCCAGGAATCTCTCAACAGGATTAATTTTTAAAATATTTAATCGAGGCCCGCACTTATTGCAAATTTTGACAGAACTATCCAAACAGTTCTCACAACACGTCTTAAATACACACAAGTTTGGTTCGTGCAGTAAATCGCCGTTTTCCAACTGCGTTTCTTGTCGTGACTCAAAATCGTAGAACACGAATAAAAAGTCTTTTAATTTCGGGGTTCCTGTATCTGGAAGCATATAACACAAATGATTTCTCGGTAAATTTTTTTGACAAATCTTGCAGAATATTTCTCCACACGTATGCTGTCTATCACTTTTAATAGTCTTAAGACAGTCATTACACATACGTATTTGCGCGCATACGGAGCTTTTACCTAAAGAGTTGGGTTTCTTATGATTACTAAAACAGTCTTGGCTTCTAAATGTTCTATTACATTCCGAGCACTTTACTTTTTTCTGATTTTCGCATGCCGGTGATTGTTGACACGCCTGACAAGTACCGCCACACCTATGTTTATTTTTAGTGTTATAAGGTATATGACACTCCTCACAATAATAAATACAACAAAAAGCGGCAGTTAGTGATGTAATCACATTATAGTGTCCATCATGATACAGCAAATTCAGTTTTTTATCACTTTCACTAACGCCTTCAAACACCAAGTCTCTGCCTTTACTTCCGTATCTGTAAACCGTAATTTTATAATCACTCAAATATCGCTGAAATTGATTTATTTCCTCAACGCCTGCACCTTCCTCGGGAACTTGAACACCTGAAGCTTGGAGTAAAGCTTTAGCTCTAGATGTTTGCAATTTGCCTATATCTCTACGCACTTTTACATATTCAGGGTCTTTGTCAACACGAGCAATTGCAACAACGAGAGCACGAGGTAAACATAAATTGTCTTTATTTTCAATGGTAACTATTCCCCTGCGCATAGCACACTCTTCATTAAAGGTGTTATACCTTTTCCCACGACCTCTCCCCACGGGCATGCGCACAGACGTAACACTCAAACAGAACGTATCTGTATTAAGACCTGTTGAGTTGGACTGGAAAATTCCATTGATGATGGACCATACATCTTCGGTAGAAATTTGAGATGCATTCCTGAATTTCATATAACCAGACCCTTGTTGAAACTCCTTTGAGCAGAAGGTTACTCCCACCTGGTCATTAGGCTGTAAGTGATCCGTTGATTTTTTGACAATCTGGGTGATGGCCTCCTTCACCCATCCAACAGGCTCAATATTCTCAGGAATCGGTTTAATTTTGAATTCCATCGTACGACCTTGTACTTTGAACCTCTTGTTCACCTTAATGAAATCTTTTGCAATTGTAAATTTCTCCATTTTCAACTGTAACAATTTTAAGAAAGGCTTTAAGACACGTCTAAACACGTTGGTGACTGGTCAACAACTAAAGTACGAGATTTACATTGCTCAATATAAATCCTATTTAAGCGTACAGAAAATTGAGCATGCGCAGTAGAGAGGACAGAAATATTTAAATTGTAACAAAGGAGAAGGTTCTTTCCTTGATAAACTTAATAATTGCTCAAGAACTAATTAATAAAAATATATACGGAGGATGTTTACTCAGTTCATATATATATTACGATCAGGCAAAGAGATTCGGTTTTAACTTTAACATTGTATGCGGCTCTCTGTTTCTCGGACCTACATTAGTAATTACCATTCACCTTTTGGAGTGAATTAGACGATGGAACGTCTTACGATTCAAAAGCTATCGTTTCGAAGACAATGTTAGGTTTTAATTTTGGAAAACCTGTCGTATGTTCCTTATCCTACAATAAAAATTGCGCTTATATATTTTTAATAGTCTTATCGGGTAACCATATCCTATTACTCGAAATTTCTATAAGATTTAAATTACTGTTTAATTCAATAATTAGTTAGCAAATTATTAAAATCGCATTTGCTTGGTTTCCAATTTCTGCTTATTTGCATTACGATTATTTAGTAAATCGACGGAAATATACGAGACGCTGATGCTACAAATTTGCACGCTCGATGTTCGATTCACATTTGCTTGGTTTCCAATTTCTGCTTATCAGTTGATCATATCCGATGCAATATTTCCAAGGTATAAAAACCCCTCTTCGCACTTCAAATAATTAAATTTTTGTGTTGAGAGATAGGCTGAGATACGCTTTTATTTTTATTATACTAGTTTAATATATTGGGAAGAATTATAATCGATCAGGGTTAGTAAAAAATAAAAGAGGCTCATTAGGAAAAGAGGCTCATTCAGAAAAGAGGCTCTTTAGGAAAAGAGGCTCATTAGGAAAAGAGGCTCATTCAGAAAAGAGGCTCTTTAGGAAAAGAGGCTCATTAGGAAAAGAGGCTCATTCAGAAAAGAGGCTCATTAGGAAAAGAGGCTCATTGGGAAAAAGAGGCTCATTAGGAAAAGAGGCTCATTAGGAAAAGAGGGTAATGAGGGTAATAAGAGGGTAATAAGAGGGTAAAGAGGGTAAAGAGGGTAATGGGAGGGTAATAAGAGGGTAAAGAGGGTAATGAGAGGGTAATGGAGGGTAATGGGAGGGTAATAAGAGGGTAATAAGAGGGTAAAGAGGGTAATGGGAGGGTAATGGGAGGGTAATGGGAGGGTAGTGGGAGGGTAATGAGAGGGTAAAGAGGGTAATAAGAGGGTAATAAGAGGGTAAAGAGGGTAATGGGAGGGTAATGGGAGGGTAATGGGAGGGTAGTGGGAGGGTAATGAGAGGGTAAAGAGGGTAATAAGAGGGTAATAAGAGGGTAATTCTTTTTTTTTGTTTTTAATTTTTTTTATAATTATCGTTATGTACGAGTATATATATATATATATATTTTATATATAAATATATAGTAGAGAGAGTTAGCGGGTACGAAGCCATTTCATACCCAAGGTTTCATACCCAAGGTCATCCCAAGGTCATCCCAAGGTCAAGGTCAAGGTCAAGGTCAAGGTCAAGGTCAAGGTCAAGGTCAAGGTCAAGGTCAAGGTCAAGGTCAAGGTCAAGGTCAAGGTCAAGGTCAAGGTCAAGGTCAAGGTCAAGGTCAAGGTCAAGGTCAAGGTCAAGGTCAAGGTCAAGGTCAAGGTCAAGGTCAAGGTCGGAAGTGAATGGCTCCGTACCCGCTAACTCTCTCTACTATATATTTATATATAAAATATATATATATATATATACTCGTACATAACGATAATTATAAAAAAAATTAAAAACAAAAAAAAAGAATTACCCTCTTATTACCCTCTTATTACCCTCTTTACCCTCTCATTACCCTCCCATTACCCTCCCATTACCCTCCCATTACCCTCCCATTACCCTCTTTACCCTCTTATTACCCTCTTATTACCCTCTTTACCCTCTCATTACCCTCCCACTACCCTCCCATTACCCTCCCATTACCCTCCCATTACCCTCTTTACCCTCTTATTACCCTCTTATTACCCTCCCATTACCCTCCATTACCCTCTCATTACCCTCTTTACCCTCTTATTACCCTCCCATTACCCTCTTTACCCTCTTTACCCTCTTATTACCCTCTTATTACCCTCATTACCCTCTTTTCCTAATGAGCCTCTTTTCCTAATGAGCCTCTTTTTCCCAATGAGCCTCTTTTCCTAATGAGCCTCTTTTCTGAATGAGCCTCTTTTCCTAATGAGCCTCTTTTCCTAAAGAGCCTCTTTTCTGAATGAGCCTCTTTTCCTAATGAGCCTCTTTTCCTAAAGAGCCTCTTTTCTGAATGAGCCTCTTTTCCTAATGAGCCTCTTTTATTTTTTACTAACCCTGATCGATTATAATTCTTCCCAATATATTAAACTAGTATAATAAAAATAAAAGCGTATCTCAGCCTATCTCTCAACACAAAAATTTAATTATTTGAAGTGCGAAGAGGGGTTTTTATACCTTGGAAATATTGCATCGGATATGATCAACTGATAAGCAGAAATTGGAAACCAAGCAAATGTGAATCGAACATCGAGCGTGCAAATTTGTAGCATCAGCGTCTCGTATATTTCCGTCGATTTACTAAATAATCGTAATGCAAATAAGCAGAAATTGGAAACCAAGCAAATGCGATTTTAATAATTTGCTAACTAATTATTGAATTAAACAGTAATTTAAATCTTATAGAAATTTCGAGTAATAGGATATGGTTACCCGATAAGACTATTAAAAATATATAAGCGCAATTTTTATTGTAGGATAAGGAACATACGACAGGTTTTCCAAAATTAAAACCTAACATTGTCTTCGAAACGATAGCTTTTGAATCGTAAGACGTTCCATCGTCTAATTCACTCCAAAAGGTGAATGGTAATTACTAATGTAGGTCCGAGAAACAGAGAGCCGCATACAATGTTAAAGTTAAAACCGAATCTCTTTGCCTGATCGTAATATATATATGAACTGAGTAAACATCCTCCGTATATATTTTTATTAATTAGTTCTTGAGCAATTATTAAGTTTATCAAGGAAAGAACCTTCTCCTTTGTTACAATTTAAATATTTCTGTCCTCTCTACTGCGCATGCTCAATTTTCTGTACGCTTAAATAGGATTTATATTGAGCAATGTAAATCTCGTACTTTAGTTGTTGACCAGTCACCAACGTGTTTAGACGTGTCTTAAAGCCTTTCTTAAAATTGTTACAGTTGAAAATGGAGAAATTTACAATTGCAAAAGATTTCATTAAGGTGAACAAGAGGTTCAAAGTACAAGGTCGTACGATGGAATTCAAAATTAAACCGATTCCTGAGAATATTGAGCCTGTTGGATGGGTGAAGGAGGCCATCACCCAGATTGTCAAAAAATCAACGGATCACTTACAGCCTAATGACCAGGTGGGAGTAACCTTCTGCTCAAAGGAGTTTCAACAAGGGTCTGGTTATATGAAATTCAGGAATGCATCTCAAATTTCTACCGAAGATGTATGGTCCATCATCAATGGAATTTTCCAGTCCAACTCAACAGGTCTTAATACAGATACGTTCTGTTTGAGTGTTACGTCTGTGCGCATGCCCGTGGGGAGAGGTCGTGGGAAAAGGTATAACACCTTTAATGAAGAGTGTGCTATGCGCAGGGGAATAGTTACCATTGAAAATAAAGACAATTTATGTTTACCTCGTGCTCTCGTTGTTGCAATTGCTCGTGTTGACAAAGACCCTGAATATGTAAAAGTGCGTAGAGATATAGGCAAATTGCAAACATCTAGAGCTAAAGCTTTACTCCAAGCTTCAGGTGTTCAAGTTCCCGAGGAAGGTGCAGGCGTTGAGGAAATAAATCAATTTCAGCGATATTTGAGTGATTATAAAATTACGGTTTACAGATACGGAAGTAAAGGCAGAGACTTGGTGTTTGAAGGCGTTAGTGAAAGTGATAAAAAACTGAATTTGCTGTATCATGATGGACACTATAATGTGATTACATCACTAACTGCCGCTTTTTGTTGTATTTATTATTGTGAGGAGTGTCATATACCTTATAACACTAAAAATAAACATAGGTGTGGCGGTACTTGTCAGGCGTGTCAACAATCACCGGCATGCGAAAATCAGAAAAAAGTAAAGTGCTCGGAATGTAATAGAACATTTAGAAGCCAAGACTGTTTTAGTAATCATAAGAAACCCAACTCTTTAGGTAAAAGCTCCGTATGCGCGCAAATACGTATGTGTAATGACTGTCTTAAGACTATTAAAAGTGATAGACAGCATACGTGTGGAGAAATATTCTGCAAGATTTGTCAAAAAAATTTACCGAGAAATCATTTGTGTTATATGCTTCCAGATACAGGAACCCCGAAATTAAAAGACTTTTTATTCGTGTTCTACGATTTTGAGTCACGACAAGAAACGCAGTTGGAAAACGGCGATTTACTGCACGAACCAAACTTGTGTGTATTTAAGACGTGTTGTGAGAACTGTTTGGATAGTTCTGTCAAAATTTGCAATAAGTGCGGGCCTCGATTAAATATTTTAAAAATTAATCCTGTTGAGAGATTCCTGGAATATGTACTAAATCAGAGAAAATCATTCAAGAATGTTGTGGTAGTAGCTCATAATGGTCAAGCATATGATCATCAATTTATCCTCAATTATATTTTAACTAAATCTGATTTAAAACCTGAATTAATAATGCGAGGCACAAAAATTATTCGGATGATACTGGATAATGTGAAATTTATTGACAGTCTGAATTTTTTTCCTATGGCTCTCAGTGCTCTTCCTAAAGCTTTTGGACTTGGAGATAATTTCAAGAAAGGATACTTTCCTCATTTATTTAATAAAACAGAAAATGATGATTATGTAGGCCGCCTTCCTTCTATCGAGTACTATAATCCGGATTTAATGAAGACAGATGCTCGGGATAAGTTTTTAGAGTGGTATGAAGTCAACAAGGATACAGAATTCGATTTTAAGAAAGAGCTAGTTGAATATTGCGTTAGCGACGTGGAGATTTTAACTGCTGCATGTCTTAAATTTCGTAATCTTCTTCTTGATGTTGGAAATGTTTGCGCACTTACAGAATCCTGCACAATTGCCTCTGCATGTAATAAAGTGTATCGTCGTAATTTTCTCAAGCCAAATACTATTGGAATTATTCCTAAAGGAGGCTACAGATGGCGCAACAATCAGTCCAAAATAGGTACACAATGGCTGGTATGGGAAGAGAAACAAAGGCAAATAAATATTGTTCATGCCGCAAAACAAAGAGAGGCAATTGTAAAAGGCGTAGAGGTGGACGGTTACTGTGAAGAAACCGGTCAAGTGTTTGAATTCCATGGATGTTATTACCACGGTTGTATTCGATGCTACAAACATAACCGTGACACACCTTTGAATGATAACCCCAATGAATCCCTAAATACAAGATATGAATCTACTATATCAAAATCCGAAAGACTCAGGGAACTCGGGTACGAAGTTGTCGAAATGTGGGAATGTGAATTTAGACAACAAATGAAAGAGTCCCAGGAAATTAGACAATATACAGAAAACCATCATCTTTTATCCTGTTTACCTCTCAATCCGCGAGATGCCTTTTACGGAGGAAGAACTGGGAATTGCAAAGAATATTATGAAGCGGTACCTGGTGAAAAAATAAAATATGTTGATGTATGCTCTCTCTACCCTTGGGTGTGCAAGTACGGAAGATTTCCAATTGATCACCCTGAAGTAATAGTTGGTAATGACGAGTGTTCAAAAATCGATCTTAGTACTAGTTGTGGAATAATTAAATGCTCTATTCTACCACCGAACGATCTCTATCATCCTGTGTTACCACTTAAAATGAATAATAAGTTAATGTTTGTTTTGTGTCGAAAATGCGGAGAGGAAATGGACCAAAACGTTGAATGCAATCATTCTATTGAAGACAGGACTCTACACGGAACATGGGTCATCGAGGAAGTTTACAAGGCACTAGAGAAGGGGTATACAATGATTGAAATGCAGGAAATATGGAAATACAAATCAATGCAGTATGACTCTAAATTAAAAACAGATGGATTGTTCACCGAAATGATGAACACATTTATTAAATACAAACAGCAGGCTTCCGGTTGGCCAAAAAATATAAATACTCAGGAGGAGAAGGACAAATACATTGAAGAATTTTTCAAGGCAGAAGGTGTTCGCCTAGAATTTGCAAACATTTTAGAAAACCCAGGTCTTCGATCTCTCGCAAAACTAATTTTAAACTCTTTCTGGGGCAAACTTGGTCAGCGCGAGAATCAAACACAAACAGTTATTTTTAATAGACCAGAAGAACTGTTTGATTTATTGATAAATCCTTCGGTAGAGGTCTGCGGTATCTTACCCGTTAATGAAGATACAGTGGTTGTAAATTACGAATTTATTGAAGAGGCCTACGACCCCTTAAGTACAGTTAATGTTACACTAGCTGCATACACAACCGCTCAAGCAAGGCTAAAACTTTATAGTTATTTAGAAAAATTGGAGGATAGAGTACTCTATTACGATACTGATAGTGTAATTTACATAGGACGCGAGGGAGAATACGATGTCCCTACAGGAAATTTCATCGGTGAGATGACGGATGAATTGGAACCTTTGTACGGCAAGGGAAGTTTTATTTTAAAGTTTGTGTCTGGTGGACCTAAAAATTACGGATATGAGGTGATTGGACAAAAAGGTATAAGTGCTTCAGTGAAGGTTAAAGGGATAACACTTAATTATACCACGTCACAAGTAATAAACTTTAAAAAGATTTCTGAAATGGTTCTAAAGAAAAGTGATCCCATTCCAGTAGTAACAACAAACATTCGACGAACTGCTGAACATCAGTTAGTGACACGCGAAGAGACAAAAATGTATAAACCGAACTCTACCAAACGGAAATTTACTGACTTTAATTCTGTTCCTTATGGTTACAAACGATGTAAATTATAATTTTATTACGATGTAAATATATTTAATTATTGTATGTTTTCTTATAACCTCTTCTAATATATATTTTAAAAATAATTTGTGTTTTATTTACTTATCCCTAACAAATAGTCTTCGTATAAATAGTAAAACAGAATAAAAATTATAATAATAACATTTTCATTATCAATTGTTCCTCTCTTAAGTGCTTCTAATATATATATGATTTTTACTTATCACATTACATTAATATTAAGTCTATATTAATATATGCAACCCAATCCATTTTGTAACTGATAACGTTTACTTTATCAAGACTGTAGGCAACCCAATGTACAAATGATAAATCATTTAGCGTGAGGTGTTTAATGAATTACATTTTATTTTTAAAACTGTTAGTATGTTCCTTAAATCTACATTATTTTAAAGTTACACATGTTTATAAACTTATAAACCCAATTTCTTCTTATTCCACTAGTCCATTTCTTCATAATTTACCAATTTATATAATAAAGTTCGGATGTCTCCGATAGATGGCACCACAATGTCTAAAACTAATTAAAATAATTGTTATTATTAAAACGTATTTTAATAATAATATTTTATGACTTACTGTGTATAAATCTTATTTCCATTGGTTATCTCTCATCTCCTATGATCATTTCACCTTTCTCCATAATTCTCCTAAAAATTTGTATCATATATTGAACCCCATAAACAGAACTATAAATGAATTTGAATTTCCCTCCTATAATTTACTAGATTTATCATGTGATAAATCTGACATGTCTAAACAAGTTTAAACATGTCTAAACAAGTCCAAACAGGTCTGAACAAGTTTGACCATTTTCTGAATCTCAACTGCGCATGCTCCGTAGACTCTATACTCTTATATGATAGTGTCTTATACAAAATTAATCAGTCAGTGCCTGTCTCTCGTAGTGTTCGGTTGTGTTTCTTATCAGTGTGTGTAAAAAGTGACGTCTCTTACTATGATGTCTTTATGAAGTACATCTATTTTGAAATTACTCTGGATGAACACATTCCATCAGAGGCACCATTCTTCAGCTTCTGGTAATTGTATTCCAATATCTTATATTTTCTTGTAATCTCTAGTTTCTGGTCATTGTCACATTTCGTTCTTAGATATTAATTTAACGCTTAATATTCCACACACACACACATTATCTTATTAACGCAAGCCTTTCTTAAATTACTCCGGATGGACACATTCCATCACTAACACCAATCTTCAGCTTCTGGTCATTGTCGCTTCTACATCTTCGTCCTTTTACCTACATTTCTTTTCCTATTGTGTGAGTTTATAAAAATGATTTTTTCGTTTATCATTTTGAGAGAGAGAAAGATTTAATTTGAGGTTAAGAATGTATTACGTTTATATTAATAGAGAGAGAATCAGATGGATATTCTTAACCTTTCAAAACATCCAGTTAATCAGGGGCGTACTGTAAAACCTATTCAAAACATCTAGTTCAATCAGTGAACTGTTGGCAGCCATCTTTATTTTTATACACACCCATTTCTTATCATTGACCAATCACATCACTTTTTATTTCTTGAGAAAATTTAGGTTGGTAAAACTGTATTTTGCATCTCACTCTTTCATTCACTTCCGAGTCTCACTCTAACACATTGACTCTTATAGGACTTCCGGTCAAAAGTGCACGCTACACCGGATGTTGCTGATAAGCGACACCACATCCGGTGGGCGTGGCGTGGGTGCACACACGACCCCTACCCTCTCCCCCTCCCCTCATGGCGGGCATTTTGGGACAGGAAGCCTTCAAGGCTGTCTGTCTCAAGTGACCCCATACCTACTAACCTCTATTGTATTGACCTATACAACCATAACCCTGCTCACTTCAATCCAGCCTCCTATGTTCTGCAATTTGCCGACGACACAGCCCTAATTACCCACGAACCTACCCTCTCAAAAGCACTACAAACCCTACAGCAACTTATAGACTCACTCGAACTGTGGTTTGCCAAATGGAGAATAAAAATTAACCCTAATAAATCCCAACTCCTTATTCCCTACCACCGTAAGAACAGTCCTACCAACATATCTATTTGCCAAAATCCGATTTCCCCAGCACCCTATATTAAGTACCTTGGTATTACATTAGACGGCAAACTTAATTTTAAAAAGCACACGTCCATTTTAAAAAGTAAAATTACTGCTCGAGCTAGACACTTCCGTAGTCTAACATACCGAAATCTTGGCATTTCAACAGAGAATGCCACCAAAATCTACAAGATGATATGCAGACCCTTGTTAGACTACGGCTCCATCCTATACACAACTTCCCCCAATCCCACCCTCCATAACATTCAAGTTAGCGAACGCTCATCCCTTAGATCTCTTACCAAAATTCGACACCCAAGTAATCCACTTCACAACCCATCAAACGCCCTTCTCTATAACAAAACTAAAGTCATTCCTATCGCCGAACGAATCCCTCACCTATCTAAAAAATTCTCACAAAATCAATTTAACTTCGAAATCCTCTCACAACTCTGTATTCCCAGAAATAACTCCATCGACCCCAAATTCTTAAATCCCTCAAACACTCTGTTCCAGCTCATCTCTCATTATAATCAGAATTAACAAGTTATTTTTTTTTTTTTTTTTTTGTATGTATATATAGTCACCGCGATCACTTCACCAAACATGTAAACTTTTCTTTATAAACATCTACACTGGCAGAAAGGCCACTGGCCGATAGCCATTTACCAGAACTAAATATTTACTTTATTTTTAAAAATGTTATGTATTACACCTTGTAATTAGTATGGTAATAAAGATTTTCACTACTACTCTTTAATCAATTTCTGTGAAGATTATTGGAAAAAATCAAACGGTGAGTTTTATAATTAATTTCATCTTACGCTGGACAACTTTGGTTATTTGTCCACTTTTCTTAGAAAAACAGTTGTACAAAATTTAAACATCAACCGATTTTGCTAGTTCAAAGAGTGATCAATTAAGAATTAAATTAACTGTAAGTCGATGTAAATTTATTTTATTTAACGAAAAAATTAAGTTTGTTATAGAGGCTCAAAGTCAAATTTACGTTATTCTGGCAGTTTTCAAACGACTTTAAAATGTGTGAAAGTACTTGAAATAATTTTTTTCTTAACAAAATAACCACCTCACATCGTTTCTAACATTAAGAAGAATATATCTGATATTTTTCAAATTTTTTAAAAAATAAAAACTTTTAATGAAAAATTGCAATTTTCGTGAGGGGTAAGTATGGAAAAAATCAATATTTAACGCAATTTTTTTTAATTTTTAAAAAAATTGGAAAAAATTCAAGTATTTTTTTAAGAACATTGAAAACATGTTTAGCTACTTTATGCAAGAAAAAAATTCTCCCGCACATTTTTCACCTTTAAGTGTCAATTGGAAATTGCTACAATCATGAAAATCCAACTTTGAGCGCTTGTAATTAAATTAATTTTTAAGATTTTCACAAGTTTTGTAAATTAATTTAAAGCTGATTTAATCCTTAGTCAAATTCTCTAAAGATTCTTGGAAACAATCTAACGGTGAATTTTATAAGTAATTTTATCTAATGCTGGACAACTTTGGTGATTTATCCACTTTTCTTAGAAAAACAGTTGTAAAAAATTTAAACATCAAGCGATTTTGCAATTTCAATAAGTGATCAATTAAGAATTAAATTAGCTTTAAGTTGCTGTAAATTTAGGTTTTCTAACGTGAAATGTATGTTTGTTATGGAGGCTCAAAGTCATATTTACGTAAACTTCCATGCTCCAAGTCGCCTATTACGGAGCAGTAAGTCATTTTATGAACAAATGTACAGAACTAACTACTGCAATAATTTTGGTATTAATAGGATTTGTGCTAATTGCAATAATATCAATTTTGACATTTTTAGTGGGACATTGAAACAGCTACGCGCATTCCTAATAAAGGAATAGGTTATTGTGTAAATGGCTAGTTTGCCAATTATATATTATATTATCATTGTATTTGTATATTTATTATTATTTTTTTTGTCTTGTACTTTAGTCTTATATGTACTTTTGTTAGTTTTAGAATCTAGAACTGTAGTCTCGTTTTGTAAATGGATCCCGTTGAATAAATAAATAAATAAGTAATGCTGGCAGTTCTCAAGCAATTTTAACAAGCGTGGAAGTGCTTGAAACGATTTTTTTCTTAAGAAAATAATTATTCTAGATCGTTTCTAATAACAAAAAGATTATTTGTAATTTTTTTCAGATTTTTAAAATTATAAAAATATTTAATAAAAAACTGAAATTGTCGCTAGGAAAAAATCTAAAATTCAGGCAATTTTCGTTGTTTTTTAAAAAATCTGAAAAATACAAGTATGTTCTTGAGAACATTTGTATCATTATGAGATACTTTTTTGGTTACAAAAAAATTCTCATGGCTATTTTTCACCTTTAAGTGACAATTAATAATTAGTATAAAAAATCGATTTTGAGCGCTTTTAATGAAATCAATTTTTAGAATTTTAGCAAGATTTACAGCTTAAATTGAAACTAATTCAATCCTCAATTAAATGCTCTAATGCAGTGGTGGGGAAACTTTTTATAAGACGGGCCATTTGTAATAACCAGACAATCGTAGCGGGCCAAAGAATAATGCTAGGTAGTTTTTATGCGGGTCGTCACATTACGAAGTAAGAACGCGTTCAAACATTCTCACGACGGCACTCTTAAACGGGCCGGATTAAACCTTTCTGCGGGCCGTAGTTTCCCCATCACTGCTCTAATGGTTACTGCAAACAAAATCAAACAGCTAATTTTATTAATAGTTTTATATAACATTAGTAGAACTTCACCGATTTGTTCCTTTTCTTGTAAAAACCGATGTAGAAAAATTAAACTCAAACCGGTTTTTCTGCATCAAAAAGCAATTGATTAAGAATTAAATAAGCTTTAAGTTGATGTCGTTTTGTTTTATCTAGCTTGAAAATTGTGTTTGTGGTGGAGGTTCAAAGTCAGATTTTCATAACAGTTTTTATACTCTATACTTTTTCTATACTCATAATTTTATTCTAAAAACCTGGAAAAATTGGTTGATAGTATTTTTGATGTTGAAAAAAAATTAAACAATTATTTTCTTGGAAAAAAAACACAAAGATTTCATTCACTTTCGCACTTTTTAAAATCGCTTACATTTTAAAAAGTGTGAAAGTGGATGAAATCATTGTTGAGAGAGATCCCTATATATTGTGTCGAAATTAACTATAATGTTCAAATGAGTGTTTTAATTCCTTTTTATTGCATATTTTTATTGTCTCTTCGAGGAATTTTTCAAATATACCTACTAGTTTGAAATTTCGTTGAAGTTGTTTGAAGAAGAGAGGAAGCAAGCGGTTGGCTTTTGGAAAAGTGGGTCACCCATTGGCCTTGATACATGACTTTCTTGTGGTCGAGGTCAAGACCATGGTCAACATCTTTAATTTCTTTTTTCCACGCACTTAATCAATCACCGCACGTACAAAAAAGCACCAGAAACGAAATCTTTGATTTTGACCAACTTACTTAAACATTAATTAAACATCAAGTTTTATTGTTCAATCATAAAGCTCATTTGATAATAATAATTTAAGAACTTACAAAATAATTCAATAATTACTTACCTTAATTTATTTACATTTTTTTCAATATTTCACTTACAGTTTTTTTTTTTTGCTTAATTGTAAATTATTATTATATGTGGGTATTAAGTACATAAATATTTATAACTTGAGTGTATGTATGTGTTCTTTTTTCGTGTGGTATTATTACCCAATCAAAAAAATCATGCTTCGAATTTTTGAATTTTTGACTGACTTCAAACACGTGCAATCATGCCTAGTTCAGTCTAGAAAATTCATCATGCGCATTCAATAAAAATAAATAAAAAAACACATGCATATTTCATAACAAAAAGAAAATAAAGACATTCCTTATTGAATAATTCATAAAGAAAAATACTCATTGAACTCAAAATATTTTAAATTGGCGTAATTATTACTTAAATCTTTACAGTACATTTTCAATTTTGATAGAGAAAACTTAGAAAATGTTTGTATACCACTTTTATTTTACATTTGCGTGAATGGAAAAATAATATTAAGTTAAACTTAGTATCATTTTTAAATTTATACAAAAGTAAAATTAAAGTGGTATAAGTTAAACTTATCTGGAATACCAGATAGTAAAGGTCTCGATAATCTTGGTGTTTTACTTTTGTGATTTTTTGTTAAAAGTTTGATGAGTATTTTTGTTTTATTCTAACTACTTTTGTAATGTAATCCAGTCCAATGTCTCTGTCCAATTTAATAAAAAAATAAAAAATGTCATGCCGGTCATGCAAAGAGATCCCGTAAATCTCTAAACCAATCCAATCCAATCCAATCCAATCCAATGCAACACAAATCCAAAATAATAATGTTCAATTGTGCTTTTCTCTTTAAAGATGCTGTTTGAAAATAGAAATTATCATTATTGTGAAAAAAGGAATATATTTTAATAATACAATTGATCTTTCACACTTTCTTACATTAATTACATTTAATATAAATCATTTATAATAATAATGATAAATTGTGTAAAGAGAAATTCAATCTACACGATTTATTATTATAAATTATTAGGAAAGTTTTTTTCAATAATTGAAAAAAAAAATATCATCAATTTTACTTTTAAACAGCATCAATGCTTTTGTTCTTGAACTCCTTAAAGGTCTAAAATTTCAGAAATCGCAGAAAATTAATTAATATTTTACATTGAAGAAAAAAACCTTGACACTAAAATTGCCTTTAAATTGCCTTTTCACCGTTCCCATCAACTCCCATAATCCCGCGCGCGATTCAAAATTTTTAAAGCCCTACAATGAAAAATCGAATTTATTATGCATTTCCAAAACGTATAATTGTTTATCCAACGATATTTCGATTGTTGTACAAAATAACGAAAATTGTTTCAAACAAAAGACGCTCGGCATTAAATTCTCGACATTTTCGGTAAAACAATTTTTTCCATAGCACGCTCCGTTTACGAGATAATCGACTTGAATCGCGAAAACGTCAACCTAACCTAACTGTACTCACCGTTCCCATCAACTCCCACAATCCAGCGCGCGGTTCCAAATTTTTAAAGCCCTACAGTGAAAAATCGAATTTATTATACATTTCCAAAACGTATAATTGTTTATCCAACGATATTTCGATTGTTGTACAAAATAACGAAAATTGTTTCAAACAAAAGACGCTCGGCATTAAATTCTCGACATTTTCGCCAAAACAATTGTTTCCATAGCACGCTCCGTTTACGAGATAATCGACTTGAATCGCGAAAACGTCAACCTAACCTAACTGTACTCACCGTTCCCATCAACTCCCACAATCTAGCGCGTGGTTCCAAATTTTTAAAGCCCTACAGTGAAAAATCGAATTTATTATACATTTCCAAAACGTATTATTGTTTATCCAACGATATCGCGATTGTTGTACAAAATAACAAAAATTGTTTCAAACAACAGACGCTCGGCATCAAATTCTCGACATTTTCGCCGAAACATTTTTTTCTATAGCAAGCTCCGTTTGCGAGACAATCGACTTGAATCGTGGAAAAAAATTGGAAAGGCGTGTGGGATTGTGGGAGTTGACAGGAACGGTGAGCAGAGTTAGGTTAGGTTGACGATTCAAGTCTATTATCTCCTCAACGGAGCGTGCTATGGAGAAATTGTTTCGATGAAAATGTTGAGAAATTGATGAAAAAGAGTTAGGTTGATGTTTTCGCGATTCAAGTCGATTATTTATGTACATACATACATTGTTTATTGTATTATCATTGTCTTGTAATTGGGAAATTTCCTGTTGGGCAATAAATACTTATTATTATTATTATTATCTCGTCAACGGAGCGTGCTATGTAAAAAAATGTTTCAGCAAAAATGTCGAGAATTTAATGCCGGGCGTCTTTTGTTTGAAAAATGTTTGTTATTTTGTACAACAATCGAGATATCGTTGGATAAACAATTATACGTTTTGAAAATGTATAATAAATTTGATTTTTCGCTTTAGGACTTTTAAAATTTGAAATAGTGCGTGGGATTGTTGGAGTTGACAGGAACGGTGAGTACAGTTAGATTAGGTCGACGTTTTTGCGATTCAAGTAAATTATCTCGTTAACGGAGAGAGCTATAAAAAAAAATGTTTCGGCGAAAATGTTAAGAATTTGATGCCGAGCGTCTTTTGTTTGAAACTTTTTGTTATTCTGTACAATAATCGAGATATCGTTAGACAAACAATTATACGTTTTGAAAATGTATAATAAATTCGGTTTTTCGCTTTAGGGCTTTAAAAGTTTGAAATAGTGCGTGGGATTGTGGGAGTTGACAGGGACGGTGAGTACAGTTAGGTTAGGTTGACCTTTTCGCGATTCAAGTCGATTATCTCGTAAACGGAGCGTGCTACAAAAAAAAATGTTTTGGCGAAAATGTTGAGAATTTGATGCCGAGCGTCTTTTATTTGAAACAATTTTTGTTATTTTGCACAACAATCGAGATATCGTTATATAAACAGACATACGTTTTGGAATGCAATCGATTTTTTGCTCTAGGGCTTTAAAAAATTGGAATCGCGATTTTGACGCTGAACATTTTTTGTAATTTTGTACAAAAATCGTGATATCTTTGGATAACGCAATGGTTAATTAGTTGGGTTTGTGTTTGAATATGTGTGATAAATTCAATTTTTGCGCTAGAGTTTTAAAAACTTGGATTTGGGTGTAGGAGTAATCAGGTGCGGAGATTAAATTCACGATTTACAAAATGATTCACAGTTAATAAAAACTGAGATTAAGTTTGAGTTTATTGAATTTTTGAATGCAGTTCCACTTTGTGCAAGATTAAATTATTAAAGAAATCTCGGATTTTGTTGAAATCATTTGGGATTGTTGGGGAATGAATGAGCTTTATGTTAGAGTTTAAAAACAAAATCGAGCTGTTTTTGACTGAATTGCAGATGCTCAAAGGTTGTGTTGATTTAGTTGATATAAGTTTTGTTTATTAGTTTGTTGATTTATCATTTATTTCATCGTTTTAGATGCCAGACATAGCCTACTAGATATGTCATTGTTAGTTAAACTTGGCCTATGTGATTAAAAACTACCGCAGTTACCAAATTAAAGCCGTATACTTTTTTAATTTTTCTAAGTTTCAAATAAATACATTTGGATGGGTGGTATGCTAACCTTTTAAAAAATCATAATAATCCGCCATGTTGCCATTTGAAAAAATTGAGTTGTTTAAAAAACGATCAAATTACAATTAGGTTAGGTTGACGTTTTCGCGATTCAAGTCGATTATCTTGTAAACAGAGCGTGCTATGGAAAAAATTGTTTGCGCGAAAATGTTAAAAATTTGATGCCGAACGTCTTTTGTTTAAAACAATTTTTGTTATTTTGTACAACAATCAAGATATCGTTGGATAAACAATTATATATTTTGGAAATAAATAATAAATTTAATTTTTACAGTAGAGCTTTGAAAATTTTGAATCGCGCGTGGAATTGTGGGAGTTGATGGGAACGGTGAGTACAGTTAGGTTAGGTTGACGTTTTCGCGATTCAAGTCAATTATCTTGTAAACAGAGCGTGCTATGGAACAAATTGTTTGCGCGAAAATGTTAAAAATTTGATGCCGAACGTCTTTTGTTTGAAACAATTTTTATTATTTTGTACAACAATTAAGATATCGTTGAATAAACAATTATATATTTTGGAAATAAATAATAAATTCAATTTTTTACTGTAGGGCTGTAAAAATTTTGAATCGCGCGCGGGATTGTGGGAGTTGATGGGAACGGTGAGTACAGTTAGGTTAGGTTGACGTTTTCGCGATTCAAGTCGATTATCTTGTAAACGGAGCGTGCTATGGAAAAAATTGTTTGCGCGAAAATGTTGAAAATTTGTTGCCGAACGTCTTTTGTTTGAAACAATTTTTGTTATTTTGTACAATAATCAAGATATCGTTGGATAAACAATTATATATTTTGGAAATAAATAATAAATTCAATTTTTTACTGTAGGGCTTTAAAAATTTTGAATCGCGCGCGGGATTGTGGGAGTTGATGGGAACGGTGAGTACAGTTAGGTTAGGTTGACGTTTTCGCGATTTAAGTCGATTATCTTGTAAACGGAGCGTGCTATGGAAAAATTTGTTTGCGCGAAAATGTTGAAAATTTGATGCAGAACGTCTTTTGTTTGAAACAATTTTTGTTATTTTGTTCTACAATCAAGATATCGTTGGATAAACAATTATATATTTTGGAAATAAATAATAAATTCAATTTTTTGACTGTAGGACTTTAAAATTTTTGAATTGCGCTCGGAATTGTGGGAGTTGATGAGAACGGTGAGTATAGTTAGGTTAGGTTGACGTTATCGCGATTCAAGTCGATTATCTTGTAAACGGAGCATGCTATGGAAAAAAATAGTTTGCGCGAAAATGTTGAAAATTTAATGCCGAACGTCTTTTGTTTGAAACAATTTTTGTTATTTTATACAACAATCAAGATATCGTTGGATAAACAATTATATATTTTGGAAATAAATAATAAATTCATTTTTTTACTGTAGGGCTTTAAAAATTTTGAATCGCGCGCGGGATTGTGGGAGTTGATGGGAACGGCGAGTACAGTTAGGTTAGGTTGACGTTTTTGTGATTCAAGTCGATTATCTCGTAAACGGAGCATGCTATGGAAAAAAATGTTTGCGCGAAAATGTTAAAAATTTGATGCCGAACGTCTTTTGTTTGAAACAATTTTTGTTATTTTGGACAACAATCAAGATATCGTTGGATAAACAATTATATATTTTGGAAACAAATAATAAATTCAATTTTTTACTGTAGGGCTGTAAAAATTTTGAATCGCGCACGGGATTATAGGAGTTGATGGGAACGGTGAGTACAGTTAGGTTAGGTTGACGTTTTCGCGATTCAAGTCGATTATCTTGTAAACGGAGCGTGGTATGAAAAAAATAGTTTTCGCGAAAATGTTGAAAATTTAATGCCGAACATCTTTTGTTTGAAACAATTTTTGTTATTTTGTACAACAATCAAGATATCGTTGGATAAACAATTATATATTTTGGAAACAAATAATAAATTCAATTTTTTACTGTAGGGCTGTAAAAATTTTGAATCGCGCGCGGGATTATGGGAGTTGATGGGAATGGTGAGTACAGTTAGGTTAGGTTGACGTTTTCGCGATTCAAGTCGATTATCTCGTAAACGGAGCGTGGTATGGAAAAAATAGTTTTCGCGAAAATGTTGAAAATTTAATGCCGAACGTCTTTTGTTTGAAACAATTTTTGTTATTTTGTACAACAATCAAGATATCGTTGGATAAACAATTATATATTTTGGAAATAAATTATAAATTCAATTTTTTTACTGTAGGGCTTTAAAAATTTTCAATCGCGCGCGGGATTGTAGGAGTTGATGTGAACGGTGAGTACAGCTAGGTTAGGTTGACGTTTTCGCGATTCAAGTCGATTATCTTGTAAATGGAGCGTGCTATGGAAAAAATTGTTTGCGCGAAAATGTTAAAAATTTGATGCCGAACGTCTTTTGTTTGAAACAATTTTTGTTATTTTGGACAACAATCAAGATATCCTTAAATAAACAATTATATATTTTGGAAATAAATAATAAATTCAATTTTTCACTGTAGGACTTTGAAAATTTTGAATCGCGCGTGGAATTGTGGGAATTGATGGGAACGGTGAGTACAGTTAGGTTAGGTTGACGTTTTCGTGATTCAAGTCGATTATCTCGTAAACGGAGCGTGCTATGAAAAAAATTGTTTGCGCGAAAATATTGAAAATTTGATGTCTAGCGTCTCTTGTTAAAAATATTTTTTGTTATTTTGTACAACAATCGAGATATCGTTATAAAAACAGTCATACGTTTTGGAAATGCATAATAAATTCGATTTTTCACAATCGCGCGTAGGATTGTAGGAGTTGACAGGAACGATGAGTAGAGTTCCATTCGGATTGAATAAAAAATAGGTATAGTGTAATTTGAAAAAAAAATAGTTGACTATCGTTACTTTGATAGCTGCCACCGTGTTACACTTTTCTCTCAAAATAAAAAAGGTAAAAGGGCGTAAACCACCAAACTGAATCAGCCATTTAAAAATTTAATGTTGGCTACTATTTGGTAATGAAGTTATGTTTGAAAAAATACATAATTACTGTAAATTTATGGTATTGCAATAGTCATTGAGTTTGTTTATTAGTTCATTGAAATCGGTCAATAACTAACTGAGTTATGGCGTTGGGCATTTTTGGTCGAACACCCGGTATGTAAAACTTAAAGATTTTTTTAACACTGAAATTTAAATGTTTTAACATATTTTTAAAAACTTCTTGAACATATAATTAAGTGTAATTTATAGATGTTCCAGTCTACAATTTTTAAGACTTTATTAAACTATAATATTTTTACTTTTAATAATAAAGTAATAACAGAATTGAACTTTTATTTCAGCAATTTGCTCTCTCAAGATATTCACAACCTATTTTTAATATTCTGCTAATTTTAGACTTTTAAGGGCTAAAAAGGTATATATAAAAATCACTTACCCTTTGCTAGAGCCACCGAAACAAACTCAAACAAATGCGCAGCAGCCAATTGCGCACAGCCATGCCATTCACAAACAAAATCACCCAACATAAACACAGTTATGAGAAACACAACAAAATTGTCACTTAACACGAAATAGTAAACAAAAAAACCCTCACATTCAAGAAAAAAAAAATGATGACCCATAACAAACAAAACAACACAAAAGATCAAAGCGAAGAAAAAAATCATGCAGCAAATTTGTTAGTAACGAAAAATGCATTAGCTAGATAAATGTCACAAGTACGAAAAACAAATTAAAAATGATGTTATTTACAGATATTAATCAACACAAAACAAAAAATTATTAAAGATGATGTGAAAATAAGTAAATAAAACGCATGTTTTTTTTGTTTTTTTTTTTTTTCATAAACCAATCTATTTTTCAGTAAATTTTTCATGTACAAAAATTACATATTTTTCAAACACAATAACGTTTTGATTTATTAAAACAAAACTCTAGTTGTTTAAATCTACAAATTTAAATTTGTTCAAATTTACAAATTTACCAAATCGTTGGAATACTAAAGAAAGATATGAAGTTACAAAATGTTCGTTTGGTCGACACAATTCTTTTCACAAAAGAAAAGAGAATGTGTTTTAAATAAATAAATATAAATAAATAAATAAATTAGGGAATTGCCACTGCTTATGTGACATGTACCTAGTTTAATGCAATAAATACTAAAAGTTAAATTAAAATTAAAAATAAATTAGCTCTTCCAGAATTCGCTTTTCAAACTCTCCGTCTTTTTTTTTTATTTGATTTTTAATAAGAAAAAGGTAAGTCCCTTTCCACTGAGCAAAAAACAAAGAAATAACGATATATCAACATTGTAGCAACATTAAAAATGTAAATTTAGTTGGGAAATAAACATATTATTATTATTATTAAACGTTGTTTTAATGTTGATGAAACATTATTTAAATGTGTTTGCTCTCAGTGGGTTCCCACTGAGCAAAAAACAAACAAATCAACATTGTAGCAACATTTAACGTTATTTTAATGTTGATGAAATATTATTTGATTGTGTTTGCTCTCAGTGGGTTCCCACTGAGCAAAAAACAAACGAATAACGTTATATCAACATTGTAGCAACATTAAAAATGTAAATTTTGTTGGCAAATAAACATATTATTATTATTAAACGTTGTTTTAATGTTGATGAAATATTACTTAATTGTTTTTGCTCTGAGTGGGTTTTTGTTTATTTTTGTAAATTTCATCGCACCTTGTTTTTATTAGTCTTTCTCGACTTGTGTGGGCGTGACTTGTTTTTCTTGTGGCCGCGGTTGCGATTGCGATTGTTGTTGTTGGACTTACGGGATTTCGACTCACGTGACCTCTTTGACTCGATCACGTCCTCCAGGTCGTCGTCGTCGTCGTCGTCATCGTCGTCGGCTTCGTCGTCGTCGTCGTCATCGTCGTCGTCCAGGTCGTCCAGACCGCCTTCGTCGTCGTCGTCGTCGTCATCGTCGTCTTCGACGTCCTCGTCGTCGGCTGGGACCGGTTGGACGATGACGGGCTGGGCGACCTGGGAGGCGGCGGTTTCAGTGGGGTCTTTTTCTGTCAGGGAAGCGTCGCCTTGTTCGTCGCCCGTGGGGCCGGTTTGCTCACCGTTTTCCTCCAGGAGGGGCTCCTCGTCGACTTCTTGGACGGGGACGTCCGGGACTGGGTCCGCTGGTGGGGAAGCCGGTTCGTCGTCGTCGTCGTCGTCATCATCATCATCCTCTGTTGAACAAAAAAAATGTATAGTTTATATAGTATGATGTATCAGGCGTTCAGTTATAAACCCGATCCAGTTGACAATGAAATGTTTGACGTTTTATATGTCAATTCCTAAGGCGTGTAGCCAACTTAAATTTAAAAATAATTAAAATCATGGCACTCTAAAGGTTTTTTTTTTATTGAACATACTATATAATTCCATGAAAACCATTAAATTTGATATTAACAATTATTTATTCATATAAAAAAATGTCTACGATTTTTTATTTAACTAATTTAGTAAATCAAAATTAGTAAAATCAAAATTGGGGGGCCTACGGGCAGGGTTGCCAAATCAGTGATTTTATCATCAAAAAAACACCAGAATTTAGCTACGTCTGAATCACAAACAATTTGCCTGATTCCGAAAATGGAAAACACCAGTTTTCGGAATCAGGCAAATTGTTTGTGATTCAGACGTAGCTAAATTCTGGTGTTTTTTTGAAGTTTTTAGTGACAATCTAGTGATTTACTGTCATGAGAAAGCGATTAAAGATAAAACAGTCGAACATGCCAAAATACTGTCAAAGCTATTAACATTCGGAAATAGCTATCTTTACATTCATAAAAATGTTCATGTCCAAATGAATCATAAACTTATATTTCTAAGGAATATATTTTAAACTTCACTTGAAATCAGAAATCATCAGAAAGTGATTTAGTTAAAACAGTCGAACGTGGCAACATTCTGTCAAGACTTTCAAAAATTGGGAAATATTCGTTCATAAAATTATCCACGTCCAAATGGTCGAACTTATGCAAGTGAATCATTGCTGGCGCGACCCGAGACAAATTTTCTTCGCGGGGCTTTTCTAAACTCGAAATTTTACTTCATGCTTAGTCTGGGAGTGGAAGACACTCGTTTATATCTTTGAATTGAATTCATAATTATGTTTTAATAAAAAAAAATACTTGGTTAAATTTCACGTTGCGGCCCCTAGTTGGGCGCCATAAATCCCGAGCGTCCAAATTTAAAATTTCCCAGTGAATCAGCGTTTCGTACGCGTGGCGCATGAAGTAAAATTTGGAGTTTAGAAAAGCCCCGCGAAGAGAATTTGTCTCGGGTCGCTGCGCGACCGTCGATAAATTTTTTACGCGGGGCTTTTCTAAACTCCAAATTTTACTTCATGCTTAGTCTGGGAGTGGAAGACACTCGTTTATATCTTTGAATTGAATTCATAATTATGATTTAATAAAAAAAAAATACTTGGTTAAATTTTACGCTGCGGCCCCTAGTTGGGCGCCATAAATCCCGAGCGTCCAAATTTTAAACTTCCCACTGAATCAGCGTTTCGTACGCGTGGCGCATGAGGTAAAATTTGGAGTTTAGAAAAGCCCCGCGAAGAAAATTTGTCTCGGGTCGCTGCGCGACCCTCGAAAAATGTTCTACGCGGGGCTTTTCTAAACTCCAAATTTTACTTCATGCTTAGTCTGGGAGTGGAAGACACTCGTTTATATCTTTGAATTGAATTCATAATTATGATTTAATAAAAAAAAATACTTAGTTAAATTTCACGCTGCGGCCCCTAGTTGGGCGCCATAAATCCCGAGCGTCCAAATTTAAAACTTCCTACTGAATCAGCGTTTCGTACGCGTGGCGCATGAAGTAAAATTTGGAGTTTAGAAAAGCCCCGCGAAGAAAATTTGTCTCGGGTCGCTGCGCGACCCTCGACAAATTTTCTACGCGGGGCTTTTCTAAACTCGAAATTTTACTTCATGCTTAGTCTGGGAGTGGAAGACACTCGTTTATATCTTTGAATTGAATTCATAATTATGATTTAATAAAAAAAAACACTTGGTTAAATTTCACGCTGCGGCCCCTAGTTGGGCGCCATAAATCCCGAGCGTCCAAATTTAAAATTTCCCACTGAATCAGCGTTTCGTACGCGTGGCGCATGATGTAAAATTTGGAGTTTAGAAAAGCCCCGCGTAGAAATTTTACTTCATGCTTAGTCTGGGAGTGGAAGACACTCGTTTATATCTTTGAATTGAATTCATAATTATGATTTAATAAAAAAAAAATACTTGGTAAAATTTTACACTGCGGCCCCTAGTTGGGCGCCATAAATCACGAGCGTCCAAATTTTAAACTTCCCACTGAATCAGCGTTTCGTACGCGTGGCGCATGAAGTAAAATTTGGAGTTTAGAAAAGCCCCGCGAAGAAAATTTGTCTCGGGTCGCTGCGCGACCCTCGACAAATTTTCTACGCGGGGCTTTTCTAAACTCCAAATTTTACTTCATGCTTAGTCTGGGAGTGGAAGACACTCGTTTATATCTTTGAATTGAATTCATAATTATGATTTAATAAAAAAAAACATTTGGTTAAATTTCACGCTGCGGCCCCTAGTTGGGCGCCATAAATCCCGAGCGTCCAAATTTAAAACTTCCCACTGAATCAGCGTTTCGTATGCGTGGCGCATGAAGTAAAATTTGGAGTTTAGAAAAGCCCCGCGAAGAAAATTTGTCTCGGGTCGCTGCGCGACCCTCGACAAATTTTCTACGCGGGGCTTTTCTAAACTCCAAATTTTACTTCATGCTTAGTCTGGGAGTGGAAGACACTCGTTTATATCTTTGAATTGAATTCATAATTATGATTTAATAAAAAAAACACTTGGTTAAATTTCATGCTGCGGCCCCTAGTTGGGCGCCATAAATCCCGAGCGTCCAAATTTAAAACTTCCCACTGAATCAGCGTTTCGTATGCGTGGCGCATGAAGTAAAATTTGGAGTTTAGAAAAGCCCCGCGAAGAAAATTTGTCTCGGGTCGCTGCGCGACCCTCGACAAATTTTCTACGCGGGGCTTTTCTAAACTCGAAATTTTACTTCATGCTTAGTCTGGGAGTGGAAGACACTCGTTTATATTTTTGAATTGAATTCATAATTATGATTTAATAAAAAAAACACTTGGTTAAATTTCATGCTGCGGCCCCTAGTTGGGCGCCATAAATCCCGAGCGTCCAAATTTAAAATTTCCCAGTGAATCAGCGTTTCGTACGCGTGGCGCATGAAGTAAAATTTGGAGTTTAGAAAAGCCCCGCGAAGAAAATTTGTCTCGGGTCGCTGCGCGACCCTCGACAAATTTTCTACGCGGGGCTTTTCTAAACTCCAAATTTTACCTCATGCTTAGTCTGGGAGTGGAAGACACTCGTTACTTTCAAATATCAAAATTGAATTTGAGTTCAGTATTCCGCACTAGATACCCACAGACAGAGTATAGCTCCGTGGACGAAACAGTGACCTGTATATGCACTTTGTGCACCGTGTCATTGACGATGCCACTATGGGGCAGTAGATGGCGTTAGCTATCGATTTCATTTAATAGTACTTTCAAATATGTCACTAGTGTTAAAATGTGTATAGTAACTGTCACAAAGAAAAAAAAAATAACATGGCGATCTCATTAAAGTTCAATTCAAATTCGTGTTAAATTAGCACGATTGGTTAAATGTCGGCTTGCGCCGACTTGTGCTAACTGTCATTACAGTTCAAATGTTAGCTGGCGCTGACTTGCATGTCAAGCGTCATTACTGTAAATCAGTGGTTCATACGCGTGGCGTATGAAGTAAAATTTCGCTAGCGCGACCCTTGATAAATTTTCTACGCGGGGCTTTACTAAACTCGACATTTTACTTCATACTTAGTCTGGGAGTCGACAACACTCGTTCGAAGGTAATGAAATCAAAAATTAAGTAAATTGATAATTTGCGTCAGATTTGAGATGTTTAATTGTTTTTCAGTAATTGGCGAAATTTGACATTTTGATAAATTTCAATGATTTCTATCAATCTATATCTTTAATTAATTTCTCACTTAACCCGTGGTGAAACATTTTTGAATATAATACTGGATATTTAATTAAAACACTTGGTTTGTTTCACTAATTTATATTTTCTCCGACTAGTTTCGACCATTGGTCATCTTCGGGGAGGAATGTACAAAAAATATCTAAACAACTATTTATATACAAATACAGGCTATCATAAAATATCGGCAATAAGGGCGGACGCTATCGGAGAGTTCCAAAGCTCTTCCATATTATTTACAATCAATTTCTATCAACTTTGATATTTTAATAAATTCCGATTATTTCCGTCAAATTTGATATTTTTAATTGTATTTTAAATAATTCTGTTAGGTGTGAAGTTTTTAATATTCGACGTTTTGAGTCGTGGTCCGACAGAGTGATATTTTTGACGTTACCAATCATATCATATTTTCACAATTTACACATAGATTGGCATTTGTGACGTTTCCAATTATATTTAGACAATTTTCATATGAAAAAAGTCGAATTTCGTCGAAAAAGTGAAAACCAAAATAATGCCAATAAATTGGAGCATAAGCTGTGTGAATTTGAGCGAAATCGAAAAAATCGTTTCTCCGCAATCTGCTCGAAGACCGGATTTTTTTTTTAACAAACTTTGCGATTTTTTTCTGGCAAAACGAATCGTTAGATTGTTGTTTGCCCTTAATACGGAACATTGCTGCGTCCTTCAGAAATCCAATGCTGAAAGTTCTGTCCTCCTAAGTCTTTCCTAAGCCGAGATATTTTGTTCCAACCGGAGTCGCCTCCGAAAAAGTCGATCGGCGCACAAACGTCGATTTGTTTGATTTAGGCGGCCATAATTGAATTTCCTTAAGTATACCAGGTAACAAAACAAGTCGTTAGCAGACACTTCCAGGTATAATACCCAACCCCTTTCATCCCCTTGTATTGCGCGGGAGAGCGGCTACAGGTAATTGCCATTTGGTCATCGTTCGTGGTGTACGCAAGTAATCTCGGTGCTCTCAGTTTAAAGAAAGTTTACAAAGTTAATATTTGTATGTTAAAATCAGTTTTTCAAGAAAATATTAATGGATTCTAGCAATTCAGGTAAGCCCCTTTCTGATAACTATACATTTTTTTAAAACTTATTTCGATATAACATATTTCTAGGCCCTTAAAAATAGTTTGTTTACGGTTGTATTTTTTGGAGTCATTTTAGCTTTGAATTGTCTTTTTGTTGTGTATCCCTGTCCGTCCCGGCCTCAAGTTTTTTATGATTAATTAATTTGAAGTTATAGCTACTACCATTTTAAAATTTGGCCACCGGTTTGCACAGTTTTTCAAAATAATTCACTTTAAAAAATATTTGCAATTAAAAAAATAATTGCGTTTTTTTCTTATATGTTGATTTTTATTTTCTTTAGGGTCGTCCGGCAGATCGGGTTTGAAAATAGTGACTCGTAGACATCTATTTGAGAAGTTAGATGATCAAAATCTGCCATCGATTAACGAAAAACTCGAATTCTTAGAAAATGATCTTCTCTCGAGTTATGGTGACACAGAAGAGAGTAAACAACTTTTGAAGCATAAATTCTCCTATTTTAAAACCAACATAATACAAAGATGGTCTAAAGCGCATAACATGAAAGAGACGTTTTTGAAAAACAACGATTCTTGGTTAGAGGAGACATTTGAAATACCCATATTGACGCAAAATCGCCCAGATCGGCCCTGCAAATCATTTAGTGAATCGAGTGAGAGAAGTAAAAGGAGGAAGACGGAAGAAATTCGTTCTATCGTGGAAGAAGATGCAATAATTCATGCGGCCCAAGTGATACTACAGAAACATGGACAAAGAAATGCGTCACATATCCTTAAGGACATCACAAATTTTCCAGCAAGTGCAAGTATATATAAAGAAAGGATTTCCGAAACAAAGGAAGATGCTGCTGCCCTGACCCCTCAGCAAGCGCTTTTAATGTTTGTAGAAGCAGATTTGACAAAGCGTCAATATGAAATAATAAGAGCAACAAATAAAAGTTTTTACCCGTGCTACGATCTAATATTAAAAGCGAAACAGGAATGTTATCCTCCCAAGGAAACAATGCGTGTAACTGCTACCAGTGTTGAAAGTGATTTACAATGCCTAATGGATCTAACCGTTAGGCGCTTATCTCTTTACCTGCAAGAAGTCTTAGAAACACTTAACGAGACTGAAAGGAATACTCTGCACATAATTTGCAAATGGGGCTGTGACGGTTCACAGCAAGCACAGTTTAAGCAGATGTTTAGCAACGATGTGGAATCAGATGCAAATATATTTATAAGTTCCTTTGTACCCTTAAAAATTGTGTGTGGAGAAGAAAAGAAAAAAGTTGTTTGGCAAAACCCTACACCGTCTTCTCCTCGATATTGTCGTCCAATAAGGTTTAGATTCGTAAAAGAATCTAAAGATGTCATCAAAGAAGAAATAAGTTACGTTGAAGACAGTGTAAAGTCACTTGCTATCACAGAAGTGGACCTAAAGGGTAAACATTTCAATTTTAAGCACATTTTGAAAATGACCATGGTTGACGGTAAAGTGTGCAATGCAGCAACCAACACAACATCAACGAGCAAGTGTTATATATGTGGTGCTACCTCCAAAAATTTTAATGATTTGTCAACAAAAAATGATGTCAGCTTACAAATTTTAGAGTTTGGGATTTCCGTGCTACATGCACGAATCCGGATATTTGAAAGTATCCTTCATTTGGCCTATAAATTAACTATAAAAAAATACCGCAAAATTAAGACAAAAGAAGAAAAAGATATCGAAGAAAACAGAAAACGAGAAATTCAAGAAAGGTTTCGCCTCGAAACGGGCCTCTTGGTGGATATGCCAAAATCTAATTTTGGTAACAGCAATGATGGAAACACTAGTAGACGATTTTTTGCAAATCCAGAATTGGCTGCTGACATCACTGGAATCAGCTTTGAACTAATTTACAGGCTGAAAATAATGTTGGAAGCTATATCAAGTGGATATGACATAAATGTTAAAAAGTATGATCAATACGCTTTAGAGACGGCAAAGCTATATGTTGAATTATATGGGTGGCATCCTATGCCTCCAACCATGCATAAAGTCCTGATCCATGGTGGGGCAATCATAGAAAATGCGCTCCTGCCGATAGGGCAGCTCTCAGAAGAGGCAGCTGAAGCCCGAAATAAACATTTTCGGTCTTACCGCCAGAATTATGCTAGAAAATTTTCTAGAGAAGTATGCAATGAAGATATATATAGTAGATTACTATTAAGCTCAGACCCGTTAATGAGTAGTATGAAAAAGCCTAAAAAAACATCAGTTAAGTCATTTTCTCCAGAGACAATTGATCTTTTAATACCAGCCCAGCCAAATGAGGATAATTAATACTTTATTTTTTAAATATTTCTTTATGTTTACTCTTTTCTATTATAATGTCTTGTCAATGATAAAGAACTATGTATTTTTATTTAAAATATACTATTAAACCTTAATAGACAGTAAAATAATTTTGGCCGCCTAAATCGGCCAAATCGACCTATGTGCGGCGGGCCTCGGATATTCCGTTCCCATAAGACACCATTTCGAGTTTTACTGCCGATTCCTGGGTCGAAAAAGGATGGAAATGATATTTTCTCGGGAAAACGATTTCACCCACTGCTTTTCTACAGGCATCAAAAACCTTCATGAATTTTTTCAGATTTTTTGGAGAGAAAAAATTATCCACCAAAATTTGAAAATGTAAGGGAAAAAAGTCGAATTTCGTCGAAAATGTGAAAATCTCCGATTGACTTAATATTATATCAAAATAATGCAAATGAATGGGAGCATAATCTGTGTGAGTTTAAGCGAAATCAAAAAAATAGTTTCACCGCAATCTGCTCGAAAAGTGGACGCTCGAAAAGTGGTATTATTTTTTGACCGACTTTGCAATTTTTTTCTGGCAAAAAAAATTTTTAGATTTTTTTTGCTTTTTATACGGAACACTGCTGCATCCTTCAGAAATCGAATGCTTAAAATCCAGTCCTCCTAAGCCTTTTCTGAGCCGAGATATTTTCTTCCAACTGGAGTCGCCTCCGAAACGGTCAATCGGCGGGCCTCGCTTATTTCGTTCCCATAAGACACCATGTTAAATTTTATTGCCGATTCCTGGGACAAAAAAGGCTGGAAATGATTTTTTTTTCGCAAAAATGACTTCGTTCACTGCTTTTCTACAGGCATCAAGAACCTTCCTGAATTTTTTCAGATTTTTTGGAGAGAAAAAATTATCCACCAAAATTTAAAAATGTAAGGGAAAACGAAAATGTAAAAACCTCCGATCGACCTGAAATTATACCAAAATAATGCCAATAAATTGGAGAATAGGCTGTGTGAATTTGAGCGAAATCGAAAAAATCGTTTCTCCGCAATCTGCTCGAAAATTGGACGCTCGAAAACTGGATATTTTTTTTCGAATTTCGTCGAAAATATAAAAACCTCCGATCGACCTGAAATTATACCAAAATAATGCCAATAAATTGGAGCATAAGCTGTGTGAATTTGAGCGAAATCGAAAAAATCGTTTCTCCGCAATCTGCTCGAAAAGTGGACGCTCAATAACTGGATTTTTTTTTTGACAAGCTTTGCGATTTTTTTCTGGCAAAACGAATCGTTTGATTGTTGTTTGCCTTTAATACGAAACATTGCCGCGTCTTTCAGAAATACAATGCTGAAAGTTCTGTCCTCCTAAGTCTTTCCTAAGCCGAGATATTTTGTTCCAACCGGAGTCGCCTTCGAAACGGTCGATCGGCGGGCCTCGCTTATTCCGTTCCCGTAAGACACCATGTTAAATTTTACTGCCGATTCCTGGGTCGGAAAAGGATAGAAATGATTTTTTCTCGGGAAAACGATTTCACCCACTGCTTTTCTACAGGCATCAAAAACCTTCGTGAATTTTTTCAGATTTTTTGGAGAGAAAAAATTATCCACCAAATTTTGAAAATGTAAGGGAAAAAAGTTGAATTTCGTCGAAAATGTGAAAATCTCCGATTGACTTAATATTATACCAAAATAATGCAAATGAATGGAAGCATAATCTGTGTGAGTTTGAGCGAAATCGAGGAAACAGTTTCTCTGCAATCTGCTGGAAAAATGGACGCTTGAAAAGTGGAATTATTTTTTGACCGACTTTGCGATTTTTTTCTGACAAAAGAAATTTTTAGATTTTGTTTGCTTTTTATACGGTACACTGCTGCATCCTTCAGAAATCGAATGCTTAAAATCCAGTCCTCCTAAGCCTTCTCTGAGCCGAGATATTTTCTTCCAACTGGAGTCGCCTCCGAAACGGTCAATCGGCGGGCCTCGTTTATTTCGTTCCCATAAGACACCATGTTAAATTTTATTGCCGATTCCTGGGACAAATAAGGCTGGAAATGATTTTTTTTCGCAAAAATGACTTCGTTCACTGCTTTTCTACAGGCATCAAGAACCTTCCTGAATTTTTTCAAATTTTTTGGAGAGAAAAAATTATCCACCAAAATTTAAAAATGTAAGGGAAAAAAAGTCAAATTTCGTCGAAAATGTAAAAATCTCCGATCGACCTGAAATTATACCAAAATAATGCCAATAAATTGGAGCATAAGCTGTATGAATTTGAGCGAAATCGAAAAATTTGTTTCTCCGCAATCTGCTCGAAAAATGGACGCTCGAAAACTAGATTTTTTTTTGACAAACTTTGCGATTTTCTTCTGGCAAAACGAATCGTTAGATTGTTGTTTGCCTTGAATACGAAACATTGTTGCGTCCTTCAGAAATCCAATGCTAAAAGTTCTGTCCTCCTAAGTCTTTCCTAAGCCGAGATATTTTGTTCCAACCGGAGTCGCCTTCGAAACGGTCGATCGGCGGGCCTCGCTTATTCCGTTCCCGTAAGACAACATGTTAAATTTTACTGCCGATTCCTGGGTCGAAAAAGGATAGAAATGATTTTCTCTCGGGAAAATGATTTCACCCACTGCTTTTCTACAGGCATCAAGAATCTTCGTGAATTTTTTCAGATTTTTTGGAGAGAAAAAATTATCCACCAAAATTTGAAAATGTAAGGGAAAAAAGTTGAATTTCATCGAAATGTGAAAATCTCCGATTGACTTTATATTATACCAAAATAATGTAAATGAATGGGAGCATGATCTGTGTGAGTTTGAGCGAAATCGAGGAAACAGTTTCTCTGCAATCTGCTGGAAAAATGGACGCTCGAAAAGTGGAATTATTTTTTGACCGACTTTGCGATTTTTTTCTGACAAAAGAAATTTTTAGATTTTGTTTGCTTTTTATACAGAACACTGCTGCATCCTTCAGAAATCGAATGCTTAAAATCCAGTCTTCCTAAACCTTCTCTGAGCCGAGATATTTTCTTCCAACTGGAGCCGCCTCCGAAACGGTCAATCGGCGGGCCTCGCTTATTTCGTTCCCATAAGACACCATGTTAAATTTTATTGCCGATTCCTGGGACAAAAAAGACTGGAAGTGATTTTTTTTCGCAAAAATGACTTCGTTCACTGCTTTTCTACAGGCATCAAGAACCTTCCTGGATTTTTTCAGATTTTTTGGAGAGAAAAAATTATCCACCAAAATTTAAAAATGTAAGGGAAAAAAAGTCGAATTTCGTCGAAAATGTAAAAATCTCCGATCGACCTGAAATTATACCAAAATAATGCCAATAAATTGGAGCGTAAGCTGTGTGAATTTGAGCGAAATCGAAAAATTTGTTTCTCCGCAATCTGCTCGAAAAATGGACGCTCGAAAACTAGATTTTTTTTTTGACAAACTTTGCGATTTTTTTCTGGCAAAACAAATCGTTAGATTGGTATTTGCCTTGAATACGAAACATTGCTGCGTCTTTCAGAAATCCAATGCTGAAAGTTCTGTCCTCTTAAGTCTGCCCCGAGCCGAGATATTTTGTTCCAACCGGAGTCGCCTTCGAAACGGTCGATCGGCGGGCCTCGCTTATTCCGTTCCCGTAAGACACCATGTTAAATTTTACTGCCGATTCCTGGGTCGAAAAATGATAGAAATGATTTTTTCTCGGGAAAACGATTTCACCCACTGCTTTTCTACAGGCATCAAAAACCTTCGTGAATTTTTTCAGATTTTTTGGAGAGAAAAAATTATCCACCAAAATTTGAAAATGTAAGGGAAAAAAGTTGAATTTCGTCGAAAATGTGAAAATCTCCGATTGACTTAATATTATATCAAAATAATGCAAATGAATGGGAGCATAATCTGTGTGAGTTTGAGCGAAATCGAGGAAACAGTTTCTCTGCAATCTGCTGGAAAAATGGACGCTCGAAAAGTGGAATTATTTTTTGACCGACTTTGCGATTTTTTTCTGACAAAAGAAATTTTTAGATTTTGTTTGCTTTTTATACGGAACACTGCTGCATCCTTCAGAAATCGAATGCTTAAAATCCAGTCTTCCTATACCTTTTCTGAGCCGAGATATTTCCTTCCAACTGGAGTCGCCTCCGAAACGGTCAATCGGCGGGCCTCGCTTATTTCGTTCCCATAAGACACCATGTTAAATTTTATTGCCGATTCCTGGGACAAAAAAGACTGGAAATGATTTTTTTTCGCAAAAATGACTTCGTTCACTGCTTTTCTACAGGCATCAAGAACCTTCGTGAATTTTTTCAGATTTTTTGGAGAGAAAAAATTATCCACCAAAATATAAAAATGTAAGGGAAAAAAGTCGAATTTCGTCGAAAATGTAAAAATCTCCGATCGACCTGAAATTATAACAAAATAATGCCAATGAATGGGAGCATAAACTGTGTGATTTTGAGCGAAATCTAAAAAATAGTTTCACCGCAATCTGCTCGAAAAGTGGATGTTTGAAAACTGGAATTTTTTTTTTACAAACTTTGCGATTTTTTTCTGGCAAAACGAATCGTTAGATTGGTATTTGCCTTTAATACGAAACATTGCTGCGTCTTTCAGAAATCCAATGCTGAAAGTTCTGTCCTCTTAAGTCTGCCCCGAGCCGAGATATTTTGTTCCAACCGGAGTCGCCTCCGAAACGGTCAATCGGCGGGCCTCGCTTATTCCGTTCCCGTAAGACACCATGTTAAATTTGACTGCCGATTCCTGGGTCGAAAAAGGATAGAAATGATTTTTTCTCGGGAAAACGATTTCACCCACTGCTTTTCTACAGGCATCAAAAACCTTCGTGAATTTTTTCAGATTTTTTGGAGAGGAAAAATTATCCACCAAAATTTGAAAATGTAAGGGAAAAAAGTTGAATTTCGTCGAAAATGTAAAAACCTCCGATCGACCTGAAATTATACCAAAATAATGCCAATAAATTGTAGCATAAGCTGTGAGAATTTGAGTGAAATCGAAAAAATCGTTTCTCCGCAATCTGCTCGAAAAATGGACGCTCGAAACCTAGATTTTTTTTTGACAGACTTTGCGATTTTTTTCTGGCAAAACGAATCGTTAGATTGTTGTTTGCCTTTAATACGGAACATTGCTGCTTCCTTCAGAAATCCAATGCTGAAAGTTCTGTCCTCCTAAGTCTTTCCTAAGCCGAGATATTTTGTTCCAACCAGAGTCGCCTTCGAAACGATCGATCGGCGGGCCTCGCTTATTCCGTTCCCGTAAGACACCATGTTAAATTTTACTGCCGATTCCTGGGTCGAAAAAGGATAGAAATGATTTTCTCTCGGGAAAATGATTTCACCCACTGCTTTTCTACAGGCATCAAGAACCTTCGTGAATTTTTTCAGATTTTTTTTGGAGAGAAAAAATTATCCACCAAAATTTGAAACTGTAAGGGAAAAAAATTGAATTTCGTCGAAAATGTGAAAATCTCCGATTGACTTAATATTATATCAAAATAATGCCTATGAATGGGAGCATAATTTGTGTAAGTTTGAGTGAAATCGAAAAAATAGTTTCTCCGCAATCTGTTCGAAAAGTGGACGCTCGAAATGTGGTATTATTTTTGGACCGACTTTGCGATTTTTTTCTGACAAAAGAAATTTTTAGATTTTTTCGCTTTTTATACGGAACACTGCTGCATTCTTCAGGAATCGAATGCTTAAAATCCAGTCCTCCTAAATCTTCCCTGAGCCAAAATATTTTCTTCCAACCGGAGTCGTCTCCAAAACGGTCGATCGGCGGGCCTCGCTTATTCCGTTCCCATAAGACACTATGTTAAATTTTACGGCCGATTCCTGGGACCAAAAAGGATGGAAATGATTTTTTTCTCGCAAAAATGACTTCGCCCACTGCTTTTTTACAAGCATCAAGAACCTTCGTGAATTTTTTCAGATTTTTTGGAGAGGAAAAATTATTTACCAAAATTTGAAAATGTGGTAAGGAAAAGTTGAATTTCGTCGAAAATGTGAAAATCTCCGATTGACTTAATATTATACCAAAATAATTCCAATGAATGGGAGCATAAACTGTGTAATTTTAAGCGAAATCTAAAAAATAGTTTCACCGCAATCTGCTCGAAAAGTGGACGCTCGAAAACTGGATTTTTTTTTTGACAAGCTTTGCGATTTTTTTCTTGCAAAACGAATCGTTAGATTGTTATTTGCCTTTAATACGAAACATTGCTGCGTCTTTCAGAAATCCAATGGTGAAAGTTCTGTCCTCCTAAGTCTTTCCTAAGCCGAGATATTTTGTTCCAACCGGAGTCGCCTTCAAAACGGTCGATCGGCGGGCCTCGCTTATTCCGTTCCCGTAAGACACCATGTTAAATTTTACTGCCGATTCCTGGGTCGAAAAAGGATAGAAATGAATTTCTCTCGGGAAAATGATTTTACCCACTACTTTTCTACAGGCATCAAGAACCTTCGTGAATTTTTTCAGATTTTTTTGGAGAGAAAAAATTATCCACCAAAATTTGAAACTGTAAGGGAAAAAAATCGAATTTCGTCGAAAATGTGAAAATCTCCGATTGACTTAATATTATACCAAAATAATGCCTATGAATGGGAGCATAATTTGTGTAAGTTTGAGTGAAATCGAAAAAATAGTTTCTCCGCAATCTGCTCGAAAAGTGGACGCTCGAAAAGTGGTATTATTTTTGGACCGACTATGCGATTTTTTTCTGACAAAAGGAATCTTTAGATTTTTTCGCTTTTTATACGGAACACTGCTGCATTCTTCAGGAATCGAATGCTTAAAATCCAGTCCTCCTAAATCTTCCCTGAGCCTAAATATTTTCTTTTAACCGGAGTCGTCTCCAAAACGGTCGATCGGCGGGCCTCGCTTATTCCGTTCCCATAAGACACTATGTTAAATTTTACGGCCGATTCCTGGGACCAAAAAGGATGGAAATGATTTTTTTCTCGCAAAAATGACTTCGCCCACTGCTTTTTTACAAGCATCAAGAACCTTCGCGAATTTTTTCAGATTTTTTGGAGAGGAAAAATTATCCACCAAAATTTGAAAATGTGGTAAGGAAAAGTTGAATTTCGTCAAAAATGTGAAAATCTCCGATCGACCTGAAATTATACCAAAATAATGCCAATGAATGGGAGTATAAGCTGTGCGTTATGGAGCGAAATCGAAAAATCTGTTTCTCCGCAATCTGCTCGAAAAGTGAACGCTCGAAAACTGGATTTTTTTTTTTACAAACTTTGCAATTTTTTTCTGGCAAAACGAATCGTTAGATTTGTTCGCCTTTTATACGGAACATTGCTGCATTCTACAGAAATCCAATGCTTAAAATCCTGTCCTCCTAAGTCTGCCCCGAGCCGAGATATTTTCTTCCAACCGGAGTCGCCTCCGAAACGGTCGATCGGCGGGCCTCGCTTATTTCGTTCCCATAAGACACTATGTTAAATTTTACAAAAGTTCTGATTGTACTTAACACAATTTTTGAGTCACAAAAACGCACGTCAACTCAAATTAAAGCTGACTTAATTCTAAACACACTGTTTTATAACGAATTTCAATTTATATTTTCTCAAGATGGACCCAAAAACGCTGGCTTTTGCAAAATGGGCACTTTACGAACTGAAAACGTTTTCTTGCAGAAATGTCTCAACCGATTGGATTCATTAAAAAGCCCTAAGATTTGGGATAAAACGAGCTTTAATTCGAGGCGCTTAAAGTTAGACTTTAGTGGATGTATCTGTATGACAAATGCAATACGTGCGAAAACTGTACATGTCTTTTGCTAAATAAATAAATTGAATAATATTACGGTATGAGTTACAAATGTTCAAGGGGCTTTTCTAAACTCGAAATTTTACTTCATGCGCCACGCGTATAAAACACTAAAATACTGTGAACTTTATGTATATTTGAACCTCACTTGAAATCAGTGTTTTATACGCGTGGCGCATGAAGTAAAATTTGGAGTTTAGAAAAGCCCCGAGAAAATTTGTCTCGGGTCGCTGCGCGACCCTCGACAAATTTTCTCGGGGCTTTTCTAAACTCCAAATTTTACTTCATACTCAGTCTGGGAGTGGAAAACACTCGTTTACAAATACTTGAAACGTTTGGGTTTGAGGTTTTTCGGCGCCCAACGTGGGGCGATGCTAACGCTGTGGCCCCTAGTTGGGCGCCACAAATCACGAGCGCTCAAATTTTAAACTTCCCACTGAATCAGCGTTTCGTACGCGTGGCGCATGAAGTAAAATTTGGAGAATTGCGCGACCCTCGACAAATTTTCTACGCGGGGCTTTTCTAAACTCCAAATTTTACTTCATGCTTAGTCTGGGAGTGGACCGTCAAGGTTTCAAACATGACGGGATTTTCGATATTTCGAGATTTTCGTCAATTTATAAAATTCTCATCAGATTTCCAAGATACCAAAATTTTCATAATTTAATTCGAGATCATTCTCGGTTTACAAAATGTTTGTCAATTTTCTGTATTACATTACGAAATTTTCGACAATTTATAATTATTAATTATTGTTTGTTGTTTTAGAAAATATTTTAGTTTTAAAATTAAATTATAGACTTTATCGGTCGCATCAACAGAAAAAAAAAACAAAAAAAAATGCTTACATTTTATAATTTATTTTTAATATTAATTATTCTTTCCCTTAATAGAAGATGCTATTGTTTTATTAGTTTTATACTATAAGCTCTTGTTAAGTTTAGTTTAGTAGTGATGTAATTAGTTTTGTATACTTAGAGTGTATATTTTTTTTATGTTAATGTTATAATGGTTTTTACCGTAAATAAATGAATACATAAATTTCGTATTTTAATTTATTTAAGAGACATTTTTGAATGTAATAAAAATGTTTATGTTTTTCAATGCGTTTTTGTAATTTCGTAATTCTATAGAACTGAAGAATAATTTACAATCGAGAAATCCAACGCAAAATTTTACGGATTTATATTTATTTCTTAGTGAATCACAAAAGTCGTAAGAAAAAATTGAAAGTAATATTTAAGTTTTTCTTCCTTTAACCCAGGGGTCTCCAAACTATCTTCTTCGCGGGCCACAAATACAATTCTACATAATAAAGTCGGCCAAGATCCGATTAATTTTATAAAATTATGAAAAATTTAAGGAACAATTGTTACAATATTTCAAAATATGACATTTACAAAAAAAATTACAAACAATCGCGAGCCGGATTCATGCAAGTCGCGGGCCGGATTTGGCCCGCGGGCCGTAGTTTGGAGACCACTGCTCTAGAGTGCCATGATTTAATCTTTTTTAAAATTTAAGTTGGCTACACGCTTCAGAAATTGTTATATAAAACGTCAGACATAATAAATTTAATGTATAATTTCAGAGTTGCCAACCTACAATTTATTCCATGGCACTCTAGAGGTTTTATTTTATTAAACATACGATAAATAGAATTATAATAAAACTGTTTCTTTTTTAATTTCTGAACATACAAATTCCCTATGTTCAGTTTTAAAAAGCACACCTCAATGTGTACGTTTATTTTATTTTATTTTATTTTATTAAAAGATATGAATCATTGAAATTTTCATTTTCGTAAAAATTGCCTAAAATTATTCAATTTTTACGTTCAATTGAAAATTACTCAAAAACTATTGATAGGGTATTTTTAGTTTTTTATACATTTTGAAAGATCAATGTGTGAATAATAAGCACACAACATTTTATAATGATATTCCAAAAAATTATCAAGATACGAATCTTGGAAATGTTGGTCTTCGTAAAAATCGTATAATATTAGTCTATTTTTACGCTCTATTGGAAATTACTCAAAACCTATTGACAGGGTATTTTTAGATATTTGTATATTTTGAAAGAGCAATGTCTACTTAATATCCACACAAAATTTTATAGGGATATTCCAAAAAATTATCAAGATATGAATCATTGAAATTTTCATTTTCGTAAAAATTGCCTAAAATTATTCAATTTTTACGTTCCATTGAAAATTACTCAAAAACTATTGATAGGGTATTTTTAGTTTTTTATACATTTTAAAAGATCAATGTGTGATTAATAAGCACACAAAATTTTATAATGATATTCCAAAAAATGTTCAAGATACGAATCTTGGAAATGCCGGTCTTCGTAAAAACCGTATAATATTAGTCTATTTTTACGCTCTATTGGAAGTTACTCAAAACCTATTGACAGGCTATTTTTAGATATTTGTATATTTTGAAAGAGCAATGTCTACTTAATATCCACACAAAATTTTATAGGGATATTCCAAAAAATTATCAAGATACGAATCTTGGAAATGCCGGTCTTCGTAAAAATCGTATAATATTAGTCTAGTTTTACGCTCTATTGGAAATTACTCAAAACCTATTGACAGGGTATTTTTAGATATTTATATATTTTGAAAGAGCAATGTCTACTTAATATCCACACAAAATTTTATAGGGATATTCCAAAAAATTATCAAGATATGAATCATTGAAATTTTCATTTTCGTAAAAATTGCCTAAAATTATTCAATTTTTACGTTCAATTGAAAATTACTCAAAAACTATTGATAGGGTATTTTTAGTTTTTTATACATTTTGAAAGATAAATGTGTGATTAATAAGCACACAAAATTTTATAATGATATTCCAAAAAATTATCAAGATACGAATCTTGGAAATGCCGGTCTTCGTAAAAATCGTATAATATTAGTCTAGTTTTACGCTCTATTGGAAATTACTCAAAACCTATTGACAGGGTATTTTTAGATATTTATATATTTTGAAAGAGCAATGTCTACTTAATATCCACACAAAATTTTATAGGGATATTCCAAAAAGTTATCAAGATATGAATCATTGAAATTTTCATTTTCGTAAAAATTGCCTAAAATTATTCAATTTTTACGTTCAATTGAAAATTACTCAAAAACTATTGATATGGTATTTTTAGTTTTTTATACATTTTGAAAGATCAATGTGTGATTAATAAGCACACAAAATTTTATAATGATATTCCAAAAAATTATCAAGATTTTTTCCCATATTCAGAGAAGAAGTGCGCACTGCCTTGAATGATTTAAAAGATGAAATTAGATCACTTAATGCTAGAATTACTAACCTAGAGAATGCTGCTGCTGCTACTACAAATATTTCGGAAAACTCCCCATCGGATTTAGCAACAAAAGCTGAGATTATTCGTGAAGTTGAAGAGCGTCAAAGGCGTGCATGCAATGTGATTGTTTTTGATGTTCCTGAACCAACAGGACCGCCTAATGAAAAAGCGGAGAAAGATAAGAGTACCTTACTTGATATAATCGACTCTCAAGTTAAATTTCAACCAGTTAAAATGTTTCGATTGGGAAAACCAGGAACAAAGACACGTCCCATAAAAGTTATATTTTCTACTGCTCAAGAGTCACGTGAGGTACTTAAGGTAACGCAAGCAATTGACACCAACGGTGTAAAATTTTACAGCGACAGAACCGAATTTCAACGTGATCATCTAAAAAATGTTAGAGGAGAACTCTCAAGGCGCAGAGATGAAGGTGAATCCGATATAACCATCAAGTTTGTGAACGGTCTTCCAACGATTGTGAAATCCGGGGGTGAAAAAAACTGAACATTTATTTCCAAAATGTAGGTGGTCTTAAAGGCAAAATAAAATCATTTATGCTAAACACCCAAACCTCTATTTACGATATTATCATATTAGTTGAAACATGGCTAGACGACTCTGTAACGAACGCCGAATTAGGTCTCTCCAACTTTAATATCTATAGAACTGACAGAAATAGTACAAATAGCACAAAAACTAGAGGTGGGGGTGTTCTGATTGCTGTCAAAAACGTTTTTGCAAGTAGCTCAATAGAATGCAGTGACAAAGGTGAACAATTATTTGTTAAAATTATTGATGAGTACATAATTGGATCGATATATATACCACCGGGATCAGCTATTGAGCAATACATGACCAGTGCAAATGATATTGATAATATTTGTTCCTCCAACCCTAATTGTAAATATATAATTTGTGGCGATTTTAATCTACCTGTTGCGTTTTGGGACCAATCAAATGATGTATTGAATACAAGGAATGACTGTCAGCCTGCAAGTGTTTTAGCTAATGTGGTTAATTATCATCATATGCTGCAAGCAAATAGTATACCCAACGAAAGAGGAGTATTTTTAGATTTAGTATTCTGCAATGTTTTAAATCTCTCTGTATGCCGTGCCAGTGATGTTTTATGTGGTTCAAGTTTCCATCACATTCAGTACTCTATAAGCTTACCCCTATTGCCAGTTAACTTTGTAGATGGGTATGAAGATTGGTCTTATGATTTTAAATCGGGCGACTATGCTGGTATCAATAATTTTCTTGCTTCAATTGATTGGGATGAGGTGTTCCTTAATTCAAGCGTCGATGATAAGGTTAATGATTTTAATAACATTTTATATTATTGTTTTAATAGGTTTATACCAGCAAAATTTGTAAAACGCTCTAATAATTACCCATCGTGGTTTAACAGTGAATTAATAACTTTGATTATGTCTAAGAAAGCAACCCATAAGTTATATAAAATGAGTGGCTTGCAATCGGATTATGAGACATTTAAAAGAATACGGTTGGAGTGTGAAATACTTAATAACGCATTATATACAAATTATATCCAGGGTTTAGAACGAGATATTGGTGTGAATTCAAAGTGTTTTTGGAATTACGTAAATATTTGCCGGAACACCAATGGCTTACCGGAGCAAATGTTTTTAAATAATGATACTGGAAATAATTTGGATGAGAATGTAAATTTATTCGCATCACACTTTTCAACGGTCTATTGTAACTCGTTTAAGAGCACTTATTGTGATTTACCTAATATGCATACACTATTTAACTTAAATAATTTTGGTATCGCTCTCAACGATATATTTGAGAAAATATCACATTTTACTGATTCATGCAGTATGGGCCCGGATGGGATCCCTGAATATTTTTTGAAGCGCTGCGTTTTTACTCTTTCTAAGCCGATCCATGCCATTTTCACCACATCACTTAACACCGGTGTATTCCCGGATTGCTGGAAGCGTAGTTTTTTGGTACCTATATTCAAAAGTGGCTGTAGATCAAATGTAATGAATTATAGAGGCATATGCATCCAATCGGCATTGCCGAAGATGCTCGACTATTTCGTTTCTCAGCAAATTATGTGGGCGTGTAAAAATATTATCATTGAAGAACAACACGGATTCATTAAAGGGCGGTCCACTGTGACTAACTTGATGCTATATAAGACAGTTTTGTCGGATGCTTTGGAGAAGAGGCTTCAAATTGACTCAATTTATACAGATTTCTCCAAGGCATTCGATCGAGTGCAGCATGGTGTATTGTTAAAAAAACTACATGCTATGGGTGTGGGTGGATTGGGCTTGGATTGGCTTGCAAGTTATCTGTCCAACAGAACACAATGTGTACGCGTGGGATCAAGTCTATCAAGATGTATTAACGTGACCTCGGGGGTACCTCAGGGATCTCATTGTGGGCCTGTGCTATTTTTATTATTTATAAATGATATCGGCATTAGGATTAAGCATAGCAGATTTCTCCTGTATGCAGATGATCTAAAAATATTTAGAGAAGTCAGATCAGTCGAGGATCAAACTTTGTTGCAATCGGACTTGAACAGTGTTGCTGAATGGTGTATTGACAATAATCTATACTTAAATATTAACAAGTGTTTCCATGTATCATTTTGTCGTGGCAATGGTATAAAATTTCCTTATTCCATTAACAATAATCTTTTAACTTTTGTAACTGAAATTAAAGACTTGGGCGTACTATTTACATCTACACTTAATTTTAATAAACATATTAACAATATATGTAATTTGGCGTTGAGAATGTTAGGTTTTGTCAATAGGTTTACATTGGATTTTAGTATAACTACTGTGAAACTTTTATACCTTGCGCTTGTTCGACCCCATGTTGAGTATGCATCTGTAGTGTGGTCACCGTACTCGGTAACTACGATTCAGCAACTTGAAACTGTTCAAAGTCGATTATTAAGACTTATTCATCGTAGGATGGGCGGGCACATTATCAACTTCAGCCATAGCTTTATGCTCAGTGAGCTCAATATTCAATCACTGCATGACAGGAGAGTTCTACTGGATTTATGTCTTCTGCATAAGCTAGTCAATGGGATTATTGAATGTCAGGATTTAATATGTAAGTTGTGTTTTAATATACCAAGAGGTATTAATTGCAGGCACAAGCCATTATTTCGTTTGTCTTTTCATCCTACAAATTACGGTATGTTCAACCCCATTGATAGACTTATGCGCTATGCAAATAAATTACAAAATAATAGTAACTTTATATTATTTGCACAGTCTACGTCACTGTTCAAATCTAGTCTGCGCCGTATTTGCCTCTCCGATATTGATAAATAATTTTTGTTTCTTTGTTGTATGCAATTTTTAATTCTGTATTTATGTATTGTATTTACTTTCTACACTATCTAATTTTTATATTATTGTTAGTTGAACTCGATCAGTGCCTTGTTATTTACATTAAGTGTTTGTATTTCTACAGGTTGTTATAGTTTTATGTAAAAAGGATATTCCGTTAATAAATGAAATGAAATGAAATACGAATCTTGGAAATGCCGGTCTTCGTAAAAATCGTATAATATTAGTCTATTTTTACGCTCTATTGGAAATTACTCAAAACCTATTGACAGGGTATTTTTAGATATTTGTATATTTTGAAAGAGCAATGTCTACTTAATATCCACACAAAATTTTATAAGGATATTCCAATAAATTATCAAGGTATCAATCTTTGAAATTTGAATTTTCCCAGCAATCGCATAAAATTAATCTTTTTGTTTACGTTCAATTATAAATTACTCGAAAACTATTCATAGGGTATTTTGGATTTTTTTATATTTTGAATAAGCAGTGTTTACTCAATCTCCACAGAAAATTTTATAAGGATATTTCAAAAAATTATCAAGATATAAATCTTTGAAATTTCTTTTTTCCCAACAACCGCATAAAATTAATCTCTTTATTTACGTTCAATTATAAATTATGCTTGAAAATAGAATAATAATTACAAAAATATCTATAAGCAGATTATAAAGAAACTTTAAACTAAATCAGTGTTTTATACGCGTGGCGCATGAAGTAAAATTTCGAGTTTAGAAAAGCCCCGTGAAAATTTGTCGAGGGTCGCTGCGCGACCCTCGACAAATTTTCTACGCGGGGCTTTTCTAAACTCGAAATTTTACTTCATGCTTAGTCTGGGAGTGGACAACACTCGTTCTTAAGAGTTTAAAATTGAAGAATCCCTCTAGATTACTAAGTTTATTACCATTTTACAAAGGCTACAGCTCGAAAGACCAATCATGATCTTCGGAGACCGAAGGACTACAGGGAATTAAAGTTTTTTTACAAGAAAACAATGAATATTAGAAGGTTTACAGCATGGATAGAAAAGAAAACTTCCAGTTTTGAAAAAATATCGAAGTTGTGTTGGTTTTCAGTGCATTTTTAACTTTACTTGAAATCAGTGTTTTATACGCGTGGCGCATGAAGTAAAATTTCGAGTTTAGAAAAGCCCAGAAAATTTGTCTCGGGTCGCTGCGCGACCCTCGACAAATTTTCACGGGGCTTTTCTAAACTCGAAATTTTACTTCATGCTTAGTCTGGGACTGGAAAACACTCGTTTAACAGAAATCATTTAAAAGCGATCAAACTCGTGAATTTTAACAAAACATTAAAAAAATTTTTAAAGGAATAATCAAAATAATTAAAAACGTTTAAATTCGTGATTTTCATCATAATAAAAAAAATAATCAAAAACATTTGAACTCGTGATTTTTAACGAAATAATCAAAATAATCGAAACCATTTTCAAACTTGTGATTTTCATCATAATAATAAAAATAATCAAAAACATTTAAACTTGTGATTTTCAAAGAAATAGTCGAAATAATCAAAATAATCAAAAATATTTAAATTCGTGATTTTCCAAGAAATAATCAATATAATTAAAAACATTTAAACTCGTGATTTTCAAAGTTTTAATCAAAATGTTCAAAAACATTTAAACTCGTAATTTTCAAAGAAATAGTCGAAATAATCAAAATAATCAAAATCATTTAAACTCATTGTATAATTCAATAACTGTCGGAGTATTAGCTCGAGAAGTAGTCGTTTCAATGAATATTTGGAGACTTGTCTCAATGAGACAAACATTTTTCAGAAAGTCGATATTAATTTTAATTCGTTTTTATATTTTGTAAATATTCTGCAAACTATTGACAAACTCAATTTTTTTTATGTTAAATTGTCTTTATGTCTTACAAAGACATTGAACGTTCAGAGCACACTACTATATTTTGTAAATATTCTGCAAACTATTGACAAACTCAATTTTTTTTATGTTAAATTGTCTTTATGTCTTACAAAGACATTGAACGTTCAGAGCACACTACAAAAAAATTAGCAATTTTTTAATGTCCTTTATAGAGGTGAAAATTTTAGAAATATTTTTTTTTCTCAAAAAACTATAAGAGATAAGTGTACATATGTTCCAATAAAATATGTTGCAATTTAAACGAGGAACCCAAAAAGTTACTAATATACAGGGTGTTCCATTTAAAATAACAAACTGTTCACTGTGGAGGCTTCTACTTCGTTACTTTACGTTACGTTACTTTATGTTTGATAATGACAAGTTAAAGTTGTCGAAACTATAGTCACAATAAAATCCTCAGTTATACAAACAAAGTTAATTATCTTATTTGTGTAAAATAACAAATTTGATGCTACTTCCGGTGAAACCGGAAGTGATATAAAGTTGAAAATATTTCACACGAGGAGATCTGATTCAACCATATGGCAAGGATTTTTTTCGAATGTTTAGTGCAACGGCAACCCCATAAACTTTTAACGAACGGTTTAGCGTAGACACCCTGTATAGAAACGATAAAAAAAAGTGCAGGATTTTATCTAAAATAAACTTTTAGAGTTAACTCTATAATCGCTCGGCCGTTATTGTGTTAAGTGCAAAAATATTCGCAATTATTAAGCAACAAACAAATAAACTGGTTACGATCAATAAAACCATTTGTTTATCACCAAACACGCAAAAAAACGCAGACGAAAATCGGAGATAATTGCATTCGTTTACGGATTTATTCACCTATTCAACATCAGTTCTGGCCGATTGGATACACGGTGCTCATCACGTCTTCACTTTTTCGAAAATACAGTTAGATTTTCGAGATTTCAAGTGCTTGTGTTTATTTACTTTTACGATAGTAATTGCAGTGAGTAGTCGACAAAACTGCAAAGCTAAGGCTATATAATTATTAACGCAAGAAGAAGTGCTACTGTTTTGATTCGTTGAGAAGTTTTGATTAACGGATTATCAAAATTAAAATCCACCACTAGAAACTTGGATATAAAGGATCGACTTTCATTGTTTGAAGAATTTCAGCTGTTAAACACGTAAGGTACAAAAATCCTGATTTTGCCAATTAACAGAAAATCGTGAATAAATCTGTTAGCTTCAAGAAAATAAAATATTACTTTTACGCAGCCTATTTAGAACAAAATTTACTTTTATTTAAGCTCTGACGCGTTTTTTGTAGTTTTATTTTTGCCTTCAGTACAAACGTTCAAAGTTTAAATTTTGTTTTGAGTGAACTTTTTTGAGAAAATGCAATTCAAGCTCACCGTCTTAGGAATTTTTTTTGTGGTGAAAATAAATAGCGCACATCGTTTTCAATAAACGTAGAAATATCTGTGAATTTTTTGAGAATTTTAAAAAATAAAAAAAAATCATTCGAAATTCGAAGTTTTGCGCGTAAAAATGATTATTGATGTAAAAATTTTTATTTTTTAAAAAATCTAAAATAAATCACTGAAGCTCTAACTAGCATGAATATCAATATAAGCAAGTGTTTTCAACAAGAAAAAAATGTATTGACCAATATTTTCGGGTTTAAATGTCCCGGGAAAAATAACTTTTTCAAGAAAATTCAACTTTGAGCGCTTATACCGAGCGCAATTTTCAACTATTTTAGACTTATTGTACCTCAAATTATAGCTAATTTATTTTCAAATCAAAAACAACAATGATATAAAGAATGAAATCAGTTGAGTTTGTTTGGAAAATTTCAACTGTTAAACGCCTAAAGTGCAAAAATCGTGATTATGCCTATTAATATAAAACCGTGTATAAATCTGTTAATTTCAAGAAAATTCAAAATTACTAGTAAGTAGCTTATTCAGAAATAAATTTACTTTCATTTAAGCTCTAACGCGTTTATGTAGCTTTAATCTTGCGTTTAGTACAAACGTCCAAAGTTGAAATTTTGTTTTAAGTGAAATTTTTAAAAAAATGTAATTCAAGCTCACTGTCTTAGGAATTTTTTTGTGGTGAAAATAAATAGCTCACATCGTTTTTGATACACGCAAAAATAGCTATGAATTTTTTGAGAATTATAAAAAATCAAAAAAAAAATCACTCGAAATTCGAAGTTTTGCGCGTAAAAAATGACCATTTTGATGTGAAAACTTGTATTTTTAAAAAAATCTAAAATAAATCACTGAACCTCTTACTGACATGAATATCAATATGGGCAAATTTTTTCAACAAGAAAAAAATTTATTGACCAATATTTTTGAATTTGAATGTCGCGAAAAAAATAACTCTTTCAAGAAAATCCAACTTTGAGCGCTTATACCGAGCGCAATTTCCAACTATTATAAACTTATTGTACCTCAAATTAAAGCGCATTTAATTCCAAATTAAGTAATATTATAAAGAATTAAATCAGTTGGGATTGTTTGGAAAATTTCAGCTGTTAAACGCGCAAAGTGCAAAAATCATGATTCTGCCTATTAATAGAAAACCGTGTATAAATCTGTTAATTTCAAGAAAATTCAAAATTACTGGTAAGTAGCTTGTGCAGAATTGAATTTACTTTCGTTTAAGCTCTAAAGCGTTTTTGTAGTTTAAATCTTGCGTTTAGTACAAACGTTCAAAGTTGAATTTGTTTTTTAAGTGAACATTTTTAAGGAAATGTAATTCAAGCTCACTGTCTTAGGAATTTTTTTGTGGTGAAAATAAATAGCGCACATCGTTTTTGATACACGCAGAAATAGCTATGAATTTTTTGAGAATTTTAAAAAATCAAAAAAAATTCACTCGAAATTCGAAGTTTTGCGCGTAAAAAATAACTAGTTTGATGTGAAAATTTGTATTTTTTTAAAAATCTAAAAAAAATCACTGAACCTTTTACAAACATGAATAATATTATTAGCACATTTTTACAACGATCAAAAAATTCATTAAGCAATATTTTTGAGTTTGAATGTCGCGAGAAAATTAACTCTTTCAATAAAATCCAACTTTGAGCGCTTATACCGAGCGCAATTTTCAATTATCATAGACTTATTATACATCAAACTAAAGCGCATTTAATTCCAAATTAAGTAATATTACAAAGGATTAAATCAGTTGAGATTATTTGGAAAATTTTAGCTGTTAAACGCGTAAAGTGCAAAAATCATGAGTTTGCATATTAATAGAAAACCGTGTATAAATCTGTTAATTTCAAGAAAATTCAAAATTACTAGTAAGTAGCTAATTCAGAAATAAATTTACTTTCATTTAAGCTCTAACGCGTTTATGTAGCTTTAATCTTGCGTTTAGTACAAACGTCCAAATTTGAAATTTTGTTTTAAGTGAACATTTTTAAGAAAATGTAATTCAAGCTCACTGTCTTAGGAATTTTTTTGTGGTGAAAATAAATAGCGCACATCGTTTTTGATACACGCAGAAATAGCTATGAATTTTTAGAGAATTATAAAAAATCGACAAAAATTCACTCGAAATTCGAAGTTTTGCTCGTAAAAATGACCATTTTGATGTGAAAATTTGTATTATTTAAAAAATCTAAAATAAATCACTGAACTTCTTACTAGCATGAATATCAATATAAGCACATTTTTTCAACAAGAAAAAAATTCATTGACCAATATTTTCGAGTTTGAATGTCGCGAGAAAATCAACTCTTTCAAGAAAATCCAACTTTAAGCGCTTATACCGAGCGCAATTTTCAACTATCATAGACTTATTATAGATCAAATTAAAGCGCATTTAATTTTTAATTAAGTAATATTGGAAAGAATTAAGCCAGTTGGGATTGTTTGGAAAATTTCTGCTGTTAAACGCGTAAAGTGCAAAAATCATGATTTTGCCGTTTAATATAAAACCGTGTATAATTTTGTTAATTTCAAGAAAATTTAAAATTACTAGTAAGTACCTTATTGAGAATTAAATTTACTTTCATTTAAGCTCTAAAGCGATTATGCAATTTTAATCTTGCGTTTAGTACAAACGTTCAAAGTTGAAATTCAGTTTTAAGTGAGGTTTTTTGAGAAAATATAATTCAAGCTCACCGCCTACAGAATTTTTTTGTGGTAAAAATAAATAGCGCACATCATTTTTGATACACGTAGAAATATCTATGATTTTTTTGAGAATTATAAAAAATTTAAAAAAATTCACTCGAAATTCGAAATTTTGCGCCCAAAAATGAACATTTTGATGTGAAAATTTTAATTTTTTTAAAAATCTAAAAAAAATCATTGAATCTTTTACAAATATAAATAATATTATAAGCACATTTTTTTAACAAGAAAAAAATTCTTTAACTAATATTTTCGAGTTTGAATGTCGCGAGAAAAATAACTCTTTTAAGAAAATCCAACTTTGAGCGCTTATACCGAGCGCAACTTTTAACTATCATAAACTTATTGTACCTCAAATTAAAGCGCATTTAATTTCAAATTAAGTAATATTACAATGGATTAAATTAGTTGGGATTGTTCGGAAAATTTCAGCTGTTAAACGCGTAAAGTGCAAAAATCATTATTTTGCCTGTTAATAGAAAACCGTGTATAAATCTGTTAATTTCAAGAAAATTCAAAATTAATAGTAGGTAGCTTATTTAGAATTAAATTTACATTCATTTAAGCTCTAAAGCGTTTTTGTAGCTTCAATCTTGCGTTCAGTACAAACGTTCAAAGTTGAAATTTTGTTTTAAGTGAACATTTTTAAGAAAATATAATTCAAGCTCATTGTCTTAGGAATTTTTTTGTGGTGAAAATAAAGACCGCACATCATTTTTAATATACGTAGAAATATTTGCGAATTTTTTTGAGAGTTTTAAAAAATCAAAAAAATTCACTCGAAAATCGAAGTTTTTACGCGTAAAAAATGACCGTTTTGATGTGAAAATTTGTATTTTTCAAAAAATCTAAAATAAATCACTGAACCTCTTACTAGCATGAATATCAATATAAGCAAATTGTTTTAACAAGAAAAAATTTATTGGCCAATATTTTCGGGTTTGAATGTCGCGAGAGAAATAATTCTTTCAAGAAAATCCAACTTTGAGCGCTTATACCGAGCGCAATTTTCAACTATTATAGACTTATTGTACATCAAATTAAAGCGCATTTAATTCTTAATTAAGTAATATTATAAAGAATTAAACCAGTTGGGATTGTTTGAAAAATTTCAGCTGTTAAACGCGTAAAGTGCAAAAATCATGATTTTGCGTATTAACATAAAACCGTGTATAAATCTGTTAATTTCAAGAAAATTCAAAATTACTAGTAAGTAGCTTATTCAAAATTAAATTTACTTTCATTTGAGCTGTAAAGCGTTATTGTAGATTTAATCTTACGTTCAGTACAAACGTTCAAAGTTAAAATTTTGTTTTTTTAAGAAAATGTAATTCAAGCTCACTGTCTTGGGATTTTTTTTGTGGTGAAAATAAATAGCGCACATCATTTTTAATATACATAAAAATATTTGTGAATTTTTTGAGAATTTTGGAAAATAAAAAAAAATCACTCGAAATTCGAAATTTTGCGCGTAAAAATTACCAATTTGATGTGAAAATATTTATTATTTTAAAAAATCTAAAAAAAATCACTGAATCTTTTACAATCATAAATATTATTATTAGCATATTTTTTTAACAAGAAAAAAATTCATTGACCAATATTTTCGGGTTTAAATGTCACGAGAAAAATAACTCTTTCAAGAAAATCCAACTGTAAGCGCTTATACCGAGCGCAATTTTCAACTATTATAGACTTATTGTACATCAAATTAAAGCGCATTTAATTCCAAATTAAGTAATATTACAAAGGATTAAATTAGTTGGGATTGTTTGGAAAATTTCAGCTGTTAAACGCGTAAAGTGCAAAAATCATGATTTTGCCTATTAATAGAAAACCGTGTATAAATCTGTTAATTTTAAAAAAAAACAAAATTACTAGTAAGTAGTTTATTCAGAATTAGATTTACTTTCATTTAAGCTTTAAAGCGTTTTTGTAGCTTTAATCTTGCGTTCAGTACAAACGTTCAAAGTTTAAATTTTGTTTTAAGTGAACATTTTTAAGAAAATGTAATTCAAGCTCACTGTCTTGGGAATTTTTTTGTGGTGAAAATAAATAGCGCACATCATTTTTAATATACGTAGAAATATTTGTGAATTTTTTAAGAATTTTGGAAAATAAAAAAAAAATCACTCGAAATTCGAAATTTTGCGCGTAAAAATTACCAATTTGATGTGAAAATTTGTATTTTTTTAAAAATCTAAAATAAATCACTGAACCTCTTACTAGCATGAATATCAATATAAGCAAATTTTTTTAACAAGAAAAAATTCATTGACCAATATTTTCGGGTTTGAATGTCGCGAGAAAAATAACTCTTTCAAGAAAATCCAACTTTAAGCGCTTATACCGAGCGCAATTTTCAACTATTATAGACTTATTGTACATCAAATTAAAGCGCATTTAATTCCAAATTAAGTAATATTACAAACAATTAAATCAGTTGGGATTGTTTGGAAAATTTCATCTGTTAAACGCGTAAAGTGCAAAAATCATTATTTTGCCTATTAATAGAAAACCGTGTATAAATCTGTTAATTTTTAAAAAAACCAAAATTACTAGTAAGTAGTTTATTCAGAATTAGATTTACTTTCATTTAAGCTCTAAAGCGTTTTTGTATCTTTAATCTTGCGTTCAGTACAAACGTTCAAAGTTGAAATTTTGTTTTAAGTGAACTTTTTTAAGAATATGTAATTCAAGCTCACTGTCTTAGGAATTTTTTTGTGGTGAAAATAAATAGCGCACATCATTTTTAATATACGTAGAAATATCTGTGAAAAAAATCACTCGAAATTCAAAGTTATATATCAATATAAGCAAATTTTTTTAACAAGAAAAAATTCATTGGCCAATATTTTCGGGTTTAAATGTCGCGAGAGAAATAATTCTTTCAAGAAAATCCAACTTTGAGCTCTTATACCGAGCGAAATTTTCAACTATTATAGACTTATTGTACATTAGATTAAAGCGCATTTAATTCCAAATTAAGTAATATTACAAATAATTAAATCAGTTGGGATTGTTTAGAAAATTTCAGCTGTTAAACGCGTAAAGTGCAAAAATCATGATCTTGCGTATTAATAGAAAACCGTGTATAAATCTGTTAATTTCAAGAAAATTCAAAATTACTAGTAAGTAGCTTATTCAGAATTAAATTTACTTTCATTTAAGCTCTAAAGAGTTTAGGTAGCTTTAATCTTGCGTTCAGTACAAACGTTCAAAGTTGAAATTTTGTTTTAAGTGAACATTTTTAAGAAAATGTAATTCAAGCTCACTGTCTTAGGAATTTTTTTGTGGTTAAAATAAATAGCGCGCATCGTTTTTGATACACGCAGAAATAGCTATGAATTTTTTGAGAATTTTGAAAAATAAAAAAAAATGCACCCGAAGTTCGAAGTTTTGCGCGTAAAAATGATCATTTTGATGTGAAAATTTGTATTTTTAAAAAAATCTAAAATAAATCACTGAACCTCTTACTAGCATGAATATCAATATAAGCAAATTTTTTTAACAAGAAAAAATTCATTGGCCAATATTTTCGGGTTTGAATGTCGCGAGAGAAATAATTCTTTCAAGAAAATCCAACCTTGAGCGCTTATACCGAGCGCAATTTTCACCTATTATAGACTTATTGTACCTCAAATTAAAGCGCATTTAATTCTAAATTAAGTAATATTACAAAGAATTAAATCAGTTGGAATGGTTTGAAAAATTTCCGCTGTTAAACGCGTAAAGTGCAAAAATCATGATTTTGCGTATTAATAGAAAACCGTGTATAAATCTGTTAATTTCAAGAAAATTCAAAATTACTAGTAAGTAGCTTATTCAGAATTAAATTTACTTTTATTTAAGCTTCAAAGCGTTTTTATAGCTTCAATTTTGCATTCAGTACAAACGTTCAAAGTTGAAATTTTGTTTTAAGTGAACATTTTTAAGAAAATGTAATTCAAGCTAACTGTCTTAGGATTTTTTTTGTGGTGAAAATAAATAGCGCGCATCGTTTTTGATACACGCAGAAATAGCCATGAATTTTTTGAGAATTATAAAAAATCAAAAAAATTCACTCGAAATTCGAAATTTTGCGCGTAAAAATTACCAATTTGATGTGAAAATTTGTATTTTTTAAAAAATCTAAAACAAATCACTGAACTTCTTACTAGCATGAATATCAATATAAGCAATTTTTTTTAACAAGAAAAAATTCATTGAGCAATATTTTCAGGTTTGAATGTCGCGAGAAAAATAACTCTCTCAAGAAAATCCAACTTTCAGCGCTTATACCGAGCGCAATTTTCAACTATTATAGACTTATTGTACATCAAATTAAAGCGCATTTAATTCCAAATTAAGTAATATTACAAACAATTAAATCACTTGGGATTGTTTGGAAAATTTCAGCTGTTAAACACGTAAAGTGCAAAAATCAGGATTTTGCCTATTAATAGAAAACCGTATATAAACCTGTTAATTTCAAGAAAATTCAAAATTACTAGTAATTTAAGCATTCAGAATTAAATTTACTTTCGGTTAAGCTCTAAAGCGTTTATGTAGCTTTAACCTTGCGTTTAGTACAAACGTTCAAAGTTGAAATTTTGTTTTAAGTGAAGATTTTTGAGAAAATATAATTCAAGCTCACCGCCTACAGAATTTTTTTGTGGTAAAAATAAATAGCGCACATTGTTTTTGATACACGTAGAAATATTTATGATTTTTTTTAAAATTATAAAAAATCAAAAAAAAATCACTCGTAATTCGAAATTTTACGCTTTAAATATGACCATTTTGATGTGAAATTTTTTATTTTTTAAAAAATCGAAAAAAAATCGCTGAACCTCTTACAAACATGTATATTATTATAAGCACATTTTTACAACGGGCAAAAAATTCATTAAGCAATATTTTTGAGTTTGAATGTTGCGAGAAAATTAACTCTTTCAATAAAATCCAACTTTGAGCGCTTATACCGAGCGCAATTTTCAATTATCATAGACTTATTATACATCAAATTAAAGCGCATTTAATTCCAAATTAAGTAATATTACAGAGGCTTAAATCAGTTGAGATTATTTGGAAAATTTTAACTGTTAAACGCGTAAAGTGCAAAAATCATAAGTTTGCCTATTAATATAAAACCCTGTATAAATCTGTTAATTTCAAGAAAATTCAAAATTACTAGTAAGTAGCTTATTCAGAATTAAATTTATTTTCGGTTAAGCTCTAAAGCGTTTATGTAGCTTTAATCTTGCGTTTAGTACAAACGTTCATAGTTGAAATTTTGTTTTAAGTGAACTTTTTTAAGAAAATGTAATTCAAGCTCACTGTCTTGGGAATTTTTTTGTGGTGAAAATAAATAGCGCACATCATTTTTAATATACGTAGAAATATTTGTGAATTTTTTAAGAATTTTAAAAAACCAAAAAAAATTCACTCGAAATTCGAAATTTTGCGCGTAAAAATTACCAATTTGATGTGAAAATTTTTATTTTTTTAAAAAATCTAAAAAAAATCACTGAATCTTTTACAATCATAAATATTATTATTAGCACATTTTTGTAACAAGAAAAAAATTCATTGACCAATATTTTCGGGTTTTAATGTCACGAGAAAAATAACTCTTTCAAGAAAATCCAACTTTAAGCGCTTATACCGAGTGCAATTTTTAGCTATTATAGACTTATTGTACATCAAATTAAAGCGCATTTAATTCTTAATTAAGTAATATTATAAAGAAATAAACCAGTTGGGATTGTTTGGAAAATTTCAGCTGTTAAACGCGTAAAGTGCAAAAATTATGAGTTTGCCTATTAATATAAAACCGTGTATAAATCTGTTTATTTCAAGAAAATTCAAAATTACTAGTAAGTAGCTTATTCAAAATTAAATTTACTTTCATTTAAGCTCTAGAGCGTTTTTGTAGCTTCAATCTTGCGTTCAGTACAAACGTTCAAAGTTGAAATTTTGTTTTAAGTGAACATTTTTAAGAAAATGTAATTCAAGCTCACTGTCTTAGGAATTTTTTTGTTGTAAAAATAAATAGCGCACATCGTTTCTGATACACGCAGAAATAGTTATGAATTTTTTGAGAATTATAAAAAATCGAAAAAAATTCACTCGAAATTCGAAGTTTTGCGCGTAAAAAATGACCATTTTGATGTGAAAATTTGTATTTTTAAAAAAATCTAAAATAAATCACTGAACCTCTTAGTAGCATGAATATCAATATAAGCACATTTTTTTAACAAGAAAAAATTCATTGGCCAATATTTTCGGGTTTGAATGTCGCGGGAGAAATAATTCTTTCAAGAAAATCCAACTTTGAGCTCTTATACCGAGCGCAATTTTCAATTATCATAGACTTATTGTACATCAAATTAAAGCGTATTTAATTCCAAATTAGGTAATATTACAAAGAATTAAATCAGTTGGGATTGTTTGGAAAATTTCAGCTGTTAAACGCGTAAAGTGCAAAAATCAGGATTTTGCCTATTAATAGAAAACCGTGTATAAATCTGTTAATTTAAAAAAAAACAAAATTACTAGTAAGTAGTTTATTCAGAATTAGATTTACTTTCATTTAAGCTCTAAAGCGTTTTTGTAGCTTTAATCTTGCGTTCAGTACAAACGTTCAAAGTTGAAATTTTGTTTTAAGTGAACTTTTTTAAGAAAGTGTAATTCAAGCTCACTGTCTTGGGATTTTTTTTGTGGTGAAAATAAATAACGCACATCATTTTTAATATACGTAGAAATATCTGTGAATTTTTTGAGAATTTTAAAAAATCAAAAAAAAATCACTCTAAATTCAAAGTTTTGCGCATAAAAATGACCATTTTGATGTGAAAATTTGTATTTTTTAAAAAATCTAAAATAAATCACTGAACTTCTTACTAGCATAAATATCAATATAAGCACATTTTTTCAACAAGAAAAAAATTCATTGACCAATATTTTCGAGTTTGAATGTCGCGACAAAATCAACTCTTTCAAGAAAAAGCAACTTTAAGCGCAATTTTCAACTATCATAGACTTATTATAGATTAAATTAAAGCGCATTTAATTCTTAATTAATATTAATATTACAAAGAATTAAACCAGTTGGGATTGGTTGGAAAATTTCTGCTGTTAAACGCGTAAAGTGCAAAAATCATGATTTTGCCGTTTAATATAAAACCGTGTATAATTTTGTTAATATCAAGAAAATTTAAAATTACTAGTAAATACCTTATTCAGAATTAAATTTACTTTCATTTAAGCTCTAAAGCGATTATGTAGCTTTAATCTTGCGTTTAGTACAAACGTTCAAAGTTGAAATTTTGTTTTAAATGAAGTTTTTTGAGAAAACGTAATTCAAGCTCACCGCCCAGAGAATTTTTTTGTGGTTAAAATAAATAGAGCACATCGTTTTTGATATACGTAGAAATATTTGGGAATTTTTTGAGAATTATAAAAAATCGAAAAAAATCACATTTCTGAGCGTAAAAATTACAAATTTGATGTAAAATGTTAAATTTTTTTAAAAAATCTAAAAAAAATCCCTTAATCTTTTACAATCATGAATATTATTATTAGCACATTTTTTCAGCAAGAAAAAAATTTATTGACCAATATTTTCGGGTTTGAATATCGCAAGAAAAATAACTCTTTCAAGAAAATCCAACTTTAAGCGCTTATACCGAGCGCAATTTTTAACTATTATAGACTTATTGTACATCAAATTAAAGCGCATTTAATTCCAAATTAAGTAATATTACAAAGGATTAAATTAGTTGAAATTGTTTGGAAAATTTAAGCTGTTAAACACGTAAAGTGCAAATATCAGGATTTTGCCTATTAATATAAAACCGTATATAAATCTGTTAATTTCAAGAAAATTCAAAATTACTAGTAAGTAGCTTATTCAGAATTAAATTTGCTTTCATTTAAGCTCTAAAGCGTTTTCGTAGCTTTAGTCTTGCGTTCAGTACAAACGTTGAAAGTTGAAATTTTGTTTTGAGTGAACTTTTTTAAGAAAATGTAATTCAAGCTCAGTGTCTTGGGAATTTTTTTGTGGTAAAAATAAATAGCGCACATCATTTTTAATATACGTAGAAATATTTGTGAATTTTTTTGAGAGTTTTAAAAAATCAAAAAAATTCACTCGAAAATCGAAGTTTTACGCGTAAAAAATGACCGTTTTGATGTGAAAATTTGTATTTTTTAAAAAATCTAAAATAAATCACTGAACTTCTTACTAGCATGAATATCAATATAAGCAAATTTTTTTAACAAGAAAAAATTCATTGACCAATATTTTCGGGTTTGAATGTCGCGAGAGAAATAATTCTTTCAAGAAAATCCAACTTTGAGCGCTTATACCGAGCGCAATTTTCAATTATCATAGACTTATTGTACATCAAATTAAAGCGTATTTAATTTCAAATTAAGTAATATTACAAAGGATTAAATTAATTGGGATTGTTTGGAAAATTTCAGCTATTAAACGCGTAAAGTGCAAAAATCATGATTTTGCGTATTAACATAAAACCGTGTATAAATCTGTTAATTTCAAGAAAATTTAAAATTACTAGTAAGTAGCTTATTCAAAATTAAATTTACTTTCATTTAAGCTCTAAAGCGTTTTTGTAGCTTCAATCTTGCGTTCAGTACAAGCGTTCAAAGTTGAAATTTTGTTTTAAGTGAACTTTTTTAAGAAAATGTAATTCAAGCTAAGTGTCTTGGAAATTTTTTTGTGGTAAAAATAAATAGCGCACATCATTTTTAGTATACGTAGAAATATTTGTGAATTTTTTGAGAATTTTAAAAAATCAAAAAAAATTCACTCGAGATTCGAAATTTTGCGCGTAAAAATTACCAATTTGATGTGAAAATTTGTATTTTTTAAAAAATCTAAAATATATCACTGAACCTCTTACTAGCATGAATATCAATATAAGCAAATTTTTTTAACAAGAAAAAATTCATTGACCAATATTTTCGGGTTTGAATGTCGCGAGAAAAATAACTCTTTCAAGAAAATCCAACTTTAAGCGCTTATACCGAGCGCAATTTTCAACTATTATAGACTTATTGTAGCTCAAATTAAAGCGCATTTAATTCCAAATTAAGTAATATTACAAAGGATTAAATTAGTTGAGATTATTTGGAAAATTTCAGTTGCTAAACACGTAAAGTGCAAAAATCAGGATTTTGCCCATTAATATAAAACCGTGTATAAATCTGTTAATTTCAAAAAAATTCAAAATTACTAGTAAGTAGCTTATTCAGAATTAAATTTGCTTTCATTTAAGCTCTAGAGCGTTTTCGTAGGTTTAGTCTTGCGTTCAGTACAAACGTTGAAAGTTGAAATTTTGTTTTGAGTGAACTTTTTTTGAGAAAATGTAATTCAAGCTCACCGTCTTAATAAAATGTTTAAGTTAAACTAGAGCTTTTTATTTCTGTGCCTAAATAAAGTCTTCATATTGCCTACTATTAGTTTTTTTTGCGAAATTTGAAATTAATATAGAGGGTGTCTCCGCAGGCCATAACTTCTTTATTTATTGACCGATTTTAAAAAATCAAAAAACAATTAAAATGGCTCCACAAGATCTACAAACAAGCCCTTATTTTATTTCTTTACCATATCAAGTTTCATGTCAGCGATAGTCAACTTTTTTTTTCAAGTGGTTTTTTTGTGGGGGGGGGGGGGTTAAAGAAAAAATTACTACTCACCGCCTAAAATATCATCAAAGAATCCTCCGAAATAATCATCATCGTCGTCATCGTCATCATCCGAAGAGGGCGAATCGTCATCATCATCATCGTCGTCATCATCCACGTCCAAACCTAAGTCATCATCGTCGTCGTCATCATCATCGTCATCGTCAGAACTTTGCCTTCCGCTGACTTTAGCTTTTTCGTCCACCCGCACAATTTCAATCTCCTTGTCACCCTCTTTAGGCACTGAAACAACCACTGTATTCGTCGGCGGACTTTCCTTCACCGGAGTTTCCACATTATTCGTCGCTATCGAAGGCACTTTTTCCGAATCAGCTTGCGTTTCGTCTTTCTGGATCGGTCCGCATTGCGTGTATATCACGCTGAGGCATATCACAGCCACGAATAATCCTAACCTCATGGTCGACCTGCAATCAAAAAATACCAAAATCATTAATCAACAATTGACAGTAATAAAAAAAAACACTTTCACTATTTTACAAAACTTTTTATAGAACTTTTCTATTTCGTACAATATTGTTTTTTTTAACTTTATTTCAGATAAGTTACACTTTTTCCTAGATTTCTAAAAAGTTCGATTGAATAATTAGGTCACGCAGAGATGCCTGTGCCTATCCTAACACCATTTTTAACTTGTTTTGTATTATCAATTTTATTCCTAATTTATGTGTCTTCTAATTAAATAGCTACTTATTTAACTTGTGTAAACATGTAAATATCAATAAGCATCAATAAACATTATTATTTAGAATTATAATTTAATTTTAAGTCACAGCGCACTCGAATTTGCTTATGATACTGTTAACATGTTATCCTGTAATAAGTTTATTGTAAACTGTTGGATAATAAATAAATAAATAAATTATTATTATTATTACTCGAATAAGAAATAATAAAATGTACTTTTATATTAAAAACACTTCACAATTAATCTGGAATCTTAAAATTTTATACAAAGTTACATCATGCATTTAAAGGTTAAACATGTCTTGATGAAAATGATGAGATATTTTCAGTAGAAAAAATACATTTTCACAAACATAAACAAAAACCTCTAAATTACTCAAAATTTAACTAGTAATTTCTTGAATTAATTTCTCATCTGGCACTTGGTGAAATATATTAGAATATGTAGTTATTTAAATAAAAAAAAAACAGTTGGAATTGTTTCACAAATTAAAACTTTATTCCTACTAGTTTCGGTTTCTTAGACCATTTTCATATTCCTTTGAAAATGGTGTAACAAACCGAAACTAGTAGGAATAAAGTTTTAATTTGTGAAACAATGCCAACTGTTTTTTTATTTAAATAACTTTACAAATTTAACTAGAGAGAAGTATCGTATTTTTAATTAAAAAAATCTCTAGAGTGCCATGGAAAATATTATAAGTTGGCAACTCTGAAAATATACATTATAATTATTGTGTCTGACGTTTTATATAACAATTCCTGAAGTGTGTAGCCAACTTGAATTTAAAAAAAGATTAAATCATGGCACTCTAAAGGTTTTTTTTTTAATTGAACATGTGATACAACACACGAAAACTAATAACATGCAGATTTTCTTTTATTAATAAAAATTCTTAACATTTTTGTTTATACATAGTATAAATTAACTAATTTTATACTATAATGATATTAACGGAAATTCTATTATTAAGGCTGTTAGGAATTATGAAATTAACATTAAATTCATTTATTTGTATTTCTATTCATCACATCCTGAATATTACAGTTGCGTTTTCATTGCTACGATCTGTTAGGTCGTTAACTTCATAAACCCAACATGCAAGTGCAAAGTTGTGCTGGTTATTTATTATTATTTTTATTTTTTTAGAATGAAAACTTTCTCGATTAATATCTCCCATCCTCAATTATCATCTTCCTACGGATTTTTTATCATTATGTTTTATTCTCTCTCTCTATTTTTTTACAAATTAAACGAGTTTTCATCATGCAATAAAAATTAACAACAATTTACGTCCTAATTATTCATCAATATTATTATATCAATCATACAATTGAAACATATTTTGTAATGTAATTGAATGCTTTTGATTTGTAAAATAATTACTTACAATAAAAAAATTGAATAATATTTAAAAACCAAGTGCTAGCGTTTTATTATACAGGGATTTTTTTTAAGTATACATATGCACAGGCGCGCACCCAGGGGATGGCTCGCGGGCTTGAGTCCCCCCTAAGACTCACTAACATTTGTGAATAGTTTTAATTTTTTGAATGGCTCGAATTAATAGTATTAATAGTATTATTTAATGTAATGTAATTTTGATCGTTGTTTGAATTATTAGTGCTCTATTTTTGTTAAAAGGGGTTTTCCCGTATAGATAAATAAATAAAATAAAATAAATTGTAGTATTTCGAGGTGTATACATAAGTTTAAATGCGTCAGCCCCCCACTTTATTATAAAGTGATAACAAAACATTGAAAAACGTCTCAATATTGATTAATTAACATGGATTACTACATAGTAACGCTCAATATTATACAAATATTGAAATACAAAATGATTTGTATTTTTTTTGTATTGTGGAGGCATCTACTTCGTTATACATGTTAATTTATTAATAAAAAACGGTTTTATCTTTGTTTGTATAACACAATTTATTTTTATGTAAAAATAAATTGTGTTATACAAACCGTTTTTTATTAATTATTTGTATTTAGTAATAAATCGTTTTAAATGTGTTAAATTTCTTTAATGATTTTATTGACCCAGAAAAGAATGGCGCGAATTAACGAATTCCGGGTCAGAAGAATCATAAACAAATTAACACAATTTTCAGGCGATGATGACCAGATTCTTACTGTTATGATTGTTGTTAATCATCTCATTCATTGTTTATTTGTTCGTAAGCAATTACACCATTGTTCGTGCTCTCATTTCGTTTAAAGAATAATAACAATGAGTTTTTTTAAAGAGACTCCCGTCCTTATTAATTAAAATTATTCATGAAAAAAAAAACAGAACAATACTTAACAATACTTATAACTAGAGCTCGGATTTCTAAGCGCAAAAATGCGCGCCAATTTTAACATAAAAAAGCATTATTTTATGCAAAAAGCTTCATTTAAAGCCCTGGGTCTCCAAACTATCTTCTTCGCGGGCCAAAAATACAATTCTACATAATAAAAAATGCTCACTTGCACACTTTGTAATCAGTTTATACCCCCTAATAAAATTAGAGCCTGCTCAAAATCGAACGACGAAAAATGGATGTGCTCAACTTGCCGTCAATCGTGGAATATTTCGTCTGACTATGTTTCCGAGGAATCAGATGTTTCTGTTCCCCAAATTTGCTTGCAGCGATTAATGACATTTTCACAAGTCACTTTGTGCCATTTTCGGAAGACATTAAGCAGCAGATTAAGACATGCACAGATTCTATTACATACCTTTCAGACAAAGTAACTGAGTTGCAAGCCGAAAATGTTATGCTTAAAGCCGAACTTTCTGCACTATATAACAAAAATATGCAGATAGCCGATGATGTCATACATGAATTTGAAGACAGAAATAAGAGAGCTCGCAATGTCATGGTATTCAATGTACCTGAACCTAAACATATAGATCCTAAGGTAAAGCAGACCGAAGATTTGAATTCTTTAAAAAAGCTCGTAGAAATAAACAACTCTGCTGTTGCTGCTCTCTCTAATGTGTCAGTATTTAGAGTAGGCAAAGTTGGGTTAAATCCCAGGCCACTCAAAATTCAGTTCAACGAAAGAAACCATGCTGCAGACTTCATCAAAATATGTAAGAGCATCGATCTCAAAAATGTGAATGTAGGGACCGACAGAACTCCAATGCAGAGTAAAATTCTCAAAGCTGTCCGATGTGAACTTGAGGAGAGGCGTGAGAAAGGCGAACCCAATCTGACGATAAAGTACATCAAGGGTCTTCCGCGTGTTGTCGCCGCCACCCCCAAGTCTACTTGAAGTTCAGTACCAACAGGAAACATCACGGCATACTACTAGAACGTCAGAGGATTGAATACGAAAACTACAACATTTCATGACAATACTAGTACCAATGATTATGGCATATATTTTATAACAGAAACTTGGTTAAATTCGTCTGTAAATAACAGTGAACTATTTAGTGAAGCGTATGCAATTCTCAGAACTGATCGTGATCCAATTCTTACGGGTAAATCTAGGGGCGGTGGTGTATTAATTGCCATGCGCAATACATTCAAAATTGAGATAATTCCTACAGACCATATTAAACTGCAAGTACCACTTATTGACATATTGCTATGTAAATGTAAACTTAAATCTTGTTGGCTCTATCTAATTCTCATTGATATTCCACCAAACATACCGATTGAAGATGTAAGGCTATTTTTTGATATATTATTGCAAATCAATTTTGAAACTAGTAAAATAATTCTATTAGGCGATTTCAATTGTCCTAATATATCAAATATTCCTCGAAACTTGTCTCTCAAAGCTTCTTACATCGTCAATTTTTGTAATTTCTTAGGCCTTCAGCAATATAACACAATACCTAATATATCAAATAATGTTTTAGATCTTCTCTACTCAAACTTGAATTGTTATGTCCAGAGAGAAACTGGTGCATTAGTTGCAGAAGATACTTATCATCCCTCATTTACATTTACCTTCCAATGTGAACTCGCTATGTCTGCAGTCAATGAAAAGGCATGTAAATTTAATTTCAAGAAAGGTAACTACCTAGGATTGTACGCATTCTTATCTATAATTGATTGGAGTTATCTCTCAACTGTCCAGAATGTAGACTTAGCATTTGATAAATTTTATAATGTTATGAATACAGCCATCTCACAATTTATACCTAAGTTTAATTTAAAATGTAAATTTAAATATCCGCCTTGGTTTAGCCCAGAAATAATTAATCTCTTAACAGAAAAGAACGCAATTAGGGAAAAACTTAAACTGAATCCTTCTGTGTGTAAATTATCGGAAGAATTTAATAAACTAAGATCTGTTATTAAAAATAAAATAAAATATGCGCGCAAAACTTACATATGTTCGATTGAGAGTAGCGTAATATCAAACCCTAAACAGTTTTGGTCATATATAAATTCAAATAGGGCGAATTCGTCTAGAATTCCCTCAACCGTCCTAGATAATCCTACTGACATTGCAAATGGTTTCCGCGAGTTTTTTGAGTCAGTGCATAGTACACCAACGAATAATCACATTGATACGGATGTGAGTTTAATTCCTAATTTCGTTTTCGTCCCCACATCTGATCAACTTGTGTTCAAGCTACTTAGAAAACTAGAGAATAATTTTACATCTGGGGACGACAAATTACCTTCGTTTTTATTAAAAGATTGTGCTACGCTACTCTGTGTACCACTTGCTACATTATTTAACCTATCAATAAAAACGTGTACCTTTCCGCGATGTCTGAAAATTGCAGCAATCTGTCCTGTGCTAAAAACATCTTTTAAACTTCAAAACATTAATAATTTTCGACCCATTGCTATTCTGCCGCATATTGCAAAAGTATACTGCCTTTCAAAAAAATCAGAACACAAAGTATTTATTGGACGATTTTAATGAAATTTACAGAATTTGATCATGTAAATGAACTGCATCGATGATCAAAAAATCAATTGTTTTGGTTACTATTTAATGGTATTTTTCCTTGATTTCACCATTATGAAGAGCTGCTGATTTTTTAATGTAATTGCTTCTAATATCCAAGTAGCCTCTGAGTAGTTTGACGTTTCAGTTTGTAAAACATAAAAAGATGCCCCGTGTTCGTCGGCGTGCACAATATCATCATCTAAGTGAATTTGAAAGGGGTCGCATTATTGGAATGCGAGAAGCGGGTTTTTCGGTTCGTGCTATTGCTGAAAGGGTAGGCCGTAGTGTATCGGTGATCGTACGCTGCTGGTCTAGATGGTCCGAAGCTAGGGAGAATCGACGTAGAGTTGGATCAGGACGTCCAAGAAGCACCACTGAGCGTGAAGATCGAGCTCTTCGTCTTACAACTTTAAGGGACAGATTTACAACGTCGCGGGCATTGGGAAATGACTGGTTGGCTCTAAATGGCCAAAGAGTATCCATGGCTACTGTTTACAGAAGAATCCGCAGTTTTGGTATAATATCCTACTGTCCACAATTGTGTCTACCTCTTACTCCGCAGCATCGCAGAGCAAGACTTGATTGGTGCAGGGAAAGACAACATTGGACCCATGAATGGAATAACATTATCTTCAGCGATGAGTCTCGGTTCTGTTTATGGGCTCATGATGGTCGCAGAAGAGTGAGACGTAGACGCGGTGAACGCAGAATTTTACAATTTGCTGTTGAAAGACATACGGCTCTTACACAGGGAGTTATGGTTTGGGGGGCGATAGCATATGGTAGTCGGTCTCCTCTAGTTTTTTTTAGAAGCAAGTCTTAACGCGATTCGGTATATTGACAACATTTTACGGCCAGTGTTAGTGCCCTATGTAAATGGCTTGCAGAACCCCATTTTTCAGCAAGATAATGCTCGACCTCACACAGCGGCCATTACAAGACAGTTTTTTGATAGTGCCGAAATCAATTTGTTACCTTGGCCATCTCGTTCTCCAGATCTATCGCCTATAGAACATGTTTGGGATATGATAGGTGTTAGAATAAGTAACTTACAGCGCCCCGCTAACACTGTAATGGAACTTAGAGGTCAAATTATCGTAGTTTGGAATGAAATACCCCAAGTCGATATTGACAGCCTGATTTCTAGCATGCCTCGACGTGTTAATGAGTGTTTGGGAAATCGTGGAGGCCCAACACATTATTAAATTTTATTCATTTGTTTTTTTGTTTTTCAAGTTGATTTTTTGATCATCGATACAGTTCGTTTACATGATCAAATTGTGTAAATTTTATTAAAATCGTGCAATAAATACTTAGTGTTCTGATTTTTTTGAAAGGCAGTATATTTGAACGATTACTATTTGACCAAATTTACAATCATACTAAACTTTATATATCTGATAAACAACACGGATTTATCCCTAATCGCTCAACTGTGACTAATCTTACACTTATAACTCATGATATTGCTGAAACTATTGATGCAAAGGGACAAATTGACGTGATTTATACGGACCTGTCGAAAGCCTTCGACAAAGTTCAACACAATATTCTGTTGTCAAAGTTAAGTACCTTTGGTTTTTGTGCGTCGTCGCTGTCATTAATACAATAAATGTTCTTTATTAGTGCTAATAGATAGTAACAATCTTTACACAAGTCAATTGGTCTTAAAAACTAAATACATCACAGTATAAAAGAACGCTACTATACATGATACATTCTAAAATAAGTCTATAATAAGCTAATAAGCTGAAAAACACCTGTATCTAAAATTAAAATATAAAAACGGATAAAATATAATTAAACATTACAGATTACAGAGAGAGGGCAGCATAATTCCTCTATAATGAGGTACCAAAATCAAAATCTAAAAATTCGTCGATACTATAGAAGGCATGTTTAGTCAAAATAGTTTTTATTAAGTTTTTAAACGTGTTTAATGATAGGTTTCTGATATGAGTGGGTAATTTGTTGAAGAACTTTACGGAGTAATACCTGGCACCTGTTTGTGACTTCGTAAGTCGCATTGCGTTTGTGATGATGTTGTGTCTATTCCTGGTGTTGTGGTTATGGATTGCGGTGTGACTGTTATACTTGTTGGAATTATTCTTAATATAGAGAAGGCATTCATATATGTATAATGATGGTAATGTTAACAGATTTAGTGATTTAAATGCCTCCCTACAGTCATCTCTATAATTGCTAAAAGACAATACCCTAATTGCTCTTCTTTGAAGTCCGAATATTCGATGGCGAATCGCGGAGTGCCCCCATGCTACAAGTCCATACCTTAACTGCGACTGTATATATGATATATAGGTATCTCTTAACATTTCGCTGGATATACAGTAGGATAGTCTCCGCAGGAGGAATATACTGGATGACAGTTTTTTGGCCAACGCATCTCCTTGGGAACACCATGTAAGTTGCCCATCCAGGTGTATACCGAGGGATTTTATATCGTCTTTGTGGGGTTTATGGGTTTTGGCTAAGGACGAAAGTAATGTTTCGGTTTTTTTGTCGTTGATTCGAAGGCCGTTACATGAAAACCAATCCGACACTTTACTTCGGGACAGTATAGTTTTCGAATCAGCTTCTTCTATTGTGTCTCCCGTTTCGATAATTGTCGTATCATCCGCATATAGGCATGATTCTGATCCTGCCATAAAAGCCGGTAGATCATTTATGTAAATCAAAAATAGAATAGGACCCAGTATTGATCCCTGAGGAACACCGAATTCTAACTTGACCTCTAATGACTTGGTCTCTTTAAAGTGGACAACTTGTGATCTATTCGAGAGATATGACAGGATCAGTCTGCAACTGTCTGGATGTATGTTGTAACATAGAAGTTTACGCATCAGGATGTCATGGGACACACAATCGAAGGCTTTTGTTAGGTCCAGGAAGGTTGATATGCAGGCAGATCCGTTTTCAAATGTGTTTAATATATGTTCTGTAAGTTCTAATATGGCTGTAGTTGTCGATTTCCCCCGACGGAATCCAAATTGCTTATTTGTGAATAAGTTTTCATCTTCGAAGTAACTTACTAATTGATTTTGTAGAATTCGTTCGTATACCTTGGAGAATGCCGGTAGAACGGAAATGGGTCGGTAGTTATCAACACAATTCGGATCTCCTTTTTTAAAGATAGGCACCACTTTAGCTTTTTTTAAAGCGTCAGGAAAAAGTTTGCTCTTTATTGAGGTGTTTATTTGGTGCGTTAGAGGCTTGACAATTTGGTTAATTACTCTTTGGATAACATCCACCCTTATACCATACATATCTCTGCTTCCATTGCACTTGAGGCTATTTATGGCACTCGCGACGTCACTGTACGATACTTCTTTAAAGTTAAAGTAGTTAGTGATCTTTTTTGTATTTAAACACGTGATTCTTATCGGGTCTAAGTCCGGTTTTGTTAACGAGTTTACAATACTTCTCGCCATGGAACCGAAATGTAAGCTTAGATTTTCAGCATTAAGCGCGCAATTTATCGTTCTGTTATTGGGCTCTCTTTTATGGTTAATTACTTCCCACCGTGCCCTTTGTTTTTGTTTTGCTTTTTGAACATACGTGTTATTCGCTTCTATTTGGGCTTTTGTGATGTCTTTTTTATAGAATACTTTGTACTGATTTTTCATAATTTTTAGATCGTCTGTCTTATATTTGTTATATGCTTCACATATCAATCTCAGATTATCTCTCATACGCGCTAGTTTTTCTGTGAACCAGGTTATTACCCGTTTATTTCGAAATTTTGCTTGTTTCAATGGGAAAGCTAACTCAAATTCATTTATAAAAACTGAATGGAATTTTAAAAATGCCTTATTGGTGTCTGTTGATTCAGAAGCACTCCATTGTATCGTTTCCAGCCTTTTGAATAATTTAAATACACCTAAGTCAGTTATGGGGCGGTAAGTTTTGCACTGAATATCACTAATAGAAGAATTATGCTGCTGCTCAATTCCAAATTTTACACCGATATGGTCTGATAGCCCAGTTTCCATAGGTTCAACTACATAACGTGAACTATTACATGCTATGTTGTCAATAGTATTTTGAAGTCGCGTTGGAAAGTCTACGATCAATTTTAAACCGAATTCACGTAGCAAATCTACCAGATTGGATTGTCTAACATCAGTTGTATTGAATTGAATATTAAAATCTCCTGTAATGATAACATTTTTGTCGACAATATGTAATGACTCTAAAGTTTGGGCTAAGAGATTTAGAAACACATTAAAATCACTATTTGGGGATCGATATACTACAAGTAAAGAGCAGTTATAGGTATTTAAGTATACACCGGCAATTTCAAAATCTTTATCTTTGGACATATTGTCTATGGTAAGAGTTTTAAATTGTATATCGTTGTGTAGCATAATTAAGACACCTCCATGAATGAATTGTGTTCTCGCAAATAACGCTGCTAATGTAAAATTTTCTAATTGTAAGCTATTGATTTCACATTCGGTCAGCCAGTGTTCACAAAGACATAGTATTGAGAGCTTAGCTTCGGTGTGATTTAATAGTACATCCACTTCATTTATTTTTGATCTTAACGATTGAATATTTAAGTATAGTCCGTAAGTTATTGATTTATGCAGGTCGTTGGTTATATTCCGTTTTTTGGAGACGAACTTCCCGCTGGTGAGGCTAACGAATTAGTATGTTTGGTGAGAAGGCCCGCTTTACGAAAGATGGATTCGATCATGATCTTCTTTTCATATCTATTCAGGTGAAAATTGGGTTTCACCTCTATTCGGTGACGTTGCAGTATGTCGCTATTGTTAATGTAGTTGCATGTTGCCTCCATGCTGCTTCTGTGTAATTTGTTGTTTATGTCGTCAATAATCTTGTTTAAGACTGGTCTTCTTTGCCAATGTGGATTAGCAACAATATGTAAGTTAGTGTGATTTATATTGTGAAGATATTTTGTAAGATCTGTTGTATTTGTATGTTGTCCTTTTAATGCATCAACTGTGCCTGCTAAAATAAAGACGTGATCGTTTTTGGTAAAATCTCGACACAGTTCGGTTACATTTTCGATTATATTTTGTAACGGTGCGTTTGGTTTCTGGAATATAATAGAGTTTCTTTTGTTGAAAGTAGTATGTATAATATTTGAGAGACCTTTTCCTAAATTATCTGTCAGAAATAAAATTTTCATATCTGGATCAAGGGTAAAATCTTCTCGATGTGTTTCTGTAGTAGTATATTGTTTTAGTTGGTCATTTAATTCATGTATGTTATTCTGCAGCTTAATATTTTCGTTGTACAATATTTCAATTTTCTCCTCTTGTTGATTTATGGTTTCTTTTAGAGAGTTTATAGTATGGTTGACATTTGTGTCTTTATTAATTTTGCATTGTATATTTTTGTTTTTCGTTGTTTCTTTACTTTCTAGATCTCTAAATTTGTCACTCCAGAAATTCGCTTCTTCAAGTAGTTCTTTATTTTTCTTCATTAAATTGACGTTTTGCTTTCTATATTCCGTCATTTCTTTTTTAGCATCTTCCATTGTCTTTGTAAGTGATTCTTCCGCATCTATTGCATCTCTTTCTATTAGTTTCAATCGTGCCATTAGCTTGTCTATATGATTTGATTTATTTTTTATTTCGATGTTTAATTCGTCAATTATTTCAGATTTGGTTTTCTCAATCGATGAATTTAGCGAAACATTGAGACCATTATTTTGGCAACAGATAATTTTATGGCCTTCAATGTATTTTATTTTCCGGAGTTTATTTTTGCATGCACCGTGATAAATACTGAAACAGTGCACGCAGACATAATTTTTAAAGGGAACTGATTTACAGCACTTAAAGTTTGTATTCGATTGAGCCATTTATTAATATTTGTTCACTTAAATTAAAAAGTTTATAATTAAAAACACATCCTTGCGAGGATTCGAACCGTGGATTTCCAGACCGAAGCTATCGACGTTAACGTTTGCGCCACGAGTCTCTCCAAAGTTAACGAGAATAAATGCCGCAAACGTCCGTAAAATTTAAAAGTGGAGTTTATTGTAGAAGTCAAAATGTTTTTTTGTTTGTTTAATAATTGTAGGTTATGAACCGGTGGATTTGTTATTTACTCCTAATTAGGCTGAACACTGGCATTTTGTAGCACTCAAATGTTTCACGTGATCTGTTGGTACACTTTTTATAAGGCAGAACACTCGATTTGTATTTAATTAACTGAGTTTAAGTAATTTTCCAGAAACAATAGGACACACTCGACACACTCGACACAACACTCATACCTTAACTGACTTATCTTAGTGAACGCAAAGCATACGTGGTAGTCAATGGCTTTAAATCTGTTGAATACTGTCCAACTTCTGGGGTACCCCAAGGTTCTATTTTAGGCCCACCACTATTTAACTTATTTATTAATGATCTTTCTGACTCCCTATCTTGTAAGCACCTAGTCTACGCCGACGATTTAAAAATCTACAGTACCATTAAAAATGTCAACGATTGTCAAGTCTTACAATATAACCTTAATGCTTTATCATCATGGTGTCTAAAAAATGGACTCAACCTAAACATCTCAAAATGTACATACATGTCGTTCACTAAGATATCCAATCCGCTTACATTTAATTACACAATTCATGGTAATATCTTAGAGCGTGCCACAGTTTTTAAAGATCTGGGAGTTTACTTTGACAACACCTTAACTTTTAATATCCATGTTGACCATATTGTTAAAGACTCCTCAAGGTCTCTAGGTTTCATTTGTCGTAACTCTTCCCAGTTCCATAACCCCAATGCATTAAAATCATTGTTTTATGCATACGTACGATCAAAGTTGGAATATGCGGCCATAGTTTGGTGTCCGCAGAACCAGGGTCAGATTAGTGCATTAGAAAGTGTACAACGCAAATTTTTAAAAATTGTATCTTATAAGTCGGAGGGATATTATCCGACCAGAGGTATAGATCACGATATACTTTTACGTAAATATGATTTTGAAAGTCTTGCATCTCGCCGACAAAAAGCATGTATTTCTTTCCTATATAAACTTCTGCACAATTCTGTTGACTCTCCTGACTTCTTAAATAGAATTGGGCTGCATATTCCATCTTTTTACAGTAGACAGTCTTCTACATTTAATTTAGTAGCACATAGAACTGATATAGGTCTGAAATCACCTGTCAGTATTGTGTCCAGATGTTTTAATAGCATTTCTTCTTCCTGTGATATATTTCATGATACTCTGAAAACTCTACTGACGGCCTTAAATAATTATAATTCTTACTTATAATTATTATATACACTATATTTAGTAAAACGAAATTGGATAGATTTAAGCAAGTTATTACACATTCGTATATTGATTACTTATATATTTTTGTATGTTTTATAATTAATTTACTTTCTTTTTAACTATGTTGTCTTGTAATTAGGATACGTTTCCTGTTGGACAATAAAGATTTATTATTATTATTATTATTAAAGTCGGCCAAGATCCGATTAATTTTACAAAATTATGAAAAATTTAAGGAACAATTGTTACAATATTTCAAAATATGACATTTACAAAAAAAATTACAAACAATCGCGGGCCGGATTCATGCAAGTCGCGGGCCGTAGTTTGCAGACCACTGATTTAAAGCAAAAAAGGGATGATTTTGGATATACAAGAAGCCCTTAAAATGTTCAAAATTGTATAACAATGCACACAACGATTAAGATAATAATAATAATAATAAATCATTTATTGACCAGTTAAACGCAAATATACGTTTTCAAAACATGTAAATCACTTTAAATTTTACAATACAGCAGACTTTGCTGAGAAAATTTTGATTATTTTGAGTGATATAGAAATTTTAAGAATTCGTAACTTGGATATTATTTGAGATATTATTATAAAACTTGGTGTACATATCACTTAATTATTGGTCTTTCAAAATATGTGAAAACCAAATTATATCCTGTAATAGTTTTTGAGTTATTTTCACTTGATCGCGAAACGGGAGGAAATTTTGATTATTTTGAGTGATATAGAAATTTGTAAAGTTCATAACTTGGCTAATATTTGAGATATCTTTAAAAAATTTGGTGTACATATCACTCAATTATTGGTGTTTACTTTTAAAATATGTGAAAATCAAAATATACGCCATTGCTAGTTTTTGAGTTATTTTAACTTGAACGTGAAACAATAGTCAATTTTAATTATTTTAAGTGATATAAAAATTTTAGGACTATAACTTGAATACTTTTTGAGATATCTTCATAAAACTAGGTGTGCATATCACTCAATTGTTGGTCTTTCAAAATATGTGAAAATCAAAATATACCCTATTAATAGTTTTTGAGTTATTTTCACTTGATCGCGAAATAGAAGAAAATTTTGATTATTTTGAGTGACACAAATTTCAAAAATTCATAACTTGGCTAATATTTGAGATATCTTTATAAAACTTGGTGTACATATCACTCAATTATTGGTCTTTCAAAATATGTGAAAATCATAATACACACCATCGATAATTTTTGAGGTATTTTCACTCAAACTTTGAAACAGGAGTCAATTTTAATTATTTTGAGTGGTTTAAAAACTTTAGGACTTTATAACTTGGATACTTTTTGAGATATCTTCATAAAAATAGGTGTGCATATCACTTAATTATTGGTCTTTCAAAATATGTGAAAATCAAAATATAACCTGGCAATAGTTTTTGAGTTATTTTTACTTGATCTCGAAACGGGAGAAAATGTGGATTATTTTGCATAACATGGAAATTTAAAAAATTCATAACTTAGCTTATATTTGAGATATCTTTATAAAACTTGGTGTACATATCACTGAACTATTGGTCTTTCAAAATATGTAAAAATCAAAATATACGCCATCGATAGTTTTTGAGTTATTTTAACTTAAACGTGAAATAGGAGTCAATTTTAATAATTTTGAGTGATATAAAAATTTTAAGACTTTATAACTTGGATACTTTTTGAGATATCTTCATAAAACTAGGTATGCATATCACTCAATTGTTGGTCTTTCAAAATATGTAAAAATCAAAATATACGCCATCGATAGTTTTTGAGTTATTTTAACTTGAACGTGAAATAGGAGTCAATTTTAATAATTTTGAGTGACATAAAAATTTTAAGACTTTATAACTTGGATACTATTTGAGATATCTTTATAAAACTAGGTGTGCCCATCACTCAATTATTGTTCTTTCAAAATATGTGAAAATCAAAATATACCCTAGCAATAGTTTTTGAGTTATTTTCACTTGATCTTGAAACGGGAGTAAATTTTGGTTATTTTGAGTAATATAAAAATTTCGAAAGATCATAACTTGGCTAATATTTGAGATATCTTTATAAAACTTGGTGTTCATATTACTCAACTATTGGTCTTTTAAAATATGTTAAAATCAAATGACATGCCATTGATAGTTTTTGAGGAATTATCACTTGAACGTGAAAGAGAGTCTATTTTAATTATTTTGAGTGTCTTTAGTTTGGTTCTCATTGATCACTTGATGAAACATGATTAAAATATATTTAATTAATTTCTTAATTAGAAAGGAATCACTTGGTTTGTTTCACTTAATAAATTTATTTATTCCGACTAGTTTCGACTAACAGTCATTATCAAGGAATGTACAGAATTTATAATGAGTTTTGCTTCACTGGCAAATGACTGTTAGTCGAAACTAGTCGGAATAAATAAATTTATTAAGTGAAACAAACCAAGTGATTCCTTTCTAATTAAGAAATTAATTAAATATATTTTGAGTGATTTATAACTTGGATACTTTTTGAGATATCTTTATAAAACTCAATTATTGGTCTTTCAAAATATGTGAAATTCAAAATATATCTTAATTAATTAATTAAGTTATTCTACACTTATAGACGAATTTAAATTATATACCATACACAAAAGACATCGACGCATATCTGTGGGTGATTTATATAAATTAATTCATAATTTTACTGATAATTCTGAATTGTTATGCAACATTGATTTTAATGTACCCAGACTATTCTCTAGATATAAACAAACCTTTAATTATACGACGCCCCGTACTAATCACTACATGTATTCCCCATTATATAAAATGCTGCGAAATTATCACGAAATTCAATGCTTTGTCGATATTTTTTCACCCTGCATACAACAGTTTATGTGTGATATTACCGAATGTGTTTTCTGAATTTGTTAATCAACTTATTAGTTTGTACCCTACTTACTCACACTGTAAACCTATATTTAGTTTATAATATTTACGATGCTGTAAACTTAAAGATTTTAGTATTAAATACACAGTCACTTCGAAATAAAGTGACAGAACTGGAGGCACTAATATATAGTCATAACTTTAGTGTCATGTGTCTATCGGAGCACTGGCTAACCGAAGCGGAGGCCAGTGCCATTACTTTTGAGAATTTTAATGTTCTGACTAATTTTTCGCGAAAAAATCATATTCATGGAGGGGTTATGATTTGTGTTAACCCATCGTTTAAATGCGAGGTACTCAATTTCCATAACTTGTCCATTGAAATCGATTGCGAAATTTGTGGAATTCTATTATGTGATATTAATGTTATTATATTGTCTGTGTATAGAAGCCCCTTGGGAAATTTTAACACTTTTATTGATATTTTAAACAAGGTCTTATCCAAAATTGACTTTAATAAATTTAATGTTATTATAGGGGGCGATTTTAATGTTAACTTCTTAGGTAGTGATTATAAAACGGCCCAATTAGAAGATTTTTTAATGAGTTTTAACATGTTTCGTACTGTAAACTTTCCCACACGATATGACTCGTGTTTAGATAATATATTTACTAATATCAATAATCAGCACTTCGGTACAGAGCCAATCACAGCTCATTTTTCTGATCACGATGCTATATATTTCAACTATAGTTGCTGTAAAATTAAACCTAAATCAAGCACTAAACTTATTAGACCTTTTACCAAGTACGGCAAAGATATATTCTACCAACTCTTGTCAAATGAGAATTGGATTGGACTCTATCGAGGTGAAACAAATGAAATATGGTCAGATTTTGTAAATGTTATTATCAATTGCTTTAACACAGCTTTTCCAATAAGATCGAAAGAATTTAAAGGTGATAAATCCAGGATTTCTTGGTTCTCGACAGAATTGTATAACATGCGTGAAAATCTGAATCTAATTCATGAAGCATCGACTCGATTACGCGATCCCGAATTGATTGCAATGAAAAAAATAATGCGGCTGAATTACAAGAACGCTATTATTAAAGCAAAAACCAAAGCAAATGATAATTACATAAATACTTCTGCTAATAAGTCCAAAGCCATGTGGCAGGTTATTAAAATTAGTAAAGAGGTACCAAAGACATCTGGCAGTATTACGGCTGGCGAATTTAATACTTTTTTTGCACACATAGCCAATAAAATTATAGACAATATGGACTCTTGCTCACCTGATCCCATTATACTGGCATGTGAACATATCTCAACGGACAATGTCCCGTTGTTTTCTTTTAAAAGAGTTTCTGGCGTGGTGGTAAGAGATGCAATAAATTCTTTAAAAAATAATAAAAGTAGGGACGTTTTTGGTTTGACCTGCGAGGTAATTAAAAGTGCTGTGGATATTATCATCGAGCCTCTCACTAAACTAATCAACAGCTCAATTGCTTCTGGTATTTTCCCGAATATTCTCAAAGTGGCTAAAGTAATACCCATACACAAAAAGGGAGACAAAGATGACTGCGGGAATTATAGACCTATCTCTATTCTGCCGGCATTCTCCAAAATAACGGAACGAATATTGTTTAACCAAATAATGGAATTTTTCGAGAAACACAAGTTGTTTTCGATGCATCAGTTTGGTTTTAGAGAAGGCAAGTCTACCAGCTCAGCTGTTGCTAATTTAATCGAAAATATTGTGGAATCGTTCGAAAAGCGTGAATTTACTCTAGCAACTTTCTTTGACTTATCCAAAGCATTTGACTGCGTCTCGCATAGTCAACTGTTGCGGAAACTTTATGTATATAACTTCGAGCCAAGCAGGTGTAAACTCATCATGTCGTATTTGACTGGTCGATCACAATATGTCCATCATAATCATGAAGCTTCCAGTCGGCTTCCTATTTCATGTGGGATTCCGCAAGGGTCTATTCTGGGACCACTACTATTTTTAATCTTTATTAATGATTTTGACGCATATATGGAACCAGTTAAATCGATTATGTATGCAGATGACACATCAGTACTAACATCTACAAAGACGCTGGAAGACTGCGTGCTGATGCATGAGGCAGCCAAACGTAGAGCAGCAACATGGTTTCTCACAAACAAACTTGCCCTTAATGATGACAAAACCATATCAATGTTATTTACTCTTAACAATCACGGCCTTGAGGATTTAACAAAATCTACAACATTTCTGGGGGTACATATCGATTGTGCCCTATTATGGAAAGTTCACGCTGATGAAATCGCCAAAAGATTGAATTCTAGTACCTATTTAATTAGAAACCTGCGCGAAAGAGCATCTCAGTATGTTGTACGAACAGCGTACTTCTCCTTGTACGAATCACACCTGAGATATGGCATTTTAGTTTGGGGCCACTCCAATGCCCGGCACCGAATATTTTCATTACAACGTCGTGTAATTAGGATCATTGCAGCGCTGGGGTATCGGGAGGACTGTAGGCATATATTTAGAGAAATGGGTATGTTAACTGTTCCCTGCATTTATATATTCGAATGCCTTATTTACATCAGGAAAAATATCCACAAATATACTAGTCATACTCTAAATCATGATCATGACACTAGAACTAAGAAAAACCTTTGCCAGCCACAATTAAGGCTAACTAGAAGTCAGATGAGCGTAAATTGCTTCGGAATCAAATTCTATAACATTCTACCTCTCGAACTACGTGCCCTGCCACTGAAACCTTTTAAAAGAAAAATAAAAGCAATACTATTGGACGGTGCCTTTTATGACTGGGATGAGTTTTTATTATTAAGATTGTAACCATCTATTGTTTGACATTTGTTTTAAAATTGCTATATGTTTTGTACTGACGTATGTATGATCTGTGATCCTAAACATCAATAAATTATTCTATTCTATTCTATTCTATATATTTCTCTGTAATTAGGCTATGCTTGTTGAGAAATAAATTATTATTATTATTATTATTATTATTAATAATAGTTTTTGAGTTATTTTTACTTGATCTCTCAGAACAATTTTAAACATTTGTTACATTAAATAAATTTATAAAAAAAAATGTTTTTGTTTAATTTTTGAATTAAAAAAAGGAAAAAAAAACAAAATATTTGTACATGGTCGCAAAGAGAATGAAAAGGGCTACAAATTTAGTGAAATGAAAATATTGTTTCTATTTAAAAAAACTGCCTGTGACATCTTACGTGAAAGGCTAGTGACGTCATACTTGTTTTGAAGACGCTAAAAAGTGCGCAATGAAAAACAAAAATCGATCTGTCCGCGGATTTTTTTCTGGAACTTCTCATTTCATAAATACTGAATTTATTTCAGTTAAAGTTTCCACTCTGTATATTTAAATATATAATATTAAAAGTGGGGTCTTTTTACAATTTACAGCAACTAATTTGTCTTAATAAGACTTATTCAAACAGTATAATTTTTTTTAATTTTTATTATCTCATAATTTCCTTACAGAATTGTTCATTAAAACGTCTCACTTTTCTTCTTCTTTCTTTAAAGAACTTTGCAACAAAACAAACTTAATTTTTCGATATTATACGGCACTCGTGTGTACTATTTTTTCGCGCACTGTTTCATTTTTCATTTTCAAAATTTCCAAAACATTTACTCACCCCTTTATAATCTTCTACTTGCTTCTCGAAATAAACTGAAGAAACACTAAATAAAATCGGTTATACGTTTTTCCTCGGTGAAATATAAACAAATTAAATCACTGGCTATCACTGTACTTTTTAATGAAAAAAATAATCAAAAAAGACAAATGAAGAAAAGGTATTGACCGGTGCTGACCCCGCTCCGGAGCGGATTCGACTAACAGGTCGCACTTCTCGACATACTCTTCTTATACCGGCAGTGACGTCACGCTCTCATCGGCAACGGCTTCCACATAGGCATATGCCGACATGCCGAAGAAACCATCTTCACACACACACACATACCACCACAAGAACGTAACACATATAAATCAAAATCAACTCAGAAACTTCAGAATTCTTCTAAATCTCAAATTGTTAATAATTGTGGAACTATTTCTAATTAATATTGCTTGTTTCTATTTTGAATTTTATAATTTTTGCGATGACAAAGCAAACAAATGTTGCCGAAATATAGGCATGTACATATTTAAATTACATAAATTACATACAAATTCTACTATAAAGTCTCCGTCTTGATTTTATTTTTTGAATTAATTCCGCCGCTAAATCCAAAAAACCCAATTATTACTATTTGTGATTCTTCAAACATTTCAACTACTTTAATTTGTTGAGTGTCTTCCTTTGAATCCTGATAAACTTGAATATATTAACATTTCTTTAGTTTCTTCTCATAATTTCTTAAGCAAAACTTTAACGATTATTCAGCTTCTTCTATTTCCTTGCATAAATAGTTATTTTTATTGTTCAGTTCGTTTGCCTAATTTACCAAACAACACGTTAATTATTATCAATAGTACATTTTTAATGCCCTCTTTCTTCTTTTTAATTCAATGTGGTGACTAATATTTTTATTTCACATCTTATAAATGTACATCTTATAAATTACAATTTCTGAGAGACACGAAGAAAATAAGTTCTTCTTATTGTTTTTGTTTTTTTGTTTGTCGGCTTAGTGATCTCTGAAAAACGATGATTGGTATTTCTTAGAAAGATGAAACTTTCTTCTTCCTCCTCTACTACTTCTTTTGACTAATTCGAAGATTTTTAAATGTCGTCTCACGTTTACTCTAGTTTCAATGTTTGTTCTTATTTATCTTAAGTTTTTTTTTTTTTGAGAATTATGTGTAATGATGATGGAAGACTCAAAAAGAGTGTGTCACACTTCGTGGACCGTAAAATGACCAAATAAACAAATATCTGGCTGCTGCAATTTTCTCACTTGGCCAAGTATGAAATGTTGTTTAAACTGGCACAACATTAACCTCAACAAAAGTTACTTATAAATTAGTATGCAAGCAAAAAAGATGCATTCTATTAAAATTACGGTATTTCGACAAACAATTGAAAATAACTCAAAAACTATTGATGGGGTATTTTTCGCTTTTTGCGTGATCTTTAAGAGTAATATTTGCTTAAGATCCACACAAAATCTCATAACGATATTTAAAAGGATTTTCAAGTTATGATTGTTTAGAAGGCAAGCAAAATTAAAATTACGGTATTTCGACAAACGATTGAAAATAACTCAAAAACTATTGATGGGGTATTTTTCGATTTTCGCGTATTCTTTAAGAGTAATATTTGCTTAAGATCCACACAAAATCTCATCAAGATATTTAAAGGGATTTTCAAGTTATGATTGTTTAGAAGGCAAGCAAAATTAAAATTACGGTATTTCGACAAACAATTGAAAATAACTCAAAAACTATTGATAGGGTATTTTTCAATTTTTGCATATTCTTTAAGAGTGATGTTTGCTTAAGATCCACACTAAATCTCATAACGATATTTAAAAGGATTTTCAAGTTATGATTGTTTAGAAGGCAAGCAAAATTAAAATTACGGTATTTCGACAAACAATTGAGAATAACTCAAAAACTGTTGATGGGGTATTTTTAGATTTTTGCATATTCTTTAAGAGGGATATTTGCTTAAGATCCACACTAAATCTCATAACGATATTTAAAATTATTTACAAGTTATGATTGTTTAGAAGGCAAGCAAAATTAAAATTACGGTATTTCGACAAACAATTGAAAATAACTCAAAAACTATTGATGGGGTATTTTTAGATTTTTGCATATTCTTTAAGAGTGATGTTTGTTTAAGATCCACACTAAATCTCATAACGATATTTAAAAGGATTTTCAAGTTATGATTGTTTAGAAGGCAAGCAAAATTAAAATTACGGTATTTCGACAAACAATTGAGAATAACTCAAAAACTGTTGATGGGGTATTTTTAGATTTTTGCATATTCTTTAAGAGGGATATTTGCTTAAGATCCACACGAAATCTCATAAAGATATTCAAAAGGATTTTCAAGTTATGATTGTTTAGAAGGCAAGCAAAATTAAAATTACGGTAATTCGACAAACAATTGAAAATAACTCAAAAACTATTGATGGGGTAATTTTCGATTTTTGCATATTCTTCAAGAGTGATGTTTGCTTAAGATCCACACAACATCTCATAAAGATATTCAAAAGGATTTTCACGTTATGATTGTTTAGAAGGCAAGCAAAATTAAAATTACGGTATTTCGACAAACAATTGAAAATAACTCAAAAACTATTGATGGGGTATTTTTCAATTTTTGCATATTCTTTAAGAGTGATGTTTGCTTAAGATCCACACTAAATCTCATAACGATATTTAAAATTATTTACAAGTTATGATTGTTTAGAAGGCAAGCAAAATTAAAATTACGGTTATTCGACAAACAATTGAAAATAACTCAAAAATTATTAATAATAATACTTTATTTACGGAATAAACCTTTTTACATAATTTCAATTATAATTTTACACACTTTTAATATATAATAAACAATCAATACACAAACATACATACTCGATATAATTAATACAATATACTCCTAAGCCCTGTAGACAAAAACAATTAAACATGGTTGTATAAAGATGGATCAATCAGCTTTAATCGTTTCATAAATGATTTAAAAGATATACCGTACAGCTCAAAATGTGGCGATACACAAACCAAATTGCATAATTTTGTCATACGACAAAGTGCATTATTGCTTGTGTAGTTGTTACGATGAACACTTTCTCTAAAAATTAATTGTGAACGTGTATTGGATGGGATTAGAAACTTTAAACCAGTCAGTAATTCATTGCAGTACATTAGGCCGTTTACTATTTTGAAAAGAATTCCCAAATCAGATAGAACACGTCTCTCTTTCAAAGATGTCAAGTTTAAAAAAGTTAGCGTAAAACTGCGACTGTAATTAATTCTAGAAATTCCCAATTTAAAGGATATTGACAACGAAAATTTGTTTTGTACCCTCTCTATTTGATCAATTTTATTGTTATAAAATGGTGACCAAACAGAGGAAGCATACTCTAGTTGAGTTCTTACAAGAGAAATAAATAAATGTCTGTACGTGTTCATTGATAAATTCTTACCAAATCTGTTTATAAAGCCAAGCACTTGCAATGCTTTGCAGCACATGCTGTCAATGTGCTTCGTAAATGACAAGGTACAGTCAAATATTACTTCTAGGTCTTTGACATGTGGAACTGTAGATAGCTGGTATCCAGTGATTGCATAAATTATTTTAATGACATGACCACGACCAAAGGAAATAGATACGCACTTGCCATTAAACAATGGCGTCTGTGCAAGACGGTTTACTTGAACTAGTGAGAAAACAGTGCGCCTGTGGTAATTATGCAAGATCAGGAGGCATTTGCCCAACCTGCGGTTCTTATTATCACTTAAGCTGCATGAAGAAAATAAAACGCTGCTGTGGCAACGACACATCATTAATAATGAAGAGTGTAAGTACTAACCTCTCTGATATTCCTTTAAATTTTGAAATGGAAGCTTATACAAATTTGAAAGCACTTCTTAATCAGATGAATATAAACAATGCACTATTACTTGAAAAGATGGAGTGTCTAGAAGCCGAGAATGAAAAATTACGTTTGGAGGTTAATCACTACAAATGTAAACAAACCAAAATCACCACTGCTGCATTAACGAACGTAAACAATGTAGGCAATCTAACTCGCACCCCAGCAAAGGTTGCACCGACAGTTGCAGCAGTTAAAGCGCCAAAAGCGCCAAAATCAAAATCTAATTCAAAGATCCAGAACAATAAATCGAATAAATCAGAAACTTTAAAAAATAACATCGACGTAGAATCTTACTTAACGAATGTAAACGGACTAGAAAATATTAGTCTGGCAGCATCAGCAGTTAAGGAGCAAACATCTGACTCAAGTACTAAAAATAGTCAATCAAAGTCCTTAAAAAACAGCTATAGTATAAGAATGCACAAAAATGAGACTCATACTGATAAGAATAATGAGTGGCAATATGTTACTAATAAAAAATCAAGAAAGAATAATAAAACAAAAATTCATGGTGTTATGGATACGTCCTCTTCGAAAACTGCTATTTCTATTTCTGGAGTGGAGAGAAAAGCCCATCTGCACGTATACCGTATGGCACCTGGAACAACCAAGGAAAATGTCTGCAAGCACCTAACTAATATCAATATACAAAGGGCTACAGTTGAAGACCTACACAGTAAACACCCAGATATATATGCATCGTTCAAAATCTCAATTCCTTTCGACTTCCTGGAAGTGGCTGAAAACCCGGAAAACTGGCCGAGAGGTGTCATGGTTGATCGTTTTTTATTCCATCTTGGAAGAAACTCCAACACAAAACGAAAAATACAACAACTCGAGGGCAGACCAAATGTAAACCTAACGGCAACCACCTGAATTTTTTCTTCTTAAATATACAGTGTATACGAAATAAATTACATGAAATTGAATCCCTTTTCTGTGAAAACAACTACGCATTTGATGCCGTTTGCATCTGTGAGCATTGGCTTACTGAAGCTGAAATTGTTGCGTCAGTCTATAGTAATTATAATCTCGCATCTTTTTTCTCACGCAAGAAATTTATACACGGGGGCGTGATGCAGTTGATTAAACACTCATTACCCTTCAGTTATCTATATGACATAAATAAAATGTCTATTGAAATGCATTGTGAATTAGCTGCATCTTTCATCCCCTCACATGATTTTATTGTTATTAATGTTTATAGATCCCCGACTGGTGATTTTAATATATTCATTGGTGTTATAACTGATCTGTTGGATGGTCTTAATATTAAAAAGAGTATTATATTAGGAGGTGATTTCAATTTAAAGTTTCAAACGACTGATTCCCAGACTGCACATTTCTGTCAACTTTTAGCGTGTTATGGCTTGTACGGTGCTGTGAATTTTCCAACTAGAAATAATAACATACTAGACAATGTTTTTACCAATATTGACTTTGACTTTATAACAACATCCAGTGTTGATACTGGCTTCTCGGATCACCTTGGAATTAAATTCACAATTAAACTAAATCAGACAATAAATAACTCAACTGTAAGAATGGTGAGGCCTTTCACAGAAAAAGGTAAGCAAAAACTGTTTTCTTTAATTGGTAGTTCTGACTTCTCCTTTATTGATTACATTGATTGTGCAGAAACTGCCTTTGGTAAGTTTCTAGATATTTTAAAACTGTCTGTCTATGAGTGTTTTCCTTTACATAAATCAAAACATAAGTCAACTACTTATGTAAGGTGGTTTACGGAGGACTTAAGGCAGATGAGGGAAACGCTTTGTTTAATGAAGGAAGCGAGTTGTAGATTATCAGAGATAAAACCTCAATACATTAAATACAAAAACTTTTACAATAAAACACTTAAAGATAGACGAGTCTCTGCTAATGCCAAATTCGTTAAACAATCCGGTAATAACTTAAAAACAATGTGGTCTCTATTAAAACCAAATAAGCACTCTGTCAGTGACACAAGTAGTCATATCGATCCTAATAGTTTTAATAACTACTTTCACAATATTGCTAATAACATTTTATTAGACATGGCCCCAGGTAACATTGATCCCATTCAATATATGCACAAAATACCATTATATAACAGTAGCTTTGTTTTTCATGAGGTCAGTACTATCAATGTCAGAGAGCTTTAAAAAATACAACTTATCGCGATAAATACGAAATGTCAAGTGTACTACTAAAATATCTATGTGAAGTAATAATTTCCCCACTTACTAAGTTAATTAACAAATGCATAAAATCTGGCATCTTTCCAAAATGCCTAAAAGAGGCAGTTATTGTCCCTATTCATAAAAAAGGATCTAAAGATGACGTTCAAAATTATAGACCAATATCCTTATTACCTGTTGTGTCCAAAGTATTAGAAAAAATTATCTTCCACCAAATTATTAGTTTTCTTGACTCTAACTCGGTCCTAAATCATAACCAGTACGGTTTTCGTAGAGGTCGTTCTACAACTGATGCAATAAGGGCACTTGCTGAAGAAATTGAAACAGGCTTTGAACTATGTGAATTTACAGTCGCCTCCTTTTTCGATCTCAGCAAGGCGTTCGATTGTGTGCCTCATTGTACATTATTACGAAAACTTTATTATTACAACTTCGAACCTCTTAGTTGTCGCTTTTTAAATTCTTACTTAACTGGTAGATCACATCAAGTAAAATTCAATAATTTATTGTCAGACGCGGCTACAGTAATCCACGGTGTTCCACAAGGTTCAATATTGGGTCCACTGCTATTTTTAATTTATGCCAATGATTTACCACCTCAATTCTGTAACTCGAAGGTAATAATGTATGCAGATGATACAACTTCCATCTGTAAGTCGAATAATCTGCAAGAAGCACTCAATATGAGTGAAAGTTTGGCTTCGCAGATGGAGGATTGGTTCAATGCTAATAGCCTCTCCCTTAATATAGACAAAACTGAAAAAATAACCTTCTCTCTAAGATCATGTGCAGGCGAACTTGGTAATTGTAGGTTTCTTGGAGTACAATTTGACTCCAAGTTGAATTGGCATAAGCATGTCACAGAATGCTGTAATAAACTATGTAAAACGACTTACTTAATACGCAACCTAAGCCAATCTTTGCCAACTGAATACCTAATGTCAGCCTATTACGCATGGTTTAATTCACATGTAAGGTATGGCATCTTAGTTTGGGGACATTCTCCGGCAAGCTCCAACATATTCTCTATTCAAAGAAGGGTAGTCAGAGTGTTAGCATCTATACCCTATCGAGCGGACTGCAGATCAGCTTTTATTGGATTGAAGATTCTCACTGTCCCGTGTGTTTTCATTCTAGAATGCCTTAAATTCATTCACACGAATATTCAATCCTATACAACTCATAGCCAAGTACATACTCATAACACGCGCAATAAAAGTAACATCCATCCATGTCGCATACGACTGACTAAATGCAAAAATGGAATACATTTTTATGGCCCGAAACTCTTTAATTTACTCCCCCAACAAGTGAAGTTACTTCCTCATATTAAATTTAAACAGTTAATTAAAGAATACTTGTCCATTCAGGCATTTTATAGCATTGATGAATGTTTAGCTCACAAATTCTGTGATATCTCACCAACGGGTTACGAGTAAACCATTGTTTTGTATTTTATGTATTAGACTAAGCTCATTTTATTTCATTGTTTTTAACATTATTGTTCTTTGTTTTTTGTCTCTTTTATGTACGTAAACTAACTTAATCTTAATATCAATGTTTTATTTATAGTCTAATATTATTTTATAGTTCAAACACTCTTATATGACTAGTGTAAACTCTATGTACTGGCACGCAATAAATATTATTATTATTATTATTATTATTATTATTATTAAAATAGAGACGGTTATTCAAGCACCATTGATAAATGTTATTCAAATCTTGTTGCAAGACTGTGATGTCGTTAGTGTTTTTGATTTTACGAAAAATTTTAAGATCGTCTGCAAAAAGAAGAAATTTACAATGCTTGACATAAAACTTCAGATCATTGATGAAGAGTAAAAACAGTATTGGTCCACAATGCGACCCCTGCGGTACACCTGACGTGACATTTATTTCTTTTGAAATAAAATTATTGATTTTCACATACTGTAACCTGTCTGACAAAAAGCTCTGTATCCATTTAGTGATTTTTACTCAAAAGCCCATTCTCTGCAATTTATGCATTAAAATATCCTGCGAAACGCGATCAAAGGCTTTGGAGAAATCGGTGTACACCGCATCAACTTGGTAATTACATTCAAAGGCATTTAAGATGCACGATTGGTATACAAGCAAATTTGATATTGTGGATCTCCCCGAGGAAAATCCATGTTGCTCTTCACAAATAACATGTTTGCAATGAAACGATAATTGATCAGCTATCAATTTGTCAAACATTTTTGGTATAATAGATTGAACGGATATTCCTCTGTAGTTAGCAATATTTTCCCTATTTCCACTTTTAAAGATAGGTCTTATAAAGCTTCGTTTCCAGACGGAGGGGAAATTTCCCTGATTTATTGATAAATTGAATATTGTGTGCAGGGGTGTACATAATGAATAAATACATTGTTTTATAAAAAACGATGGTATGCCATCGGGGCCAGGTTTACATGAGTTTTCTAATGAATTGATTGCACTAAAGACATCACTAATATTGACAACAAACTCGGATAATTTAACAAACTGATCATTCACAAAATTGTTACACGCCCCATCGGGTATTGGCACGCTGTCATTGGTATATACACCAGAAAAATAATCTGCAAACAACTCAACACAATCATCTCCACAATCACTTGATTTTTCATTGAAAAACATTACCTCAGGGAATCCATCAATTTTCCTGGATTCATTCACATAGTTCCAAAATGATCTAGGTTCATGGGAAATATTTAATTCAATTTTTTTGACATAACTTTCATGTAACTGTTCGCTGAGTAACTTACACTTACAACGGTAGATTTTGAATTGTTCATAATCATAAAATGTACCACTTCTTTTGTACTTTGAATGAGCTTCTTATGAGAGTGCCATTGAACCACCTTGGGTAAGAAGATGATTTAATGATTTTAATGGGAACGTATTTATCAATTGCATACAAACAAATATCATAAAATTTGTCAAGGATTACATTTATGTCAGAGTGGTCAAAAATCTCTTTCCATGAAATTGAAGACAAACATAAATTTATTTCATTATAATCTGCGGCTTTGAAATTATATATATATAATCAACATACTTGAGTGGATCTTTGATATTGTTAGTATTAATCAATATGGTATAAGGTGAGTACATGAGTACTTTGAGTAAATAAAAGCATTAATGGGGTATTTTCCGATTTTTGCATATTCTTCAAGTGATGTTTGCTTAAGATCCACACGAAATCTCATAAAGATATTTAAAAGGATTTTTAAGTTATGAATGTTTAGAAGCCAAGCAAAATTAAAATTACGGTATTTCGACAAACAATTGAAAATAACTCAAAAATTGTTGATGGGGTATTTTTAGATTTATGCATATTCATCAAGAGTGATGTTTGCTTAAGATCCACACAAAATCTCATAACGATATTTAAAATGATTTATAAGTTATGATTGTTTAGAAGGCAAGCAAAATTTAAATTACGGTATTTCGACAAACAATTGAAAATAACTCAAAAACTGTTGATGGGGTATTTTTCGATTTTTGCGTATTCTTTAAGAGCGATATATGCTTAAGATCCACACAAAATCTCATCAAGATATGTAAAAGAATTTTCAAGTTATGGTTGTTTAGAAGGCAAGCAAAATTAAAATTACGGTATTTCGACAAACAATTGAAAATAACTCAAAAACTATTGATGGGGTATTTTTAGATTTTTGCATATTCTTTCAGAGTGATGTTTGCTTAAGATTCACACAAATTCTCATAACGATATTCAAAAGGGTTTTCAAGTTATGATTGTTTAGAAGGCAAGCAAAATTAAAATCACGGTTATTCGACAAACAATTGAAAATAACTCAAAAATTATTAATGGGGTATTTTCCAATTTTTGCATATTCTTCAAGTGATGTTTGCTTAAGATCCACACAAAATCTCATAATGATATTTAAAAGGATTTTCAAGTTATGATTGTTTAGAAGGCAAGCAAAATTAAAATTACGGTATTTCGACAAACAATTGAGAATAACTCAAAAACTGTTGAAGGGGTATTTTTAGATTTTTGCATATTCTTTAAGAGGGATATTTGCTTAAGATCCACACGAAATCTCATAAAGATATTCAAAAGGATTTTCAAGTTATGATTGTTTAGAAGGCAAGCAAAATTAAAATTACGGTAATTCGACAAACAATTGAAAATAACTCAAAAACTATTGATGGGGTAATTTTCGATTTTTGCATATTCTTCAAGAGTGATGTTTGCTTAAGATCCACACAAAATCTCATAAAGATATTCAAAAGGATTTTCACGTTATGATTGTTTAGAAGGCAAGCAAAATTAAAATTACGGTATTTCGACAAACAATTGAGAATAACTCAAAAACTGTTGATGGGGTATTTTTAGATTTTTGCATATTCTTTAAGAGGGATGTTTGCTTAAGATCCACACTAAATCTCATAACGATATTTAAAATTATTTACAAGTTATGATTGTTTAGAAGGCAAGCAAAATTAAAATTACGGTATTTCGACAAACAATTGAAAATAACTCAAAAACTATTGATGGGGTATTTTTAGATTTTTGCATATTCTTTAAGAGTGATGTTTGCTTAGAATCCACACAAAATCTCATAACGATATTTAAAAGGATTTTCAAGTTATGATTGTTTAGAAGGCAAGCAAAATTAAAATTACGGTATTTCGACAAACAATTGAGAATAACTCAAAAACTGTTGATGGGGTATTTTTAGATTTTTGCATATTCTTTAAGAGGGATATTTGCTTAAGATCCACACGAAATCTCATAAAGATATTCAAAAGGATTTTCAAGTTATGATTGTTTAGAAGGCAAGCAAAATTAAAATTACGGTAATTCGACAAACAATTGAAAATAACTCAAAAACTATTGATGGGGTAATTTTCGATTTTTGCATATTCTTCAAGAGTGATGTTTTCTTAAGATCCACACAAAATCTCATAAAGATATTCAAAAGGATTTTCACGTTATGATTGTTTAGAAGGCAAGCAAAATTAAAATTACGGTATTTCGACAAACAATTGAGAATAATTCAAAAACTGTTGATGGGGTATTTTTAGATTTTTGCATATTCTTTAAGAGGGATGTTTGCTTAAGATCCACACTAAATCTCATAACGATATTTAAAATTATTTACAAGTTATGATTGTTTAGAAGGCAAGCAAAATTAAAATTACGGTATTTCGACAAACAATTGAAAATAACTCAAAAACTATTGATGGGGTATTTTTAGATTTTTGCATATTCTTTAAGAGGGATGTTTGCTTAAGATCCACACAAAATCTCATAACGATATTTAAAAGGATTTTCAAGTTATGATTGTTTAGAAGGCAAGCAAAATTAAAATTACGGAATTTCGACAAACAATTGAAAATAACGCAAAAACTATTGATGGGGTATTTTTCGATTTTTGCGTATTCTTTAAGAGTGATGTTTGCTTAAGATCCGCACAAAATCTTATAAAGATATTCAAAAGGATTTTCAAGTTATGATTGTTTAGAAGACAAGCAAAATTAAAATTACGGTATTTCGACAAACAATTGAAAATAACTCAAAAACTATTGATGGGGTATTTTTAGATTTTTGCATATTCTTCAAGAGTGATGTTTGCTTAAGATCCACACAAAATCTCATAACGATATTTAAAATTATTTACAAGTTATGATTGTTTAGAAGGCAAGCAAAATTAAAATTACGGAATTTCGGCAAACAATTGAAAATAACGCAAAAACTATTGATGGGGTATTTTTCGATTTTTGCATATTCTTTAAGAGTGATGTTTGCTTAAGATCCACACAAAATCTCATAACGATATTCAAAAGGATTTTCAAGTTATGATTGTTTAAAAGGCAAGCAAAATTAAAATTACGATATTTCGACAAACAATTGAAAATAACTCAAACATTATTGAAGGGTGATGTTTGTTTCAAGAGTGATGTTTGCTTAAAATCCACACAAAATTTCATAAAGATATTTAAGAGGATTTTCAAGTTATGATTGTTCAAAAGGCAAGCACAATTTAAATTACTGAATTTCGACAAACAATTGAAAATAACTCAAAAACTGTTGATGGGGTATTTTTCGCTTTTTGCATATTCTTTAAGAGTGATGTTTGCTTAAGATCCACACTAAATCTTATAAGGATATTCAAAAGGATTTTCAAGTTATGATTGTTTAGTATGCAAGCAAAAAAGATGCAGTGGGTGGGAACTAAAATTGTTGAAAAAAATTGTTTAATTAAGAGAATTAAACATTCGAAAGAGATGAACAAGAAGAAAAAGTGTTTCAAAAGTTTGAAACCTTATTATTTTCGTAAAATAATGTCTAATGACCTTATTGGCCTGTCTCTTCTTTCCGTTTACAAATCGACAAAGGCTCGGATCTTTTTCCTAGATACATAAGTTTTTCCGGGTAAATTTAAACAGAAAACAAAAAAAATCGAGAAAACCGCCGCCGATATTTGAATATGAGGTCGAAAAACGGCCTTCGTTTCGATCTCACTTCCCTCGTACGGATCTCATCGACCAACTGGTTTTCGTTTATGATAATCAAACTCACACACACACACACACACACAAACGTACTTAATACACTACTTGGAGTCGGTTTTATTGACGGGGAACTTTCGAAAGGAGTTGAAGAAGAAAAAAAAATGTTTCATTCAGATGTATCGCATGAATCGATTAATGGGCGAAATATGAGTAGTTCATTTCGGAACGAGTCATGAAATATTGGAATTGTTGTTAAGTGTGTAGCTTCGTTACCCACTAAGCAAAAAGCAAACAAATAACGTTTTAACAACATTGCATCAACATTAAACGTTGTTTTAATATGTACAGTTATTTAAATAAAAAAACACTTGGTATTGTTTCACAAATTACATTCCTTTGAAAATGGGCTAGCAAACCGAAACTAGTCGGAATAAAGTTTTAATTTGTGAAACAATACCAAGTGTTTTTTATTTAAATAACTTTACATATTTTAATATGTTTCACCAGATAAGAAATTAATTCAAGTTGTTTTAATGTTGATAAAACATTAATTAAATGTTTTTGTTAGGTTGGATTAGATTAGGTTGGATTGGAGAGAATGAAAGTTTGTTAGAAAACTAAGTTAAAATGTAGAAAATAAATATTGGAATACATTTTAATTGATCATTAAATTGAATACTTGGTAAAATATGTTTTTATTTGGATTCACTAGATTTGATTTATTAACACATTATTTTATTTTTAACTAGTTTTGAAAATAGAATAAGTGAATTTAATTAAAAATTATAATAATTATATTTGGTTATTGTCCCACTGAGCAAAAAACAAAGAAATAACGTTATATCAACATTGTAGCAACTTTAAACGTTGTTTTAATGTTTATGGAACATTACTAAAATGGATTTGCTCAGTGGGGTGTACTTTTATTTCTCAGTCGGTAAAAGATAAAAAACTTTGTATAATAATAATAATAATAATAATAATAATAATAATTTATTTCTCAACAAGCATAGCCTAATTACAGAGAAATATATTGTAATGGTTGAGCGGGAGGCGGATATTAATTGTTATTAATATACTGTTTATGACTTTAACAGATTTATTAATATAAAAGAATTAGTATAAACGGATTACAAGAGTAAGAGTGCTTTTCGCGATGTCTGAAATAAGACTGACAACTTATTCTAATCAAGCTCTGGAAGAAAGAGATTATAACAAAAGGGACGCGCATAACGTTAGGGGCAATGTCTAATGAGCGCGGTAGAAAACATTTACTTAAGATAATGATTTGAAATAACATCTTTAGTGAAAGTACTGATAAACAAATTGTTATTGATCGGTTTCTGACTATTTGTTGGCCCTAATGTTATCTGTGCGAAATATACATAATAATAATAATAATGAGAAATAATATAATAATAAAATGTAATATAATAATGATGTACAGGGTACATTACAATATATATAAACTAAATATAGGTTTACAGTGTGAGTAAGTAGGGTACAAACTAATAAGTTGATTAACAAATTCAGAAAACACATTCGGTAATATCACACATAAACTGTTGTATGCAGGGTGAAAAAATATCGACAAAGCATTGAATTTCGTGATAATTTCGCAGCATTTTATATAATGGGGAATACATGTAGTGATTAGTACGGGGCGTCGTATAATTAAAGGTTTGTTTATATCTAGAGAATAGTCTGGGTACATTAAAATCAATGTTGCATAACAATTCAGAATTATCAGTAAAATTATGAATTAATTTATATAAATCACCAACAGATATGCGTCGATGTCTTTTGTGTATGGTATCTAATTTAAATTCGTCTATGAGTGTAGAATAACTTGTGTGGAGTTCTGGATATTGTTTGTGTTTTATGAAGTATAGATATTTGAGAAAGCGTTTATTAACCTTCTCAAGCATGTTAATATGTGTTGAATATCCAGGAGTCCACACAGTAGCGCAATAATTAATTTTAGATAAAATAAGCGACGTATATAAATTCATAACTGTGTTTGTGGACTTAATGTCACTACAATTGCGTATAATGTAAGAAATAGATACATATAAAAAAGTAGTAGTAATAAAACAATAATCTCATATTTTCTCAACGTCTATTGAAACATATTACGGTTTACAACATTCTATGCTAATTTATTTTACTGAAATATTTTTATTTAGATGCGAGAAAAAGAAATATAATCACAGAAGCTCAACTGTGACAATATTTTTTTTCTCACGGCGTTATGAGAACTAAAAAAATGTTGATGTATCCATCCATACTTTCCCCCATATTAGATACTTAAAATCAATAGCTTTCACCTACCTTATTTTTCAGCAAATGTTTCTTATTCCTGTTTAACTTTGTCCGTAAGCCTCACTTGTGTGTTCAGTTTTTCACACAATATTTACCATGACAAAGTCAAACTAACGTCATTTATAGCAATAAAGCCCTTGGGCGAAACATGAATTTATTACATATTTACAAACCTATATTGGTTTATCCAACTATATCTCGACTGTTGTAAAAAAGACCAAAAAATCTATAAAACAAAAGACGCGCGGTATCAGATTTTCGAGATTTTTTGCAGACATTTTTTTTTCATAGCACGCTCCGTTTACGAGATATCCAGCCCGATTAGCGGAAACTTCAACCTAACCTAACCTCACTCATCTCGCCTGTCAACTCGATCAATCCAACGCGTGGTTCCAAAATTTTACAGCCGTTGGCTCACTTATTCAGAGTAATTAATTGTAAAATTCACATTTTAAAAAAAATATTATTTTACAAACCTATAATTGTTTATCCAACTATATCTCGACTGTTGTAAAAAAGACCAAAAAATCTTTAAAACAAAAGACGCGCGGTATCAGATTTTCGAGATTTTTCGCAGACATTTTTTTTTCATAGCACGCTCCGTTTACGAGATATCCAGCCCGATTAGCGGAAACTTCAACCAAACCTAACCTCACTCATCTCGCCTGTCAACTCGATTAATCCAACGCGTGATTCCAAAATTTTACAGCCATTGGCTCACTTATTCAGAGTAATTAATTGTAAAATTCACATTTTAAAAAAAATATTATTTTACAAACCTATAATTGTTTATCCAACTATATCTCGACTGTTGTAAAAAAGACCAAAAAAATCTATAAAACAAAAGACGCGCGGTATCAGATTTTCGAGATTTTTCGCAGACATTTTTTTTTTTCATAGCACGCTCCGTTTACGAGATATCCAGCCCGATTAGCGGAAACTTCAACCAAACCTAACCTCACTCATCTCGCCTGTCAACTCGATTAATCCAACGCGTGGTTCCAAAATTTTACAGCCGTTGGCTCACTTATTCAGAGTAATTAATTGTAAAATTCACATTTTAAAAAAAATATTATTTTACAAACCTATAATTGTTTATCCAACTATATCTCGACTGTTGTAAAAAAGACCAAAAAATCTATAAAACAAAAGACGCGCGGTATCAGATTTTCGAGATTTTTCGCAGACATTTTTTTTTTCATAGCACGCTCCGTTTACGAGATATCCAGCCCGATTAGCGGAAACTTCAACCAAACCTAACCTCACTCATCTCGCCTGTCAACTCGATTAATCCAACGCGTGGTTCCAAAATTTTACAGCCGTTGGCTCACTTATTCAGAGTAATTAATTGTAAAATTCACATTTTAAAAAAAATATTATTTTACAAACCTATAATTGTTTATCCAACTATATCTCGACTGTTGTAAAAAAGACCAAAAAATCTATAAAACAAAAGACGCGCGGTATCAGATTTTCGAGATTTTTCGCAGACATTTTTTTTTCATAGCACGCTCCGTTTACGAGATATCCAGCCCGATTAGCGGAAACTTCAACCAAACCTAACCTCACTCATCTCGCCTGTCAACTCGATTAATCCAACGCGTGATTCCAAAATTTTACAGCCATTGGCTCACTTATTCAGAGTAATTAATTGTAAAATTCACATTTTAAAAAAAATATTATTTTACAAACCTATAATTGTTTATCCAACTATATCTCGACTGTTGTAAAAAAGACCAAAAAATCTTTAAAACAAAAGACGCGCGGTATCAGATTTTCGAGATTTTTCGCAGACATTTTTTTTTCATAGCACGCTCCGTTTACGAGATATCCAGCCCGATTAGCGGAAACTTCAACCAAACCTAACCTCACTCATCTCGCCTGTCAACTCGATTAATCCAACGCGTGATTCCAAAATTTTACAGCCATTGGCTCACTTATTCAGAGTAATTAATTGTAAAATTCACATTTTAAAAAAAATATTATTTTACAAACCTATAATTGTTTATCCAACTATATCTCGACTGTTGTAAAAAAGACCAAAAAAATCTATAAAACAAAAGACGCGCGGTATCAGATTTTCGAGATTTTTCGCAGACATTTTTTTTTTTCATAGCACGCTCCGTTTACGAGATATCCAGCCCGATTAGCGGAAACTTCAACCAAACCTAACCTCACTCATCTCGCCTGTCAACTCGATTAATCCAACGCGTGGTTCCAAAATTTTACAGCCGTTGGCTCACTTATTCAGAGTAATTAATTGTAAAATTCACATTTTAAAAAAAATATTATTTTACAAACCTATAATTGTTTATCCAACTATATCTCGACTGTTGTAAAAAAGACCAAAAAATCTATAAAACAAAAGACGCGCGGTATCAGATTTTCGAGATTTTTCGCAGACATTTTTTTTTTCATAGCACGCTCCGTTTACGAGATATCCAGCCCGATTAGCGGAAACTTCAACCAAACCTAACCTCACTCATCTCGCCTGTCAACTCGATTAATCCAACGCGTGGTTCCAAAATTTTACAGCCGTTGGCTCACTTATTCAGAGTAATTAATTGTAAAATTCACATTTTAAAAAAAATATTATTTTACAAACCTATAATTGTTTATCCAACTATATCTCGACTGTTGTAAAAAAGACCAAAAAATCTATAAAACAAAAGACGCGCGGTATCAGATTTTCGAGATTTTTCGCAGACATTTTTTTTTCATAGCACGCTCCGTTTACGAGATATCCAGCCCGATTAGCGGAAACTTCAACCAAACCTAACCTCACTCATCTCGCCTGTCAACTCGATTAATCCAACGCGTGGTTCCAAAATTTTACAGCCGTTGGCTCACTTATTCAGAGTAATTAATTGTAAAATTCACATTTTAAAAAAAATATTATTTTACAAACCTATAATTGTTTATCCAACTATATCTCGACTGTTGTAAAAAAGACCAAAAAATCTTTAAAACAAAAGACGCGCGGTATCAGATTTTCGAGATTTTTCGCAGACATTTTTTTTTTCATAGCACGCTCCGTTTACGAGATATCCAGCCAGATTAGCGGAAACTTCAACCTAACCTAACCTCACTCATCTCGCCTGTCAACTCGATCAATCCAACGCGTGATTCCAAAATTTTACAGCCGTTGGCTCACTTATTCAGAGTAATTAATTGTAAAATTCACATTTTAAAAAAAATATTATTCTACAAACCTATAATTGTTTATCCAGCTATATCTCGACTGTTGTAAAAAAGACCAAAAAATCTATAAAACAAAAGACGCGCGGTATCAGATTATCGAGATTTTTTGCAGACATTTTTTTTTCATAGCACGCTCCGTTTACGAGATATCCAGCCCGATTAGCGGAAACTTCAACCTAACCTAACCTCACTCATCTCGCCTGTCAACTCGATCAATCCAACGCGTGGTTCCACAATTTTACAGCCATTGGCTCACTTATTCAGAATAATTAATTGTAAAATTCACATTTTAAGAAAAATATTAATAAAGTAACTAAAAGAACTACGACATAAAATGAATACGCGTTAAATGCTAATTTTTCGATTATTTACAACTTTTCTTAGCAAGATTTTTTCTATAATCAATATTAAAGAGAAATCCAAAAAAATGTTAAGAGTAAATTAAACAACCACTTCCGGTTTCCGCATTTTTTTTTTTACCAAAAATTGATCGAATACTACTATTATAATAAAAAGCTTAAGTTTATAGTGTCATCTTAACAGCTCAATCGGTGTAGCGACAGAAGAACAGAATTACAGAAGGACAGACAGACTTTTTTTAAAAATGGTCTTAATTAACGCGGGGACCTCAAATCCGCTAAAAATTTTTATTTGAAATTTTTCGCGAAAACAATACTTTCCCTTTGTTGTGCATATGAGGGAAAGTAAAAATATATTTCAGAGCAATAACTAAGTATAGAACATTGTAAATCGTAATATCTTTCATCGGGCGAAAACAGAAATTTGACATTTAAAATGTTTATTTTTAAATCTCGGTTTTCAGTTTACACTTATTTTCCATTCGCTTTCTTCTTAATTTTAATTTTTAAATATTTGAGTTCTCACACTTAACAAATTTGAATGGTCGATAATTTAATGTTGAATACATCTTCGTAGCATGGCCCCACGTTGGGCGCCAAAAAACCTCAAATGCAAACGTTTCAAGTATTTTTAAGAGAGTGTTTTCCACTCCCAGACTAAGCATGAAGCAAAATTTCGAGTTTAGAAAAGCCCCGCGTAGAAAATTTGTCGAGGGTCGCGCAGCGACCCGAGACAAATTTTCAACGGGGCTTTTCTAAACACGAAATTTTACTTCATGCGCCACCCGTATAAAGCACTGATTTAGCCTGAAGTTCAAAATATACTGGTTAGGTTAGTTTATGATTTATGCAAGATCGCTAAAAAATATCCCCTCCTTGAGATACCACACTTTTGACGAGACAATCACGAGACGTTCATGATACGAGTGTGTTGAACGCCCCGTGCTCGTCTCGTGTCGTGCACGTCTTGTGCTCATCTCGTGTCGTGCACGTCTCGTGCTCGTGTCGTCCACTCCCAGACTAAGCATGAAGTAAAATTTCGAGTTTAGAAAAGCCCCGCGTAGAAAATTTGTCGAGGGTCGCGCAGCGACCCTCGACAAATTTTCACGGGGCTTTTCTAAACACGAAATTTTACTTCATGCGCCACCCGTATAAAGCACTGATTTAGCCTGAAGTTCAAAATATACTGGTTAGGTTAGTTTATGATTTATGCAAGATCGCTAAAAAATATCCCCTCCTTGAGATACCACACTTTTGACGAGACAATCACGAGACGTTCATGATACGAGTGTGTTGAACGCCCCGTGCTCGTCTCGTGTCGTGCACGTCTTGTGCTCATCTCGTGTCGTGCACGTCTCGTGCTCGTGTCGTCCACTCCCAGACTAAGCATGAAGTAAAATTTCGAGTTTAGAAAAGCCCCGCGTAGAAAATTTGCCGAGGGTCGCGCAGCGACCCGAGACAAATTTTCAACGGGGCTTTTCTAAACACGAAATTTTACTTCATGCGCCACCCGTATAAAGCACTGATTTAGCCTGAAGTTCAAAATATACTGGTTAGGTTAGTTTATGATTTATGCAAGATCGCTAAAAAATATCCCCTCCTTGAGATACCACACTTTTGACGAGACAATCACGAGACGTTCATGATACGAGTGTGTTGAACGCCCCGTGCTCGTCTCGTGTCGTGCACGTCTTGTGCTCATCTCGTGTCGTGCACGTCTCGTGCTCGTGTCGTCCACTCCCAGACTAAGCATGAAGTAAAATTTCGAGTTTAGAAAAGCCCCGCGTAGAAAATTTGTCGAGGGTCGCGCAGCGACCCGAGACAAATTTTCACGGGGCTTTTCTAAACTCGAAATTTTACTTCATGCGCCACGCGTATAAACCGCAATATCTTTCATCCGACGAACACAGAAATTTGATATTCGAAATGCTCATTTTTAAATCTAGGCTTTTAGTTTCTTCTTAATTTTAAGTTATATACATTTGAGTTCTCACACTCTTAACAGTTTGAATGGTGGATAATTTGGTGTTGAATTAATTTTCGAGGTGGTACAGTTATTCATTGTTTTCGCGCAGCGATTAGTAATTTATTTTTTCGGCGCGTGTCGGTTTTCCTTATTCAGATGTGGAACGAGACACAATTCCGTTCCGTCGAGTTATGCTGGTTGTTGCTGCTGCTGTTAATTTCACCGTAAATATTCAACGCCTCGAAATACCACGAAAAAATAAAACTTCCGTAATTATCATCGCTATTAGTGCAAAAAGACAATTCCTTTTTGATTTAGCACACAATCTTTTATTGGTAAAAAAACAACTGTAATTATAATCATTATTAATACAAATATTCAACAATAAATATTATTGGTTCAATTTATTTTTTTCGTGATGTTTAGTTAAAAATAACATATATTCTTAAGTTTCCTGGCAAATGAAGAATATTCTTAATAAAATGAAATTAAAACTACTTTGGAAACTGAATGTACAAAAAGAATAAGTTGAATAAGAAAGAAGATGATGGTGATGATGAGGAGGATGGAAAGAAATATGTGACCCAGTGAGGCGTGTGCGTTTGACCTAGAAACATAAATGTTTGTGTACGGTACGACTGTACGAGGTACGAGGAAGAGAGTTGAGTACCAAGAGAGCAAGGTCGAATTCTTTATTCGATTCTTGATTTCTTTTACGCCGGCCGGGCTCTTCTTCTTCTTCTTCGCTGCCGAGCGGACCTCTTTCGGTGTGTTGAATAATTCCTTACAAATCCCATTCGCTCTGCTGATTAATATTGCTAATTTGTGAAAGTCATTCATTTTATACGAATCATCCTCATTCAAGTGGAAGAAATTGATTAAAAGGATGTCTAAATACTTTTCATTTTGTATTAAAAAAAAGCATAAGCTTATATTCTCTCAAAATCAAATTGTTTTGAATTTAATTTATTCATGTTTTTATGATTTAATAAAGAAAACACTTGGTTAAATTTCACTAATATTTTGGTTTTTTATTCCAACTAGTTTCGACCCCTCGAGACACTCCTTGAGAATGACTCAAAGTCGAAACTAGTTGGAATAAAAAACCAAAATATTAGTGAAATTTAACCAAGTGTTTTCTTTATTAAATCATAGTTAAATATGTTTCACCACGTGAAAGATGACAAACTTGTTCAAGATATTCATGTTTTTAATTTATTTGAAATTATTAAATTTTCTGTAGGTTTTGAAAACCTGAGAAAATCTTGTTGATTGTTGAGGATGTTTTTAATAAAATAAAGTGCTAAGTATTTCTAACTTCACAATATTTCAGCGTTTCGTACGCGTGGCGCATGAAGTAAAATTTCGAGTTTAGAAAAGCCCCCGTGAAAATTTGTCGAGGGTCGCTGCGCGACCCTCGACAAATTTTCTACGCTGGGGCTTTTCTAAACTCGAAATTTTACTTCATGCTTAGTCCGGGAGTGGACGACACTCGTTTAGTTTTAATTTTTTGTTTTAATTTTACAGAAGGTTGTAAAATTAAAACTAAACGAGTGTCGTCCACTCCCGGACTAAGCATGAAGTAAAATTTGGAGTTTAGAAAAGCCCCAGCGTAGAAAATTTGTCGAGGGTCGCGCCAGCGACCCTCGACAAATTTTCACGGGGGCTTTTCTAAACTCGAAATTTTACTTCATGCGCCACGCGTACGAAACGCTGAAATATTGTGAAGTTAGAAATACTCAGCACTTTATTTTCTGGATTATTTCGGTCTGAGGTCTCTAGAAAAACGTAGAGTTTACTTTTCGCTTTGCTTTTCTTATAAAATATTGAATAATCAAAATTGTTGTTCTTCAATTTTATCATCTTTATCTCTAAATATTCCTCAGCAATCGGTAAGACAGCATAAATTGTTTGCTACGAGGTTCCACGGTACATCACAAATGTAAATACATTTTATAATTTTATAAACGTGTTTGAAGTTTCTCTAAAAATATTTAAACTAGATTGTTTAAAAGCGATCGATAATACGTGAACATACGTAAAGATATGTACCATAATCTTAGGTGTATATTTATATTTATATTTAGGTTATTGTGTTAATATAGTGCAAGTTGTTTTTTTCTTTTTAAATAATACTTTGTAACTATTTTGTAACAATTTAAATGGTTTCCGTAATAAAGAATTATTATTAAATTGTCGTTTTCGGCAAATCACGAGAAAAATGTCGATTTACGTCAAAAGTGTGTTTTTTTTTCAATGAAGATATTTACAAGATTATTTTTATTTACCGGAAGTCAGTCAACACCAATTTCTTTATTTTAAATAGAATGCTATATTTTTTATTTTGAATTTTTAAAATGTTAAAATTTTCGCGATTTTTCTACACTTTTCTTAATTTTTATGAATTTCCACGATTTTGGTTAATTTTCAAAAAATCGACCGTTTTTTCGTGAATTTTCAACGTTTTAGCCAATTTTAAAAATCTAAACGTTTTCGTAAATTTGTGAGATATCTTGATGACATTTTGTGTGGATAATAAGCATAGATTGTTCTTTAAAAATATGCAAAAATCCAAAAATACCCTTTTTTTAGTTTTTAAATTATTTTGAATAAATCGTCGAATGTGTGTAATTTTAATGAAATTTTTCAGAACTAAAGTTTTAAACGATTATAACTTCTAAATTTTTAGAGATATATACATGAAATTTTTTGAGGATATTCAGCATATATCGTTCTTTTAAAATATAAAATAATCCGAAAATACCCTATCAATAGTTTTTGAGTTATTTCGAATTTAACGTCGCTAATCTGTAATTTCTATAAAATTTTTCATAACTAAAGTTTTAAACAATTATAACTTCTAAATTTTTAGAGATATATACATGATTTTTTTTAAGGATATTCAGCATATATCGTTCTTTTAAAATATAAAATAATCCGAAAATACCCTATCAATAGTTTTTGAGTTATTTCGAATTTAACGTCGCTAATCTGTAATTTCTATAAAATTTTTCAGAACTGAAGTTTTAAACAATTATAACTTCTATATTTTTAAAGATACATACATGAAATTTTTTAAGGATATTCAGCATATATCGTTCTTTTAAAATATAAAATAATCCGAAAATACCCTATCAATAGTTTTTGAGTTATTTCGAATTTAACGTCGCTAATCTGTAATTTCTATAAAATTTTTCAGAACTGAAGTTTTAAACAATTATAACTTCTATATTTTTAAAGATACATACATGAAATTTTTTAAGGATATTCAGCATATATCGTTCTTTTAAAATATAAAATAATCCAAAAATACCCTATCAATAGTTTTTGAGTTATTTCGAATTTAACGTCGCTAATCTGTAATTTCTATAAAATTTTTCATAACTAAAGTTTTAAACAATTATAACTTCTAAATTTTTAGAGATATATACATGATTTTTTTTAAGGATATTCAGCATATATCGTTCTTTTAAAATATAAAATAATCCGAAAATACCCTATCAATAGTTTTTGAGTTATTTCGAATTTAGCGTCGCTAATCTGTAATTTCTATAAAATTTTTCAGAACTGAAGTTTTAAACAATTATAACTTCTATATTTTTAAAGATACATACATGAAATTTTTTAAGGATATTCAGCATATATCGTTCTTTTAAAATATAAAATAATCCGAAAATACCCTATCAATAGTTTTTGAGTTATTTCGAATTTAACGTCGCTAATCTGTAATTTCTATAAAATTTTTCAGAACTGAAGTTTTAAACAATTATAACTTCTATATTTTTAAAGATACATACATGAAATTTTTTAAGGATATTCAGCATATATCGTTCTTTTAAAATATAAAATAATCCGAAAATACCCTATCAATAGTTTTTGAGTTATTTCGAATTTAACGTCGCTAATCTGTAATTTCTATAAAATTTTTCATAACTAAAGTTTTAAACAATTATAACTTCTAAATTTTTAGAGATATATACATAATTTTTTTTAAGGATATTCAGCATATATCGTTCTTTTAAAATATAAAATAATCCGAAAATACCCTATCAATAGTTTTTGAGTTATTTCGAATTTAACGTCGCTAATCTGTAATTTCTATAAAATTTTTCAGAACTGAAGTTTTAAACAATTATAACTTCTATATTTTTAAAGATACATACATAAAATTTTTTAAGGATATTCAGCATATATCGTTCTTTTAAAATATAAAATAATTCAAAAATACCCTATCAATAGTTTTTGAGTTATTTCGAATTTAACGTCGCTAATCTGTAATTTCTATAAAATTTTTCATAACTAAAGTTTTAAACAATTATAACTTCTAAATTTTTAGAGATATATACATAATTTTTTTTAAGGATATTCAGCATATATCGTTCTTTTAAAATATAAAATAATTCAAAAATACCCTATCAATAGTTTTTGAGTTATTTCGAATTTAACGTCGCTAATCTGTAATTTCTATAAAATTTTTCAGAACTGAAGTTTTAAACAATCATAACTTCTATATTTTTAAAGATACATACATGAAATTTTTTAAGGATATTCAGCATATATCGTTCTTTTAAAATATAAAATAATCCAAAAATACCCTATCAATAGTTTTTGAGTTATTTCGAATTTAACGTCGCTAATCTGTAATTTCTATAAAATTTTTCAGAACTGAAGTTTTAAACAATTATAACTTCTATATTTTTAAAGATACATACATAAAATTTTTTAAGGATATTCAGCATATATCGTTCTTTTAAAATATAAAATAATTCAAAAATACCCTATCAATAGTTTTTGAGTTATTTCGAATTTAACGTCGCTAATCTGTAATTTCTATAAAATTTTTCATAACTAAAGTTTTAAACAATTATAACTTCTAAATTTTTAGAGATATATACATGAAATTTTTTAAGGATATTCAGCATATATCGTTCTTTTAAAATATAAAATAATCCGAAAATACCCTATCAATAGTTTTTGAGTTATTTCGAATTTAACGTCGCTAATCTGTAATTTCTATAAAATTTTTCAGAACTGAAGTTTTAAACAATTATAACTTCTATATTTTTAAAGATACATACATAAAATTTTTTAAGGATATTCAGCATATATCGTTCTTTTAAAATATAAAATAATTCAAAAATACCCTATCAATAGTTTTTGAGTTATTTCGAATTTAACGTCGCTAATCTGTAATTTCTATAAAATTTTTCATAACTAAAGTTTTAAACAATTATAACTTCTAAATTTTTAGAGATATATACATGAAATTTTTTAAGGATATTCAGCATATATCGTTCTTTTAAAATATAAAATAATCCGAAAATACCCTATCAATAGTTTTTGAGTTATTTCGAATTTAACGTCGCTAATCTGTAATTTCTATAAAATTTTTCAGAACTGAAGTTTTAAACAATTATAACTTCTATATTTTTAAAGATACATACATAAAATTTTTTAAGGATATTCAGCATATATCGTTCTTTTAAAATATAAAATAATTCAAAAATACCCTATCAATAGTTTTTGAGTTATTTCGAATTTAACGTCGCTAATCTGTAATTTCTATAAAATTTTTCATAACTAAAGTTTTAAACAATTATAACTTCTAAATTTTTAGAGATATATACATAATTTTTTTTAAGGATATTCAGCATATATCGTTCTTTTAAAATATAAAATAATTCAAAAATACCCTATCAATAGTTTTTGAGTTATTTCGAATTTAACGTCGCTAATCTGTAATTTCTATAAAATTTTTCAGAACTGAAGTTTTAAACAATCATAACTTCTATATTTTTAAAGATACATACATGAAATTTTTTAAGGATATTCAGCATATATCGTTCTTTTAAAATATAAAATAATCCAAAAATACCCTATCAATAGTTTTTGAGTTATTTCGAATTTAACGTCGCTAATCTGTAATTTCTATAAAATTTTTCATAACTAAAGTTTTAAACAATTATAACTTCTTAATTTTTAGAGATATATACATAATTTTTTTTAAGGATATTCAGCATATATCGTTCTTTTAAAATATAAAATAATCCGAAAATACCCTATCAATAGTTTTTGAGTTATTTCGAATTTAACGTCGCTAATTTGTAATTTCTATAAAATTTTTCAGAATTGAAGTTTTAAAGAATTATAACTTCTATATTTTTAAAGATACATACATGAAGTTTTTTAAAGATATTCAGCATATATCGTTCTTTTAAAATATAAAATAATCCGAAAATACCCTATCAATAGTTTTTGAGTTATTTCGAATTTAACGTCGCTAATCTGTAATTTCTATAAAATTTTAAACAATTATAGCTTCTATATTTTTAAAGATACATACATGAAATTTTTTTGAGGATATTCAGCATATATCGTTCTATTAAAATATGAAATAATCCAAAAATACCTTATCAATAGTTTTTGAGTTATTTCAAATTTAACGTCGCTAATCTGTAATTTCAATAAAATTTTTCAGAACTAATGTTTTAAACAATTATAACTTCTATATTTTTAAAGATATATACATGAAATTTTTTGAGGATATTCAGCATATATCGTTCTATTAAAATATGAAATAATCCAAAAATACCCTATCAATAGTTTTTGAGTTATTTCGAATTTAACGTCGCTAATCTGTAATTTCAATGACATTTTTCAGAACTAAAGTTTTAAGCAATTATAACTTCTATATTTTTAAAGATATATACATGAAATTTTTTAAGGATATTCAGCATATATCGTTCTTTTAAAATATGAAATAATCCAAAAATACCCTATCAATAGTTTTTGAGTTATTTCGAATTTAACGTCGCTAATCTGTAATTTCAATGACATTTTTCAGAACTGAAGTTTTAAACAATTATAACTTCTATATTTTTAAAAATATATACATGACATTATTTAAGGATATTCAGCATATATTGTTCTATTAAAATATAAAATTATCTAAAAATACCCTATCAATAGTTTTTGAGTTATTTCAAATTTAACGTCGCTAATCTGTAATTTCAATGAAATTTTTCAGAACTAAAGTTTTAAACGATTACAACTTCTGAAATTTTTAAGACATCTACATCAAATTTGTCGAGGATGTTTAGCGTATATTATTCTTTTAAATTATGCAATAATCTAAAAATATCGCATCGATAGTTTTTGAGTTATTTCTAATTAAGCGTCAAATATGCGTAATTTTAATGCAATTTCTCAAAAGTAAAGTTTCAAGAAAACATAACTCCTAAAACATTCGTGATATCTTCATAAAATTTTGTGTGGATATTAAACATAGATTGTTCTTTTCAAATATGTAAAACCCTAAAATACCCTATTCATAGTTTTCGAGTTATTTTGAATAAAACGTCGAATGCGTGTAATTTTAATGAAATTTTCCTAGAACTAAAGTTTTAAACAATTATAACTTCTAAAGTTTTAGAGATATATACATGAAATTTTTTTAGGATATTCAGCATATGTCGTTCTTTTAAAATATAAAATAATCTAAAAATACCCTATCGATAGTTTTTGAGTTATTTCGAATTTAACGTCGCTAATCTGTAATTTCAATGAAATTTTTCAGAACTAAAGTTTTAAACAATTACAACTTCTGAAATGTTTAAGATATCTACATCAAATTTGTTGAAGATGTTTAGCGTATATTATTCTTTTAAAATATGCAATAATCTAAAAATACCGCATCGATAGTTTTTGAGTTATTTCTAATTAAGCGTCAAATATGCGTAATTTTAATGCAATTTCTCAAAAGTAAAGTTTCAAGAAAACATAACTCCTAAAATATTCGTGATATTTTTATAAAATTTTGTGTGGACATTAAACATAGATTGTTCTTTCCAAATATGTAAAAACCCTAAAATACCCTATTTATATTTTTCGAGTTATTTTAAATAAAACGTCGAATGTTAATGAAATTTTCCTAGAACTAAAGTTTGAAACAATTATAACTTCTAAATTTTTAGAGATATATACATGAAATTTTTTGAGGATATTCAGCATATATCGTTCTTTTAAAATATAAAATAATCTAAAAATACCCTATCGATACTTTTTAAGTTATTTCGAATTTAACGTCGCATGTCTGTAATTTCAATGACATTTCTTAGAACTAAAATTTTAAACGATCATAACTTCTAAAATTTTTAAGATACTACATTTTTTAAGGGTATTTCGTTAATTTTCAAAATTCCGACGGTTTTCAAATTTACGAAAACCGTGGGAATTTTGAAAATTAACGAAATACCCTCAAAAAGTGTCATATCAGAAAATTAATTAATTTTAATTCGTTTTTATATAACAGAAAATGTTAGAAGTTGTGATTCTTAATTTTTAAAATGTTAAATTTTGGCGATTTTAAAATGTTCCCGAATTTCCTACACTTTCGTTAATGTTTATGAATTTCCGCGATTTTGGTTAATTTTCAAAATCTCGACCAATTTTTGTAAATTTTCAACGTTTTCGTCAATTTTAACAGTCTAAACGCTTTTCGTAAATTTATTTAGTTTTATTTATTTATTTATTCACGGTACAAACCATTTTTAACAATATTTAACATAAAACAAATTCTTAAGTAAATAAAATTAATTCAATCTGTATTCTAAAAAAAAATAATAAATTTCAAAGATGAACAAAAAAAATAAATTTCCAAGATTGCCGTTAATTTTCAAAATTTTTAAATCTAGCCGTCTATCATAAATATTTCAAGATTTTCGTAAATCTTTAAAATTGAGAATTTTCAAGGTTTAATTGAAAATACGATATTTTATAAAATAATTAATTAATTCATTTATTTACGGAAATCTCCTTTCTACAAAAATTGTAAGCATTTACATAAATCATCATAAACATCAATAATAATAATAATAATAATAATATTTATTCACGGATCAACCATTTTACAGCAACGTACATGTAATATAAAATATAGGTACAGTAATTTAAAGATAACAATAATAAAAGCCATGCAAATACCATAAAGAAATGACAAAAACATGTATAAATTGTATACATCTAGCTACAAAAAATATAACACATTAAAATCACAAATAATGCTTTTTAAAGCGTTCTTTTTCAATTTTTTTTGTGCTTAGAAATCCGAGCTCTACTGATTAACGTTCTAAGTCTTCAATACATATAAAATTAAACATAACAGCCTGAGATATTCAACTCGGATGTCCATTAACATTAATCCACACGCACCGCACGAAACTTTCTCTTCGCATCTCATCCTCAAGAACTTCCCATTTCTCGATTCTGAAGATAAAACTCGACCTCGAAATGAATCCTTCCTCCTTCTCGTTAATCAGGAAAGTTAAAGCACAGCTTATTATATATTTAATGATTATGCTTTTCCAACTTTAAATATATGGATACTATTCTTGGTATCGTACCGTATGATGCCGCATTCTTGGTGCGGTCGTGTCGTCGTCGTCGTCTTTTGGAACATCCGGACTAGAAAGTGTCCAGTTTTCCAATCCGAGTGCCACTTTACTTATTCACACTCGGCGTATGCGTCTTTCGTATCTGTGCTATGCTAACTGTATACAAATCATACAAATCGACACTGAAATATTTATTCGGCATTTTATTACACGTCCGTCTGACTTTCTGTGTGCTCATTTTTACTTTTTTTCCCTCTTTTACCAAACAGAATTTAAAAATTCTTAAATTAATAGATTATTTCACTCAAAGCATTGAGAAACAATAAAATTGACCGAATTTACAGCACGCGACATATTTCAATAAATGCGAAAACTGCGTAATTCGCGTCTATTTATTAAAACTTTCATGGTCATCACGTGTAGACCGTAAAAGTTTTAACAAATGGAAAAACTCTCCTTCTGTTTTTAATTTATCCTTTAATATTATGTACGATCATAGAAACTCAACTCACAAAAATATCAAAATAAAACGTCAATAATATTAAAGGACAAATTAAAAACACTTGGTTTGTTCCACTCTTGATAATGCCGTAAAAAGCGAAACTTGTCTAGTGAATAGTGAAACAAAGCAAGTGTTTTTAATTTATCCTTTAATATTGTTTCAAAATGTTTCACCAAGTGATAAATGAGAAAGTTATTCAAGAAATAAAAAGTCAAATGTTATTCGTAAAACGAACGCTGTCTGTTTTACGAATAAAATTAATTAGAGACATCTTAACTCGGATTTTGTGGCGTGGAGAGCTATCAAGCGCGTCCCCAGGTGGCGGATAGGGGATCGGCCATATCGACCCAGTTGAAATGGCTAGTGGTAGCTACAGGGATCACTCCAGGCCTAACATCCTGCGTGGTGGTACCGAAGGCTATCGCCGCGGACCAACTCCCCTCATCCCGGCTGTCGTATCGTGGCTAAGGGATTGCACTGAGGTTAACGATGCCGAGGTCCACATACTGCCTGGCAGTGTGCCCTCGTAATACCATTCAATCTCTGCTGACGTGGTCATGTCTCGAGGGCAGAGATTGAGGGGGGTCGTGGCTTAACCGCCTGGACCAAGAGGAGGACACCTCAATAAAATCCTAAATCTTAAGGTAGGGGACTGGGCCGATAAGATGCGTGGCTAGATAGAAGACTAGTCTTTACCGGTCCCAACCTCCAGGGAGATGGCGCCCCCTGGTTGCAACTAGCCTTCTCGTAGCATGCGGGACTCTGTTACGGGTGACCTGTTACTTCCCTGGCTTCTCGTGGGACCAAATATGAGAACAAATAAGGAAAACAAAAAAGAAGGGGATACTACGCCCCCCCCCCACGGATGTCACCGACATCCCTAAAAATCTGGAGCAGGCTGAGAGGCCTGGCCAGAACACAGAGGATCAATCCTCAACTAAGGGATTTCAATATCCCAAGTTAGGTGGTGCGGCAAAGAAGAGGTATAGATTCCTCCTGCGACAAGGGGTTACCATGGAGGAGGCCCGAGCACAAGCCGTAACTCCCCTTAATCCTCCCAACTCCAAAGAAGCGGGCCACAACAAAAGGCCCAGGTCCGATGGCAGTACCCCGGAGAAAAAAGCTCCAACTAAGAGGGTGAAGGCGGGGGAAAGACCTTCCGGCAATCAGACCGCAAAGGCTGAGGCTGGAGGCTCCAGACCTCGCACCTCTCCCTCTGCTGCTTCCTCCTCGGGAGCAGCAAAAAAACGGGCAGAGGCTACCAAATCAAGGCCTCCCCGTAAATCAACTGAAGGCGAAGGTCCGAAGCCTTCCTTCAGTCAGGCAGCAGGGAGCATACGGGTAGGTATAATGCCTAGTGAGTTCCCTGAGGCGTTAGCTGATGAAAATGTTTCAGGAAGCAATCCTGGATAAAATTGTGGAGCTAAAGGAAGGGGACATTCGCCCAAAATTCCTAAGCTCCAACAATCGACCAGGATGGCTTATGTTGGTATGCGCGGATAAGGCCACTGCAGACTGGCTAAAGTCCGTCGTGCCAGCACTAAAACCGTGGGATGGCGCCTTGCTGAAGTATGTGGAAGAAAAAGATTTTCCACATACGGATATAGTAATTGGCTACTTCCCATCGAGCGCAGGATACTCCAATGAGAGGATACTGCAGCTTTTAGAGGCCCAAAACAGCCTCAAAGCCTCACAAAGCTGGAGGGTGCTAAGGAGAACCTCCAATGGCCCCACAGTAGAACTCGCCCTATCAGTGGACAGCATATCGTCGGCAAGCCTCAAAGAGGCTGCATATAGGGTGAGCTACAAATTCGGCCACATTCAATTAAGGCCGAAAAGGACCACGGGGGCAGATAAGACAGCCCCACAAAATGGGTCCGAAAAAGCGGATGCTCCAGAAATCATGGAGCTGGAGAACGCTCCAGAAACCATGGAGCTAGAGAAAAGGACGGACGAGATGCCCTACTCACCAGCTTCCGCACCCAATGCCGAGAAGGAGGTTGGACCGGCAAAAAACAATCAGCCGGACAGCCCATCCGTAGCAGGATCGGAGAAACTGGCCCCAGGGGAAAAGGAACACTGAGTCTTGCCCCCGGAAAGCCAAAATGACCCGATCACCTCAAAAACTAACTTGCGTCCAAATAAACCTCCACCGTGCTAAAGCGGCCTCGGGCGTACTTTCAAGGAGGTTTATTAAGGAGCAGTTAGACATAGGGCTCATTCAAGAGCCCTGGACCAGAAGAGGCCAAATTATGGGACTCCAATCCAAAAACTGTAAGTTGATCTATAGCACCTTACACAATAACGTTAGGGCCGCTTTGTTATTCAAAGCCGGCACTAACTACATTCCTGTTCCAGAATTCTTCACGAGAGATCGGGTCACACCACAAATTATGTATATTACTTTGAAATAAAGATATATTATTATTATTATTATTATTAAATTAGAGTCACTAAGGGGACGAGCAAGAGGACAATCATTATAGCCTCGGCCTACTTCCCGGGTGACTCCACATCCCCTACACCAGAAGAGGTCAAACGCCTCATCACCTGGAGCAGGAAGGAAAACAAACACCTGGTCCTGGGCTGCGACGCCAACGCGCACCACACTGTATGGGGCAGTACGGACACCAACAGAAGAGGTGAGTTCCTGCTAGACTATGTTGTAGGTGAAAACTTAGATATAGTCAATAAGGGCAATAAACCTACTTTTATCACATCAGTTAGAAAGGAGGTATTAGACATCTCCCTAGCTGATAATTACATAAGCCAGTACATACAAAACTGGCACGTCTCAGATTACGTCTCACTATCAGACCATCAGCATATACGGTTTGACATCGATAGTGGTAATAACCACATCAATGGATTCAGAAATCCCAAAAATACCGATTGGGAGGCCTACCAAGAGCGCCTTACGTCGGAACTTGCGGGACCACTGAATCCTATTGAAACAGTCGAGCAGCTAGAAGCAGCATCGACACAATTACAAGATGTAATCAACATCGCTTACGAAAGTAGTTGTCCACTAAAGCAAAGGGCTGTTGTTAGAGAAGTGCCCTGGTGGAACAGCGAACTCGCGAGCCTAAAGGCCAAAACTAGGCGTACTTTTAATAGGGCTAAAGCCTCTGGACAGTGGGAGGAGTACAGAAAGGCCCTTACCGAGTACAACAAAGAACTGAGAAAATCCAAAAGGAAAACTTGGAGGACTTTCTGCGAGGGGATAGATGATCTACCTCCCGCACAACGCCTCCAAAAAGTCCTTGCAAAGGATCACACGAACGGTATTGGACTACTAAAAAAGTCCAACGGTGAATACACTGGAACCCTAGAAGAAAGTCTAAGAGTACTCCTAGAAGCTCACTTTCCTGGGTCCCAGGCAATTAACAGTGAAGACTTACCTGCCATCGGCTTTGAGGTAGAAGAACGCCCTACCAGAGAAAGCAAAAAACTGGCAACAAAGATCTTCACTCCAAGCATAATAACATGGGCGATCAACGGCTTCAAGCCGTTCAAATCCGCGGGGGCAGATGGCATCTTTCCAGCCCTTTTGCAAAGGGCAGGGGAGGAGTTATTACCACGTCTCACGCAAATTTTCAGAGCTAGCTACTCTCTTGGGTATATCCCCAAGCAGTGGAGGGAGGTGGCGGTGGTGTTTATACCAAAGGCTGGCAAACGCCAAATTGACGAGCCTAAGTCATATCGCCCTATAAGCCTCACCTCCTTTCTCCTAAAATCAATGGAGAAAATCATTGATAGAAATATGAGAGGGAAAGCTCTTCAGTCGTTTCCCCTTCACAAACACCAATTTGCCTATCAAGCAGGCAAATCAACAACAAATGCCCTTCACACACTAACAAGTGTAATAGAGAAGAGCATCGCAAGCAAAGAAGTGGCTCTATGCGCATTCTTGGACATCGAAGGTGCATTTGACAACACCTCCTATGAATCCATAGACACGGCCACCAAATCAAGAGGAATTGATGCCTCCACATCCAAATGGATCCATGCTATGCTCAAAGGTCGTAGGATCACACTGTCCATTGGCGATGAGTCGGCAACTGTATTCGCAGTAAAGGGGTGCCCACAAGGCGGGGTTCTATCGCCCCTGCTGTGGTCACTAGTTGTCGATGAGCTAATATCGGTGTTATCCAACGACGGTTTTGACGTACAAGGCTATGCTGACGACATCGTCATCATAGTTAGGGGAAAGCATGACGATACGGTGTCCAACCGCATGCAGTCAGCCCTTCGGAAAGTAAGTACATGGTGCGTGCAGAAGGGGCTCACTATCAATCCCAACAAGACTGTAATTGTCCCATTTACAGGTCGTAGAAAATTAAATCTTAAGGCACTAACCATGAATGGGACACTCATTGGGCTTTCCAACACAGTTAAATATCTCGGCCTCACCTTTGACCAGAGGCTAAACTGGAAAACCCATGTGGATAACATCACTGCCAAAGCAGTAAGGGCAATATGGGCTTGCCGCAGGCTATTTGGCAAACGATGGGGTTTACACCCCAAGATGATATACTGGCTTTTCATTACGGTGATAAGACCAATAATCACCTATGGTTCCGTTGTCTGGTGGACGAAGACAACGGAGATCACAACCCAAGCAAGGCTCAGCAAGGTTCAACGGCTGGCATGTTTGGGCATCACAGGGGCTATGAACACCTGCCCCACTGGAGCAATGGAGGCTATGCTAAATCTCACACCTCTGCATCTGCACGTGAAAAGGGAAGCAGCACTAGACGCATTAACAATAATCCAGACAGACACACCAAAATATGGATACCTTAACGGGCACCTAAAAATTCTCAACACTGTGTGTGAAAGAGCGATATACATGCCCAAAGACTCCATGTCAACTGACTACGACTTCGACACAACGATTGAAGTGGCCATCCATGGCCGCCATGATGTTGGAGCGAGGGTCAAGCAGTTACAAGGCTCCTCGATAGTTTGGTTCACTGACGGATCCAAAACTGAAAACGGAGTCGGAATCGGTATCACTGGCCCTCGATGCGAGTTATCAAAGGCCTTGGGACGATCCCCATCGATATTTCAGGCAGAAATCGAGGCCCTGAACACATGCGCCCACATATGTTTAGACAGGGGATACAACAAACAGAGGGTTTGCATCTGCTCAGACAGTCAAGCTGCATTAAAGGCAATAAAATCGCCTACATGCAAGTCTAAATCTGTCTGGGAGTGCAAGCTATCCCTAAAGCAGCTGGCTAGGAACAACAGAGTCAAACTGGTCTGGGTTCCGGGACACGCAGGGATCAAAGGCAATGAAATTGCCGACAGCCTTGCCAAGGAAGGGTCCAAGACTCCATTTGTCGGACCAGAACCTTACAGTGGAATAACTAAAGTCCGCATCAAGGGGATGATCCGGGAATTGGAAGATGCTGCCAAAAGTGCTCACCTGAGAAACACACCTGGTCTGCGGCAGGCGAAAAGGTTCATCGCCTTCTCTGCCGTAAGAGCCGGACAGTTTCTCAGGTTAAGCAAGGGCAACCTAAGGCTCATAACCGGCCTTCTAACTGAACACTGTCCTCTGAAGTACCACCTCACCAAGATGGGTCAGACAACTGATGCCAACTGCAGGTTCTGCAACGAGGCACAAGAAACAGCAGAGCACCTACTTTGTGAATGCCCTGTCCTTGTCCCTTCAAAGAGGGAACTACCTGTCATCGGCCACTTTAAACACCGAGGAACTGGTACACATTAACCCTCAAGTTATAGTAGACTTCATAAGAAGTCTAGACATTGAGGGACTCAAGTAGGTCAGGGATAGTTACAAAAGATCTTTTAGGTCGAGGTAACTTCGAAAGGCCCAGAGGCCACAGGACCCACCGACCCCATACCATACCATACCATCGTGTGAAATGTACCTTACCTTACCTCTTTCGAAGAATATTAAAGTTTTGTTGTATTTCTCATCACAATTTCTTTGATTCCTCAATTATGCATTTCGATTAAACATGTACGCTATCCTAATCTATGTGCTGCTTTTTCTTGTACAAAATAAAACTACAAATTATTAACTTATTATAATCATCTTTATTTGTATTATATTTTATAAAAAGAATCATAATAATAATAATAATAATATCCAAAATTAAATGACTAGGACAGATATATTCTTATACGTGTTCAATATAATCAATATACAATATAATTAGATAATATTTTCAATATACAATATCCTCTAAAAAGCCCCTGATTTTTTATTTTTATTTCATCTCCATTTCAATACAATCGTAACGTAGGTATCTATACACTTAAAATCATAAATATTCATAGACTAAAGAGATTAAAATAAAACAAAAATTGCACCTACTAGACTCATAATTCAGTAAGTGTAATTAGAGCTCGGAAAATTAGCAAGATTGCAAATAATTTAAAAATGATTAGTTCTGTCCCGTTTTCATTTGGAATACCAAAGTAAAGGTACTAGGAAACAGGATTTTGCAAAAAGTTTTTTTTTCAGACCCTTTTTTCAAAATAACCGATTTAACGTTAACGGTTTAGCTAATTTTCGTTTTTGCAACCCTTTAAAAATCCAAGTTCTATACAATAAAATTAAAAACTACAAAACAAGGTTAACGTAAGGTTAATAAAATTCGACTAATTAAATACCACAGTATTTACGGATAATTAATGGAGAGGATATTTTCTCTATTTCTCTTTTTCTCTCTCTCTCTCTCTCCATTGATTAATAATAATTATATATATATATATATATATATATATTTATTTTTAGGTTTTCGCGAGCAAAATATAACTTGCTTGAGTTTTTTGGGCTGCTTTCTCGCGTTGAGAAAGCAGCCCAAAAAACTCAAGCAAGCTATATATATATATATATATATATATATATATATATAATCAGTATTCCCTTTTACAATATGGTGTCGGGTTTAATAATTATAATAAATCATATTCATTTCTTGTAGATGGATAAATAAAGAAAGATAAAGAAAGAGAGCTTCGCAAGAAGATTAATCACAAGTGTTTTATAAAAAAATAGTATAACAAAGATTATCGTTATTATACTTAAAAAAGGGAATGATTGTTCAAGAATTGAGTTGATTTAAGAAAATGGCATAATCGAGTAAGAATCGCTTTTAATATATAACCTCTTTCTGTGGTAGTATTGAGGCCCAAAAATGTTGAACTCGAGTTCAAGCTGAACGTTCAAGATGACAGTTCCTATTGTTCTAGTGCCACTTTGAACCCAAGTTCAGAGTTGAACTAGTTCAACGTGTTTGGTGACCCTAATTGCTTTCGGTTTAATCTCTTTCCGTGCTAGTATTAACCTGTAACGCAATATTTAGAAAAATGAGGGTGGTAAAGTTGTTTAAATATTCGCTATTGTCTCTCCGACCCCACTGTACAGCAGCGACGGCTCGCAGCCTAACTTCAGGGTCGGCCAGAGAGCCAAGGTAATACGTATCCGTTATTGAAAGGTGACTTTGTTGTATTTATAAAGCGCAATCCCAACCTCAAACTTTGTGTGCCTTGGTGCTGTGGCCGACCCTGAAGTTAGGCTGCGAGCCGTCGCTGCAGTACAGTGGGGTTGGAGAGACACTAGCGAATATTTAAACAACTTTACCACCCTCATTTTTCTAAATATTGCGTTAACCGGGAGCGCACCCAAGGGGGTGGCTCGCAGGCTGGAGCCTCCCACCCAAAGATTAACTTAACTGTAGTATTCCGACGTATATATGATCATAATTATTTATATTTATCTTTTAATTCAATATTTTATTCATACATGTTATTTATTGCTTTAATGTTGTTAATTTCAATTGTAAAAAAGGTGAATTCCGTAAATAAAGAATAATAATAATAATAATAATATGTAGGTTTAAATGCGAAAGCCGCCCGAGGTAAGCCTCTCCTTAAAAAAAATTTCTGGGTGCACGCCTAGCATTAACCTTATATCTACTTTCTAGTGTCTATTTTTAACACGCAGGTGGATTCGCAGTGCTCTCTTTGTTTAGTATGGAATTCCTCCGTGACTGACATTTTTCAATTTTTCTGTCAAAGACAGCTCAATTTAACTCTTTACAGTTTTACATCGTATGCACAATCATTTATTGATTTGTAGCATCATTGGTTTGCCTAGACCACATCGGACTTCCCCTCTTTGTTTAGTAATCGAAGTTATTTCGCATCGAATTTCTGACAGTCCACTGCGAGCCGGTTACGGGTTAAATCGTTGCTTCAACCACAAATTGAACAATCAACCCCTTGAATTACATAGCCTTATAATTAATTGTTTATTTATAACTAACGCGTTTCACAGTAAAATCTAAAGTTAACGGACTTATGAAATATTTCAATAATAAACGCTTTTACCCGAAAACAAAAGTAATCTATCTACAAGTTGAGTTATCGACACTTAAGGTAGGCAGTTTCCCAAAATGAATCGGTTTTTTGCTAAGCTTTAGCTCAAACGTACACAACAAATTTATTCATGATCGAAATTGTTTGAATTTCTCAGGATTTGCTTAGAAAGACTTATTTTTTATTAGCCTGTAGAGAAAACAAAAAAAAATCTGACTTAAATTAAAGTTATCAGCGCTTCAAGTTGGTAGTTCACCAAAATAAATAGATTTTTTGTTAGGCTTGAGCTCAAACGTTCATAACAAATTTATTGATTGTCAAAATTGTTTCAACGTCTCAAGATTTACTTAATAATAATTATTTTTGGTTAGCCTCCAGAGAAAACAAAAGAAATCTGTTTAAAATTTAAGTTATCAACTATTTAAGTTGGCGGTTCCCCAAAATAAATCGATGTTTTGTTAGGCTTTAGCTCAAACGTTCACAACGAATTTATTTATAGTCGAAATTGTTTCAACATCTCCAGATTTACTTAAAAATAATCACTTTTGATTAGCCTTCAGAGAAAACAAAACAAAACTGTCTGAAAGTTGAGTTATCGACACTTAAAGTGGGCAGTTTGACAAAATAAATCGATTTTTTGTTAAGCTTTAGCTCAAACGTACACAACAAATTTATTCATGATCGAAATTGTTTGAATTTCTCAGGATTTGCTTAGAAAGACTTATTTTTTATTAGCCTGTAGAGAAAACAAAAAAAATCTGACTTAAATTAAAGTTATCAGCACTTTAAGTTGGTAGTCCACCAAAATAAATAGATTTTTTGTTAGGCTTGAGCTTAAACGTTCATAACAAATTTATTCATGGTCAAAATTGTTTCAGCGTCTCAAGATTTACTTAATAATAATTATTTTTGGTTAGCCTCCAGAGAAAACAAAAGAAATCTGTTTAAAATTTAAGTTAACAACACTTTAAGTTGCCGGTTCCCCAAGATAAATCGATGTTTTGTTAGGCTTTAGCTCAAACGTTCACAACGAATTTATTTATAGTCGAAATTATTTCAAAGTCTCCATATTTACTTAAAAATAATCACTTTTGATTAGCCTTCAGAGAAAACAAAAGAAATCTGTCTGAAAGTTGAGTTATCGACACTTAAAGTGGGCAGTTTGACAAAATAAATCGATTTTTTGTTAAGCTTTAGCTCAAACGTACACAACAAATTTATTCATGATCGAAATTGTTTGAATTTCTCAGGATTTGCTTAGAAAGACTTATTTTTTATTAGCCTGTAGAGAAAACAAAAAAAATCTGACTTAAATTAAAGTTATCAGCACTTCAAGTTGGTAGTTCACCAAAATAAATAGATTTTTTGTTAGGCTTGAGCTCAAACGTTCATAACAAATTTATTCATGGTCAAAATTGTTTCAACATCTCAAGATTTACTTAATAATAATTATTTTTGGTTAGCCTCCAGAGAAAACAAAAGAAATCTGTTTAAAATTTAAGTTATCAACACTTTAAGTTGGCGGTTCCCCAAGATAAATCGATGTTTTGTTAGGCTTTAGCTCAAACGTTCACAACGAATTTATTTATAGTCGAAATTGTTTCAACATTTCCAGATTTACTTAAAAATAATCACTTTTGATTAGCCTTCAGAGAAAACAAAAGAAATCTGTCTGAAAGTTGAGTTATCGACACTTAAAGTAGGCAGTTTGACAAAATAAATCGATTTTTTGTTAGGCTTTAGCTCAAACGTACACAACAAATTTATTCATGATCGAAATTGTTTGAATTTCTCAGGATTTGCTTAGAAAGACTTATTTTTTATTAGCCTGTAGAGAAAACAAAAAAAATCTGACTTAAATTAAAGTTATCAGCGCTTCAAGTTGGTAGTTCACCAAAATAAATAGATTTTTTGTTAGGCTTGAGCTCAAACGTTCATAACAAATTTATCGATGGCCAAAATTGTTTCAACGTCTCAAGATTTACTTAATAATAATTATTTTTGGTTAGCCTCCAGAGAAAACAAAAAAAATCTGTTTAAAATTTAAGTTAACAACTATTTAATTTGGCGGTTCCCCAAAATAAATCGATGTTTTGTTAGGCTTTAGCTCAAACGTTCACAACGAATTTATTTATAGTCGAAATTGTTTCAACATCTCCAGATTTACTTAAAAATAATCACTTTTGATTAGCCTTCAGGGAAAACAAAAGAAATCTGTCTGAAAGTTGAGTTATCGACACTTAAAGTGGGCAGTTTGACAAAATAAATCGATTTTTTGTTAGGCTTTAGCTCAAACGTTCATAACTAATTTATTCATGGTGGAAATTGTTTGAATTTCTCAGGATTTGCTTAGAAAGACTTATTTTTATTAGCCTGTAGAGAAAACAAAAAAAATATGACTTAAATTAAAGTTATCAACACTTCAAGTTGGCAGTTCCCCAAAATAAATACATTTTTTGTTAGACTCTAGCTCAAACGTTTTCCACTCCCAGACTAAGCATGAAGTAAAATTTCGAGTTTAGAAAAGCCCGAAGAATTTGGATTTGGACGCGAAGCGTCCAAATCCAAATTCAGGCTTTTCTAAACTCGAAATTTTACTTCATGCGCCACGCGTATAAAACACTGATTTCAACTGTAGTTCAAAATAAACTGCTTCAGTGGTATTCTAAAGCGGTACATTTTAAACTTTCCGGTTAATCAGTGTTTTAGGGGCGCGGCGCATGAAGTAAAATTTCGAGTCTAGAAAAGCCTAATTTGGCTCGGTCGCTCCGCTTCGCTACGCGCCCGAGCCAAATTTTCAGGCTTTTCTAAACTCGAAATTTTACTTCATGCTCAGTCTGGGAGTGGAAAACACTCGTTTAAAGCTTCAAATTGAACTTGATTTAAAAACAACGAATACAGGAATCGAATACACGAGATGGAGCTAATCTGTCTACAAGTTGAGTTATCGACACTTAAAGTAGGCAGTTTCCCAAAATGAATCGATTTTTTGTTAGGCTTTAGCTCAAACGTACACAACAAATTTATTCATGATCGAAATTGTTAGAATTTTTCAGGATTTGCTTAGAAAGACTTATTTTTTATTAGCCTGTAGAGAAAACAAAAAAAATCTGACTTAAATTAAAGTTATCAGCACTTCAAGTTGGTAGTCCACCAAAATAAATAGATTTTTTGTTAGGCTTGAGCTTAAACGTTCATAACAAATTTATTCATGGTCAAAATTGTTTCAGCGTCTCAAGATTTACTTAATAATAATTATTTTTGGTTAGCCTCCAGAGAAAACAAAAGAAATCTGTTTAAAATTTAAGTTAACAACTATTTAAGTTGGCGGTTCCCCAAGATAAATCGATGTTTTGTTAGGCTTTAGCTCAAACGTTCACAACGAATTTATTTATAGTCGAAATTGTTTCAACATCTCCAGATTTACTTAAAAATAATCACTTTTGATTACCCTTCAGAGAAAACAAAAGAAATCTGTCTGAAAGTTGAGTTATCGACACTTAAAGTGGGCAGTTTGACAAAATAAATCGATTTTTTGTTAGGCTTTAGCTCAAACGTACACAACAAAATTATTCATGATCGAAATTGTTTGAATTTCTCAGGATTTGCTTTGAAAGACTTATTTTTTATTAGCCTGTAGAGAAAACAAAAAAAATCTGACTTAAATTAAAGTTATCAGCGCTTCAAGTTGGTAGTTCACCAAAATAAATAGATTTTTTGTTAGGCTTGAGCTCAAACGTTCATAACAAATTAATCGATGGCCAAAATTGTTTCAACGTCTCAAGATTTACTTAATAATAATTATTTTTGGTTAGCCTCCAGAGAAAACAAAAGAAATCTGTTTAAAATTTAAGTTATCAACACTTTAAGTTGGCGGTTCCCCAAAATAAATCGATGTTTTGTTAGGCTTTAGCTCAAACGTTCACAACGAATTTATTTATAGTTGAAATTATTTCAAAGTCTCCATATTTACTTAAAAATAATCACTTTTGATTAGCCTTCAGAGAAAACAAAAGAAATCTGTCTGAAAGTTGAGTTATCGACACTTAAATTGGGCAGTTTGACAAAATAAATCGATTTTTTGTTAGGCTTTAGCTCAAACGTACACAACAAATTTATTCATGATCGAAATAGTTTGAATTTCTCAGGATTTGCTTAGAAAGACTTATTTTTTATTAGCCTGTTGAGAAAACAAAAAAAATCTGACTTAAATTAAAGTTATTAGCGCTTCAAGTTGGTAGTTCACCAAAATAAATAGATTTTTTGTTAGGCTTGAGCTCAAACGTTCATAACAAATTTATTCATGGTCAAAATTGTTTCAACGTCTTAAGATTTACTTAATAATAATTATTTTTGGTTAGCCTCCAGAGAAAACAAAAGAAATCTGTTTAAAATTAAAGTTAACAACTATTTAAGTTGGCAGTTCCCCAAAATAAATCGATGTTTTGTTAGGCTTTAGCTCAAACGTTCACAACGAATTTATTTATAGTCGAAATTGTTTCAACATCTCCAGATTTACTTAAAAATAATCACTTTTGATTAGCCTTCAGAGAAAACAAAACAAAACTGTTTGAAAGTTGAGTTATCGACACTTAAAGTGGGCAGTTTGACAAAATAAATCGATTTTTTGTTAGGCTTTAGCTCAAACGTACACAACAAATTTATTCATGATCGAAATTGTTTGAATTTCTCAGGATTTGCTTAGAAAGACTTATTTTTTATTAGCCTGTAGAGAAAACAAAAAAGATCTGACTTAAATTAAAGTTATCAGCACTTCAAGTTGGTAGTTCACCAAAATAAATAGATTTTTCGTTAGGCTTGAGCTCAAACGTTCATAACAAATTTATCGATGGTCAAAATTGTTTCAACGTCTCAAGATTTACTTAATAATAATTATTTTTGGTTAGCCTCCAGAGAAAACAAAAGAAATCTGTTTAAAATTGAAGTTATCAACACTTTAAGTTGGCGGTTCCCCAAGATAAATCGATGTTTTGTTAGGCTTTAGCTCAAACGTTCACAACGAATTTATTTATAGTCGAAATTGTTTCAACATCTCCAGATTTACTTAAAAATAAACACTTTTGATTAGCCTTCAGAGAAAATTTAGTAAAACGAAACTTGTATAGATTTAAACAAGTTGTTACACATTCGTATATTGATTACTTATATATTTTTGTATGTTTTCTAATTAATTTACTTTCTTTTTAACTATATTGTCTTGTAATTAGGATACGTTTCCTGTTGGACAATAAAGATTTATTATTATTATTATTATTAAAACAATAAAACCAATAAAACAAAAGAAATCTGTCTGAAAGTTGAGTTATCGACACTTAAAGTAGGCAGTTTCCCAAAATGAATCGATTTTTTGCTAGGCTTTAGCTCAAACACACACAACAAATTTCTTCATGATCGAAATTGTTTGAATTTCTCAGGATTTGCTTAGAAAGACTTATTTTTTATTAGCCTGTAGAGAAAACAAAAAAGATCCGACTTAAATTAAAGTTATCAGCACTTCAAGTTGGTAGTTCACCAAAATAAATAGATTTTTTGTTAGGCTTAAGCTCAAACGTTCATAACAAATTTATTCATGGTCAAAATTGTTTCAACGTCTCAAGATTTACTTAATAATAATTATTTTTGGTTAGCCTTCAGAGAAAACAAAAGAAATCTGTTTAAAATTTAAGTTAACAACTATTTAAGTTGGCGGTTCCCCAAGATAAATCGATGTTTTGTTAGGCTTTAGCTCAAACGTTCACAACGAATTTATTTATAGTCGAAATTGTTTCAACATCTCCAGATTTACTTAAAAATAATCACTTTTGATTAGCCTTCAGAGAAAACAAAAGAAATCTGTCTGAAAGTTGAGTTATCGACACTTAAAGTAGGCAGTTTCCCAAAATGAATCGATTTTTTGTTAGGCTTTAGCTCAAACGTTTATAACTAATTTATTCATGATCGAAATTGTTTGAATTTCTGTGTTTGCTTAGAAATAACTACTTTTGATTAGCCTGCAGAAAAAAAATGTATGCATATTTAAAAGGAAAATTCCCAGTATATGATATATATCATTTGACTGCGTTATACATCTAAAATAAAGATTGAAAGATCTTGATATTTCATTTACGAAGGGACCGTTTGTAACTTTATGAATTCGAGAAATAATTCCCGGTATATGAAACAAAGATTGAAAGATCTTCATATTTCATTTGTAACTTTATAAATTCGAGAAATGAATCCGTGAACTCGTAGATTTTACTGCGTTACACATCTAAAATTAGTGGAGGAGGAATCGTTTTCTTTTAATCATTTATTTTTTTGCATAATTTTAAATAGTGGATGGAATATTTACTTTCTTTTCCTCTTTTCATTCTTCTTACTAATTAACATTTTACTTCACTTAGCGTATTCTTGGTATGTAATACTGATAGAAAAAGATATTTGGCTTTGTATTATTTTTTTGTATCGTTAGAGGAAAAAACAATAAGGAATGCTCATTTGTAAACATATAAAACGAAACAATTATTTAAAAAAAAAACACACAGATGAAGATTTTCACAACACGCCTGGAAATACATAAAACAAAACGCGAAACAATTATTTACCACTTCATGCACACAATAATTTTGAATTTTTTATCAGAAAATGATCACATTTTTTAATAAAAAATGTAGTTCGAAGCGAAAACGAGCAGGTAAAATAATTATTAGTATCAAACCATTATTAGTATCAAACCATTGATAATGGACACTTCGTGTCCGAAATGTACATTTGGTTACAAAATAAAGTATTGAAGAAAGATTCTAAGTGTTTTTTAATCAAAGGTAAAAGAAGCGTACGCTTATTTTCTCAAATTCAAATGTTTTTTGAATTGGAATTATTTTTGTTAGGTAAATTTTGTTGAGGAGATATAACGGCGCCCGTGACAGACACGAGCGCCTGTAAAATTGTCAGTAAGCAACACCCGTGAAATTGAAATTACAAATTTCGCAATTAATTTCTAAGGCAAAACTGCACCAAAAAACGTTGAACCCGAGTTCAAGCTGAACTTGAGTTCAAGTTGACGGTTTCTATTGTTCTAACGTCACTTTGAACTGAAGTTCGGAGTTGAACCAGTTCAATTTGTTTGGTGCAACCGGCCCTAAGGCTCCGAACACAGTGCAAGCGTTGGGCGAACTGAAAATAATTAAAATTATTTCTCCAATATATTTCCACAAGGCAAACCTTGTAAAAATCTACACTGACAAAAATTAATGATAATAAAGTTATCATTAATTTTTGTCAGTGTAGATTTTTACAAGGTTTGCCTTGTGGAAATTTATTAGAGAAATAATTTTAATTATTTTTAGTTAATTTTTGTCAGTGTAGATTTTTACAAGGTTTACCTTGTGGAAATATATTAGAGAAATAATTTTAATTATTTTCAGTTAATTTTTGTCAGTGTAGACTTTTACAAGGTTTGCCTTGTGGAAATTTATTAGAGAAATAATTTTAATTATTTTCAGTTAATTTTTGTCAGTGTAGATTCTTACAAGGTTTGCCTTGTGGAAATATATTAGAGAAATAATTTTAATTATTTTCAGTTCGCCCAACGCTTGCACTGTGTTCGGAGCCTTAGGGCCGGTAATATGTGCCTGCCAAGTAACGTATTTCCAAAATAAACATTCTAACTTGCTTAAATACTCGATTCAAACATGTTACGTGTTTATATCAAACATTCTAACTTGATATATAGTGGAATTTTTCAAATTAGGCATTCTCATGCGCAGAACGAGCGCTGTTCGTGTATTTCCGCCGCTTAAAAAATGTGGAACCTGATTACGTTGGGCGCACGTTTATTTAAAAGAAAGGAACTCGCGCGCACATGCCAGGAGGTGCATCGGACGAGGACTCTCCGCGATTTCACTGAGCCCGTTCATCAGAGACAACCGTTGCGAGTTTACGGCCGACTGTTGGGGAGTTTTCGGATGACCCAACTGTTAATCGTGAACATATTTGAGATGTTTGCAATCGTACGAAATAGACTGGCCAAAGTACCGTTCATTAGATACCAACATACATCACAAACAAATCCAAACATTGTTTGGTGTTGTAGGCGTTCACTTTGTGGTACATCTTAAATACACTTGTAAATAAAACACTTTTTACTTTGTTTAACCACTGAATTTTACATTTAATTGTGTGACTAGTTTCGACTATCTAGTAGTCATTCTCAAACTAAAGTGAGTTAGTTTGAGAATGACTACTAGATAGTCGAAACTAGTCACACAATTAAATGTAAAATTCAGTAGTTAAACAAAGTAAAAAGTGTTTTATTTACAAATCCAAACATGTTTAATGTTGAACTCACGTGCACATGCCAGGAGGTGCATCGGACGAGGACTCTCCGCGATTGCACTGAGCCCGTTCATCAGAGACAACCGTTGCGAGTTTACGGCCGACTGTTGGGGAGTTTTCGGATGACCCAACTGTTAATCGTGAACATATTTGAGATGTTTGCAATCGTACAAAATAGACTGGCCAAAGTACCGTTCATTAGATACCAACATACATCACAAACAAATCCATACATGCTTAATGTTGAACATTTTGATGAACGGGTGTTATCTCTGGGAGAGTCGGCACCGAATGGTATATTTATGGCTCAGGACTGTCTTGCCTACGTTCGGGAAATGCTGTTCTACCGCGCAAGTGCCTAATTTGGGTAATACACACACATTACTTGGCAGGATCGTAAAATTTATCCAGTGCATTAGAGAAATAATTGGTTAAACATCAGAGGTTAAACAAAAAAAACCGTGTACCAGACATGTTCGACATATAAATTTACTTCATCATTCAAACGGATAAATTAATTTCTTCTTCTGTGAGTTTATTACCCTTGGCTCTAAAGCCCTGTCAACTAACTTCATTCCTTCGTTTTACTTTTTAGATTAACATAATTCTTATAATTCGCAAGGATAAATTAATTTTTGTTTCTTTTTAAGGTTAACATAAGAGATGGATGTTGCCCGTATCCGCACCGAGGAGTAGAAGGCGGTTGAGCGGAAGGACGGCCATCGAGGTGAGTAGACCCTTGAAAGCGTCCGAGCGTAACTTCGTGTTTGAAAACGAGGCGTCCCTGTCGATCGAGGTGTGCACGCCGATCCGGTTGGCCGTCGAGCCGGAAATCAGTTCGTTATTGTAGAGGTTTAGGCAGTGTACCGGCTCCGAACATCCCCTGTTCAACGACATACTGTTTTGTAATAATAACACAAAAACAAATAAATACCGACAAAAGTACACATAAAACAACAAAAAAACACAAATATCCCAACGAAGTATTAAAAGCACAAACAATACTTCCAGTCTATCCACAACTCATTTCTTTGTTTAGTTTAGTTTAGAAATGTTGTGAATACAAAATTATGATAGAATAAACATTTAATATTCTTCAAGTTTAAGTTTAATCGAAATGTTGAGAATACAGAGTTTTGATAGAACAAACATTTAATATTCTTTAAGTTTAAGTTTAAGTTTCTTTATTGAACGGAATCTCCTTTTACAAAAAATATAAATAACTAATTGTGTTAATTTCAATTGTAAAAAAGGTGAATTCCGTAAATAAAGAATAATAATAATAATAAAATAAATCTAGATGGACAGATTAGAAAAATTGTTAAGGCCGGTTGCACCAGACACGTTGAATTGATTCAACTCTGATCTACCGATGTTAAGATAGCCATAGATTTTCCAGCCACGGATTTGCCCGGCGCATCCACCATCGATCGTAAATTAGAATAAATGTTTTTCTTAATTTAAGGCATATTATTAATAAAACAAAGAAAACTAAACTAATTCCAGCCCTAAAAATATAGCTCATCCAACCTTAAATTTATTTTCGTATATAGGATTTATCAAACACAAATAGATAGTCCTCCCAAAAGCATGTAATAAAATGAGCAGATTTCAAACTTAAATTAAAAGTATATAGTTGTGATTAAAATTATTTCTTTTAACTAGAACATATTAACTTTGTGTATAAACATTGAAAATTTAGTGCAATAAACATTGAACACTAACAGCTGTTTTTGACAGTTAATTGTGCGCATGTGCTGTGTTCATATTGGTTGCCAAATTTAATTTAATTTAAATTAATTTAATTTAATACGCCTAATAATTAATTGTGTGATGGCACGTCCGTGCGGGATTTGTGAAAATAATATTGGTAGCCGCTCTAAAGCCTTGCATTGCACCGAATGTGGTGTATGGTTCCATGTGGATTGTATTAATGAATTGACATTAGATGATATCGCGTATTTTATATCGGAGGCAAAAAGACCTGATGGAGATCGATGGACATGCACAGTATGCTCTGCGCCGTCTGCCGAAGTCGGCAATGCAGCTGCGCGCGTCTCTATCGCTCAATCTAATCAAACAATAATAAATTTTTGCAATGTAAATGTTACTCTTACTGACGTCTTTAACTCATTGTCTAATCTGGATAAATCATGCAGCGCAGGCCCTGATGGGATTCCAGCCTATTTTCTGGAAAAGTGTAAATATACTCTAGCTAAACCAGTTCTTGATTTGTTTAATCTGTCTTTATCTTCCAGTATTATCCCTCAAAGTTGGAAAAGTAGCTACTTGACACCAATTTTTAAAAGTGGCAGAAAAGAAAATATTGAAAATTATCGAGGAGTAGCTTTGCAATCCACAATACCAAAAATATTAGATCAGTTAGTTTCTCAACAAATAGTGTGGAACTGTAAAAATATAATAGTTGATCAACAGCACGGTTTTATGAAGAATAGATCAACTGTATCAAATCTTACTTTCTACCATACATACCTGTCGAATGCTTTAGAGAAGGGCTGTCAGGTTGATGCTATTTATACGGACTTCTCTAAGGCTTTCGACCGTGTTAATCATCGAATTTTGTTACATAAATTAGCGTCTCTCGGTTTTGGGGGCACTATTTTTAAATGGTTAATAAGCTACTTAACAGATAGAAAACAGGTAGTCAAGATAGGTAATACAATATCTACAGAAATTAGTGTTACTTCTGGGGTCCCACAGGGCTCCCATTGCGGACCAGTATTATTTGTACTATTTATTAATGATATTGGCCAGTATATTAAATATAGTAATTATCTTCTATTTGCCGATGACTTGAAATTGTTTAAATCTATTAAATGCCTGGATGACCAACACAAATTACAGTTGGATCTGAATAGTTTGTCCACGTGGTGTGAAACTAACAAATTATTTTTTAACTTACAAAAATGCAGCTCAATTTTATTTTATCGCCGTAACAGAATGGAATTTAATTATGCGATATGTAATCATGCATTGCTTTGCGTTGATAACATCAAGGACCTGGGTGTCATATTTAATTATAATTTAAACTTTAGCCATCATATTAAACGCATATCTAACAAAGCACTGGGAGTCCTTGGTTTTATTGGACGCTTTTCGAAAGATTTTGATGTTTCCGTTTTACTTAAATTATATACTTCTTTGGTCAGACCTCACTTGGAATACACATCTGTCGTTTGGTCTCCTCATACGAGGGTACTTTCAGCAGAGCTGGAGAAAGTACAGAGTCGCTTTTTGCGCTTAGTTTCTGCTAGGCTGGGCAGCACTAGATACCAATTCAGCAATAGTACTATGCATAATATGTTGTGTCTCAGCTCATTGGAAAATAGAAGAATAATAAATGATTTGTGTTTTCTATTTAAGCTTATACACGGCGAGATAGACTGCCAAAGCTTATTAAAACAATTAGACTTTTATGTGCCTGCTAGAGGTCCCAATAGATCGACATTTTTATTTTATTTGCGCTATCATGCAGTTAATTACGCAAAATTTAATCCAATATGCAGAATGATGAGTTACTGTAACGAATTAAACAATAACAATCATTTTTTATTACATCATTCTTCATTTTCAACATTTAAGGCTAATTTGAAACGAATCAATTTATCCGCTATTGTTAATAATGTTTTATCTTAATTTTAATTACTTACTTTGTGAACTCATATAATTTTAATTCGATATTATATTATACAATTTAGTCTTTACTGTGATATTTTGCTCATCAATTACTGATAATAATTACAATATGTTATTTGTACAATTTATTAGTTGTTTATGTATTTGTCTTTGTACCGATTTGTTGATTTTATCTCTAAATAATGTATTCACTCTTTAGTATTTTTTATTATTATCATTTTAACTCGCATGTCTAATACAATTGTTATTATTCTGTTATCCACTCTGTATATATAAATATACTAATATTATAAATTTATGTAAAAGGAGATTCCGTAAATAAATGAAATAAAAACTCTGACGTGTAGCTTACAGCCTAACTAAGCCATTTAAGTAATAAAATTTTGGCAAAAATGTTAAATATATTTTTTATAAATTTTTTCCATCCAAACGACTCGAATAAAATAACCAGATTTCAAACTTAAATTAAAAATATGTAGTTGTGATTAAAATTATTTCCTTAAACTCTGACGTGTAGCTTAAAGCCTATCTAAGCCATTTAAGCTATAAAATTTTGGCAAAAATGTTAAATGAATTTTTTATAAACTTTTTCCATACGAACGACTCGAATAAAATGACCAGATTTCAAACTTAAATTAAAAATATGTAGTTGTAATTACAATTATTTATTTTAACTCTGACGTGTAGCTTAAAGCCTAACTAAGCCATTTAAGCTATAACATTTTGGCAAAAATGTTAAATGAATTTTTTATAATTTTTTTCCATCCGAACGACTCGAATAAAATGACCAGATTTCGAACTTAAATTAAAAATATGTAGTTGTGATTAAATTTATTTCTTTTAACTCTGACGTGTAGCTTAAAGCCTAACTAAGCCATTTAAGCTATAAAATTTTGGCAAAAATGTTAAATGAATTTTTTATAAATTTTTTCCTTGCGAACGACTCGAATAAAATGACCAGATTTCAAACTTAAATTAAAAATATGTAGTTGTAATTACAATTATTTCTTTTAACTCTGACGTGTAGTTTAAAGCCTAACTAAGCCATTTAAGCTATAAAGTTTTGGCAAAATTGTTAAATGAATTTTTTATAAATTTTTCCCATCCGAAAGACTCGAATAAAATGACCAGATTTCAAACTTAAATTAAAAATATGTAGTTGTGATTAAATTTATTTCTTTTAACTCTGACGTGCAGCTTAGAGCCTAACTAAGCCATTTAAGCTATAAAATTTTGACAAAAATGTTAAATGAATTTTTTATAAATGTTTCCATGCGAACGACTCGAATAAAATGACCAGATTTCGAACTTAAATTAAAAATATGTAGTTGTAATTAAATTTATTTCTTTTAACTCTGACGTGTAGCTTAGAGCCTAACTAAGCCATTTAAGCTATAAAATTTTGGCAAAAATGTTAAATGAATGTTTTATAAATTTTTTCCATGCGAACGACTCGAATAAAATGACCAGATTTCAAACTTATATTAAAAATATGTAGTTGTAATTAAAATTATTTCTTTTAACTCTGACGTGCAGTTTAAAGCCTATGTAAGCCATTTAAGCTATAAAATTTTAGCAAAAGAAGTAAATACATTTTTTATAAATTTTTTCCATCCGAACGACTCGAATAAAATGACCAGATTTCAAACTTAAATTAAAAATATGTAGTTGTGATAAAAATTATTTCTTTTAACTCGGACGTATAGCTTAGAGCCTAACTAAGCCATTTAAGCTATAACATTTTGGCGAAAATGTTAAATGAATTTTTTATAAATTTTTTCCATCCGAACGACTCGAATAAAATGACCATATTTCAAACTAATTTTTACGTCACCTGTGGAATCCCTACGTCTTGTCAAAAATATCAAGATAATTTAAATCGTACGAGATCGGCTATCTGTAATCAAGTCATCCTTGTACGTGATTTAATCACCTTGATTTCGACGTCATACGTGGAATTTCTCACGTGACGTAAAATATCAAGGTAATTAAACAATTCAATGTCGGCTCAATTATACCTTGTATGCACTTAAATCGTAGCGTAGCTTGAGTTGAGTGGGCTATTAATAAACAAAAAGTCCACCACTTTTCTACATCTTTTTACCAATACCCAATTTTACGTTAGGTGATAAGATAAACAGAAAGGTTTACCACTTTTGTCATCAACTACAGAATTTCCAAACGGACCCCCTGACCTACCCCAGCACTCCTTACCCAGGGGAAGGGGGGGGGCTTGTTTAACTAATACAACTGCTACAACAGTAGTTATACCCCTGTATTGACGTCGTACATAAAAATCCTGATGTGAAAATCAAGATAACCTAAATCGTACGAAGTTGACTTTGTTTTAGTTGAGTCAACCTTATAGGTAATTTGATTACCTTGATTTATGACAGCAAGCATAAATGGCTTAGTTAGGCTCTAAGCTACACGTCAGAGTTATAAGAAATAATTTTAATCACAACTACATATTTTTAATTTAAGTTTGAAATCTGGACATTTTATTCAAGTCTTTCGGATGGGAAAAATTTATAAAAAATTCATTTAACATTTTTGCCGAAATTTTATAGCTTAAATGGCTTAGTTAGGCTCTAAGCTACACGTCAGAGTTAAAAGAAATAAATTTAATCACAACTACATATTTTTAATTTAAGTTCGAAATCTGGTCATTTTATTCGAGTCGTTCGCATGGAAAAAATTTATAAAAAATTCATTTAACATTTTTGCCAAAATTTTATAGCTTAAATGGCTTAGTTAGGCTGTAAGCTACACGTCAGAGTTAAAAGAACTCATTTTAATCACAACTACATATTTTTAATTTAAGTTTGAAATTTGGTCATTTTATTCGAGTCTTTCGGATGGGAAAAATTTCTAAAAAATTCATTTAAAATTTTTGCCAAAATTTTATAGCTTAAATGGCTTAGTTAGGCTCTAAGCTACACGTCAGAGTTAAAAGAAATAAATTTAATCACAACTACATATTTTTAATTTAAGTTCGAAATCTGGTCATTTTATTCGAGTCGTTCGCATGGAAAAAATTTCTAAAAAATTCATTTAATATTTTTGCTAAAATTTTATAGCTTAAATGCCTTAGTTAGGCTGTAAGCTACACGTCAGAGATAAAAGAAATAATTTTAATCACAACTACATATTTTTAATTTAAGTTTGAAATTTGGTCATTTTATTCGAGTCATTCGGATGGGAAAAATTTATAAAAAATTCATTTAAAATTTTCGCCAAAATTTTATAGCTTAAATGGCTTAGTTAGGCTCTAAGCTACACGTCAGAGTTAAAAGAAATAATTTTAATCACAACTACATTTTTTTAATTTAAGTTTGAAATCTGGACATTTTATTCAAGTCGTTCGCATGGAAAAAATTTATAAAAAATTCATTTAACATTTTTGCCAAAATTTTATAGCTTAAATGGCTTAGTTAGGCTCTAAGCTACACGTCAGAGTTAAAAGAAATAAATTTAATCACAACTACATATTTTTAATTTAGGTTCGAAATCTGGTCATTTTATTCGAGTCGTTCGCATGGAAAAAATTTATAAAAAATTCATTTAACATTTTTGCCAAAATTTTATAGCTTAAATGGCTTAGTTAGGCTCTAAGCTACACGTCAGAGTTAAAAGAAATAATTTTAATCACAACTACATATTTTTAATTTAAGTTTGAAATCTGGACATTTTATTCAAGTCTTTCGGATGGGAAAAATTTATAAAAAATTCATTTAACATTTTATAGCTTAAATGGCTTAGTTAGGCTCTAAGCTACGCGTCAGAGTTAAAAGAAATAAATTTAATCACAACTACATATTTTTAATTTAAGTTCGAAATCTGGTCATTTTATTCGAGTCGTTCGCATGAAAAAAATGTATAAAAAATTCATTTAACATTTTTGCCAAAATTTTATAGCTCAAATGGCTTAGTTAGGCTCTAAGCTACACGTCAGAGTTAAAAGAAATAATTTTAATCACAACTACATATTTTTAATTTAAGTTTGAAATCTGGTCATTTTATTCGAGTCGTTCGCATGGAAAAAATTTATAAAAAATTCATTTAACATTTTTGCCAAAATTTTATAGCTTAAATGGCTTAGTTAGGCTTTAAGCTACACGTCAGAGTTAAAGGAAATAATTTTAATCACAACTACATATTTTTAATTTAAGTTTGAAATCTGGTTATTTTATTCGAGTCGTTTGGATGGAAAAAAATTATAAAAAATATATTTAACATTTTTGCCAAAATGTTATTACTTAAATGGCTTAGTTAGGCTGTAAGCTACACGTCAGAGTTAAAGGAAATAATTTTAATCACAACTACATATTTTTAATTTAAGTTTGAAATCTGGTCATTTTATTCGAGTCGTTCGGATGGAAAAGATTTATATAAAATTTATTTAACATTTTTGCCAAAATTTTATAGCTTAAATGGCTTAGTTAGGCTTTAAGCTACACGTCAGAGTTAAAAGAAATAATTTTAATCACAACTACATACTTTTAATTTAAGTTTGAAATCTGGTCATTTTATTACATGCTTTTGGGAGGACTATCTATTTGTGTTTGATAAATCCTATATACGAAAATAAATTTAAGGTTGGATGAGCTATATTTTTAGGGCTGGAATTAGTTTAGTTTTCTTTGTTGCATTAATAATATGCCTTAAATTAAGAAAAACATTTATTCTAATTTACGATGGATGGTGGATGCGCCGGGCAAATCCGTGGCTGGAAAATCTATGGCTATCTTAACATCGGTACTCTGATCTCGAGTTCAAAGTGACATTACAGCAATAGAAACTGTCATCTTGAACTAAAGTTTGGCTTGAACTCGAGTTCAACGTTTCTGGTGCCGCTGGGCCTTATTATACTGACGAAACTCAACCACTGATTACTGTTTTATTGTGAGATTATACTGTCCAGTGGTATCTCGAGTTCAAAGTGACATTAGAGCAATAGGAACTATTATCTTGAACTAAAGTTCGGCTTGAATTCGAGTTTACCGTTTCTGGTGCCACTGGGTCTTATTATACAGGCGAAACACAACCACTGTTTACTATTTTATAATAATAGTAATAATCTTTATTTAGCATTTTGCTATACAATTTTGCTATTTATTGTGAGATTATACTGACCCGTGCTATACATGAAAGAAACATTTCATTTTTCAACAAGAAATAATTTGCGGTAGTTTCTATATTTATTGTAACAGCAAATATTTCTTTAAAACGGAATATCCATCGATGATTAATTCTAATAGCAGTTGTTTCAATGAATAATTTGCAACACAAATATATTGTAGTTTGTAGAAGGTATTTCTTTGGTACTTTTAATATTTCTTGTGATTGTCGTTGTTTACTTACTTCATGTGGAATTTGAATTTTCCGTCCTGAACGTTCCACACGCTGACGGACTGATCGAGGCTGCTGGATATGATGGTGTCTTCGTTAAAGGCCACAATTTGCAGTAGTTCTCCCTCGTGCGCCCTCCAAGAGGCCATCACCAGGCCGTTTCGCGTGTCCAACACGGTGATTTGCCCCGAGGCCTGCCCGGTGGCTATCCAATTGCCGGAGGGAGAAACGGCCAAGCAGCGGATCAAAACAGTCGGATTTATCGTCACCTAAATAATAAAACAATGACATGTAAAAACTAGAAAGAATATTACTTTTTGTGAAAGTTATAAATAATTTATTCACTATTTGTTTTGAGTTATGTGTTATGTGAAGTAATTAATCACTAAATTGCATATCCGCTTGTAGAAGTTTCTTATTCTAATAATTATTCTGTGAATCAACGAAAAGATTGAAGTTGCTCTTCATGAGTTCCTGGCTTGGTGACCTGTCAGAGAGCTCGGTTAAGACTGCCGATGAAGGGTCCGTCCCTGGGTTATATGGATACTCAAGCTTTTACTATTAGACTGGAGATCAGTGCTAAGAGCTCGGCTAAAACTGCCGATTAAGGGTCCGTCCCTGGGTTATATGGATACTCAAGGGCCACAAAACAGTTCCGACGTTCAGGGCGCAGCGGCCTGGTGGGGTAGTACCGCGAGGGTGAGTCCTCGTGTGAGAGAAAAAGTATTCAAGCGCGCTCCCGCAACTGTCTCCGTCTTCCCGTGCCACAAGTTCAATTCAAAGCTTTAAACACTCGTCTCTCCACTCCCAGACTGAGCATGAAGTAAAATTTCGAGTTTAGAAAAGCCTAAAAATTTGGTTTGGTTGCGTAGCGCGAAGCGCGGAGCGACCGAACCAAATTTTCAGGCTTTTCTAAACTCAAAATTTTACTTCATGCGCCAACGTGCACAAAACCCTAGTTTCAAATGAAGTTCCAAATATACATCTTTAGCATACTGTTTTAGTAGCATATTGTGAACTTCGCAATTAATCAGTGTTTTATACGCGGTGGCGCGTGAAGTAAAATTTCGAGTTTAGAAAAGCCTAATTTGGCTCGGTCGCTCCGCTTCGCTACGCGCCCGAGCCAAATTTTCAGGCTTTTCTAAACTCGAAATTTTACTTCATGCTTAGTCTGGGAGTGGAAAACACTCGTTTAAAGCTTCAAATTGAACTCTTTTGAAAAAACGAACGAATATCTAAAGATTTGCAGCGCGTACGATGACTTTATTAATACATTTTACGAACCAACACACTCTTGCCCTTGAGAAACTCGATTAATTTCTTTTTCAAAGAACTTTGAAACATTAAAAATAAGCGTTTAGGCTTGTTCGTTCTATCGTGGCATTTTTAATTATTTTGACGAGCGTAGGTACTTACATAGAATAAATTAGATTGATAACTCTTAGGGGGCTCTACGTGTCGTGATTTTAGTTAAGCGAGCCACTCGATGGGGCGGCGTTGCAATCGCAAATGACGTCACGGGGGGTTTGACTGTAGACTTGTTTAAAATAATACACAATAGCTTAAAATTGAAAAATATTGTATATACTCACGGTTGTAATTATTTATATTTATTAACGCTCATCTCGAAACGATTTCGTCTTATTGGCATTTTTGTGCCTTCAAATCTGACAGCTGTTGATTGAAAACTAGAGCCCACAAATTGCGGGAAATTTGAAATTCCGACATATGCGCCCTCTCATCGAGTGGGCCGGTCAACTAAATATGTGAACTTACGGAATCTATGGAATTGAAGGGATCTGGGTACTTAGATGACACTTGTCAAAATAATTGTGCCTTGAATTAAACATCGTCACGCCAAACAATTACATGTTTTCTGTTTCAACGAATCTTCATTAAGTAAACAAAGAAAAAAGTCCATGACGTCAGGATAGAAAGGTACTGCTTAACCAGATTAAGTTGGCCAGACGCGCAGAGAGGAAGCGAAAATGAAACAAGAGAGAGAGGCGATCTGGCGGCCGAGTACAGTCGCTGGAATAAGCAAGCACGTGTTCTTCGCGCGCGCTATTCATTTATAACTCAACAGCGTAGATGGTCGGTCGCTCCCCTCAGCATAATTATGTATTTTGTTAAAATTGTAGTCGACGAAACACAATAATACGACAAGGGAAAATACACATAAGCTCTAGTAACAACAAAGAATAATTTTTATATTTCTTCGTAATATGATTATGAGCAGGTATGAAAGCTGATAAGTTCCTGATTTTCTCAGGTGCAAAACAATTCGCATTCCTGAAGGAAAATAAAACATTTATAAGCTCTAGTAAATTAGCAAAAAATTAAAATTAAAAAACCACCAGCATCAAGATCACTTTTTGTAAATTTGCATACATTGCTAATAATTTCACAAGATTGGCCTGGCAAGTGCACGGCCACGAGTTAATTTACTTTGAAAATCCATCGCACTGTCACTTCTTCAAATGAATGTACCACGCGCTCGAACTCTCACGAAACCTATCGAGACCGCCTATCTTTCGCTCCGCCCACAATTTTGCCACTGCGCAACGGCAAGTTATGATGGTTCTACAGTAGTTAGATAGAATAAATTAGATTAATAACTCATAGGGGGCTCAACGTATCGTGATTTTAGTTGACCGAACCACTCGGTGAGGCAGCGTTGCAATCGCAAATGACATCGCCGGGGGTTTGACTGTAGACTTGTTTAAAATAACACACAATAGCTTAAAATTTAAAAATATTATTACTTACGGTTGTAACGCTCATCTCGAGTGTCTTATTGGCATTTTTGTGCCGTCAGATCTGACAGCTGTTGATTGAAAACATGTTCGAAATTGCGGGAAATTTTAAATTCCGACATATGCGCCCTCCCATCGAGTGGGCCGGTCAACTAAATATGTGAACTTACAGAATCTATGGATTTGAAGGGATCTGGGTACTTAGATGACACTTGTCAAAATAATTATGCCTTGAATTAAACATCGTCACGCCAAACAATTACATGTTTTCTGTTTAAACGAATCTTCATTAAGTAAACAAAGAAAAAAGTCCATGACGTCAGGATAGAAAGGTAATGTGTTGACTATAACACGCGGACTATCTAAATAAAGCTTTCTTCCTTTTGTTACGCTCATCTTTAACTCGTCTATGTATTTAAATATCGACATGCCAATGGCGATTTAGAGGTTTTTTCACACATAACTATCTAACCCATTACCACAGGCAGTAAAAATTATGTTTTAATTCAGTGTGCAAAGATTTAGTTTGAATTTGGCGCTTTTAGGGCATCAAAATGGATATTAATTTGCGGTACTCTCTTTTATATGGGGACTCTATCTCAAGATGTGGCGCCATCTAGAAATTCACAACCAAACTAAATTTTTAAATTTGATTGGGCCATTGAGTTGTCACCCCCCTGATGACAATTGTTAAAATAATCAAACAAGCTTTAATTTAAATAACGAAATGCCAAACAATTGCGTGTTTTCTGTTTTAACAAACCTTCATTAGGAACACAAAGAAAAAAGTTCATGATGTCGGGATAGAAAGGTAATGTGTTGACTATAACGCGCAGACTATTTAAATAGAGTTTTCGTCCTTTTATTACACTCACCTTTAACTCGTGTATGTAACTGCAAATCCTCGCATCGATCACCCTCAAAGTCCCTTCGGTCGTCGCAGCGAAAAGCAGCGAACTCGGCGCTTGTTGACTCTTTAAAACGTTCACTGGCGCATTTTTCGGCGACTCCAAAATTCCCACACTGGCCCCCATAAAAGGATCCCACAAATGCACCACAGTATCACAACTCGCCACCAATCTCAACCCATCCAAAAACGCAATCGCGAGAACACTCTTTTTATGCGAAGCGTAAGTCGACTGGCAATTACTCACGCTAGTTCCGTCGCCCAAACTCCTCAACGACCAAAGTTTCACCGTTTTATCCCGACTCCCGCTCAAGAAACTATTCTCGTTATCCAAAACGTGCAACGATTTAATACTCTGCGAGTGCCCCGTGAAGGTCTGCAGTTTAATCTGCTTGAAATTGAACATCACGTCCTTATCGGACCGGCCGATTTCGTGCTCCCAGTAAGCCAACCAGTTTCCCCTTAGGTGCCTCACGTTATTCTCCATTTTATTGCTGATGTAACTGAGGATATCCGTATTTTTTAAATCTTGATCTTCCTGGACGTCGATTCTGTTTCCGATTAAAGCAACGTTACTGCCGATGCTGCTCGTGTTGAATGAATTCGATGAGTTTGTTTTTTGTTGCTCCAACAAATCGTTCATTTGGTTGTTGATGTTGGTGATTGTCTGTTTGAGCTCTTTTTCGTATTCCTGGCATAAGTTGGAAATGTTCGTGTGGTTCTTCAAAGAGGATTCCAGGGACGGTTGGCCTATTTGTTTTAAGAACGGAATGTAAGCGGTATGGGCTAGTTCTGGTGTGAACACTGCTTGAAGTTCTTCTAAAGCCTGTAACAATTTCTTTTTTAAAATACAACTATTAATTAAACTGTTCACTGTGGAGGCTTCTACTTCGTTATACATCATTATTTACACAAATAAGACAATTAACTTTGTTTGTATAACTGAGGACTATTAATTAATCGGTTTTGTGAAGCAAATCGTAATTAATTTAACACGTTGATCGCCACGCGGCAGTCACTCGTGCCACAAGTTTTGGCTTGTACCTTGTGCCGGATCCAGAAACAACTTTTAAAGCATCGTGCTGCCCGAGCCGCGAAACTAGTACAACTATATAGATGTATAAACTAGGAGGCCTGAACGCTTAAAAACGTCTCTTCAAATTTTTGCTTTATTATTCTGTATGATTGCAACAAAAACTTAGGCAGCGGCACGAGGTTGGCCTAAGTGGGCGCGGCTATGGCTGCCCTCCCGACAACCAATCCTTAGACAGCGGCATGAGGTAATATTTTTATTGTTATAAAGGTGGTGATAAACGTGTTAAACATACAGAGAGTTTTATGTAACACCGAACATTTTCATGACGAGAATTTTTTTTTAAGTATCCATATACAAAAAAAAAAAAAGACCTTTATTGGCATATCTCCACACTTTACATTACATTTACATTTACATTTGATTATCTCATTACACTCCCGTATCCCTCTTACCCTCCCTTCTCTTTTCCTCCAAAGTCCTTACCCCGTTCCCATCCTCCCTCATCCACTCCACTACCCTTCTATTCCCTTTCGCTCCCAGCCACTCCTCTTTCACCCCCTCACATTCCTCCGCCAAGTGTCCCCACGTATCCTTCCCTTGTCCACACAACACACACCTTCCATCCATATACATACGTTGCACATTTTTCGATGCTCGGTTTATTAAAAGAGTGTAATTTGAAGCTTTAAGCGAGTGTTTTCCACTCCCAGGCTAAGCATGAAGTAAAATTTCGAGTTTAGAAAAGCCTGAAAATTTGGTTTGGTCGCGTAGCGCGAAGCGCGGAGCGGCCGAACCAAATTTTCAGGCTTTTCTAAACTTGAAATTTTACTTCATGCGCCACCGGCACAAAACACTGACATATCACGAAGTTTAAAACCGCTAAACTTTACATTGAACCAGTGTTTTGTACCGGTGGCGCATGAAGTAAAATTTCGAGTTTAGAAAAGCCTGAAAATTTGGTTTGGTCGCGTAGCGCGAAGCGCGGAGCGGCCAAACCAAATTTTCAGGCTTTTCTAAACTCGAAATTTTACTTCATGCTTAGCCTGGGAGTGGAAAACACTCGCTTAAAGCTTCAAATTGAATTCTTTTATTAAACCGAGCGTCAGAGAATGTGCATCGTATGCATATGGATACTTCAAAGAAAAATTCTCGTTATGAAAATGTTCGGTGTTACATAAAACTCTCTGTATAATATAATAATAGTGAAATTGGCTGTGATAAGAGTGAAAACTGAAACAAGCACAATGCAGTGGCTTCATCGGCTTCGCCGCTCGCCTCTGCTAGCAGTGATAATAATAATAATAATAATAATATAAAAGAGCAATATGTAAACGCAATATTCCATGAAGATATGGGATAGAATACCTGGTTTCCTACGGATTCTTCACCTCCGGAAACCGAAGCTGAATTTTGGGAACTGGGTAATTTAGGCGGAGATAAACTGTCCGTCGAATCAGAATCTTTCAATCTCACGTGTGATATTTGTACGGGTCTGCCCCCGATCGCCCATTCCGCAATTGTTCCGTCCCTCCTAACTTCCAGAAAATGGGACTCTTCGATGCTTTTCAATAAATTCTCTTTACTTTGAGACTCGGACTGAAAAACACATTTCCAAAATATTCACACAGCAAAAATCAAATCTTTCAGAAGAAGAAAGGTTGGATTTTACAGCTAAACAAAATATTGAATACTATTAATGGATTTCGATAGCTAACGCGATCTAATGCTCCATAGTGGCGGCTCCAGTGACATATAGTGCATATACAGGTCACTGTTTCGTCCACGAACGAGCTAATTAAATTTTGATATTTGTTTTCTGGTTTCACAAACAGAGTTTAGCTCGCTCGTGGACGAAACAGTGACCTGTATATGCACTTTGTGCATTCGTGTCACTGACGATACCACTATGGAGCATTAGATGGTGTTAGCTATCGAAATCCATTAATAGTTTCGACATATTGGCTTGAAATAGTCAGAAATGTTCAGTATTACTCAGCACTGGGTCGGGACCATACTGAAGAGGACCTTGAAGTCCGAAACGCGTCTGTGGGTATCTGGTGCCGGAATACTGAACACAAATTCAATTTTCAAATATTGAATACTTTTAACGTGTACAGTGTGATTTTTACTTTTTAAATTATTACATAAGATGATTGCTTTTTAAACAAACTTACCTTCTGTTCGTTATTGATGGTTCCTCCGAAATATCCGCTGTTTTCGCAAATTTTATCAAAAATTAAGAAGAATCTCTGCAGTGCTGGAACTGCTAAATGCGTTCTAGTCATATCAGCACCCATTCTCAAAGATAAAACGTACAAAGTATCCAAATATTTGCGTGCCAAAACATTTCTGGCCATCGAACCGTTTGGGAATGCATATTTCGTTGATCCTAGTAGTCTAATACTGGGATGTAGGATATTCTTTAAAATCACATCCTTAAAAAAAACGTGTGGATATCAAAATTGTATAGAAGTAATTAATTTGTATGTGTATTGTAGTGTTTCGTCTTTGGCGCCCATTTATTCAAATATATTTTTAATTGTAGCGCCAAATGTTTTTTTTATGTTTTTCCGTTTCCGCACTTGCGGAATGTGCAATGCAAAAAGTGTCTGAATTTGACCATTGAACGGTACAGAATACAGTTTAAGTTATCCCCGAAAACTAAGTGTTTAAATTACAACCCCACAAGTTCACCGTTAAGTAAGAACGCAACATTGGCGACGAGGATGGGATTCGAACCCACGCGGGCAAAGCCAACATTTTCTTTTTATAAATGAATTTGTTACTCACTTGTAGTTGATCCATTAAAGTCGAATCACAGATATATGGAATGATGTGTTTCAGAAGAGCCAAACAGGAAATTAATCCGCCTTCTAAATTTGGCGTCAGTTTTCTTTTACAGAGGGCGATCAGTTCGCTCATATGAGGCAAATATTGAAGTAAAATCAATTGTTCTCCATATAGAGCTAAAAAAAATCAAAATCAACAAAGATAGAGTGTCATTCAACCTAAACGGTTAAAGTTAGGTTAGGTGTCAAACATTGAGGTTAGTCAATGTTTGACACCTAACCTAACTTTGTTGATGAACGGGCCCATTGGTTAAACGGTTAAAGTTAGGTTAGGTGTCAAACATTGAGGTTAGTCAATGTTTGACACCTAACCTAACTTTGTTGATGAACGGGCCCATTGGTTAAACGGTTAAAGTTAGGTTAGGTGTCAAACATTGAGGTTAGGTGACTAATATCAATATTTGACACCTAACCTAACTTTAACTGTTTAACCAATGAGCCCGTTCATCAAAGTGTTCAGCATTTAACATGTTTGGATTTCTTTGTGATGTGTAGATATCTAATGAAACGGTACTCAGGCCATTTTAAAAACGTTAACCCGTCAACACCAATCGGTCTATTTTGTACCCTTGCAAAAATTCCTAAACACGTTTACGATTAACAGTCCGGTCATCAGAGAATTCTTCAACAGTTGGCAGTAAACTCCCAACTCGTCTCTTTGATGAACGCGACCATTGCCCATGATCTAACCTCAATTATGGACATTGAACCTAACCTCAATCTTTGGCATTTGATCTAACCTCAATCATAGACATTGAACCTAACCTCAATCTTTGGCATTTGATCTAACCTCAATCATGGACATTGAACCTAACCTCAATCTTTGGCATTTGATCTAACCTCAATCTTTGGCATTTGATCTAACCTCAATCATAGACATTGAACCTAACCTCAATCTTTGGCATTTGATCTAACCTCAATCATGGACATTGAACCTAACCTCAATCTTTGGCATTTGATCTAACCTCAATCCTTGCCATCTAACCTAACCTAACTTTTGTACTGTCACTTGCCTGCAATATTTAATCTAACCCCAATCCATTCCCAACTAAACCTTTTTAAATATATTTATATCCTTCAATCTATATCCTGTATCTTATTTTCCCTATACTGCTGTGGCTGGTCAACAGAGTCGTATAGCTGAGGCCATTAAGTTGGCAAGAAGAAGAACCTCAATATTTGACACTGAACCTAACTTTAATCTTTGACATTGAACCTAACTTTAATCTTTGACATTTAACCTAACTTCAATCGTTGTTACTTAAGCTAACCTAATGTGTGTACTGTCACTTACCTGCAATACTTAATCTAAGCTCTATCTTTGACATTGAACTTAACCTCAATCGTTGTTATTTAACCTAACCTAACCTTTCTACTGTCACTTGCCTGCAATACTTAAGCTAACCTCAATCTTTGATATTGAATCTAACCCGAATCGTTGTTACCTAACCTAACCCAACTTTTGTGTTGTCACTCACCTGCAGTACTTAATCTAACCTCAATCTTTGACATTGAAGCTAACCTCAATCTTTGACACTTAACCTAACCTAACTTACTGTTACTTGCCTGAAATACTTAATCCAACCTTAATCTTTGATAATTAACCTAACCTTAATCCTTGATTTCTAATCTAACCTAACTTTTGTACTGTAATTTGCCTGCACTACTTAATCTAACCTCAATATTTGACATTTGATCCTTGTTATCAAATGTAAATGTAACTTTTGTACTGTCACCTGCAGTACTTAACCTAACTTTAATTTTTGAGATTTAACCTAACATCAATCGTTGTTACCTAAGCTAACCTAACTTTTGTACTTTTGTACTGTAAAATGTCATAGATTAAGTAATATTTGACATTTAACCTAATCTCAATCGTTCTTACCGAACCTAACCTAACTTTTGTACTGTCACTTACCTGTACAAAAGTTAGGTTAGCTTAGGTAACAACAATTGAGGTTAGGTTAAATGTCAAAGATCACTTAATTTAACCTCCTTCTTTGACATTGAACTTAACCGTCACTTGCCTGCAATTCTTAACCTAACCTCAATCTTTAATACTGAACCTAACCTCGGTCTTTGATATTGAACCTAACCTCAATCGTTGTTATCTAACCTAATCCAACTTTTGTGTTGTCACTTACCTGCAATACTCAATACTCAATCGTTCTTACCGAACCTAACCCAACTTTTGTACTGTCACTTACCTGTACAAAAGTTAGGTTAGCTTAGGTAACAACAATTGAGGTTAGGTTAAATGTCAAAGATCACTTAATTTAACCTCCATCTTTGACATTGAACTTAACTGTCACTTGCCTGCAATTCTTAACCTAACCTCAATCTTTAATATTGAACCTAACCTCGGTCTTTGATATTGAACCTAACCTCAATCGTTGTTATCTAACCGAATTCAACTTTTGTGTTGTCACTTACCTGCAATACTCAATACTCAATCGTTCTTACCGAACCTAACCTAACTTTTGTACTGTCACTTACCTGTACAAAAGTTAGGTTAGCTTAGGTAACAACAATTGAGGTTAGGTTAAATGTCAAAGATCACTTAATTTAACCTCCATCTTTGACATTGAACTCAACCGTCACTTGCCTGCAATTCTTAACCTAACCTCAATCTTTAATATTGAACCTAACCTCGGTCTTTGATATTGAACCTAACCTCAATCGTTGTTATCTAACCTAATCCAACTTACCTGCAATACTTAATCTCAGTCTTTGATATTAAACCTAACCTCTATCTTTGATATTGAACCTAACCTCAATCGTTGTTATCTAACCTAACCTAGCTTTTGTGTTGTCACTTATCTAACCTCGATCTTTGACACTGAACCTAACCTCAATTTTTTTACACTGAACCTAACCTCAATCTTTGACACTTAATCTAACTTTTTTACTGTCACTTACCCGCAATACTGGCCAGACACTCCAAAACCTTCGCGGCGTTCTTATCCCCGATGACCCGACTGTTCGCGATGCTGATCAAATCCAGCGTGTCGATCGACGCCTCGGAATTCGCCAGATGCGAGTGCACCACCAGATTCTCCTTTCCCACATAACACAAAGTCAACATCTTCAGCAAATTCCTCGACAGGTATCTCGCGGTCAGAACCGGGCCCAACCGGTGCGACAGCCAAATCAGAGAATCCGCGCTCATGCTCGAAATCTTCGCCTCGTTGCGTCTCAACTTGGAAAACGAGGAAGAGGATTTCACCTCATCATCAAGAGTGGATTTCCGATTTTTAGAGTAGGCGCCAGCGGGTTTTGTTTGTGTCGGATCCACACAACCTTCAATTAAAGTTTTCGGCACGCAATGCTCATTAATAAAATCCTCACCCCGAGAAGTAACGCATTTCTCGTGATCATTCGCGCTTCGAGTTTTGCAACAATTGCAACAGTTCCTCAATTTGTCCTCACTTTTCTGGCTCACAATTTCGTAATTTGCATCTTTCTCACCTCTTCCGGCAGCAAGAAGCGGATTCTCGCAACTTTTTTTACTCGCAGAATCACAATCCGGGAATGTGTCCTCATTTTTTTTACTCCCAACTTCACAAGCCCCAACTTCGCAAGTCGTAAATGTATCCTCTCTTCTTTTTCTGCTTCCAACCTCACATACAAGACATGTATCCTCACTTCTCATAGACTGGCTAGATTTAAATGTATCCTCACTTCTCTTTGATTGGCTAGATAGAAATGTATCCTCACTTCTCTTGCAGTCGCTACATGAAAATGTGTCCTCACTTCTCGTTGATCTTTGCTGGCCCCCAACTTTACATACAAGACATGTATCCTCACTTCTCATAGACTCGCTAGATTTAAAGGTATCCTCACTTCTGTTTGACCTTTTCTCGCCCCCAGCTTTACATACAAGACATGTATCCTCACTGCTCTTGGACTGGCTAGATTTAAACGTATCCTCACTTTTCCTTGATCTTTGCTTGCCCCAAACTTTACATACAAGACATGTATCCTCACTTCTCTTGAACTCGCTAGATTTAAAGGTATCCTCACTTCGCTTCGACGTTTTCTCGCCCTCAACTTCACATACAAGACATGTATCCTCACCTCTCATAGACTGGCTAGATTTAAAGGTATCCTCACTTCTCGTTGATCTTTTCTTGCCACCAACTTCACATACAAGACATGCATCCTCACTTTTCTTGGATTCGCTAGATTTAAAGGTATCCTCACTTCTTTTTGATCTTTGGTTGCCTCCAACTTCACACACAAGACATGTATCCTCACTTTTCTTAGACTCGCAAGCTTTAAAGGTATCCTCACTTCGCTTTGGCGTTTTGTTGCCCCCAACTTCACATACAAGACATGTATCCTCACCTCTCTTAGACTCGCTAGATTTAAATGTATCCTCACTTCTCTTGCCCCCAACTTCACATACAAGACATGTATCCTCACCTCTCTTAGACTCGCTAAATTTGAATGTATCCTCACTTCTCTTGCCCCCAACTTCACATACAAGACATGTATCCTCACCTCTCTTAGACTCGCTAAATTTGAATGTATCCTCACTTCTCTTTGATCCTTTCTTGCCCCCAACTTCACATACAAGACATGTATTCTCACTTCTCTTAGACTCGCTAGATTTAAATGTATCCTCACTTCTCTTGCCCCCAACTTCACATACAATACATGTATCCTCACCTCTCTTAGACTCGCTAGATTTGAATGTATCTTCACTTCTCTTTGATCCTTTCTTGCCCGCAACTTCACATACAAGACATGTATCCTCACCTCTCTTAGACTCGCTAGATTTGAATGTATCCTCACTTCTCTTTGATCCTTTCTTGCCCCCAACTTCACATACAAGACATGTATCCTCACTTCTCTTGAACCCACTAGATTTAAATGTATCCTGACTTCTCTTTGATTGGCTAGATAGAAATGTATCCTCACTTCTCTTTGATTGGCTAGATGAGAACGCATCCTCACTTCTCTTTGATTGAGATAGAAATGTATCCTGACTTCTCTTTGATTGGCTAGATAGAAATGTATCCTCACTTCTTTTGGACTCGCTAGATGAGAACGTATCCTCACTTCTGTTCCTGCTCCCAACTTCACACACAAGACATTTACCCTCGCTTTTTCTGCTCCTGGACTCGCGGGATGGAAACGCGTCCTCACTTCTTCTACTCGCAACTTGAAACTTGTCCTCGCCAGCAGTTTCCAAACCGAAATTGGCCTCATCGCTCCTCTTACTCCCGACGTCGCAACTGATCTGCTTGAACTTGCAAGGGATGGGAATGTTGGGCGAGGTCAATCCGGCGCTCAAACCCTGCGCCTCGACCTCGTCCAAGTTTAAGCTCAACCTCAAACCCAGCTCTTGCTCCAAATTGACAACATCCAGCGCTTCTTCGGCTGATGAATGATTAAAAGGTAAATCAGCTGAGATATTGAGCTCCAAATGCTCGATCAGCGATTGCAAGGGTTGATCCTCGAGCTCCAAAACTGGATCCTCGGTTTCAAAATGGAAAACCTCAACCTCCTGCTCGATTTTCCTAGCGGTTGAAACTTTTTCGGATCCGCTGGAATCATCGGCGGGGGATAAATCGGTGACATCATCGATATTTTTTAAATTCGAGGTTTTCCTGGTTAGGTTCTTCAGCGAGTGCGTGTGCAGGAAGGATTCGAGCGTGAAGTTGTGATCGCGGTAACCTCCGACGGCCTCAACTAGCGGGGTCGAGAAGTATTCTAAGAATGTCCTTAAGCCGAAACGCACGATTAACCGGAGTAGAAAACTGTGGTGGTAAAGCTTGACGATTTTTATAAAATACGCCGTGTTTGAATCGGTTTCGTAAAGTTTTAAAATCGGTTCGAGTAAAAACTCGCAAGTCTTCGTTGGGCCTAAATATTTTGCAACTGGATCGAATAAATACCAAGCGGCTAGTATGGAAGTGGGGGGTTCCTCAATTAATTTGCGGATGTGCGGAACCAGCAAAGAAATAATTTCGGCATCTTTAACAGTGCTTAAATCATCGAAGAGTTCCTCCAAGTCCTTAGCGCAAGCGCGTACCTTACACTCGCTTATGTTTTGCGCTAGCAGAATTTTAGCCCGCTCGATGTTCTCGTATTCCAAGCACTTTTCCCCGTTGCAATCGAAGTGGTACAAAATCTCTAGCTCTTCGCTGACGCCCTCGAACTCCTTCAGGTTGGAAATTAGGTTGTAGAGCGCGTAAAAGTTCTCGTTGAAGGGAATCAGCTGGTGTAGCAGCGGCTCCAGCAGTAGATGCGCGGTAGGCGGTGGTAAACCCAGCTCGGTGACAGCCGGGTATTTAAAATCATCCAAATTCTTCTTCTCCGGCTGCAGCAGTAAATTGACGAGGTTCTTCACGCACTTGGGGACATCCTGCGGGCAACTCGCCAGGATTGTCAGGCAGGTTTTCACCCGTTTAATCAAGCTCTGGCGGTTGTTCGCCGTTGCGCTCTTGTTTGAAGAAGAAGCAGCGTTTTTGTAGGAGGAAAACCTCGGCGAAGATAAGGAGGGGTTGTCGGTGCTCAAACAGAACCCCGATGATGATGAAGAAGAAGGCAGATTGTGAGTCCTGCTCGAAGAAGAGCTCGGGTTTTGATGTGCCAGCGAAGAAAATCCCGAGCATTTCGGGTCTTGGTGTGCGTGCGAAGAAAATCCCGAGCAATTTGGATTGTGAGTCCTGCTCGAAGAAAAGCTTGGATTTTGATGTGCCAGCGAAGAAAATCCCGAGCAATTCGGATTTTGTTGGGCATTCGATGAAAATCCTGAAGAATTTTGGTTGTTTTGATGGGCCAGCGCAGAAAATCCTGAAGAATGTTGGTTGTTTTGATGGGCCAGCGAAGAAAATCCTGGAGAATTTTGGTTTTGATGGGTGCTCGAAGAAAATCCTGAAGAAATTCGGTTTCGATGGGCGCCCGAAGAAAATCTTGAAGAATTTTGGTTCTGATGGGTGTCCGAAGAAAAAACTGAAGAATCTCGATTTTGATGGGTGCCCGAAGAAAATGCTGAAGAATTTTGGTTTTGATGGGTGCCCGAAGAAAATCCCGAGCAATTAGGATTTTGGTGTGTCTTCGATGAAAATCCTGAAGAATTTTGGTTTTGATGGGCGCCCGAAGAAAATCCTGAAGAATTTTCTTGTTGATGGGCGCCCGAAGAAAACACTGAAGAACTCTGGTTCTGATGCGTACTCAAAGAAAACCCCGTTGAAGAAAGATTTTGGACTTTGCCTGCCGTGTTTGAAGAAAAATTGGAGGGTTTGTGCGAAGAAGGAAATCGTGCAGAGTCTGAATTTTGAGGTGCGCTCGAACATTTAATTGAAGAAGAGTTCTGCGCTTGAATTATATTTGAAGGTAACCCTGTCGAATAAGACATCTGAGGTGTCCCCGAAGAAGAACATTCTGCAGAAGAAACCGCAAGGGATTTGTTTGTAGAGGAATTTTGGACTTGAATTATCTTCGAAGAAGACTTCTGAGGTTTTTCTGAAGAAGATCCTGCAGAAGAAACGGCAAGGGATTTGTTTGCAGAGGAATTTTGGTCTTCAATTACGTTCGAAGAAGACTTCTGAGGTTTGCAGGAGGGAGAATTAGCTGAACAATTCGGGTTTTGTGCGGCGCTCGAAAAAAAACCCGTTAAAGAAAGATTTTCGGTTTTGTTAGAAGAGGAAAATCCTGCTGAAGAAGGATTTTCGGTTTTGTTCAAAGAGAAAAATCCTGTTGATGAAAGATCGGTTTTGCTAGAAGAGGAAAATCCTGTTGAAGCAAGGTGTCCGGTTTTGTTCGAAGAAGAAAGTCCTGTCGAAGAAAGATTTTCGGTTTTGTTCAAAGGGGAAAATCCTGTTGAAGAAAGATCGATTTTGTTGGAAGAGGAAAATCCCGCTGAAGAAAGATTTTCGGTGTTGTTAGCAGAGGAAAATCCTGCAGAAGAAAGATCGGTTTTGATAGAAGAGGAAAATCCTGCCGAAGAAAGATTGTTGGTGTTGTTAGAAGAGGAAAATCCTGCCGAAGAAAGATCATTGGTGTTGTTGGCAGAAGAAAATCCTGCAGAAGAAAGATCGGTTTTGATAAAAGAAGAAAATCCTGCTGAAGACAGATTTTCGGAAAATCCTGATGAAGGTAATTCTGTTGAAGAACGATCATCAGTTTTGGGTGAAGAATAATTAGGATCTTCTGACGTTCCGATTTTATCCGCTGAGGAAGAAGAAAACATCAGGGTGGAAGAATCTTCGGTTTTGCTCGAACAAGAAGAAATTCCGGAGGATGTAGAAACGCCCATTTTGTCAGAAGAAGAAAAGGCTGAAGATGAGGAGTCTTCCATTTTATTGGAGGAAGAAAAAGAAGAGACACCCATTTTGTCAGAAGAAGAGGCTGAAGATAAGTTTCCCATTTTGTTGGAGGAAGAAGATGAAGAGTTTTCCATGTTTTGAGAAGAAGAGTTTGTTTCTTCATTGCAAGGAAACGCTAAGGAGTATCCTGCTTCCTTAGATGAAATTCCTGCTTCTTTAGAAGAAATGCCGGATTTATTAGAAGAAATTCCTGCTTCATAAGGACTTTCTGCTTTATTAGAAGGAAATCCTGAAGAAATGCCTGCTTCCTTAGAAGAAATTCGTGCATCAGAAGAAAAGGCTGAAGATGAGGAGTCTCCCATTTTATCGGAGGAAGAAAAAGATGAAGAGTTTTCCATGTTATTGCAAGAAGAGTTTGCTGCTTCATAAGGAGGTAATCCTGAGGAGTTTCCTGCTTCCTCAGAGGAAATTCCTGCTTGCTTGGAAAGAATTCCTGCTTCCTTAGATAAAATGCCTGCTTCATTAGAAGAAATGCCTGCTTCATGAGGACATCCTGCTTTATTAGAAGAAATGCCTGCTTCCTTAGAAGAAATTCCTGCATCAGAATGAAATCCTGCTTCCTTGTAAGAAATTCCTGCTTCATCGGAAAGAAATTTTGCTTTCTTAGAAGAAATTCCTGCATCAGAGGGAAATTTAGCTTCCTTGGAAGAAATTCCAGCTTCGCCAGAAGAAAATTTCGCTTCCTTTGAAGAAATTCCTGCATCAGAGGGAAATCTAGCTTCCTTGGAAGAAATTCCAGCTTCGCCAGAAGAAAATTTCGCTTCCTTTGAAGAAATTCCTGCATCAGAGGGAAATCTAGCTTCCTTGGAAGAAATTCCAGCTTCGCCAGAAGAAAATTTCGCTTCCTTTGAAGAAATTCCTGCATCAGAGGGAAATCTAGCTTCCTTGGAAGAAATTCCAGCTTCGCCAGAAGAAAATTTCGCTTCCTTTGAAGAAATTCCTGCTTCATAAGGACACCCTGCTTTATTAGAAGAAATGCCTGCTTCCTTAGAAGAAATTCCTGCATCAGAAGGACTTTCTGCTTTACTAGAAGAAATTCCTGCTTCGTGAGAATCGTTAGAAGGAAATTCTGCTTCGTCAGAATCGTTAGAAAGAAATTCTGCTTCCTTAAAAGAAAATCCTACTTCCTTGGAAGAAATTCCTGCTTTATTAGAAGGAAATCCTGAAGAATTTTCTGCTACCTTAGAAGAATTTGCTGTTTGATTAAGAGAAAATCTTGCTTCATTAAGAGCTAATCCTGCAGAGTGTCCTGCTTTCTTGGAAGAAATTCCTGCTTCATTAAGAGGCAATCCTGCAGAGTGTCCAGCTTCCTTTGAAGAAATTCCTGCTTCGCCAGAAGGAAATCCTGCTTCCTTAGAAGAAATACTCGCTTCGTTAAAAGGAAATTCTGGAAAATGTCTTGCTTCGTTAGAGGATGTTTCGGTCTTATTTGAAGAATAATCTTCAGGAACAAACGACTTTTCCATGTTGTTAGAAGAAGAACACGAGGATTTTTCTATTGCGCTGGACGAAAAAACTCCTGAAGATGAAGAACTCCCGGTTTTATCACAGGAACACGAGGAATTGTGGTTTTTATTCGAAGAAACCGAAGAATCGCCAATTTTACTTGAATTTTCTGTTTTGTTAGAAAAAGAACTACCCTTAGTAGAAGAAGATCCCGCGTATGAAGAGTTTTCATTCGTCTCCAAAGAAGAAAGCCCTGGTGTAGAAGGTTTTTCGTGCTTGTGAGTCGAAGAAAGTATCGAAGAAGCAGACTTTTCGTGCTTGTGACAAGAAGAAAATTGCGGAGAAGATGAATTTTCGTGCTTATTAGAAGAAGCAAGTCCTGACGAACACCCCGCGTGTGAAGAGGTTTCATTCTTCTCAAAAGAAGAAAACCCTGAAATAGAAGATTTTTCGTGCTTGTGAGTAGAAGAAAGTCCTGAAGAAGCAGACTTTTCATGCTTGTGACAAGAAAATTCTGAAAGGGAACTTTCGTGCCTATTAGACGCTGCAAGTCCTGAAGAAGCAGACTTTTCGTGCCTGTGACAAGAAGAAAATTGCGAAGAAGGGGAATTTTCGTGCTTAACAGAAGAAGGCAGTGCAGAAGATGCGTAATTTTCGTGCTTAACAAAAGAAGACAGTGCAGAAGATGCGTAATTTTCGTGGTTAACAGAAGAAGACAGCACGGAAGAAGCGTAATTCTCACGTTTATTACTAGAAGAAACGGAATTATTCGCAGAACAAAACCACGCGGACGAAGAACATTGGTTTTTATTAGAAGAAGAATTGGTGTTGCCAATTTTACTGAGGGTTTGACTCAAAACTGATGAAGCAGAAGCGGACCAAATTCGGTTCTGCTTCTCCTGGACGCAATCTTTATTCCACCCCATCTGCAGCACCCTCAACTGCTTCGCCATGAAGATCTCCAGGATCAAACACCCTAAGACTTGCAGCTCCTTCACCCTTCTAGCGACGATGATCTCCCCATAATTGCAGCTTATCTGGTTTTCCAGCTTCACTTTTTCGGAAAAAAACTTGGATTTCGTTCTAAAGGGAAGAATATTCTGGTTATCAATAGGGAAAGTGAAGGATTTAGTCGCTTTCGGCTTATTAATCTGGCTTTCGAAGAGCTTATTAGTAAACGCGTTTTGAATCACGCGGAAATCCTTCTCTGAGTTATCTAAATCAATTGTTTTTTCGCTCTTGTACAACTTTCCTTCTTCCGTGTGGAAAGTTTTCGCGAAGAAACTGTGCAGATTCTCCAAGTTGGTTAGGGCTTGCGCCGGTTGGAATTCTTTCGGTAGGGTTATGATGCCGGTGTTGAGGCTGCTGGTGTTTTTCTTCGTGGTTATGTGGGAGGTGAACGTGGCGCTCTTCGGGCCGAGGCTGGTGCTGCGCTGCTGGCCGTTTTTCGCGGGTTTCTCTTTCGGGTCTTCGTTGAGGGAAGACCGGCTGCGCGATTGGAGTTTCGACAGGGATAAGGGCGACCGCGAGGAAAGGTCCTCGTCCTCTTCTTCGCTGCGCGAACAGCTTTCGATCGAGATTGTCGTCGATGAGGAGCTGTGATCGCGTTCTGTTTTCATAAATTAAAGTCTTAGGCTAAGTTGCACCGAAAAAACGTTAAGATGGAATCATCTTTGAGGCCCAGTTGCACCAAAAACGTTAAGCTAGATTCATCTCTGAGGCCCCGGTTGCACCAAAAACACGTCGAACTCGAGTTCAAGCAGAACTTGAGTTCATGGTGACAGTTCCTGTTGTTCTAAAGTCATTTTAATTGAACTCGAGTTCAGAGTTGTAGCAGTTCAACGTGACCAAAAACGTCGAACTCGAGATCAAGCTGAACTTGAGTTCAAGGCGACACTAAAGTCACTTTAATTGAACTCGAGTGCAAGATGACAGTTCCTGATGTTCTAAAGTCACTTTGATTGAACTCGAGTTCAGAGTTGAACCAGTTTAATGTGACCAAAAACGTCGAACTCGAATTCAAGCTGAACTTGAGTTCAAGGTGACACTAAACTCACTCTGATTGAACTCGAGTTTAAGCTGAACTCGAGTTCAAGATGACAGTTCATGATGTTCTTAAGTCACTTTGATTGAACTCGAGTTCAGAGTTGAACCAGTTTAATGTGACCAAAAACGTCGAACTCGAATTCAAGCTGAACTTGAGTTCAAGGTGACACTAAATTCACTTTGATTGAACTCGAGTTTAAGCTGAACTCGAGTTCAAGATGACACTAAACTCACTTTGATTGAACTCGAGTTTAAGCTGAACTCGAGTTCAAGATGACAGTTCATGATGTTCTAAAGTCACTTTGATTGAACTCGAGTTCAGAGTTGAACCAGTTTAATGTGACCAAAAACGTCGAACTCGAATTCAAGCTGAACTTGAGTTCAAGGTGACACTAAACTCACTTTGATTGAACTCGAGTTTAAGCTGAACTCGAGTTCAAGATGACAGTTCATGATGTTCTTAAGTCACTTTGATTGAACTCGAGTTCAGAGTTGAAATAGTTTAACATGACCAAACACGTCGAACTCGAGTTCAAGCGGAATTTGAGTTCAAGGTGACAGTTTTTGTTGTTCTAAAGTCACTTTGATCGAACTCGAGTTCAGAGTTGAACCAGTTCAACGTGACAAAAAACGTCGAACTCGAGTTCAAGCTGAACTTGAGTTCAAGGTGACAGCTACTGTTGTTCTAACGTCATTTTGATTGAACTTGAGTTCAAGACGACAGTTGCTGTCGGTTTAAAGTCACTTTGATTGAACTCGAGTTTAAGCTGAACTTGAGTTCAAGGTAACAGTTCCTGTTGTTCTAAAGTCTTTGATTGAGTTCAGAGTTGAACCAGTTCAACGTGTTTGGTGCAACTGGGCCCTAACTGTTAGAAAATGCTGAAGAAATAAACAAAAATGAGGGTTTTGGATGATTTATTTGGAACTGGAATTGGAATTAATTACAATAAGTCGATTGATTAAGTAACCTGAAGATCAAATTGATTTGACAGATAAAGCACTAATAACCAGGGCTGTTACAAAAAAAAAACGTTTTTTTCATTTTAATTAAAAGTTTTTTTTTACAAAACGAGTTTTTTTCAATCAAACAGTTGACAATTAAAAACACGGCTAATATGAAGTTTACGGGTTTAATGCTGATTAATCTCTAATTTCAAGTTTGTAAGTTAGGTTAGGTTAGCTGACGGTTATCAGAGAGGTTATGTTCTTGTTTATAACAAGCTGACAGCTGTCAGAGATGATTGTTAAGGTCGTGTTGTTGTTTAGAGCAAGCAGACAACTGCCAGGGATGATTGTTGAGGTTATGTTGTTGTTTACATCAAGCTGACGACTGCCAGGGATGATTGTTGAGGTTATTTTATTGTTTACAACAAGCAGACAGCTGCCAGTGATAATTGTCGAGGTTATTTTGTTGTTTACAACAAGCTGACAGCTGTCAGGGATGCTTGTTGATGTTACGTTTTTATTTACAACAAGCTGACAGCTATCAGAGAGGTTATGTTGTTGTTTATAACAAGCTGACAGCTGTCAGAGATTATTGTTGAGGGTGTGTTATTGTTTAGAACAAGCTGACAGCTGTCAGAGATGATTGTTGAGGTTGTGTTGTTGTTTACTTCAAGCTGACAGCTGCCAGGGATGATTGTTGAGGTTATTTTGTTGTTTAGAACAAGCAGACAGCTGCCAGGGATAACTGTCGAGGTCATTTTGTTGTTTATGACAAGCTGACAGCTGGCGGGGATGCTTGTTGATGTTACGTTTTTATTTACAACAAGCTGACAGCTATCAGAGAGGTTATGTTGTTGTTTATAACAAGCTGACAGCTGTCAGAGATGATTGTTGAGGTTGTGTTGTTGTTTAGAACAAGCAGACAACTGCCAGGGATGATTGTTGAGGTTATTTTGTTGTTTACATCAAGCTGACGACTGCCAGGGATGATTGTTGAGGTTATGTTGTTGTTTACTTCAAGCTGACAGCTGGCAGGGATCATTGTTGAGGTTATGCTGTTATTTACATGAAGCTGACAGCTGCCAGGGATAACTGAGGGTAATTTTGTTGTTTACAACAAACTGACAGCTGGCGGGATGCTTGTTGATGTTACGTTTTTATTTACAACAAGCTGACAGCTATCAGAGAGGTTATGTTGTTGTTTATAACAAGCTGACAGCTGTCAGAGATGATTGTTGAGGTTGTGTTGTTGTTTAGAACAAGCAGACAACTGCCAGGGATGATTGTTGAGGTTATTTTGTTGTTTACATCAAGCTGACGACTGCCAGGGATGATTGTTGAGGTTATGTTGTTGTTTACTTCAAGCTGACAGCTGGCAGGGATCATTGTTGAGGTTATGCTGTTATTTACATGAAGCTGACAGCTGCCAGGGATAACTGAGGGTAATTTTGTTGTTTACAACAAACTGACAGCTGGCGGGATGCTTGTTGATGTTACGTTTTTATTTACAACAAGCTGACAGCTATCAGAGAGGTTATGTTGTTGTTTATAACAAGCTGACAGCTGTCAGAGATGATTGTTGAGGTTGTGTTGTTGTTTACAACAGGCAGACAACTGCCAGGGATGATTGTTGAGGTTATTTTGTTGTTTACATCAAGCTGACGACTGCCAGGGATGATTGTTGGGGTTATGTTGTTGTTTACTTCAAGCTGACAGCTGCCAGGGATGATTGTTGAGGTTATGCTGTTATTTACATGAAGCTAACAGCTGCCAGGGATAACTAAGGGTAATTTTGTTGTTTACAACAAACTGACAGCTGGCGGGGATGCTTGTTGATGTTACGTTTTTATTTACAACAAGCTGACAGCTATCAGAGCGGTTATGTTGTTGTTTATAACAAGCTGACAGCTGTCAGAGATGATTGTTGAGGTTGTGTTGTTGTTTACAACAAGCAGACAACTGCCAGGGATGATTGTTGAGGTTATTTTGTTGTTTACATCAAGCTGACAGCTGCCAGGGATGATTGTTGAGGTTATGTTGTTGTTTACAACAAGCAGACAGCTGCCAGGGATGATTGTCGAGGTCATAGTTTAATGCTGATTAATCTCTAATTTCAAGTTTGTATGTTAAGTTAGGTTAAAGCTTGTTCGTTTACATTACATTTGTAGGTTAGGTTAGTTAAATCAACCTACGAATGTAATGTAAACAAACAAGATTTAACCCAACTTAACCTACAAACTTGATGTAAACAAACAAGATTTAGACAACCTAACCTACAATTTTGATGTAAACAAACAATATTTAGACAACCCAACCTACAATTTTGATGTAAACAAACAAGATTTACACAACCTAACCTACAATTTTTATGTAAACAAACAAGATTAACTTAACCTACAAACTTGATGTAAACAAACATGATTTACACAACCTAACCTACAATTTTGGTGTAAACCAACAGGATTTAACAATCCTAAACTCCGAATTCTGATATAAACAAACAGGATTCAACAAACATAACCTTAAAGATTGATGTAAACAAACAGGATTTTACGAAATTTGATTTAAACGCCGGAGATGTTAATGGTGTATTCTCTAAAAATGATGTCTAATGATTAAACGAGTGTTTTCCACTCCCAGACTGAGCATGAAGTAAAATTTCGAGTTTAGAAAAGCCCCGCGTGGAAAATTTGTCGAGGGTCGCGCCACCGACCCGAGACAAATTTTCGCGGGGCTTTTCTAAACTCGAAATTTTACTTCATGCGCCACGCGTACAAAACGCTGATTCAGTGGAAAGTTTTAAATTTGAAAGCTCGTGATTTATGGCGCCCAACTAGGGGTTAGCGTGGCCCCACGTTGGGCGCCAAAAAAACCGCAAGCCCAAGCGTTTCAAGTATTTTTAAACGGGTGTCATCCACTCCCAGACTAAGCATGAAGTAAAATTTGGAGTTTAGAAAAGCCCCGCGTAGAAAATTTGTCTCGGGTCGCGCAGCGACCCGAGACAAATTTTCGCGGGGCTTTTCTAAACTCCAAATTTTACTTCATGCGCCACGCGTACAAAACGCTGATTCAGTGGGAAGTTTTAAATTCGAAAGCTCGTGATTTATGGCGCCCAACTAGGGGTTAGCACGGCCCCACGTTGGGCGCCAAAAAACCCTGAAATGTTGTGTGGATATTAATGAAAGAGTACTCTATTAAAATATTTAAAAATCCGAAAATACCCCATCATTAGATTTTGAGCTATTTTGAATTAAATGTCAATTATGCCTGGTTTTGTTCAAATAAGTAAATACAATGTTACAGATGTTGTAACTTCAAACAACTTTAAGATATCTTAGTGAAAATTTGTGTGGATCTTAATTAAGTATTTCTGTTTCGAAATACGTGAAAAACTAAAATTACCCCATCGATAGTTTTCGAGTTATTTTGAAATGAACGCAGATGAGTTTTTAACGTAGAATTATTTTTTTTGCAGGTACATTTTTTGCACGTATGATTATTGTAGTGAATTAATGATACAAAAACGAGTGTTGTCCACTCCCAGACTAAGCATGAAGTAAAATTTGGAGTTTAGAAAAGCCCCGCGTAGAAAATTTGTCGAGGGTCGCGCCAGCGACCCGAGACAAATTTTCGCGGGGCTTTTCTAAACTCGAAATTTTACTTCATGCGCCACGCGTATAAAACACTGATCTCAAGTAAAGTTCAAAACATACTGATAAGGTTTATACATTTATGATTTATTGAATTATTTAATAAATTCTAAATAACCCTATTTTATTATGACAGTTGAGGTTATGTACAAGACTTAAACTAGGGCTATTAAATGATTAGTTGTAAACTAACAATAGTAAACTATTAAAACGTTCTATTAATCTGAAAATGTCAATATCAACTTTACAATTGTGTTAAAGCTGTATGCTAAGGTCTATTAAGAAAACTGGTTTTGTTTAAAACACGTTTTCGGTCGATGTGAGTTTACGAAACATTCACGAAAATTATTATTTTTTGCTGATTATTGTGAAGAAAGGTTATTAGTGCTTTATTCGTCAAATTAATTACAATGTAGAAACAAATAAATGAACGATGGATTTATTTGGATTTGGAACTGTTTACTCTTGATTTGTAAGGAGATTTGGTTGATGAAGGTTTTGTTTCTGTGAACCTTACTTTGTTTTCCTGTTTGTACGTAGACTTTGGGCGGAATTTTTCCCCAAAACGGTAAATTGGTGGCTTTCGGCGGATGCGGGTGCATAAACAATTGAACGACGCCTGAGGTTGTTAGGTTTGTGTGACCGTCCACTAATTGTAAGCAGACATTTTTCGATCTTACGGCAGCATGCCCCGCCAATCTAAAAACAAAACAAACAAAATACACTAACACTCCAATGTATGTATAATCTGTTTTTTTTTAATACGACCAATCAAATTTGACATTTCAAGAATTTTGTGATGAAAACCGAGGGGCTGCCACATAATCGATATAGTCAATATAGTTAGTACTGTAAAAACGGTTTTTATTATTGATATAAACAGTAATATTAAAATAGTCAACATAATCGATACAGTTAGTACTGTCAAAATAGTGAATATAATCGATACTGTCGATATAGTCAGTAATGTCAAAATAGTCAATATAATCGATACAGTCAATACTGTCAAAATAGTCAACATAATCGATACAGTCAGTACTGTCAAAATAGTCAATATAATCGATACTGTCGATATAGTCAGTACTGTAAAAATAGACAATATAATCGATACAGTCAGTACTGTCAAAATAGTCAATATAATCGATACTGTTAATATAGTCAATACTGTCAAAATAGCAAACATAATCGATACAATCAATATAGTCGGTTAGTATAAACAGTAATGTTAAAATAGCTAGCATAGTGGATATAGTCAGTACTGCCAAAATAGTTCACATAATGGATACAGTCAATATTGTTGGTACTGTCAAAATGGTCGATATAATCGGTCTGTCAATATAATCAGTAATGTCGAAATAGTTAACATAATGGATACAGTCAATATAGTTAGTACTGTCAAAATGGTCGATATAATCGATCTGTCAATATAATCAGTAATGTCAAATTAATCAGCATAGTCGATAGACAGTGCTGTCAAAATAGTCATAATAATCGATAAGAGTCAGTACTGTCAATATAGTCGATACAGTCGTGAAAAACGATTTTTATAATTGATGTCAATATAATCAGCAATGTCAAAATTGTCAACATAATCGACTGACAAACTGTATTGATTGTATCGATTATGTTTGCTACTTTGACGGTACTGTATGTATCGATTATATTGACTATTTTGACAGTACTGACTATACCGACAGTATCGATTATATTGACTATTTTGACAGTACTGACTGTATGGATTATATTAACTATTTTGACAGTACTGACTGTATCGATTATGTTGACTAATTTGACAGTACTGACTATATTGACAGTATCAATCTTTTTTTAAAATTTAAGTTGGGTACACGCTTTAGGAATTGACATATAAAACGTCAGACATAATCAAAATTGAATTTGTGTTCAGTATTCCGGCAGCAGATACCCACAGACGCGTTTCGGACTTCAAGATCCTCTTCAGTGTGGTCCCGACCCAGTGCTGAGGAATACTGAACATTTCTTACTATATCAAGCCAATATGTGAAATCTATTAATGGATTTCGATAGCTAATGCCATCTAATGCTCAGACATAATAATTTTAATGTAGAATTTTAGAATTGCCAACTTACAATATATTCCATAGCACTCTAGAGGTTTTATTTTATTAGAAACATAAAATTTGTTAAATTATATATAAATTTATAATTTTGACAGTGAATAAACTTATGTTATATTTAGTATCATTTGTTTTAAAGATATGACAAAAAAGTAAAAATCGATTAAATGTTATTTTCACAATAGCTTTCTTAGTTAAAAAGATATGGGATTAAGATTTTATACGTAGCCTAAATTAGTGCTTAAAAATACATTAAAATTGACTGTAATTATTTTGTTAATCCTTTTTAACTTGGATCAAAATTGACATTCCGTTTAAACAATACAGAATTCTCCGTCAATAATACGACAATAAACTCATTTAAATGGTTTTAATGTTGAAACAAACGAGTGTGTTCCACTCCCAGACTAAGCATGAAGTAAAATTTCGAGTTTAGAAAAGCCTGAAAATTTGGCTCGGGCGCGTAGCGCGAAGCGCGGAGCGACCGAGCCAAATTAGGCTTTTCTAAACTCGAAATTTTACTTCATGCGCCGCGCGCACGAAAGGCTGATTCAGTGGGAAGTTTTAAATTTGGACGCTCGCGGTTTATGACGCCCAACTAGGGGCCACAGCGTTAGCATGGCCCCACGTTGGGCGCCAAACTCAGGCTTTTCCAAACTCGAAAGTTTACTTCATGCGCCACACGTGTAAAACACTGATTTATAGTAAAGTTAAAAATATATACGGCTTTGACTATAATGAACTACAATTACAGTTGATATAAGTCAGCACCAGCCCACATTTGAACTATAATGACAGTTGGCACAAGTCACCGCCAACCGACATTTAGTCCATCGCGTTAATTTGACATTTGGATTATAATGACAGCTAACATAAGCCGACGTTAGCCGACATTTGGACTATAATGACAGTCGACATACAAGTTTTTTTTTTGCTTTGTGACAGCTACGATACACGTTTTAACACTTGTGACATATTTGAAAGTAACGAGTGTCGTCCACTCCCAGACTAAGCATGAAGTAAAATTTCGAGTTTAGAAAAGCCTGAAAATTTGGCTCGGGCGCGTAGCGAAGCGGAGCGACCGAGCCAAATTAGGCTTTTCTAAACTCGAAATTTTACTTCATGCGCCACGCGCACGAAAGGCTGATTCAGTGGGAAGTTTTAAATTTGGACGCTCGCGGTTTATGGCGCCCAACTAGGGGCCACAGCGTTAGCATGGCCCCACGTTGGGCGCCAAACTCAGGCTTTTCCAAACTCGAAAGTTCACTTCATGCGCCACACGTGTAAAACACTGATTTATAGTAAAGTTAAAAATATACACGGCTTTGCCTATAATGAACTACAATTACAGTTGATATAAGTCAGCACCAGCCCACATTTGAACTATAATGACAGTTGGCACAAGTCACCGCCAACCGACATTTAGTCCATCGCGTTAATTTGACATTTGGATTATAATGACAGCTAACATAAGCCGACGTTAGCCGACATTTGGACTATAATGACAGTCGACATACAAGTTTTTTTTGCTTTGTGACAGCTACGATACACGTTTTAACACTTGTGACATATTTGAAAGTAACGAGTGTCGTCCACTCCCAGACTAAGCATGAAGTAAAATTTCGAGTTTAGAAAAGCCTGAAAATTTGGCTCGGGCGCGTAGCGAAGCGGAGCGACCGAGCCAAATTAGGCTTTTCTAAACTCGAAATTTTACTTCATGCGCCACCCGTATAAAACACTGATTTAAAGCGAAGTTCAAAATATACTTCGACTTAGTTTTGTTTTTACAAATGGTTATATGGAATATGTAAAATATGTTTATATGGAATATATAAAATACTTAAAAGAAAAAATCCCAGTAAAGTTGGAAGTAGTACTCTTTTTTTAAAATCTCTGCATCGTGACAATTTATTTAACTAATTATAATTTATTTGTCACAATTGATAATCATTTGGTAACCTCTCAAAATTTGATTTTTAAAATACTCTAGTGTTAAAGCAGGGCTGCAAGTGTTCACACTAAATACGCCCCACGTTTGGTCATGTTAAAAAAAAAAAATACAGAGTATATATTCAATTTTAAATATATAACCTAAACATATCTTTGTGCATTTAGTTGCCTACATTACATTAACTACTCAAGCAACTCAATATATAGTGGAATTTTTAAAATTAGGCACTCTCATGTGCAGAACGAGGCCGTTCGTGTATATCTGCTGCTCAAAAAATGAGACAGTAGTGCATCGGACGAGGACCCTTCGGGATTTAAATGGTGTTATTTTTGCGAGAGCCAGCACAGAATGGTACGTTTACAACCCAATGTTTTCAGGACTGTCTTGCCTATGTTCGGGAAATGCTAGTCTACCACGCAAGGGCCTAATTTGAGTAATACATCTATACCATAGGATCATTATTTACAAACACTAATTTTGTTTCAAGGCTGTTAATATTGTTTATTTTGTTACAGTGAATGTCTCGGAAGAAATTAAATCTGACCTGTATCCGAACGTCAAGTCAATCCACAAATGCAGCCTTTCGGAGACGTGCTGACTCTCCAAAGCCTCCCTGTGCTTTTCGACGAAATCCTCCGGGCCTGAACACCAGCTCGGCACTTCCAGATCGTCCAAATCGTCGTGGATGCTCTTGAAAACCGTCGGATCGGAGAAAAACTCTGGTATGCACTCGTCCGGTGTCCATTCCTGCAATCTAACATTTAATCTCTGTCAAGTGTCACTTAAGTAACCAACACAATTTTAGTCCCAGTTGCACCAAAAGCGTTGAACTTGAGTTCAAACTGAACTCAAGTTCAAGATGACAGGTCCTATTGTTCTAATGTCACTTTCAGCGACGGCTCGCAACCTAACTTCAGGGTCGGCTACAGCGCTAAGGCACACAAAATTTGAGGTTAGCATCGCGCTTTATAAATACAAGGAATTGCACAACAAAGTCGCCTTTCAATAACGGATACATATTACCTTGGGTCTCTGGCCTACCCTGAAGTTAGACTGTGGTCACTTTGAACTAAAGTTCAGGGTAGTACCAGTTCAATGAACGATACCATATGCCGAGGATGCAACGAAGAAGATGAGACAGCAAGGCATATACTTCACAAGTGTCAAAACTAAGAGATACTATGTCAAGGGAAACCCAGCCCAAACGTGAAGAACCCGGATGGAACTGGTCCGTCGCACTAATATTGGCAATTGCCAGTAGTGTGGAGTGGGTCAGACCATCAAGAGGGAGGCACTACAATGGGCCTAAAACTTGGCCTAAGTGGCTGCCCTCCCGACAACCAACTCTTAATCCTTACCAGTTCAACGGGTTTGGTGTAAGAGACCCTTAAAAATCTTCTCTGACAGCTGTCAGCCTGAAGTAAATAATAACATAACCTTAAAAGTCATCACTGACAGCTGTTGGTTTATAAAACAAAAAACCCGATCTCAATAAGTTTTCAGTTTACTTAAGAGAAACTATCGACAAAAATATCCGTTGCTTGACTAGGCATGTATTTAAGGGAGGAAGCTACTGGGGATACTGCTGACCCCCATCTGATAGCCGATAGATTATAGTAAACAAAACATAAGCAGGTACTGTAATTCTGTAATTAACCAATAGCAAGCGGTATACCGATAAAGCTATTGTTTCTTAACATGTGTTATTGTTTACACTAGACTTATATTTATCATGCACTATAATGGATCACTGCTGCACTTTGTTTTAGTTCTTTGTCCAACCGGTTTTTAAATATATTAACGTTTGCTGCGGTAACTGTTTCTTCTGTAAGTGCATTCCATGAATAGACCACACGATTTGTCAGGAAGTTCTTCCTTTGGAGTTTAGCAGCTTTTTCTTTGTCAATTTTCATAGAGTGTCCTCGAAGTTGTGTGTTCTGATTAATACTAATCTATGTTTATTTTACAGGGGAAAGTGCTAGGAGTAAGAGCCGCAGAAGAAGAATTTCACGGTTGAAAACCCTAAGAACCTGATGATAGCAGCTTGGATGGATCCAACATTCGGGCCGGACGAGAACCTCCAGAAGAGGAAACATAAACCAAGAAACAATATCTAATACTATCGTTGTCGTAAATAAACGACAAACTTTAATCCATCCCACGATACAATTTCGGTTTACAGTAAACAAACAGCGTAACTTCAATTATCACCGAGCGCTATTTAATATTTTTATAGTTCGTTAAAACCAACATAATCTTAATTCATAATATCCAATAGCTGTCAGTTTATTGTTATTAAACAAAATAACTACTATTGCCTCTCTGAGAATGTTCAGATAACCTCGATCAACCCTCTGGCAGCTGTCAGATTGTTGTAAATCAAGAATATAACCTCAATCATCTCTTTGGCAGCTGTCATCTCTCTGACAATCTCAATCATCTCTTACAGCTGTCAGCTTGTTGTACATAAAGAATATAACCTCAATCATCTCTCTGACAGCTGTCAGTTTGTTGTAAATAAAGAGTATAACCTCAATCATCTCTCTTACAGCTGTCAGATTGTTGTAAATAAATAATATAACCTCAATCATCTTGCTGACAGCTGTCACATTGTTGTAAATTAAAAATAAAACCTCAATCATCTCTCTGACAGCTGCCAGTTTGTTGTAAAGAAAAAATATAACCTGAATCATCTCTCTGACAGCTGTCAGTTTGTTGTGAATAAAGAATATAACCTCAATCATCTCTTTGGCAGCTGTCATCTCTCTGACAATCTCAATCATCTCTCTGACAGCTGCCAGTTTGTTGTAAAGAAAGAATATAACCTCAATCATCTCTCTGACAGCTGTCAATTTGTTGTTAATAAAGAATACAACCTGAATCATCTCTCTTACAGCTGTCAGATTGTTGTAAATAAATAATATAACCTCAATCATCTTGCTGACAGCTGTCAGATTGTTGTAAATTAAAAATAAAACCTCAATCATCTCTCTGACAGCTGCCAGTTTGTTGTAAAGAAAGAATATAACCTGAATCATCTCTCTGACAGCTGTCAGTTTGTTGTGAATAAAGAATATAACCTCAATCATCTCTTTGGCAGCTGTCATCTCTCTGACAATCTCAATCATATCTCTGACAGCTGCCAGTTTGTTGTAAAGAAAGAATATAACCTCAATCATCTCTCTGACAGCTGTCAATTTGTTGTTAATAAAGAATACAACCTGAATCATCTCTCTTACAGCTGTCAGATTGTTGTAAATAAATAATATAACCTCAATCATCTTGCTGACAGCTGTCAGATTGTTGTAAATTAAAAATAAAACCTCAATCATCTCTCTGACAGCTGCCAGTTTGATGTAAAGAAAGAATATAACCTGAATCATCTCTCTGACAGCTGTCAGTTTGTTGTGAATAAAGAATATAACCTCAATCATCTCTTTGGCAGCTGTCATCTCTCTGACAATCTCAATCATCTCTCTGACAGCTGCCAGTTTGTTGTAAAGAAAGAATATAACCTGAATCATCTCTCTGACAATCTCAATCATCTCTCTGACAGCTGTCAATTTGTTGTTAATAAAGAATACAACCTGAATCATCTCTCTTACAGCTGTCAGATTGTTGTAAATAAATAATATAACCTCAATCATCTTGCTGACAGCTGTCAGATTGTTGTAAATTAAAAATAAAACCTCAATCATCTCTCTGACAGCTGCCAGTTTGTTGTAAAGAAAGAATACAACCTGAATCATCTCTCTGACAGCTGTCAGTTTGTTGTGAATAAAGAATATAACCTCAATCATCTCTTTGGCAGCTGTCATCTCTCTGACAATCTCAATCATATCTCTGACAGCTGCCAGTTTGTTGTAAAGAAAGAATATAACCTGAATCATCTCTCTGACAATCTCAATCAACTCTCTGACAGCTGTCAATTTGTTGTTAATAAAGAATACAACCTGAATCATCTCTCTGACAGCTGTCAGTTTGTTGTAAATAAATAATATAACCTCAATCATCTTGCTGACAGCTGTCAGATTGTTGTAAATTAAAAATAAAACCTCAATCATCTCTCTGACAGCTGCCAGTTTGTTGTAAAGAAAGAATATAACCTGAATCATCTCTCTGACAGCTGTCAGTTTGTTGTGAATAAAGAATATAACCTCAATCATCTCTTTGGCAGCTGTCATCTCTCTGACAATCTCAATCATCTCTTACAGCTGTCAGCTTGTTGTACATAAAGAATATAACCTCAATCATCTCTCTGACAGCTGTCAGTTTGTTGTAAATAAAGAATACAACCTAAATCATCTCTCCGACAGCTGTCAGTTTGTTACAAATAAAGAACACAACCTCAATCTCAACATGTTGAATATCAAGGCCATAGCCAGGGGGGCGATATGGGAGTTCAAACCCGCCCTCCCCCGTCCCCCGTAATTTTTAAAATGTTAAATTTTTGTATGTTGCAAGAGCAAAAACAATATTTTTACCATTTTTTCTGGCTACGGCCTTATTGAATATTGAACATTTTGATGAATATAACCTCAATCATCTCTCTTACAGCTGTCAGCTTGTTGTAAATAAAGAATATAACCTCAATCATCTCTCTGAAAATCTCAATAATCTCTCTGGCAGCTGTCAGATTGCTGTAAATAAAGAACATAACCTCAATCGTCTCTCTGACAGCTGTTAGATTGTTGTAAATAATAAATTTAACCTCAATCATCTCTCTGACAGCTGTCAGTTTGTTGGAAATAAAGAATATAACCTCAATCATCTCTCTGACAATCTCAATCATCTCACTTACAGCTGTCAGTTTGTTGGAAATAAAGAATATAACCTCATCGATCTCTCTGACAGCTGTCAGTTCGTTATAAATAAAGAATTTAACCTCAAATTTCATTAGGTTTGTTCCTTTGTACTGCACTAAGTTGAACCGAGTTCATGTTTCTCACATCACAGTTCAAGTTAGTGCAACTTTACATTTACAATTGCGAGCGTCCAGTTTACGTAACAAACAGATTCAGTGCAACAAGTGCTGCGCTAGTTCATGCAACGAACCAATCTTCCTTTCTCTTTTCCACACTTTCTTACCCTAATTTTTGCACTACTCACCTCTGTATGCTACTGGGATATTCGGCTGGAACCCAAACGGTCCTCACGTTTTTACAAAGAACACTTTTCGGCGTCCGCCTGGACATGTAAACGTAGTAAGTGATCGACGACAAAACATCGGAGACGTGGTGGGGGATCTGCGTCTGCGGATTATCGTACGTCAAATCCAACTGCCGATCGCCCTTATTCAACCGAAACTTGGACTTTTTCAAGTCCCTCCAGTTTTTCCCGCAGCGCGACCCGAAGTCCGTCACCCAGGGAAACACGTAGTGACAGTGCGGATCCCCGAAACGCCGCCCCGACAAATTATTCAACGACATCAAGTAAGTATAGTTGGAGATTCCCCCGTTCACCCAGAGCTCGCACAATTTCTCCAAACTCTCGTTCGCGACTTGGATCTTATCGTAACTCCGAATCCCGCAGTTCAAACAAACCAAAGTCGAATCGAACTTATGCCCGCTCTTCCTGCAATCGTGCGACTCGGCCTTCGGAATCTCCTGAACGTGAATGTTGGAACTCAACTGCGGGAAAATGTAAACCCACAGATCCTCCGTTAGGTAAACATCACTTAGAGTAATCTCCCCTAACGTCAAACTGCGCTCGTGCAGGGCCTTCAGAGCGTTCAAAATTTGATAAATCAAAAACAACGGCTTCGTGTAGCATTTATCGAGAATCGACGGGCTGAACGTGACGCAATCCTGCAGGTTGTGCTCCAAAAAGGGCGAGTGTATCAAAAAAATTGCGTTTAAAGTCTCCACCCCGGATAAACAAGGGTATATATTCGGGTGCGCCTCGAAATCACTCACGCTCTCGACCGTTTGCTCACTATCGTAAGTGTTTATAATGGAACATCCGTAAATCCTTACGATAATCTCGCGTAGAACCTCGTTATAATCGATCAGAGTGACCTGTTTTGTTTTATTCGAATCGGACGTCGAGTATTTCTTCGAGGCTTCCTTCCACAGGTTTTTGTAGTTCGTCTGGTGGATGTACTCCATCAATTGCGGGATCAGCAGGGGGTTTTCCTCGTGCGTGTTTTTTCGGATGCACGGTAAAGGGATCACCTTGGATTCCCGCTTCTTGAACACCCTGACGAAGATTTTCGACCAGGATTCTTCGAGGTCGTCTTTGGTGTAAGGCCATGTTTCCGTTTTGCTTTTTTCGGTGAAATCGGGGAGCTTCGAGTGCTTTAAAAGCGTCCTGTAAAATTAATCAATCAAAAACGAGACTGTGATTCATTCACAGATAATCGAATGCGTTTCAAGTAATTTCTATTAAGAACTCGCGATTTTAACAATAATGAACTTCTGCTTGTTTAAAATTCTTACTTGAGGCAGTTTTTGTGTACCAAAGCGAACCTATCGTCACTTAATAAAAGTGAAGAAAGGAATATAACTGTGTTTAATTAAGTGACTATCGTCCCGACTCGTAATCAAAAATGAGACTATGATTCGTTCACAGGTAACCGAATGCGTTTCAAGTAATTTCTATTAAAAACTCGCGACTTTATCAACGATGAATTTCTGCTTATTTAACATTCTTACTTGAGCCAGTTTTTGTGTACTAAAGCGATGAACCTATCGTCCCGACTCGTCGGTTTCAGATTCTTTTTCGGAATCCCCAGTTCTTCAAACAAACTCTCCATTTTACTGGGGGAAAAAAATTACGCTCTCCCGGGAATCAAGCACTTCATCTTGTTCCGGATTCCGTTCCGCTCTGTTTAATCCATTTATTGCACCGAGTTTTGTTTATCGCGGACTGGACGATTACAACATAACCTCGGCACGAATTGACGTTTCTCGAACAGCTGACGCATAGACGGAACTGTCAGTTCGGTAGCGCCCTTTTTCGGAGCAGGAACTTTTGATAATTGGAATTTAATACCGGCAGCACCATCTCTGATTTCCTCCTGGAATAAAATTTCGGCTAGAGTTCAGGGCTGGTATTCCTGAAATTAATTGTACGATTTAGTTGTATGAAATCTGTTATTTAGATAAGGATTAAATATGTAAAATTGACAGTAGGCGGGCATCCTCTCGTTCGATCACGTTCAGGAAAACCGGCGCAGTTTAGTTCCAGTAAAATTTGATACCGGTGGCGCCATCTCTGATTTTCTCAGAGAAATAAAAATTCGAATCAATCGAAATTAGATACCGGTGGCGCCATCTCTGATTTGCTCCGAGAAATAAAAATTCGAATTAATCGAAATTAGGTACCGGTGGCGCCATCTCTGATTTGCTCCAAGAGATAAATTGTGAATTAATTGAAATTAGATACCGGTGGCGCCATCTCTGATATTCTCCGAGAGATAAATTTTGAATTAATCGGAATTTGATACCGGTGACGCCATCTCTGATTTGCTCCGAGAGATAAATTTTAAATTAATAGAAATTTGATACCGGTGGCGCTATCTCTGATTAGCCCCGAGAGATAAATTTTGAATTAATCGGAATTAGATACCGGTGACGCCATCTCTGATTTGCTCCGAGAAATAAATTTTAAATTAATAGAAATTTGATACCGGTGGCGCTATCTCTGATTAGCCCCGAGAGATAAATTTTGAATTAATCAAAATTCGATACCGGTAGCGCCATCTCTTGATTTCGGCATGAAACATATAAATAAACTGCAACTTTTTAAATTTTCCTTCCCATTTATTAGATCCTCATTATTAATTTATAGGGTATGTATCTAGTAACATTAAACCTGATGGCTGTATTTAATTAGTTTTGTAATTACACTATGTATATATATGATTATATAAATAAATCTTTTTTGTTGGAAGTAATTTCTTTGGTTTTTTATTTTCCAATTCTTTACAAAGTTGAAAGTTATTGAGTTTTGTTAGGTGAATGAAGTTGGGTTGGGTGCAATTTATTAAAATTTAAAGTTGGGTTAGGTGAATTAAAAAAAAATTAAGAGTTGGGTTAAGTGTAACTTATTGAAATTTAAAGTTGGGTTAGGTGAATTAAAAAAATCAAGAGTTGGGTTAAGTGTAACTTATTGAAATTTAAAGTTGGGTTAGGTGAATTAAAAAAATCAAGAGTTAGGTTAGGTGTAACTTATTGAAATTTAAAGTTGGGTTAGGTGAATTAAAAAAAAATAAGAGTTGGGTTAGGTGTAACTTATTGAAAATTAAAGTTGGGTTAGGTGAATTAAAAAAAATCAAGAGTTGGGTTAGGTGTAACTTATTGAAATTTAAAGTTGGGTTAGGTGAATTAAAAAAAATCAAGAGTTAGGTTAGGTGTAACTTATTGAAATTTAAAGTTGGGTTAGGTGAATTAAAAAAAATCAAGAGTTAGGTTAGGTGTAACTTATTGAAATTTAAAATTGGGTTAGGTGAATTAAAAAAAATCAAGAGTTGGGTTAGGTGTAACTTATTGAAATTTAAAGTTGGGTTAGGTGAATTAAAAAAAATCAAGAGTTGGGTTAGGTGTAACTTATTGAAAATTAAAGTTGGGTTAGGTGAATTAAAAAAAAATCAAGAGTTGGGTTAGGTGTAACTTATTGAAATTTAAAGTTGGGTTAGGTGAATTAAAAAAGTCAAGAGTTGGGTTAGGAGTAACTTATTGAAATTTAAAGTTGGGTTAGGTGAATTAAAAAAAATCAAGAGTTGGGTTAGGTGTAACTTATTGAAATTTAAAGTTGGGTTAGGTGAATTAAAAAAAATCAAGAGTTGGGTTAGGTGTAACTTATTGAAAATTAAAGTTGGGTTAGGTGAATTAAAAAAAAATCAAGAGTTGGGTTAGGTGTAACTTATTGAAATTTAAAGTTGGGTTAGGTGAATTAAAAAAAATCAAGAGTTGGGTTAGGTGTAGCTTATTGAAATTTAAAGTTGGGTTAGGTGAATTAAAAATATCAAGAGTTGGGTTAGGTGTAACTTATTGAAATTTAAAGTTGGGTTAGGTGAATTAAAAAAAATCAAGAGTTGGGTTAGGTGTAACTTATTGAAATTTAAAGTTGGGTTAGGTGAATTAAAAAAATTAAGAGTTGGGTTAGGAGTAACTTATTGAAATTTAAAGTTGGGTTAGGTGAATTAAAAAAATCTAGAGTTAGGTTAGGTGTAACTTATTGAAATTTAAAGTTGGGTTAGGTGAATTAAAAAAATTAAGAGTTGGGTTAGGTGTAACTTATGGAAATTTAAAGTTGGGTTAGGTGAAACATTAATAATTTTTGGCGATAATCGGCAGCGGCACTTTAAAAAAAAAACAATTAACTTGCTTGCGCTCTCACATTATATTTATTTATTAACGAAAGTCCATTTAAGTGCATTGATATTATAAAAACTAAAAATAAAAATAAATGAAATATAAATACAAATGCAGCCGTATTTGCTCATTTTGAATTTCAAATGCTACAGACTTCAAAAAGTTACACCTAACCTATCACCCGACTTCATTAAATTACACCTAACCTAACACCCGACTTTATTAAATTTCAATAAGTTACACCTAACCCAACTTGGATTTTCGATACCTTACACCTAACCCAACACCCGACATTTTCGAACTTCAAAAAGTTACACCTAACCTAACACCCGACTTCATTAAATTACACCTAACCCAACACCCGACTTTATTAAATTACACCTAACCTAACACCCGACTTTATTAAATTTCAATAAGTTACACCTAACCCAACTTGGATTTTCGATACCTTACACCTAACCTAACACCCGACATTTTCGAACTTAAAAAAGTTACACCTAACCTAACACCCGACTTCGATATATATTACACCTAACCTAACACCCGACTTTATGAAATTTCAATAAGTTACACCTAACCCAACTTGGATTTTCGATACCTTACACCTAACCTAACACCCGACATTTTCGAACTTAAAAAAGTTACACCTAACCTAACACCCGACTTCGATATATATTACACCTAACCTAACACCCGACTTTATGAAATTTCAATAAGTTACACCTAACCCAACTTGGATTTTCGATACCTTACACCTAACCCAACACCGGACATTTTCGAACTTCAAAAAGTTACACCTAACCTAACACCTGACTTCATTAAATTACACCTAACCCAACACCCGACTTTATTAAATTACACCTAACCTAACACCCAACTTTATGAAATTTCAATAAGTTACACCTAACCCAACTTGGATTTTCGATACCTTACACCTAACCCAACACCGGACATTTTCGAACTTCAAAAAGTTACACCTAACCTAACACCCGACTTCATTAAATTACACCTAACCTAACACCCGACTTTATTAAATTACACCTAACCTAACACCCGACTTTATTAAATTTCAAGAAGTTACACCTAACCCAACTTGGATTTTCGATACCTTACACCTAACCCAACACCCGACATTTTCGAACTTCAAAAAGTTACACCTAACCTAACACCTGACTTCATTTAATTACACCTAACCTAACACCCGAAATTATTAAATTTCAATAAGTTACACCTAACCCAACACCCGACTTTATTGGATTCTTGATACCTTACACCAAACCCAACACCCGAAGTTATCGGACTTCAAAAAGTTACACTTAACCCAACACCCAAAATGATTGGATTTCATTAAATTACACCTAACTCAACACCTGACGACTGTATTGAATTTCAATAACTTACACCTAACCCCTGAAAGTCGGGTTAGGTTAGGTCCAACTTATTGAAATTCGAAGAAATCAGGAGTTGGGTTAGGTAAACATTATTAATTGAGTCGCCTCTTTAGAAAAACCCCTAAATCCATGGTTTTTACATGGATTTAGGGGTTTTCTAAAGAGGCGACTCAATTAATAAATTTTACCTAACCCAACTCCTTGGTTTTTGGAAATAGACGACTTAATTAGTCGAAACAAACTTCAAATTTCGATAAAATTCACTCAACACGCCTAGGTGGGGATTAAATATAGATTTAAAAAAAAAGAAACACTTAGAAAAAAGTACTAAATATTTATTTACATATCCTTTTGCTCTTCATAATAATAATAATATATAATACAAGATTTATTTATTTATTTTCGCTGCGATTATTAAACAAAATTGACAGAAAAAAAATCAATCGATGGTTTTTCTCGTTACAGTTTAGGCCATACACAATCAACAAAAAAAGTTCATCATAATTTTCAATGGAATGAGAGGAATTATCATTTGTTATTGTTACATTTTCTTCGGAGAGAGGGGGAAAATTAATTGAGTCGTTTATTTCTAAAAACCCCGAAATCAAACGGATTTATTGGTTTTTGGAAATAGGCTCGATTAACAAAAATTATTACCCCAAGTCCATGGTTTTTAAATAGATTTAGAGGTTTTTGGAAACAGGCGACTCAATTAACAAAAAAAAAAATTGCACCGAAAGTGCAACAGAGGAAAAAGGAAACAAAACAAAACAAAAAAATACTGCGTAACTACATTTTAAAAAAATATACATCTACACAAATCAAAATAATTCACAATTATAATATTAATAATAGTTATAAATTAAGAAACAATGTACAAGGGATTTTATTTTATTTTTTCGATAATAAAATAAAGAAAGGGGTGGATAAGGGCAGGAAAACCGCTGAGAGGACGGGGGGAAAACAATGAAGAGATGAAGGAAAAATTCCTTTTTATACAAACAAGTGAAGTGATAAAAAGGGCTAGGTGTAAAGGGGTGAAAACAAAAATAACCCGTTTGTTTCTCTTTGTAAAAAAAAAACTTACAACTTTTCTTTTTCTAAATACATATAAACACGTTTGTTTGTTTTTCTTATTTCTCGTCTGCGTGTAAAAAATATTCTGCTCTATTAGTTTATTTCGTATTCAATAATTATTTTTCTCGTTAAAAAGGCACTTTTTCAGCTCCTCGAAACAAACGAAAACAAAAAATATCCGCACCTACAAACCGCCGGGCTTTCATTCCTGCTTTGTCGCATAAGTAAAACTCATCGAGTAAACACAGTGCTTAAAACAATAGACATTAAGTGGCCTAACAAGTATAGTAGAATTATTCAAATTAGGTACTCTTATGCGCAGAACAAGCGCTGTTCCTTGTTACGGGGTGGGTACTTCGGCTTTAAAATAGTTATTAAAAATAGCAACTATTTCACCACCAAGTAACTACCGACTAGCAAGCTCAATTCTTAATTAAGAAAATTCGACTGAAGCACTGATTCCATTTTTTTATTTCAAATCGTATTTTTTTATATAAAATAGAATCAGTGCTTCCGTCGAATTTTCTTAATTAAGAATTGAGCTTGCTAGTCGGTAGTTACTTGGTGGTGAAATAGTTGCTATTTTTAATAACTATTTTAAAGCCGAAGTACCCACCCCGTAACATCCTGTATTTCAGCTGCTCAAAAAATTAGAAAGTGGAACGTGACTACGTTGGGCGCACATATATTTGAAAGAAAGGAACTCGCGTGCACTTGCCAGGTGGTGCATCGGACGAGGACCCTTCAGGATTTCAATCAGTGGTGGCACAAGGTACAGTTGCGAGAGAAAAAAAGCTAGTACAGCAGGGAGCTTTAGCAACTTCTAAAATATCGTACTTTTTTCCTTGCAAACCAAACTTGTCATGTACAGGTTAAAAAATTTTTTTCTTGGCTTTTGTTGACATGCACTTCATTAGCAATGTTTCTAATGCTAATACCGTCTCTAAATGGGCAGTTATTATCGCTTTTTGCATTCCAGTCAGTTGAGGCATGTCGACGTTAAATAAATTTCATTTGACATTTCCGCAGATTTGTCAATTTGAAAAATCAAAGTGAGTCCAGTTCACATTTGGCTGTACTAGTTTTTTTCTCTCGCAACTGTACAGTCGGTGCAGCCCAAATCTGAACGCCAAAATTTGATGATACGGCTCTCTTTGTAATAATACTGGCCAAAGCCAGAATTTTTAGTAACAAATGCCAGGACAACCAAAGAGCGTTCACATTTGGGTTGCGTCGACTGTACATGCCGTTGGACCTAAACGTAAATTAACCTGCGGCACATGTGCATTGCCGTGCGGCGATCAACGTGTTAAACAAAAAATGACAAAATCAAGCTAAACAAACACCACTTAATGACTTTTACCTTGAAATATAGTGTAATTATTTACACGTTTCACTTGCTTCGAAGCAGAAAAAAAAAAACCCGATGACGTTAAGTACAGGTTATGTATATTTTTTCTTTTTTCCCAAAAAAACACTAAACTTGGGCTGCCGAACGCGTAGAGCCGCATAAATCAGTTGATTGCAGCCTAGCGGCTGTTATTGCTCGGTGAGCATAGAAGGCGCTGTCACCAACGGTGTAAAATTGCCGCGATAGAGTTAGGTGGCTATGAAATAAAAACAGCTGAATTTATCAACTTTCAATCAAGGGTAACTTGATTTTTCTAAATGGAACCATATAATTTTGTTTTACACCATTGTATTAAAATTTTAATCCTCTTTCGAATAGATTAATCATTTTTAAATAAAACACTGTTTATCACTTTGTTTGCATAACAATTGGTTTATTTGGTGGCTATAGTTTCGATACTACACGTATCATTATCAAACCGTTAGTAGTAACGGTTTGATAATGATACGTGTAGTATCGAAACTATAGTCACCAAATAAACCAATTGTTATACAAACAAAGTGATAAACAGTGTTTTATTTATGTTCAACAATGTATAACAAAGTAGAAGCCTCTATAATCTGTGAATTAATCATTTTTATTCGGGCTTTCTTAGATTTTGAAGAAAATAATTTTAACAACAATTTATAACTTTTCAATCAAGGTTAACTTGATTTTTTCAAATCGAACCGTATAACTAATTTGACACCATTAGACTAATTATATTCAATTTTCTTATCTCTAAGCCCACTAGGACTATTTTTTTATTTCGTCTGCCGTTTCACTGTACCAACTATAGAATTCACAATCCCATGGTTAGGATGATAAAATATTGCAACATTTTAAATTCCGACTCAAATTTCCATATATTTTGCTCATCTTTTAATTTGTTTAAGCGTGGTCTGAGGGTTATTGACTTGTCTAGGTGTATTCTTTAGTTTAGTACTTTTGGTAGTGTTCATTTAAGTTGAATTTAAGTTTTTTTGTAATATATTTTCTAATTGGTGTGTATATTACTTGTTTTTAGTTAAAATTTATATACTTTTTGTAAACGAATTTAATGTATTATTGTTAAATAGGCGATGTCCGTAAATAAATAAAATAAAATAAAATAAAATATCTTTCGATTAGGTTAATAATTTTTATTCAGACTTTCTAAGATTTTTAAGAAAATTATTTTACATCTTCTGATATAAATGATTAACACAATCGAAAGATAATTCAATTTTGATTCTAATGGTGTCAAATTAGTTATATGGTTCGATATAAAAAAATCAAGTTAACCTTGATTGAAAAGTTATAAATTGTAAAAATAATTATTAAAATATTCTAAGAAAGTCCGAATAAAAATGATTAACCCATTAACGGCCGAGCAATTGTAGAATTAACTCTAAACGTTGATTTTAGGTAAAATTTTGCACTTCTTTTTGTGATTTCTATGGATGACTTATTGTATTACATACTGTGAATTTTCCTATTAAATATACATAATGTATATACTGTAAATGTTCAGGCATTCGTCGATTTTATATAAAAACATGCAATAGAAAGTTTAGAACAAGTGATTCCACTCCCAGACTAAGCATGAAGTAAAATTTCGAGTTTAGAAAAGCCTGAAAATTTGGATTTGCCGGGCGGAGCGAAGCGAGCCCGGCAAATCCAAATTTTCAGGCTTTTCTAAACTCGAAATTTTACTTCATGCGCCACCGGTACAAAACACTGATGCAATATAAAGTATAGCGGTGTGTTTTGAACTTCGTAATAAGTCAGTGTTTTGTACTGGTGGCGCATGAAGTAAAATTTCGAGTTTAGAAAAGCCTGAAAATTTGGATTTGCCGGGCTCGCTTCGCTCCGCCCGGCAAATCCAAATTTTCAGGCTTTTCTAAACTCGAAATTTTACTTCATGCTTAGTCTGGGAGTGGAATCACTTGTTCTAAACTTTTCAGGCTTCTCTAAACTCGAAATTAAACTCGAAATTTTAATTCATGCGCCACCGGTACAAAACACTGACTTATTACGAAGTTCAAAACACACCGCTATACTTTATATTGCATCAGTGTTTTGTACCGGTGGCGCATGAAGTAAAATTTCGAGTTTAGAAAAGCCTGAAAATTTTCAGGCTTTTCTAAACTCGAAATTTTACTTCATGCGCCACGCGTATAAAATACTGAAATATCGTGAAATTAGAAATACACTGACATTATTGTATTTAAATGAGTAATAATCGAAATATTTAAATAATAAAATATTTCCATTTTTCTTAAACATTTTCAAGTCAGATCAAATAATGTAATATATCAAATTAACTTATTTACTAATTTAATTAACAAAAACTTAATAATGTTGCGTGTATGCATCAACGGCGCCTGTCAAATTAGTTATATGGTTCGATTTAAAAAAATCAAGTTATCCTTAATTTTTTATTTTATAGCCACCTATCTTTAGCGCAGCAACGCTATCGTCGTTATACATTGATCAACGGATATTTCCATCGGCTTCCGGGTTTTCCACGCTTACATGATCGGCGGGATCGGCGGCCCGAGTATAGGGGAAAACGTTTCTTTTACTTTCCTTATTGCGCTCGTTTTATTTATTGTTTATTTTTCCTATGTACACTAGAGTTTTGTATATATATAAAAAAAAAAGGAAGAAACGACGACAGACAATCAACTAAACAATGAGACGTTTTTTTTTGTTTACATTCAAATATTTGCGTGAAAAGTGTGTGTCGAGAGAGGTTAAATATATTTTCCGTGATTTTTTTTTTTTAATTTTTTGTTTACTGTTATGTGCAAATAAATACTTATCTACTTAACTTAATTAAAAATTAGTTAACCGAGGGCGAGAGAAAGAGTGAGTGAGCGAGTGTGCGTGGGGGGGGAAATAAAAAATGAGGGTGATGAAATGATTAAAAGTTCGTTTTCTTCGTTCAGTCGATGGGTTTAACTTGGCCGTTGATCCTCCCCTCCCAGAGGGGGAGGACGTCCGCGTCGTTGCTCACTTCCTCCTGGATCACCTGGTTATCCAATTCCTCGCATTCCGTCTTAAAAAAGTACCTAAAAAAAATAATAATAATAATTATGTTAATAAGAAACATAATTAAATTAACACATTTGTGGTCACCAATGACTACCTAAGTAGGATTCATTTAGTTTTTCCCCTTAACCCTTCAATTATCAAACAAGTTGGCTGTCGCGATTTTTTTAAATGGTAATTTAGACCTTTTCCTTTGCTTCTAAGTGAATCATATCTGTATGGGGATATAACCTATTACGGATTCGACCGACAGCTTTCGTACTGAACGGTTGTGTTTTCCTATTTGCGACCTTGAGCTCCGATATTTAACCTATTGTGTATTGTAAGTCGTTTTTTCTTATCTTTGTGTTTTTGTTCCCTATAAATCTATTTTTATTCATTTTTTTACAAACATATCAGTAAAGAATCATTAATTTTCGTATAAATTCAAGTTAATAAAATGGATGTTTGCTCGGGGGGGGCGTCCCCCCTGGCAGCTATCCCTGGAAAAAATATAAATAGTATTTTAGAATTTGGCAAAGGAGATAGAGCCCCATATATAGTTTATATAGAAAAAATAGTTAATAAGGATATAAATAATGATAATACTCCACAACCTTCCATCATTCCTGCTTTGCATGAGATGGTCGTGGGGAACATTTTGTCTAAGGCTGGATTTAATGTAATCACTTCTAGAAGAGGCAGAAATAGAGTCAGTGTGCAATTTAAAACAATTAACGAGGCAAATAAATTTTTAAATTCTAAAGAATTAATATACAAAAACTCATTTAAAGTTTTCATTCCTACCCAATTTTTAACTACAAAATGTATCGTTAGAGATGTAGATCCCTCTTTCACTGAAGAGGAGATATTAAATAACTTAAATGTATCAAATAATTTTCAAACTATAAATGTCAGAAGGTGGAAAAGGAAAGTAATAAATAATAACATTACTGAATATATTAATACACATTCCATAGTAATTACTATCCGCACAAACTCGATTCCCCTAAATCTAAAACTATTTTGTACTAACAAAATACCAGAAATATTTATTTATCCTGTGACACAATGTATAATGTGTTTTAGATATGGGCACACAAAAAATTTATGCAAGAGTAAATCTAGATGTAATACCTGTGCAACAAATGAACATATCACAGAGAATTGTAAAGCCCTTCAGGCTATATGTATACACTGCAATGGACCTCATACGTCCACTGAAGTGGGTACATTATCTAGAAATCGAGTTTGCCCGGAATATCTTAGACAAAAAAAAATAAAAGAGTATATCTCGAGACATAATGTTTCTTTCACAGAAGCTAACGCTCTTTTCCCTACATCCCTTCCTTCACAACTTTCCAATAATTTACAGCACAACACTAATCTAATTCCAAATCAACAAAATTTTCCCCTTATATCACCAACATCATTAAATCTCAGCCCTAATTATAATTTTGGTAATAATCAACATTCATATATATCAGTGTTAAAAAATAATAATAAAAAACGAACATCACCTTCTCAGGAAATTGACCAAACATTTAGACAAAATTACTTAGAAATTATCAATCCTAGCCGTACTCCTTCTCCTAAAAAATTATGTTTTAATACCGCTAACCCTTCATCATCTTCCACTACTTATGAATGGAATGATGAAGAAATTACAGAATTATTAACAAATTTATATTCCCTCAAACCCTCATATTTTGTTCAAACTTTTTTAAATTTAGTACCAGTCGACACTCTGAATAATTATAAGACTTCTTCTACATACAATGTTCCCAGTGAAGATATTACACTGGAACATTAGAAGTTATAATGCTAATAAAGTTAACTTATCTAACCTTATAGATGAATTTATCCCTGATATCATATGTCTATCCGAAACGTGGACGAGTGAAAATTTAATAAGATTTAGAGGTTATAAATGTATTCTTAAATCTAGGGGGGACGGTAAGGGTGGGGTTGCCATTCTCATTCGTAACTCCCTATCTTATACAGAAATACCCCTTAATTTTCCAAATTTTAACAATCAAGTTCAGTTCATCTCAATAAAATTACCATACTTTACCCTAATATCGGGAGGAGGGATCTCCTTCTGTTAAAATTAGCAGCAATCTTTGGGACTCTATATTAACGGGACCTGCTCCATACATAATTGTGGGTGATTTTAACTCACACATCTATCAAATTAATGGTTCATATTCTAATTTAAATGGAAAATTATTATGGGAATTCATAGAATCTAATAACTTTGTGGTATTAAATGAAGATAAACCTACACGTTTTTCATATAATTGTTCACAAAAAAGCATTATTGATATCACTCTAGTATCCCCATCACTTGGACCCTATTCCTCCTGTCAAACCCTTCCAGACACTTATGGTAGTGATCATTTTCCCATTCTTGTTAAAATTCAACTTAATTCTAATCCAAACTCCACTTATAAAAAATCCTCCCGTATATGCCGAAACTTCAAATTAGCAAACTGGACAAAATATACAGAAAAAGTAGCAAGCTCAATATCTTATGAATTTTCATATATAGATTTTATAGATTGTTTAAACCAGGCAGGGAATGAGTCCATCCCTTTTCATGACCCTTTTTCTCGCCCTTCTTTATGTCCTTGGTGGGATGCTACTTGCACACAAATAAAAGAGTCAAGAAAACAAGCCATTCAAAAATTTTATAGAGAAGAGACAACTGAATCATTTATTTCTGCTAAAAAAGCCATAGCCTTATCTAGAAAAATATTTAAAGAAAAAAGAAAAAATCGTTCAGAGAATTCTGTGAATCAATTTCCCGATTTACTCCAATTACTGAGGTTTGGAGGAAAATAAGAATATTTAGGAAGTCATTTATGTCTCCTTACATTCCAACCCGTGATACAGAAACCCTAAATTCCTTCTTTTCAACACTGGCTCCCCCATATGTAGAACCTTTTTATAAATTGAAAATCCCCTCCAATATCTTCTTCCTTTCCCGACTCTAATTTTACTCTAGGAGAATTAAACTCTATTTTAGAAAATGTCAAAGACTCTTCTCCAGGAATAGATGACATTTCTTATTCAATGATTAAAAATCTTCCATTCTCTGGAAAACCGTGCTATTAAAATTGTTTAATGAATTTTTCTCTTCGGGGTCAGTACCCGAATCTTGGACCAGGCAAATTATTTGTCCTATCCTTAAGCCCGGCAAGAGCCCAAATAGCCCCAATAGTTATCGTCCAATAGCCCTTACCTCTTGTATAAGGAAAATTTTCGAACACCTTATAAAATTAAGATTGGATTGGTGGTTGGAGAGTAAAGATATTTATCCACCTACACAATGTGGGTTCCGAAGGGGTAAGAGTGCTATAGATAATTTAATTAAATTAACTACGGATATAAATTGCTCATTTCTTAATAATCAAACAACAATTGCATTATTTATAGATATCTCTGCTGCTTTCGATTCTGTTATTCCTTCCTTATTAATTGATAGGCTTATCTCTATCGGAGTTCCATCAAATATTATAAGGTGCATTTGGTCAATGATAAAAACAAAAATCCTTTATTTAAAACATGATTGCTCGTTCTCAAACCCTAGAGTTTCTTATATTGGTCTCCCTCAAGGTTCAATCCTTAGTCCCATATTATACATATTGTACACTCTTCCTCTTCAATCTTTAATGTCTCCCTACTGTTCTATTCTTCAATACGCCGATGATGTAGTTTTGTATTGTTCGGGTAATAACATCCAATCTTTATGTAATAGGATTAATCAAGCTCTATTCGAATTGTCGGACTGGCTTTATTTATATGGATTATCTCTCTCTCCTGGTAAATCCCAGAGTATGATATTTAAGAAGAGATCGAAAGTTCTTCCAGATTTTCATTTGTACTTCCAAGATGTAGAAATTCCAAAATTTAGAACAGTTAAATACTTAGGCATCACTCTTGACTCAGCTTTGTGTTGGAAACCTCATATATCGGACTTACAAGAAAAAGTTCATAAAACCCTAAATGTGTTTCAGAGTCTATCTCAAATCTGGTGGGGATCAGACCCTGCCACATTAACAATTTTGTATAAATCACTAATTAGGTCAAAAATAGAATATGGCCTGTTTTTACTTTCTCCTCTGAATAAATCTTTAGTTATGATCATTGATCGTCTACAATCATCTTCATTGCGAACGGTATTAGGTTGTATGAGATCAGCTCCTTCAAGAGCATTAGAGGTAGAGAGTGGTATACCCCCTATCTTTATAAGATCCGATTTTATAGCCAGAAAGTATTTTTTAAAATGTTTAGCTAATAACAATAATATAGTTACTTCATCTATTAATAGTTTATCAGAATTATACAATGTTAAAGGCAAACCTCACTGCGCGATTATCGAAAATTATGTTATTTCTGAATCTTTTAACATTTTTACATCTTCTAAACTCCCTTGTTATCTTTCCCCTTATTTCTCTAATTTTTTCTCTATTAAAAACTGGATAAATCTAGATAGTAACATTCATAAAGAGGCGCATGAAAAATGGCCCGATAGTATCTTTTGTTATACAGATGGTTCGTTTACTACAAATCATACAGGGTGTGGAATATATATAGAAAACAATCTAAGTTACTCCTTTAGAATTCCTCACACCTCTTCTATTCACACTGCTGAACTTACATCTTTACTTGAGTGTATAAAATTAATTAAAGAATTAAAATTAATGAAGACAGTTATTCTTATAGATTCTAAATCTGTGCTACACTCAATACAAAAAATTGGAATCAACTCTAAAATGCATATCCTAGTTTTAAATATTAGAGCTTTATTGTTTGACTTATTTAAAGAAGGATATATAGCAAATTTATGTTGGGTACCAAGCCATTCAGGCATTATTGGAAATGAAACCGCAGATATGTTAGCTAAATCTGCTAAAGATAGTCCATTGTCTGAATTTTCTTCTCCGTTCACTGACTATTTTAAGGTGCTTAGATCCAGCCTTAGATTGAAGTGGAAAGCAGTTTGGTCTACATCTTCTTCCCACACCAAATATTTCTCCCTTCACCCTGTATGGTTTTTCGACCCAAAAGTTCGAGGTAGAAGATTTGTGACATCTATCATACGTATGAAGATGGGACATAACTCATCTCCTAGCCATTTATACAAAATAAAGGCGATTGACTCTCCAAATTGTAGTTGTTCGGAAGTGGGAGATTTAAATCACATATTTTTTTCATGCAGTAATTATTATGATAAATGTAAACAACTGTACTTTTCTCTTATAACAGCTGGAAATGCTGCTCCACTCTCTATTCTATCTGTACTATCTAAATGTTGTATAAAATCTTACCTTATCCTATACTCCCTATTACATGAAACTAATATATTTATATAGTAATGTTTGTGTTTGTCTGAATTCTTTTAAGGGATTTCCTCTACTAACTAATCATTATACTATTTAACCACAATTTCCTACAACTTAAGTATCTGCTGTGGCTGGTCAACAGAGCTGTTTTGCTGAGGCCATAAATAGTGCAAGAAGAAGAAGAATAACCTATTACATTTTTAGGTTATAATTTTGACACCTATTCAGACAATGTTGCCAGATCTACTGGCCGCTTTTGAAGTGTATTTTAATCTTTAGTTGGAATCAGCGTTTTACACCGGTAGCGCATGAAGTAAAATTTCGAGTTTAGAAAAGCCTGAAAATTTGGATTTGCCGGGCTCGCTTCGCTCCGCCCGGCAAATCCAAATTTTCAGGCTTTTCTAAACTCGAAATTTTACTTCATGCTTAGCCTGGGAGTGGAAAAAACTTGTTCGACATCTATTAAAACCTTCTAAATGACATATCTATATCTATATGGGGATATAACCTATTACATTTTTAGGTTAGAATTTTGACACCTATTCAGACAATGTTGTCAGATCTACTGACCGCTTTTACAGTGTATTTTAAACTTTAGTTGGAATCAGCGTTTTATATTGGTGGCGCATGAAGTAAAATTTCGAGTTTAGAAAAGCCTGAAAATTTGGATTTGCCGGGCTCGCTTCGCTCCGCCCGGCAAATCCAAATTTTCAGGCTTTTCTAAACTCGAAATTTTACTTCATGCTTATCCTGGGAGTGGAAAACACTTGTTAGACAGCTACTTAGATCCTTCAACGACAACGCTGATTTCCCAAAGAAAATGGAAAACAAACAAAAACCGTAATTATTTTCATATTTATAGACTTTATTTAATCACAAATCTTTATTTTCCAATGACAATCGATGTTGAGTTACGTAAGGTCGAATGAAAAGCAGATGTAACAATTAATGTACGTTTAGGTTAGGTTAAACAAGAACCACATGTCTCGTTTTTCCAGGCTTAATGGTGCGTGTTCTGTGTGTTAAACACTGAAGAAGAAAAAACGCAAAAAAATATTTTATTCAAGAAAATCATGCAACATGCAAACTGTGCCTCATATCTGTATAGGGATATAACCTATCGCATTTTTAGGTTACAATTTTGACACCTATTTAGGCAATGTTGCCAGATCTACTGACGTTTTACTTTTTGTTTATAGTTAGGGCCAGTTGCACCCTTCACCCTTATGGTATCACAAGGGGCCCTTTGGGCCTAAGTGCTGCCCTTAGAACCTAACCTAACCTAGGGCCAGTTGCACCAAACACATTAAAATGGTTTTTCTCTGAACTTGAGTTCAAAGTGACATTAGAACAATAGGAACTGTCATCTTGAACTCAAGTTCAAAGATATACCAGTTCAGCATATTCTGGTGCAACTAAGCCTTAGTGTTTTTGTTGTTAATCTACAATGATAGGTAAGAATTTTGACATTTTATCAAAGCGACAGTGTCAAATGCCAGTCTAAGGTGTCAAATTGTTTAGAGAGAACGGCAAAGCTATACTGATGAGAGATAAATCTCGAAACGCGTCTATAGATGGCCTGAATAATTTGATCCAAATTGTTATATTTACAGTAGGTTAATGTATGTAACAGCAACAATAAGCCACCTAGGCTGCAGTGCATCCGGATCCGAAAGGAAGACGGCCCCCACAGGAAAAAAAAAAATGTAACAGCAAACACTTGTTGTATAATTCAATGTCCGTCGGGGTATTAGCTTGGGAAGCAGTTGTTTCAATGAGTGTTTGCCATAGTCTTTGTAAGACTAACTAGTTGTAGATTGGGAAATGAATCGCACTTTTAATGTTTGTCAAAATCTATTAGTTTTTTTATTTCGTTAATACACACACACAAACTAATGTGCGTGTATTTTTGTATGCTTTACCTGTAGTTGCCCTTTTTGGGTAGATATTCCTTGAACTGTCTGAGGGTGACCTGTCGGCCTGGGATTTTCGTCCTGTAGGGAAATTGCTCGTCGCAGAACGAAAACACGACCGTCGTCGTCACGTCCTCGGACCCCGAGGTGCTCTGTCTCGGTCCGCGCGTCGATTTCCTCAAAGTCGACTGGCTGCTCTGGCTCAATTCGGGCGGATAATGTTTACTCGACGACCTAAAATAAGTCCAACAATAAGAAAAATCAATGATTGATCAGGGGAAAAACAATGGGTTCGTTCATCAAAATATTCAACATTCAACACGTTTGGATTTTGTTTGTGATGTATGTTGGCATCTGATGACCGATAGTTTGGCCATTTTGATTTTGTGTGTTGTTTGTTTTCGTTTTAGCTGTATATTAAATACATTAATCGATGGATAATGCCCAATTACACTTTATTTTATTTGATGGCAGAGGAAATTTAGTTCCATTGCTGATATAATTAGATAAATACTCATTTACACAAACAATACTCTATTTACACAAACACTATTATTTTCTGACCTTACAGTAATTCACGAATCTAATTACGTTTAGTAATTTCATAAGATATTATTAAATACATAATTTCGCAACCCATAACCTCGACTAGCTTAAAAGTTTAACCCGCCAATACCAATCGCCAACATCAATCGATCTAAATAGCACGATTGCAAAAATGGCGATTAACAGTCCGGTCATCTAAGAATTTCCCAACAGCTGGCAGTAAACTCCCAACTGTTGTCTCTGATGAACGAGCCCAATGATTGATGAATACAAAAATATGTTATTCATTTTGTGTTGTAAAACATTCGTTAAAGGCTTTATAAAACATTCGTTACAGGCTGTATAAATAAATAGAAATGAAACTATAGTTCGTGAAGCAGAAATTTGTTTCTTCTGCCGTGTATGAATTTTTGTAATCGAATAACTTTTGTTGTTACCTTTGACGGGATCGGGTTCTGAGGTCGTCTTCCATGAGCCGGCGTCTGGCCTCTTCGAGTTGAACGGCAGTGTTTGGCTGAGGCAGGGGCGGCATGCTGGGATCTGCGACAAACGGCTGCGCAGGTCCCAGGCAGCTGCTCGACGCGCTGCTCCTCTCCAGAGAACTTGATCTCGATCCGTAGCCCTTCCTATGCCTACAAAAATTATAACAAAGTTTATAATTCTCCTCTTAACAACTTACAAATTAAATATACATCATTATCTACTAATTTTTCATTGGTTTAGTAACCTTATTTTGAGCAACAAATGGCACTATGTGACAGGGGCCGCCCCTCTAATAGAGCCAAGGAGCCACGGCACTACTTGTAATATCAACCTCAGCAAGAGTTTTAAATTGATTCTAAAAATACTTTTTTCTCATTTTAAATGTTAAACAATGTCTGCGTAAGTTTAACGAGTAGAGAAAAATCACAACGCATTTGTTCCCCAGCGCATTGCATTTATTCCCCAACGCAAGAAGACGAAAAGCTCCGCTCTGCGCCGTACAGGATAAATACAATTAGTGGGCTGTTTAATTGGGACACCCTATATATGATTCTGTGGTAGATTTGGTTCTATTGTATGATAAAGTAGTGTGGCCTCCCAGCGCATTTCTAGGGTGGCAGTCAACGTGTTACCAAACCTTATTCTGTTTCTTATTGGTCACATTTAAAAGCTATATAAATCGTTTTGCCGTGAATCCTATGTTACAGTTAACAATTTTAAGTCTATGTCGTATTTTCCGACTTCTGGGGTTCCGCAAGGATCTATCTTGGGCCCACTTCTTTTTAATCTTTTTATTAATGATCTGTCAAGCGCACTAAATTGTAAACATTTATTATACGCAGATGATTTAAAGATCTATTCTACCATTAATACTAAAAAAAAAAAAAAAAAAAAAAAAAAAGACCTTTATTGGCATATCCTACAGTTATTTACAATGTCGACACTATATCACATCTTGCCCTCTTTCTCCCGTCCCACTTTCTCCAGCGTCTTTACCCTAGCTCCGTCCTCCCTCATCCATTCTGTCACCCTTCTATTCCCTTTCACTCCCACCCATTCCTCACTCACACCCTCACACTCCTCCGCCAAGTGCCTCCACGTATCCTTCCCCCATTCACATAACCTACATCTCATATATTCTTCCCCCATCCATCTCTTCCTTCCCCTCTCCCCAGACCCACACCTTGCCCTCGCCATTATCACCCTTTCATCCCTGTTCCACCCATCCTCACTCATGTATCTCGGCACCCTCCCATATACTTGCCATTTCCCAAACATATCATTATATTCACTTTTGTCTATCCGTCCCTGTCTCTCCTGCGCTTCCACCTCCTTCACCTTTTCTCTCATCCACGCCGCCACCTTCACCCCTCTACCCAACCATTCCTGTACCTTCCTCTCTGCCAGTCCTCCCCTTTCATACATTCTCCTTCTCTCTTCCCTCCACCTCCCCCCTTCTACTTTCATGCACGCCTCCCATACTATTCTCACCAATCTCTCCTCTTCTACTCCGCATAATTTCATTTCATACTTCACCACTCTCTCCACCGCCTCACATTCCAATCTCTCTCTATTCGTTTCCTGCAACAGTATATATCCCGGTGTCGACTTCTCTAGTCCCAGCATCCGTCTCAGGAACCATAGCTGTTCTCTTTCAATCACCTCATATGCTCTCGTTCCCCATGCTTCTACCCCGTACATTAGTATCGGTCTTACACATGCGTCCCACACCTTGCATGTCACCTTAATACTGTTCTCCATCCATCTCCCCCATTTTCTCCATGCCATTCCCCATGCTCTCCTCCATTAATACTATTGATGATTGTTTACGTTTGCAAGACCAACTAAATATTATCTCTAACTGGTGTAACAACAACAACCTTAATCTTAATCCCGATAAATGTAAATATATGACATTCACTAAAAAAACTAAATACATTACATCGAATTACACAATTAACAATAGTGATATCGAACGAGTGCGATCTTTTAAGGACTTAGGCGTATGGTTTGATTCAACAATCATGTAGAAATGCTTGTAAAGAGTTCTTTTAAGGCATTGGGATTTATTCATCGAAATTCTGCAAATTTACAGAATCCTAATGCCTTAAAATCTCTGTTCAATGTATATGTGAGGTCAAAGTTGGAGTATGGATCATTGATTTGGTATCCCCATACCCAGCAGCAAATCAACCTGGTTGAAAGTGTTCAACGCAAATTCGCTAAGTTCTTGTACTTCAAAAATACTGGTAATTACCCGGCAAGAGGCTGTGACCATGTGTTATTGCTTGATCGATTTGAACTCGAATCACTTAAACAAAGACGAAATAAATCATGTGTTTCATTTTTATATAAATTAATTCACAATCATATCGACTGTGCTGACATTTTACAACTAGTCAATGTTCATACTCCGTCTTTCAATAGTAGAAATAAGTCTACATTTTATGTAAATTTTAATAGAACAGTGACTGGTTCAAAATCACCTCCAAGTGTGATGTGTAACGTGGTCAATGATCTACCCCCAACTTGTGATTTATTTTATGATCACCTATCGTCAATTGTCGCTCTATGTTAATTTAAGTATTTTTTGAATGTGTTACTTTACTTACTTTTTGCTGTACATTTATGTTTTCTATAGACCTATCTCGCTTTTACCGATACTCTCCAAAGTCCTAGAAAGGATACTGTTCGAGCAAATAACACATTACTTTGAAGAACACAATATCTTTTCAAATAATCAATATGGCTTCCGCAGAGGAAGATCTACGAGGGATGCAGTCGCTACCTTTGTAAATGAAATACACAAAGGTTTTGAACATAGTATGTATTCAATAGCCACACTTATAGACCTAACAAAGGCTTTTGACTGTGTCTCTCATGAGCTCCTCTTGCGGAAGCTATATTTCTACAACTTTGATCCAAAGTCTTGTAGATTACTATGCAGCTATCTAATCGATAGAGGGCACTATGTGAAGACAAATAACAAATTATCAGATGAACTGTCTACTAAACACGGTGTTCCCCAAGGATCTATTTTGGGGCCACTCTTGTTTCTTATTTATGTAAATGACCTTCCTAACATCAGCAATGAGGGGTCAATGGTGTTGTATGCTGATGACACAACACTAAAAAACTCAAATAGAAACAAAGAGATGGCCTTAGATAATAATAATAAGGCTTATGTAGATCAGGCCAAGGAATGGTTTATGTCAAACAAGCTGACTATAAATATAGATAAAACGACAAGCATAGTGTTCTCTTTGCGTGCAGATACGGAGCTCAGTACAGTAAAATTTCTAGGTACATATCTCGACTCTAAACTAAATTGGCATAACCAACAAGAGTATCTGGCTAAAAAACTATGTGTTAACATATACAGAATCCGACACATCAGTAAAGTAGTACCAAAAGTTGCACTCAAAATGGCTTATTATGCTTTAATTGAAAGCCATATTACATACAGTATTCTACTTTGGGGACACTCAGCAATCATGTCAAGAGTGTTTGGCCTCCAAAGAAAGGCAGTTAGGATCTTAGATGAAATACCATATAGGAGTGACTGTAAATCAACTTTTTCTAAATTAGATATTCTCACTGTCCCAAGCTTATACATGCGGGAATGTCTGTTGTACGTTCATAAAAATATAAGCCAATACAATAGAAGAGCAGAACACCACGACCACAATACACGCTCAGGTCATCTATTACACTCTGAACGCTTCAGACTTAATAAATCGCAAAATGGGATCAGTTTCCTTGGGCCAAAACTCTACAATGCACTGCCCGCTCATATCAAAGAATTAGATATACATACATTTAAAAAGACCGTTCAAACCTACATGAGCAGACATACTTTTTACAGCATTGATGAATTCTTACAAAACAAACACAATTTTTGATGTACTACCAAACAGTCAACTTGGTGTGTGGTATGTATATATATATATTTTTTTTATAACATGACTATTTTTAATTACCTATTTTAATGTGTAATCCATATGTAATATGTGATATATGTATGTATATATGGTATAACATGACTTTATTTCTAATTATTTATTTTAATGTGTATATCGGGTAATCCAACTTGGTAGGTGATATTTTTATTTTTGTATTGTTCAAATTTTATAAATACGACCTTATATTTTTTTTAATTATTTTAATGTGCATATATATACATGTGCTTTAAATTTTCCACCCCCCTGACTTATGTAAAACTTTTGTTAATAACATGAATAAATTTATTATTATTATTATTATTATATTGTCCTGTAATTGGGTCTTTTTGTTTCCAGTTGGGCAATAAATGTATTTATTTATTTGTCTCACCTGTTGGCATTTGGCGACGTTGCGCTGCTACTCCTGTGCCCCCTGTGCTTGGAAGACGACATCTCGCTGTGACTGTAACCCCCTCCGCTTCCCATCTGTCTCGCCCCCCTATCGGACTCCATCAACCAGGCCAGGACCCTACTACTATCCTTCCCTTGCGAAGCGGAAACCGGCGGCGTGTCCGAAACCACCGACACCCCACTATCCGTGAAATCAGTCAGCGTTTTCTTCGACGAGGACCTCCTACCAGCACTCCCCCTCACGAACCTCTCGTCGGGATACTCTGGCATGCTCTTCGACTTGCTCATCTTCAAATCGCACGAATCGGGAAAGTCGTGAATGTTACCGGAATCGGAGCTGAAGGTGGAAAACCCGTCCTTGTCTTTTCGACGGATGCGCGAGGAGGAGTAGCGGGGGGTTCTCGTGGGGGAATGAGGGCGAGGGCTCAGGATACCCGGGGAACGGGTTCGAGGGGTTAAATCGGAGAAAACTCGTGAAACATGCTGATCCAAAATATCCTGATCGTTATCATCTTCGAGTTGAAGCTTTTCCCGGATTGCGATTGCCAACTCGCGTGATTGCGCTTCGTTCATCCTGCTCGAGGGATTAACCCCCGCTTTATTACCCACAATCACACGCGTTTTCTCGCAATTCGTGTTGTTCTGCATCCTGTTTTTCTCGTAATTCGGGTTATTCAGTGAAGAGAGCGAGTCGCTCTCTTTGAGTTTTCGTTCGAGCATTTCCTGGGTGTCCTGGTCCCGTTTTAAAGATTCTAACTTTTGGATTAGGATGGTGGCGAATTGTTCGGGGTGCAGAGGTTGGCACTGCTGTTTGTCCATGCGCTGGGTGCGCGGGATCAGAGTTTGGTGCATGTGCGTTTCTCGGTTCAGAGCGGCGCTTTCTCTTGCGTGTCGCGCTTCGATTGCGGCTTTGCGTTTCGACGTTCTGTGCAAAGATCGACCGTCACTGAAACAAAGTGAAGAGTTATACACACATGAGAAATCCGCTTGTTTTGCAGAAGTTGTAATTTATTTGAAATTACCAGGGGTGAACAAACAGTTTTCGTGTTCACCACTAGGATTTTGTAAACTATTAGAGATACGAAAACCGTTACATTAGACAAAAGTTTCCAACAAAATAAAAGTAAGTTAATAAATTTGATCTAGCGTCATTTGTTTTCAAGATATGGCGAAAAAAGTGAAAAACGACTAGTATATGTGTATCGTGGATTGTGCGACGCAACTTCCACTCCATTTCTTCCACTGACCGTTACTTCCACTAGTTCTTATTTCCACTAACCATCACTTCCACTAGTTCTTTTTTCCACTCCATTTCTTCCACTCCATTTCTTCCACTCCAGTTCTTCCACTTACCAATACTTCCACTACACCTTTACTTCCACTAACCACCAATTCCACCATACCTTTTTTCCAATTAGAAAAAGTGGAGTGGAAAAAAGAACTAGTGGAAGTGATGGTTAGTGGAAATAAGAACTAGTGGAAGTAACGGTCAGTGGAAGAAATGGAGTGGAAGTATTGGTATGTGGAAGAAATGGAGTGGAAGAAATGGAGTGGAAGAACTGTCCCCCTACGGTATCGATTGTGCGACGCAACTTCCACTCCATTTCTTCCACTGACCGTTACTTCCACTAGTTCTTATTTCCACTAACCATCACTTCCACTAGTTCTTTTTTCCACTCCATTTCTTCCACTCCATTTCTTCCACTCCAGTTCTTCCACTTACCAATACTTCCACTACACCTTTACATCCACTAACCACCAATTCCACCATACCTTTTTTCCAATTCAAAATAATTGTACAATTTATTCGTTCGTTGAATGTGCATGCGGGGACTCATCAGGACCCCTGAAGACCCGTATGGGTAACGAGCCTTCCGCCGTGACAGCTCGCGCGCCGCATTCGGGATATTTTCTGCAAGCCCAGTTGATGCGCCCGTTTTTGGTGGAATGACGGGTGTAAAGGAACCCGTCTATGTGTAGAAAGAATCCCTTCCGAGATTCGACCAATTCCGCGATTACATAGGCCATACTTACGAGAAATGTACTGCTGCGAAATTTACGAACTGTCAAATATTAACGTCTGTCAACTGTACAAGACTAACTTGAGACTTCGATCCAATTTTCGAATTTCGAATTATGGAAGAACTAGTGAAAAAAAAAAGAACAACCGATTCTCCGTGGTGGTGGGGCGCAATCATCTCAGCATGTATGCATTCCTTTTGGAAGTATTGGTAAGTGGAAGAACTGGAGCGGAAGAAATGGAGTAGAAAAAAGAACTAGTGGAAGTGATGGTTAGTGGAAATAAGAACTAGTGGAAGTAACGGTCAGTGGAAGAAATGGAGTGGAAGTAAAGGTGTAGAGGAAGTATTGGTAAGTGGAAGAACTGGAGTGGAAGAAATAGAGTGGAAAAAAGAACTAGTGGAAGTGATGGTTAGTGGAAATAAGAACTAGTGGAAGTAACGGTCAGTGGAAGAAATGGAGTAGAAGTAAAGGTGTAGTGGAAGTATTGGTAAGTGGAAGAAATGGAGTGGAAGAAATGGAGTGGAAGAACTGTCCCCCTACGGTATCGTGCGATCATTTAAAATATAAATTAGAATAGGCATTGAATTCGAACACTACTTTAATGTTCGATTGAAGGTTCTAACGAGTGTCGACCACTCCCAGGTTGAGCATGAAGTAAAATTTTACTAAAAAATCGGTAAAAAACAATTATTTCAAGAGAAGTTCAAAACATACAACTTTAACACACTGCTTTTGCAGTGCATTTTAAACCTCACTTGAAATCATTGTTGTATACCGGTGGCGCATGAAGTAAAATTTCGAGTTTAGAAAAGTCTGAAAATTTGGATTTGCTGGGCTCGCTTCGCTCCGCCCAGCAAATCCAAATTTTCAGGCTTTTCTAAACTCGAAATTTTACTTCATGCTTTGTCTGGGAGTGGAAAACACTTGTTCGGCATCTATTAAAACCTTCTAAATGACTCATATCTATATCTACATCTATATGGGGATATAACCTATTACATTTTTAGGTTAGAATTTTGACACCTATTCAGACAATGTTGCCAAATTTACTGAATGCTTTTGCAGTGTGTTTTAAACTTCACTTGAAATCAGTGTTGCATATCGGTGGCGCATGAAGTAAAATTTCGAGTTTAGAAAAGCCTGAAAATTTGGATTTGCCGGGCTCGCTTCGCTCCGCCCGGCAAATCCAAATTTTCAGGCTTTTCTAAACTCGAAATTTTACTTCATGCTTTGTCTGGGAGTGGAAAACACTTGTTCGACATCTATTAAAACCTTCTAAATGACTCATATCTATATCTATATGGGGGTATAACCTATTACATTTTTAGGTTAGAATTTTGACACCTATTCAGACAATGTTGCCAAATCTACTGAATTCTTTTGCAGTGTGTTTTAAACTTCACTTAAAATCAGTGTTGTATACCGGTGGCGCATGAAGTAAAATTTCGAGTTTAGAAAAGCCTGAAAATTTGGATTTGCCGGGCTCGCTTCGCTCCGCCCGGCAAATCCAAATTTTCAGGCTTTTCTAAACTCGAAATTTTACTTCATGCTTTGTCTGGGAGTGGAAAACACTTGTTCGACATCTATTAAAACCTTCTAAATGACTCATATCTATATCTATATGGGGGTATAACCTATTACATTTTTAGGTTAGATTTTTGACACCTATTCAGACAATGTTGCCAAATCTACTGAATGCTTTTGCAGTGTGTTTTAAACTTCACTTAAAATCAGTGTTGTATACTGGTGGCGCACGAAGTAAAATTTCGAGTTTAGAAAATCCTGAAAATTTCCAAATTTTCAGGCTTTTCTAAACTCGAAATTTTACTTTATGCTTTGTCTAGGAGTGGAAACACTTGTTTACAGATGCTTTACAAAAACAACGGAACACCTGACAATGTACAGAGCACACATTTAGATTGGCATTACCGATTGTCAACACATAATTTGCCCTAACCTCAAATTCACTCCGGCATTCTGGGCGAACACACAAAAAAAAATGCTGCCTACTCTAATTTATACGGGGACTACCGTAAATTAAGAAATAAATAAAATGCTCGCACGATACTATACAGTAGAACCTCGTTATACCGGGATGGCTTTTGGCTATACCTAGCACGATATAAGGAAAACACGGTATATCCGAATATATGTAATTTGTATAATAGTCACATACACACGCGCATATATATATATATATATATATATATATATATATATATATATGTATATATGTATATATGTATATATATACATATACAGGGTGTTCATTTGAAAACTTCCCAACGCGGATTTATGGAAAACCACTGATTAAAAGAAAAAACGCCGAGACACGTCCAAAGATTTCCCAAGGGGGACAACTTTTTAACCAAAAACGACTTCACCCCCTTTTACCCTCTGCCCCCCGGGGTCATCCCCTTAAAAAATTTAAATGACAAGGGGTATCAAGTAATAGCTTGTTTGAAAGGTTTTTCAAAGTGCTTTATTTGACGTTTGAATTTTTAAAACCGGTCGATTTGTTTACGGAAAAATTAGAAAAATCTTTATCTTAATTTGTTTAGATAGAAAAAAAAAACACACGAAAATATCACTTTTTATTTTATTAATAAGTGTTCAAAAACCAACAAAACTTGGCAGCAACCAAATAAAAACCCTAATTTTTTTCGCCTTCTTTTCATCAATACGGAGATAACATTTATTCTTATACCTGTTTAGTTTGGGTTAGTTGCTATGGAAAAGAAACAATTCCATTTGCTGTCAGTTACCTTTGTGACAATCTTGGGATAGTGAAAATAAATTTATTGAATCATATTTTACTTCCAAAATGGTTTACACACTAGCCGAAAGAGTGGAAATTATTCTAATTTATGGTGCCCAAAATCAATGTGCTCGGCAATCTGCCGTCACATTTAACGCCAGACATCCGGACAATATAACTTCGCATAGGTATGTTTTGGACCTTGTTACTAAATTTACTCAAACTGGATCTGTTGCAAATAAAAAACGTAATCATCGTAGAGTTTTAAATGAAGCCGCTCAAATTGAAGTTTTGGGTCATTTTGGCATAAATCCTAATACTTCATTACGCAAAATTGGTGATGCGACTGGTATTTCATTAGGCTCTGTACACACAGTTACTAAATTACATAAATTTCATCCATTCAAAATGCAAATATTGCAAGAGTTAACCGAGGGTGATTTCGATAGGCGAGTTGAGTTTTGTGAACAAATGACTGCAGCGATTAATGATAATACCATTCATGTAAAGAATATCTGCTTCACTGATGAATGCACATTTTATCTAAATGGATTTGTTAATAAGCATAACTGCAGGTATTGGAGCAATGAAAATCCTCATGCTTTTGTAGAAGGGCATACTCAGTACCCCCAAAAAATTAATGTATGGGCAGGCATTTTAGGAAACAGAGTGATTGGGCCATTGTTTATTAATGGGAATTTAAATGGAGGCATTTATTTAGATATGTTGGAAAATACCATCAATCCGCTTATCACTGAAACCATTGAAAACCAAATCGGAGACGATGGAAACCCTATACTTGATGAGGCTGAAATATATTTCCAGCAAGACGGCGCTCCTCCTCACTATGTTCTTCCGGTTCGGCAATGGCTAGACGACGAATTTTCAATAGTAATATATTAAGTGCATTAAAAATGATCGAAAATTTTGCACGAAAAGCCGTTGCCTAGAAACTGCATGAGTCCATTTTGATTGTGATTTGACACACTTTTTCAGTCAAATCACAATCAAAATGAACGAATGTAGTTTCTTAAAGGCAACGAGCTTTGAGTACTAAATTTTCAGAGCATTTTTAATGCACGAAATGTATTTAATAGACTATTTCCTGAAAAATACGATTTTTAATCAAGTTGTGGTATTATTTAAAATATTAATTATCAATCAGTGTCACTTAATGTGTCAACATGAATCGCTTCGGAAGTTTTTCTTCGAAAGATATATCAAAAAATATCGAGAAAAATTCATCCGAAAATACAAGAAAGAGTAAAGAGTTCGTTTGGAGACAATTTATGACATTCTGTGATGAAAGAAAATACGAGTTAGATCAAAAAACTTTAATTTTGAAAGATTGAGAGAAATTGATTGATACCTGACATGTGACGTCACAACAGTGCAATTTTCGCTGTAATTTTTCGTAGAATTTTCACCTACTATGCAATTTTCGCTGAAATTTAATTGTGATTGGGCAATGAAAATGAATTCTCGTAATATGATTGGTAGACATTTTTTTAAGGAAATAGTCAGATAAATGGATTGGGCGAAGAGGGCCTATAGAATGGCCTGCTAGATCTCCTGACTTGTCGCATTAGACTTTTTTCTATGGGGCCATTTAAAATATATTGTGTTCACTCCCCAACCTGAAAGTTTAGATGAACTTCGTCAACGCATCACCGAAAGCTGCCATGATCTCCCACAACATGTTTTTGAAAATGTACGGCAGGAATTTGAACATTGCCTATATCATTGTTTGGCCAATAACGGGCAACATTTTGAACACTTAATAAAATAAAAAGTGATATTTTCGTGTGTTTTTTTTTCTATCTGAACAAATTAAGATAAATAAAGATTTTTCTAATTTTTCCGTAAACAAATCGACCGATTTTAAAAATTCAAACGTCAAAATAAAGCACTTTGAAAAACCTTTCAAACAAGCTATTACTTGATACCCCTTGTCATTTAAAATTTTTAAGGGGATGACCCCGGGGGGGCAGAGGGTAAAAGGGGGTGAAGTCGTTTTTGGTTAAAAAGTTGTCCCCCTTGGGAAATCTTTGGACGTGTCTCGGCTTTTTTTCTTTTAATCAGTGGTTTTCCATAAATCCGCGTTGGGAAGTTTTCAAATGAACACCCTGTATATATATATACATATATATATATATACATATATATATATATATATATACATATATATATATATATATACATATATACATATATATATATATACATATATATATATATATATATATATATATATATATATATATATATATACATATATATATATATACATATATACATATATACATATATATATATATACATATATACATATATACAGGGTGTCCGTATTTCGAGGAAATGCATGGGGATCTCGGTTATTTGAAGAGTTAGAGAGTTGGTTAAATAAGGGCAAATATGTGAAATTTGTAGCCCAACAATAATCCGAAAACAGATTTAAAATATCTTTTTTTGTTTTCGAGATATTGCCAAACAACTATTTTTTTCAAATTTCGTTTTTATTTTTTTATTCAAAAACTATTGGATCTAGGAATTTGCAACTTTTACATTATACAGGCACTTTTTAATCAGGAATTTAGTAGTGTACTTACATTTAAAATAACTTTAATATCTTCCCCGGAACCATAGCCAACTTTTGTTTTTCTTATAGGCGCCATATTGGATTTTCATATTTTTAGAAAGAACTTTTTTTTCTGAATTAAACGGTATATCACACTTATAACTTATTTTGCGTTTCATTTGAAACATAGCAACCTTTTGTTTTTTGTAAAGAGTGCCTTGGAAACAATAATATTGATACGTTATTCAGTTATTGATGTGTCAATAAGATACGATCATTATACATAATACATAAAATAAAGTTAAAAATGGTGTTTTCGAACCAAGAAAATCGAGATATGATCGAAGTTTATTATACTTCAAACAAAAATGTACGTATTTCATCCGAAGTCTATCTACAGCGCTATCCAGAAAGGCAACAGCCAAGTGAAAGTCATTTTATAAAACTACATACAAATTTATATCTCGACACCCTAAAGGGTAAAAGGGATTTTAAATGATTATATATATAATACAAATTTATTGGAATATGGTTCCTTCGTAAAGCCACGACAAAGATATGGATATCACCAACCCCATGAAAATGAAAACCAAATTTTGCAAGCGGTAAAATGATTTCATTTTAATTACAATAAGATAATATTTATTCCCCTAGATTCAAGATAACCCTTCTTGCGAACCAGTTTGGTGTGACGTTTCAATACGTATGGAGAATTTTGAAAAAAAATAAATATCGCCCATTCAAAATTAAAGTTACTCAAGCTCTCCATCCTGGAGATGCTAGACGAAGGATGGACTTTTGTCGTATTTTATTGGGAAAATTAAACGAAAATCCGAATTTCTTGTCAAATGTGATATGGTTTGACGAATGCCGTTTTACCAACACAGGGATATTCAATAGGCATAATGAACATGTGTGGAGTATAAATAATCCTAGACAACATGAAGAAAGACGACGACAAGTGCGATTCGGACTAAATGTATGGGTCGGTATTTTGGGAGACAATATAGTAGGTCCATACATTTACGAAGATACATTAAATTCACAGAGATATCACGATTTTTTAAGAACATTTTTAAGTGATTACGTAGACAATAACATCCCCTTAAATATGTTAAGAAATGTATGGTTTCAACAAGATGGTGCAATAAAGTTATGGCAAATAATGGTGATATACGTTGGCCAGCTCGCTCACCTGATTTGTCACCTCTAGATTATTTTCTTTGGGGAGCTATAAAAGAAAAAGTTTATAAAACTATTCCAGAGGACAAAGACGATTTAAGAAGAATTATAATAGTTACCATTCAGCAACTAAGAAGAAGAGACATTTTTCGGGCAGTCCAAAATTTAAGGAAAAGACTAGAATTTTGTTTGGAGGTCAATGGTGATATATTCGAACACTTACTCTAAGTTTGTGATAATTTTAGTTCAAGAGATATTTAATTAATTTGTTTATTATTATTTAATATTATGAAAAACTTCATCAAGCAGCAGAGTGATTATTCTGGTTCCTTCCCTAAAAAAATATAGTTGTAGGCCTCAGGAATTTTAAAATGTGCAACTGTTTTCAAGGCACTCTTAAAAAAAAACAAAAGGTTGCTTTGTTTCAAATGAAACGCAAAATAAATTATAAGTGTGATATACCGTTGAATTCAGAAAAAAAAGTTCTTTCCAAAAATATGAATATCCAATATGGCGCCCATAAGAATAACAAAAGTTGGCTATGGTTCTGGAGAAGATATTAAAGTTATTTTAAATGTAAGTACACTACTAAATTCCTGATTAAAAAGTGCCTGTATAATGTAAAAGTTGCAAATTCCTAGATCCAATAGTTTTTGAATAAAAAAATAAAAACGAAATTTGAAAAAAATAGTTTTTTGGCAATATCTCGAAAACAAAAAAAGATATTTCAAATCTGTTTTCAGATTATTGTTGGGCTCCAAATTTCACGTATTTGCCCTAATTTAACCAACTCTCTAACTCTTCAAATAACCGAGATCCCCATGCATTTCCTCGAAATACGGACACCCTGTATATATACATATATATATAGATATGTGCAGTAGCCACCTACATAACATGACATACTATATAATACAATAATGACGCCGGAACGTTTTACCTAATCAGGGCGGTACGCAGTCAATTGTTAAAATTAACATCTTTAAAAAAAAAAAAGAAACCTGAAAAATGACCCCCATATATCCGAATCGTGGTATCTCGAGGCCCGGTATAGCGAGGTTCTACTGTATGTTATTGGGAAAGCAAAAAAAATGCAGAAAAACGTTTCATTCATGAAAATCATGCAACATGCGAACTGTACCTTTCTTTGTATCTTGAAGTGAATGTTCTTAACATATTTGTGTGATCAAGAACAAATTGCAACAATGGTAAAATTAATGAAAAACATCTCTTGTTCAATAATTTATCTCCATGAACCAGAGTGTTTAATTTTATATCCAGATGATCGTAAAATCTCAACTATAATACGCACACGTGTATAATACCCATGCTTGATTTTGCGAGAAGTTTCGGGTAAAAATTACTATAAGTAAAGTCGAGTTAATTTGTATCCGTCCACTAGCTAGTGTAAATTTTACAAAATTATGTGGAGTGAATCAGGGATTAGTGTCAGTCTCGGTTGTTAACGTATAAAACAAAAAGTACTAAAAAGCACGATTAGCAACCTTACGTTTTATCGAGTAGACAAAGGGAGAAATGAACTCAACTTTACGTTTATTTTTGTACACGAGTATAATACACACACTAAAGGCCGTATCCAGGGGGGAGGATATGGGGGCTCGAACCCCCCGAAATTTTCAAAACATTAAATTTTACTATTTGAAATAAAACAACACAGTTGGGAGGGTTTCACTTTAATTGTTGAACGCTGCAACATGTTTCACCACACAGTGGCTTCATCTGGCAGATGAAATAATTCAATTATTTCATCTGCCTGATGAAGCCACTGTGTGGTGAAACATGTTGCAGTATTCAACAATTAAAGTGAAACCCTCCCAACTGTGTTGTTTTATTTCAAATAGTATTATGGAGTTTCATCGTGTATCCGCCTCATCAATTAAATAATTAAATTTTACTATGTAAAAACTGCCCCGTTAGGTCAAAAACAAAATTTTGACCATTAACTCCTCCTCGAAGTTTTTTTTCTGGTTACAGCCTTGCACACACCCTAATTTTTTGAGAACTAAAATTTGAAAAAAAGAGCATAGTATATTCTTCTTTTTTAACATTGAAATTTTGTTATTACGAAGTTTTAGTTTATCGTTTTAGTACATAAGGTAACACTAACGTCTAAACTAAACTTGCTCGTTACCCAATAACACACACGGTTGCCGGGCAACGCGCAAGTTTAACCTAGGCGTTACCGTATATACTAAAACTCTCTTTTGTTGTGTACTTACACTGAGCTGTCCGTGAGCGACATGTTATCGGACTCGGTCCTGGCGTCGGAGTGAGAACTCAACGATTGCATTTCGCTGTCCTGCCTCGAGACTGGATTGTAGGAATTGTAAGCTAAGTGCGGTGGGCCGCTCGCCGACGTACCTCTGTACATGTACATACTACGTATGCCACACACATACACACAAACGAAAACAGAAAAGAAAAACGAAAAAAATAAACAAAACGCAGCGATCAAGGTCATAAATCGATAAAATCAAGCTGGTGAATCACGAAGAGCTAGTTAAAAGGACAATAATAATATTTATGTCGTGCAGTGGCGGTCCTATCTTGTTAGGTGGTGCGAAACGAAACAGAGCTCAAATTTTCGTATTTGGAAAAGTGCCATTAAGAGGCACCTTTCCCAACACAAAAATCAGAGTTTTGTTTCATTTTCGGCTGTTTTTAGTTTCCCCACACGACAGCGCCTGGTGGGGTCACATCGCTAGCACCGCCCTAGGGCCGCCACTGATGTCGTGTAATCAACCAGCTTAAATTTAACGAACTGTAACTACAAACTAATAATAAACAGATAATAAAAAAAACAAAAATTAGAAAAAAACTCTACTGCAAAGCGCACTCAAGACAATCTATTCGTTTTAATTGTTTAAAATTAACTACTATTTGAAACTAATTATAATATACTAGAGTTTTAGTTTATTGTTTTACGAAAGACAGTAAGGCTAATGTTAATGTTAAACTTGTTTGTTGCGCAGTAACCAACTGCAATAAGCAAGTTTAGTGTAGACGTTAGTGTTACAGTATTTCGTAAAACGATAAACTAAAACTCTCTATTGTTGAAAGTTCTTCAATTTATTTTTTTAATTACCTCACCTTTCGTGTTATTAAAATTTGTATTTTGTTTATGTTTAATGATTTGTAAGAAAAACTCAAAACCTACTCTGCTGCAAACGCCTCGGGTTTGGGCCGCACGTCCATCGCCCGATTCCTCTGCGTCGCCAACAGCACGTCTTTAGTCAACCGCACAGCTCCCAAATTCGGCGTTTGATAACCGGTACTTAAATACCCCGCAGTTCCTACACCAACAAACAAAATTACTATTTCAATTTTTGTTATAGGCAAAAAGACTAATATCACAAATAATGCTCTTAAAAATAATGCAACAAGTGATGTTGCCAAACAGCAACATCACAAATAATGTTAAAAATAATGCAACAAGTATTGTTTTAAAGAAGTCATCAAAACAGCAATAACACAATTAATGTTGTTAAAAATAATGCTACAAGTGTTGTTTGAAAGAAGTCTCATCGAAAAATACAAGCGGGTGCGTTTTGCTGATTTTATATTATTTGTAGCCATAACTGTAATAATAATAAATATTCATGAGTATTAACTAACCCGGAGTGTGGCCGAGTGCGCTGTTCGTCGTAGGAATAAACTCCTCGTCCTCGTGGATGATGGGAAGGGGCCCGACACTGCATGCCATCGTCGCCGGGTCCTTATTGCTGACTGAACTACTGGAAGAACTCGATTCGCTGCTCAACTCTCCGCTACTACCCGTCGGATTTTGGACAGACTAAACAACAACAAAAACACACCAACTTTTATCAACACACCAAAAAAGAAATGTGAGTAATTCATTGCTATTAAAAACTAATGAATAAACATACTTGTATGTATTGCAGGTACATGTCGCTCTTGATGAAGTTGGGGTAAGTGGTGACGTTGATCAGGTCCTCGACTTGTGCTTGCGCCTCGTCAAAGAGCGCATTGGACGCGTCGATGCCCGCCGACGTCGCCACCTTCACCCGCCTACCCATCTCCCTCTTGATCTCCTCGGAAATCGGAAGCGCTGACTTCAGGAAGAAACGTCTAAGATACAATAAAACTTTAGAGTCCAATACACAAACATAGAAACAAATAGGATTACAATTTTAATCTAATTTTCAAAAACATAATAAAATTACACTTATGCTATGCAAAGGGAGAAGAAAATTAATTCTTACTGTTGGATATACGAAAATTGGATGCGGACATAAGTACGCGCGACTTTTGGACGCGCGACTTTAGGACGCGCGACTTTTGGATGCGCGACTTTTAAACGCGCGACTTTTGGACGCGCGGCTTTTGAACGCGCGGCTTTTGAACGCGCGACTTTTAAACGCGCGACTTTTGAACGCGCGACTCTTGGACGCGCGACTTTTGAACGCGCGACTTTTGGACGCGCGACTTTTGGACGCGCGACTTTTGGACGCGCGACTTTTGGACGCACGACTTTTGAAGGATGTAATCGTCCGGCGTCCAAAATGTCGTGCGTCCATTTGTCTTCCGTCCAAATGTTGTGCGTCCATTTGTCTGGCGTCTAAACGCCGTGCGTCCATTTGTCTCGCGTCTATATGTCGACGCATCCAATTTGTGTCGCGTCCAAATAACCGCGTTCCAAAGTCGCGCGGTCATATGTCCGAAGTATGTAATCGTCCGGCGTCCAAAATGTCGTGCGTCCATTTGTCTTCCGTCCAAATGTTGTGCGTCCATTTGTCTCGCGTCTAAACGCTGTGTGTCCATTTGTCTCGCGTCTATATGTCGACGCATCCAATTTGTGTCGCGTCCATTTTTCACGCGTCCCAAAGTCGCGCGGTCATATGTCCGCGTCCTTTTATCGTGATACCCTTATTGTTACTTACTTGTAGATGACTTTGACTAATTGAAGGACCCGGTCGCGTTCCGTCTGCTTCTTGAGGCCTTCGCAGGCGAACCAAAAGTCCAGGGCGTCGGCGTGGGGCCTCCCCTCCGCCTGCAGGTACCTCTTGAACAGCTCCACCCCGTCGGGATCTTCCAGCAAACGGTGCAAGGAAGTCGCCCATCGAAGACACGCAGGAGGCGACCCGTCATCCGGTGTTCTAATGTCCAACCTTTCTTGCCTGACACAAGAAGCTGAAGACGACGATTGCTTACATTCGTATTCCGATAATCCATACACATCTATAAATGATTCAAAGATTTTAATAAGTTGACTGCTGCTCGAGTTAAATACAACTCGTATGTACTCTACACTAGAGCCTTGCATGGGCCTAATAACAAATTTTGCAAGCCCAGCCCGGACCGCTCATAAAATAATTGACTTGAGCCCAGCCCGAGTAAATAATAGAACAGGCCCAGCCAATATTATAGTCTGAATAATTCAACATTTTCTCCGAGTTTTAAAACACTAGCTAACCTTTATTAGCTAGTGTTTTAAAACTCGGAGAAAATTTACACTTCTAAATATTTATATACTTGTTTATAGATATAGTTTGCAATTAAAAATAAAAACAAACTTAAAGAAAAAACAATCAGGCCCGGCCCGGCTCATATTTTGAATTAGAAGCCCGACTCGGTTCGGTTCAGTTCTGTCTCATATTTTGAATTGCAAGCCCGGCAGGGCTCACTTGAAAAAAATCGAGGGCCGGACTAACACCTCTACACCTTTGCCAATTTCTTAAAAAAAAAACTAATTCAAATAAAATCATTTGATTTTCTTTACTGTTTTGCCATTTTTTTTGATTTATAACTGTTAATTACCGTTTTGGTTGTAGTGTGATTTTCTCGGTGTTGGTGAGGATGCAGACTGATTGGATTTGTAATGAGAGGGGTAGTAGTCCATTTGGCCCCAGTCAGAGGTGCAGTGGACCCTCTCCTCGCCGGGCACCGGGGGCCTAGGGGAGTTCCTGTCAAAAACGCCGTCGTATGCATTAATGAACGGCTGCTGCTGGGGCTGTTTCCGGCTCATGATGTCCTCTCGCACTCGCTGTACGCCTCCGTCGCTGTGTCTGTTTGTCTCGCCTTCTTCGATGAGATCCGGGGTTTACGCTTCATTTCGAACAATCGCCTTTAAAAGAAAACGACAATAATAAAAATGGGATTCAAATTATTTTAAAGTGGCAAACATTACTTGCCAATACGCAGTATTAAAATTGTGACAGAAAAAGGAATGGGCGCACTCAAGCGGAGCCAATGCTTATGGGAGAACTGGAAATTGAGTAGAAAAGGAGAGAATGGTCAGGATCTGCGGTACGACTAAGACAGACGACTATATACACCAATCATCGGTCTCGGCTCTGGATGCAGCATCCAAATGCTGTTACCAAATTTTATACAGAGACTATCTAACTCGATATATATGAACTGTGGCGCACTTGATAGATTTATGACGAGTTCAGTCTCGTTCTAGTTTATTAGCTCCTTTTTTGGTCGTCCTCCCAACAAAAATTTGCCGTGCTATACATAAATAATTCAAAAAGAAAATTATTTTTGACTGTTCGCTTCACGTGAAATGCCCCATGTGAAAGATAAATTTAAAAAATTCACTAATGTGTTATTAAATAAGCCACACCAAATATTTACACAATTAATATAATAAAATTATTTGTAAAATGATAGTTACTACATTTTATTTGGCTTAATCACGACTACTACGTTTTTTTCAACTTGAACATTTTAATAGCGCTATAACTTCTGAGCAAATAAAGATATGATTTGCTTTTATATGAACATTTCTTTATAAAATTAAACCTACTTTTAATTATATTTGAAATAAAACAACACAGTTGGGAGGGTTTCACTTTAATTGTTGAACACTGCAACATGTTTCACCACACAGTGGCTTCATCAGGCAGATGAAATAATGAATAATTGCCAAAGTTTGTAAAGAGGCTAATGAATCACCTTGTATTTTATTTTAATTTTGAACAGTTTTAGTTAACTCAAACAGTCTATAATTTTTGTTTCAATTCAGCAATTTTGTTTTTGTTCTACGTTCCTTCAGCACAATTACATGTAAATCAAAATTGCATATAATAATGATCATTTTTTCTGTTTGATTAAAAATAAATTAATCAATACTGCACAACCCCTAAAGTATTCATCTCCGTGATTTATTCCTGACTTTTCTTTCACTCTCTCCGTCTCTTTTCCATTTCTTTGTTCGTCCGTGAAGTGAAATAGAATGAAAGACGGAGGAGGAATTGGATTTTTCTCCCTCGGGGTGCGGTCGGTCCAATATGCATCCACGCAGACCCGCGGCTGCGGATCAATAACAAACATACCGTCGAGGGCGAACAATGGAACTCATAAATTTAATAACCCGTAACATGGATCATAATATGCCGGGGAATGAATAGAACGAGGGGATCAAATTTAATAACTGCATACAAAAAAAATCTATTCAATATCATATAGAAATTTATATGAAATTATTTCTCACTTAAAGCAAACGTTTAGCAACAAGCAGAATGGAGAAAAAGAGAAAGGTAATAAGGATTCTATTCATTTCTATTGCCTTTCTCTTTTTATCCATTCTGCTTGTTGCTAAACGCTTGCTTCAAATGAGAAATAATTTCATACAAATTTCTATATTGAATATAATTTTTTTTTTTTGCAGTTAATCTTAATAATTTTTTAATTTTATTTGGACAGATGAGAGAAGGAAGAAGTTGAGGTAAAAACACCTCAAATCAGTATTTTTCCTCAAAAGAAATTGAGTGCTTAGGTAAAAACACCTTAAACAAAGAAATAAGAATTCAGGTAGATAATCGGATAAATTAAGTGGTTGTGTGTGGTGGTACAAACCCACCCATACAAAAACTTAATTTAACCGATTATCTACCTGAATTCGTATTTCTTGAAATACTTATGTCAAAAGGATTGCAATCTCTTAGAAGTTAATAGATAGGTTTAAAACTCTATGAAAAATTATTTATACCTGTTTCAAAAACTATTGGATTTTTTGTTGAATAACAAATCAAACATCTCTAAAAACTTATCATGATTTAACACTATCCGCTAACACGCAGCAGTCCCGGGTTTAAACCCCGGTGCCGGCATTTCGAATGTGGTTTTTCTGCAGTTTTCCCACATCCCCAGTATCGAATGATAGAAATGTACCTACACCATCTATAAGTCGCCTGCGGGCGCAAAATGGGCTACAATAATAACAAGCCCCCTGTCCCCTGCACAAGCGCTGAGCTTATGGGACCTGTAGAAATACAGGTTGAAATTGGAAGGATTATTATTATATTTGCTGATGATGGCTTTGTAATTAGGCCTAAATTTTAATTTGATTTAGCAGAAAATGACAAAAGAATTAAGCTTTAAAGAAAACAAGGATAACATTTAATTTAAAATTAAAGACATTTCAATTTAATATAATAAACATTTATAATGATAATAATAATACATTTGAATTAAATACGTTAAATCAAAACATGCATTATTATTAAAGAAAAAAAAATGCACAACTTGAGGGGATTTTTTTTACTAAAGAGAGTAAACATACCATTGTTGTCTTCCAGCTGTCGGGGGCTCGAGAGGATTGTATTATGATGTTTATATTACACAATAATGAAATTATGAAATTTAATACGCTCCTCTTCCCTATTATTAAATAGAGCAGGTAAAAAATTATGAATCCCGAAAATATTAATTCGAACTGACTGTTTTCACAACAGGTAAAAAATGGATTATTATTTTTGTTCGAACGTGTGCACATTGACGGACAGCGCAAAGGAGAATGAGTGCCCGGAGAGAGAGAGAATGTGGCTGTATCGGTGACTGCGGGGGCTTTTCTATTCCACGCAGAGAGAGGGTGAAAGGGTGGGAATTGAACCGATCGATCGGGATTTTCTGCAGCCCCTATCTTTTTCTTAAAAAAAGGACCGTAGAGAGAAATATATATCGGGAGGGTCGTTGATGGATGGTGAATATGAATTCGTACACGTGCGGGGGATGAATAAAATATTGAGGGGAGAACGCCGATAATCGAAAATATGAATTCACAGACCGTGATGAATGGGATATTAAAAATTTGAACGGCAACGTATCATTGAGAGAAAGATGGTGAAATGAGAGGGAAGCAGGAAAATTGTACCGTGATCAATAATAAGAAATGTAAAGTGAGATGGGAAAGACGGAAATTGATATTTAAGGGAGACAGAAAGAAAGATGGAATATATTTTTTAACGTAACCGATGAATACAAAGCACCTAGCTTTACAAATGTCTGATGTATTTTGCTATCCATTTGCAAGAAACAAAACACACGTTTGGAACGGAAAAAATACTACATGTGGAAGGAAAAGCTCAAGAACTCAAGAACATGGAAATCAAAAGAAGAAAAGACAGCAGAAATTTACTTAACGACCAAATAGATTTAACAAATTCGCTCCTACTTAACTTATTTAACTTGTATCCTGACACCCCCGCCCTTAATGTAATAGATATATAATAAGCTTTGTACATATTTTTAACCATTATTCTTCGCTTGAAGAAGCCACAGTGTGGCGAAACAATTGTCGCGAGTACAATAAAGTGTTTGAAAGTAATAAGTGTTTTATTTAAACTAAAATCAAAGTGATGTATGTTGCTTTTTAAGGGGGTATTACTATTCGGAAAATGGATTTTTTTTTGCATTTATTGATAGTTTATAGTATCTAGTATTCACGCCCCAAAGCCGTTTTACGATACGCGAATTCATTAGTTAGTTTTTCGCTTGTTGAAGTAGGTGTCAGGGTGGAAATACGCAGGACTCAAACGAAAGTTTAAATATTTAATTGATGAAGCGGATACATGATGAAACTCCATAATACTATTTGAAATAAAACAACACAGTTGGGAGGGTTACACTTTTATTGTTGAACACTGCAACATGTTTCACCACACAGTGGCTTCATCAGGCAGATGAAATAATGTCATTAATCATTATTTCATCTGCCTGATGAAGCCACTGTGTGGTGAAACATGTTGCAGTGTTCAACAATAAAAGTGAAACTCTCCCAACTGTGTTGTTTTATTTCAAATAGAAAGTTTAAATGCTTCTTTCTGGAAGCTGACTCTGAAGCACCCCAACTGTGATGCGAAAACCGTCGCTATCGCGTCCTTCCTAGCCACCAGCATCTTCAACAACGGATACTCGGCAGTTTTTAGGACGATAGAGATACTGGGGATCCGTATCGGCCTGCAAGATAAGACCTTCCATTCCAGGTGCAGACTGACGAGGAGCAGTCTGGCGCTAGGTTATGTCCCAAAAGCCTGGAAACAAGCTAGGGTAAAAACCTGACAGAGCTGACTACACTGCTCCCAAGGCATATCACACTTTCTTCGTTTCTTATGAAAACGCAGGAAAGAATTTGTGAATGGCACATAAGAGCGACAGCTCTAACTAGACAACCCCTGACAATGTCACAACACGCATACACACAGGGAAGATCGCCCGACTCTGCCCTACATAACGTAATGAGCAGGATTGAGAGATCACTGAATGTTAAAGAATCCGCCCTGGGTGTTTTTATAGACAATGAAGGCGCGTTTGATAAAACGACCATACCAAAGATAATAAACGCGCTTAACAAGCGTGGAGTGCGATCTAAAATGTGTGACTGGATTGGCAATGCACTGGCCAACCGTATAGTTACAGTAGAAGAGGGTGGGGAACGGATCACCTGCAAAATTGACAGAGGCTGTCCACAAGGAGGTGTCTTATGACCCCTACTTTGGAAAATAGTTCTGGACAGCCTTCTCGAACAACTTCAGCAACTAGGCTTCTAGTTGACGTTCTATGTGATCAAATGCAAGGAGCTCTAAATATAGTTTCAAGGTGGTGCAATGACCACTCCCTATCGGTAAACCCTACCAAGATGAAGATGGTCATGTTCACCATGAAAAGGAAGGTGATGAAAAGAGCACCAAAATTATGCAGTACAGCGACGAGGTGGAATACCTGGGCATTACTCTCGACAGGAAACTGAGCTGGAAAAAGCACATCCACATCAAAACAAACAAAGGCATAAGGGCCCTTTTTGGCAACGCCGTTGGGCAGTGGGGAATACCTAGGGGTTGAAACCGCGCACGACAATGTGGTTATACACAGCCATCATAAGGTCCATGCTAACATACAACACTTTAGTTTGGTGGTCCAGGACCAAACAGCTAACTACGAGGACTGAGGCTGGGTAATCCACGGGAAAAACCACAATGGGCCTAAGTGCAGTGCAGAAATGCGCACTCCCCAAAAAAACCAGAACCAGAACACACACTAATTTCATTCTTTTACATGTGATTTATTTATTTTACTAGTAAATTGACCACTTACTAGTAAAATAAATAAATCAAATGTGTAATTTATTATTTTCAATCGCTGAAATATCTAACAAAATATAGCCTGTTTTGTATATGTGCCGCCACTGGCTTACACGTTTAGTATGCCTGAGCAATTTAGCAGTGCCAACGCGACAAGCAACACGCAACAGCGCCAGTCGCCACTCACCATCACAAATGTTAGCACGTGTGCAATATGTAAAAGATTGTTATAAGAAATAACCTGTTTAATAAGTGTAACAACAAACTCCTTATACAATACGAGAGAGTATAAAACATGGCACGGCCGGTCCTATTCTAGATATTTCCTCTGTTTTATTTACACCTCCTTGTTTACGAAGTTTTTAGCTTTCTTTTTTAAACACCATACATTTCTTATTCTGTTTCATTCACAGTTCGCTCTCGATTTTGATTCTAAATAATTTTCATTGAACCCCGAAGTAAAAGAGTTACTCCGTAGAATGAGGAATTCTTGTTCATTCAACGGTTACTCTTTATATCTTGAATAAGATACTCTTCTTTCACGTGATGAAACATTTTTAATTATATATATATATATATATCAGAACTACAGGCCCTAGAGGCCCTTGTCTTTTATTTTTCCTGCGACATTTCTCCACTTTTTACGGTCCTTTGCTATTTCTTTCCAATCCATGGTTCCAGTCTCTTCTATGTCTTTTGTTACATTGTCCAGCCATTTTTTCCTTGGTCGTCCCCTTCGCCTTTTTCCACCTTCTCCTGCATACAGGACTTTCTTTACCACTCTATGTTCTGGCATTCGGATGATGTGTCCCAGCCATCTTACTCTTTGTGATCGGATTATTTGTGTAATTCCCGGTTTCTTATACATATCCCATAGCTCATCATTTGTTCGTCTTCGCCAGGTACCGTCTTGCATCTTAACTCCTCCAAATATTTTTCTCAGCAATTTTCTCTCCCATATCTCTAGTTTTTTTTCATCTCGTTTGGTTAGTGTCCAGGTTTCGCTGCCATACAGAACTACTGGTCGGATTATTGTTTCATATGTACGTATCTTTGCAGCTCTAAACACATTTTGTCCTCTTAAGATGTTACTTAGGGATCCTGCCGCTCTGTTCCCCTTTACGATTCGTTTATCGATTTCCTGCTCTTCTTGACCTTTGTTTGTCAATGTTATGCCTAGGTATTCGAAGTGGTCTACTCTTTCGAAAATGTACACTCGTTCCGTCGTTGTGATGTGTATAAATTTATTTATCTCGCTTGTATCTGTTCACATTTCCATATACTTTGTTTTTTCTTCATTTATTAGTAGTCCATATTTTTTTGCTTCGTCTGCAAATCTTTTGAAGGTCTTTTCAAGTTCGTTTTTCGATCTTGTTAATATTGCCACATCATCTGCGTAGGCAATACATTGTGCTTTATTTTGAAAAATAAGGCCGTTGGTTTGGATTTTGGCTTCTCTCATTATTGCTTCTAGTAGCAGGTTAAACAGATTGGTAGAGAGGGGATCCCCTTGTCATAGTCCTCGTCTGACTTTGAAATACTCTGAGAAGCTTCCATCCACTAGAATTGTGTTCGTTGCGTCTGTCAGAGTCATTTTTACTAGTCTGATCAGTTTATTTGGCATTCCCAGTCTTACCAGTGCTTCATACAGCTTTTCTCTGGAGATAGCGTCGTATGCCTGTTTAAAATCTATGAAGAGGATGTGTAAGCCCAGGTTCTGCTCATAGGTGTTGTTCTGCAGCATCTTTACCGTGAAAATTTGGTCGGTTGTGGATCTGTTTGGTCTGAAACCTCCCTGGTAATCCCCAATTTTTCCCTCTTCGTACCTTTGCAACCTGTTTCTTATTATTTTGGCTATTACTTTGTAGGTCACGTCCAGTAAGGCTATCCCTCGGTAATTTTTACAGAGCGTTTTGTCTCCTTTTTTGAAGATTGGGCAAATAACAGCATTGTTCCATTTTCCTGGCATTTTTTCCTCCCTCCAGACTCTCAATATTACGTGATATATCCTTTTGCGTAGCTCATCTCCTCCATGTTTTAGAATTTCAGCTGGGATACTGTTTTCTCCTGCGCTTTTGTTGTTCCTGAGTTCCTTTATTATATTATTGACCTCTCTTTCCGTTGGTTCCTCTATTTCTTCTTGGTTATTATTTTCTTGTTGGTCTGGTGTTAGTTGTGCTGTTGCTTGTTGGTTGCTTTCGTCTTCTTCATTTAGCAGTTTTTCGAAATACTGGGCCCATCTTTGTAACTTGTCCTGTTTCTCTCCAAGAAGGAGCCCCTCCTCATCTCTACAAAATAACGTTTTAGTATTCTTGGTCTGTCTTGTTCTTTTTGCCTCTTGATAAAAGTTCTTTATCTCTCTGTTTGTGTAATAGTCCTCTATTCTTTTCAGTGTCTTTTCTACTTGCTGTCTTTTTTTCTGTCTGCAAATCCGCTTAGCTGTTTTTCTTTTTTCTTCATAGTTTCTTTTTGTTTCGTCTGTGCTGTTTTTATCTCTTTCTATTTTTGCTTTATTCCTGTCCTCTATAGCTTCTTTGCAATCTGTGTCAAACCATTCCTCTTTTCTTTTGGCTTCCACTTTTCCCAAACAGATACTTGTGGCTGTCATCATTGTAGATTGTATTTTATCCCATTCTTCTTCTATCGTCTGTTCCCGTCCGTTCCCTCCTGATAGCCTAGTTTCTATTTCTTCTTCTAGTCTTCTTGCGACGTTTTCATCCAGGAGTTTTTGTGTGTCACATCTTCGTCTTTCTCGTTTGGTTCCTCGCCATGTTGGTAGTTCTTGATTTACATTGGCTATTACTAGGTTGTGGTCACTATCAGCATCTGCTCCTCTGTAACTTCTGCAGTTTTGAATGGCTTTGAGGTGTTTTCCCTCTATGAGTACATGATCTATTTGGTTTTTAACTTTCGCACCTGGGGAGATCCATGTTATCTTGTGAATGTCTTTATGGTCGAAGTGTGTGCTTGCTATTTTCATTTGGTGTTCTGCTGCGAATTCTATTAGTTTTCTGCCATTCTCGTTGCTTTGTTTATGCAGACTCTTCCCACCTGTTATATTTTTGTATGGTATTTCCCTTCCCACTTTTGCATTATAGTCTCCTATTACGATTTTTACGTCGTACTTTGGGATATTTTCCAGTATTTCGCTTATTTTTTCGTAGAAATCATTTTTTGTTTCAAGGTCTTTCTCTTCCGTTGGGGCATGGCCATTGATAATGCTTATTTTCCTGTATTTTCCGCGTAGTCTCAAATAGCAAATTCTATCGGATACTGCCTTGAAATCTATCACCGCCTTTTTGGCTCTTTTATTTACCATGAAACCAACTCCAAAGTATCTATTTCTTCCCCCACTTTTGAAAAGCGTGCTCGTTCCTATTTCGACAATGTCGTTTCCCACTTGTTTGGTCTCCTGCAAGGCCAGCACATCTGTATAATTTTGTGTTGTCTTGCGACGGTGTCACTTGTAAGGTGACTAGTTGTTACGACCATCGACTAATTTGTTCAACGAAAAATAAAACGAATAACACTTTTTAAGGATTTCTATTAGACCTTCTTCTTATAAGTTCAAAAGCTTAATGCTAAAAATATACACGAACATATTTACAAAATATTTACAAAGTGGGGGGTAAACTCCGTCATCGGGGGTGGATTTAGCGCGCGCAAGATGCAGGTACCCAGCAATTCTTAGAAGAGGTTCACCATCTGGAACAACCCCTAGCTGGCAGCGTTGACCATTTCGCGCGTGTTTACGCATTCATTATCCCCTTCAGAACCGACCGTTTAAAATTACTTCGGTCCAAGGACGGGAATTGTTTGTAATAGAAAAATTCCTCGTCTGACCCGAACATGCCGCCCCCCCTGAAGGAATGAAGTCTCTTCGGCTCAATTTGTTGGGAGAACTGCCAGCCTGGTTATCGCCCTCTTAAACTCGCCTGTTGTAGTTTTCATTGTTGCTACGCGTGCAACTCCGTCCTTGCCTGGGTGCAATTCCAGAACTCGTCCAACGAGCCACCTTAATGGGGGCAGGTTTTCTTCTTTGATGACCACTAAGTCCCCCACCTCTATCTTGCTAGAGTTCTTGGTCCACTTGGTGCGAGGTAGTTGAGTCGGAAGATACTCTTTCACCCATCTTTTCCAAAAGTGCTGCTTCATGTATTGCAGGTGTTGCCATCTGGATAATCTTCCGATTTTAATGTCGCATAGACTCGGATCTGCCACACCTGTTAATGAATCTCCGACAAGGAAGTGACCAGGAGTTAAGAAAGAGGGATCGTTGGGGTCGTTGGAAATACTACACAGGGGTTGAGAATTTAGGACGGCCTCAATTTGACTTAATAGTGTAGTTAGCTCTTCAAATGTCAAAATACAGTTTCCCATAACTCTTTTTAAATGATATTTTACTTTTTTTATGTTTGCCTCCCAGATCCCCACAAAATGTGGAGACCGAGGAGGTATAAAGTGCCATTCTAGATTGTCTGTTGCAAAAATATTATTTAATTTATTATTTGATAATTCTGCCTTTACTAATTTAAAAAGTGAGCTTAATTCTTTACTAGCACCGATAAAATTAGTAGCATTATCTGAATATATACGCGTGATTTTTCCGCGACGAGCAACGAAGCGCCGCAACGCCGCAATAAATGCGTCCGTTGATAAATTGCTGACCACTTCTAAGTGAACGGCTTTAGTTGCTAGGCAAATGAATAAACAACCGTAGGCCTTTCTGGTGATGCCTTTTCTAACACCGTCTTTTATCAAGAAGGGCCCACAAAAATCAATTCCAGTGGAATTAAAAGGTTTTTGAATTACCACACGCGGCTCAGGTAATTCGCCCATAATCGGTTCGCCGAATTTCGGATTTACTCGAAAGCATCGTACACATTTTCCGATAATCTTTTTAATCTGGTTTTTTGCTGATAATGGCCAGTAATTTAATCTTATTGAGGCGAGAGTCGCATTAACACCCGAATGCAGATTTGTTAAGTGCTGATGTTGAATCATTAGCTCTGTTAATTTATGTTGCCCAGGTATAACCAGGGGATGTTTATTATTATACGGTAGCAATGCATTTTTTAATCTACCCCCGACTCTGATAACCCGATCAATCTCATCCATAAATGGGGTTAAAGTTAATAAATTACTATTTTTATTAATTTCGCGGCCGTTAATTAAATGCTTGTACTCATTTGGGAATGACTGCATTTGAACGGCTCTTATCAAGGACAAAGTACCCCTTTTAATTTCGTCCGATGAGAGGTAATCAACTGATTTCTCCTTGCCGCTTTTCTTTGCCTTGCAATTATTTAAAAATCTCTGACAATACGCTGTAACTCTAATAAGTTTTGAAAAACTAGAATAATTGTCCCAAATACTAAAACTATTATTTACACTATTTACAAGACAAACATTTTTAATTTCAGGAATATTAGTTATCACATTAACTTTGGATTGAGGCCATTCAGATTGACTTTTTACGAGCCATGAAGGACCTCGCCACCAAATATCTGAATTTAATAATTCTTGTGCAGTACATCCCCGGGAAAGAATATCAGCGGGATTATCGGTCGTAGATACGTGCCTCCAATTCTCAGTATTTGTTAATTCCCTGATTTCAGCTACCCTATTAGAGACGAACGTTTTAAATTTAGCCTTTTCGGCATTAATCCAACAAAGTACTATAGATGAGTCACACCACATATAGCTTTTGTATTGAATATTTTTAAATTGTAACGCATTTTTTATAGTATTTATTAATCGCGATAGTAGCAATGCGCCACACAATTCCAACCTGGGAAGTGATTGCGTTTTTAAAGGGGCAACGCGTGATTTTGCCGTAATTAAATTTGTAAAATATTCTTGATCCTTAATTTTCACGCGTGCGTATATGCATGCCCCATAAGCCGTTTCACTTGCGTCGCAAAACCCGTGAAGCTCAAAATCTGAATTAAATTTAATATTACGAGAAATTCTAACATTATTAATTAGTTGCAGGTTAGCTTGAAAAGATTTCCATTCCGTATGAATATTTAAAGGCACGCTCTCATCCCAAGTTAAGTTCAATTGCCACAACTTTTGTATAATTAACTTTGCAGATACAATGACAGGATTAACGAAACCTAAAGGGTCAAACAAACTGGCTACCTGAGACAGAATGGTTCTCTTGGTGATACGTTTTTCATCGGGTTTGCAAGCAGAAAAAGTAAATACATCTGACGCAGAATCCCACAGACAGCCGAGGATTTTCGTACTGACATCTTTATCAAGTCTAATTAACATGTCCTCTCTGTCACGCGGAATTTGATTTAAGATCGATTCATTATTGGCATTCCATTTATTTAGTTGAAAACCCCCATTATTTAATACTGATATAACATTATTTCTGATATTTATTAAATCTTTAATTGAGTCACTACCTGTCAGCAAGTCATCCATATAAAAATCCCTTTTAATTATTTCACAGGCTTGGGGATATTGTTTGGCTTCATTATTGGCCAATTCATGTAAACAACGAGTTGCCAGGAATGACGCGGGGGTGGTACCGTACGTGACAGTGTCTAATTTGTAAGATTTTAATTTATACGAGGAATCAAAACGCCACAGTATTTTTTGAAATTTGGATGAATGATCGTCTACTCTAATCTGCCTGTACATCTTTTCTATGTCTGCAGATAGTACATATTTATGTGCGCGAAATCTAATAAGAATTGTGAACAATTCATCCTGTATGACAGGCCCTTTCATTAACATATCATTGAGCGATTTTCCATTCGTTGTTTTACATGAACCGTCAAATACTACTCTTAATTTAGTGGTGGCACTAGCATTTTTGAATACTGCATGATGCGGCAAATAATAGCCGGATTTATCATCGGACTCTATTAATCGCATATGCCCTAAATCTACATATTCAGTCATAAATTTTGAGTATTGCAACTTAAGTTCTTCATTTTTGCATAATTTATTTTCTAAATTATAGAATCTTTTCTGCGCTATACTATATGAATCACCTAATTCTATTTTATTATTAGCGAACGGTAAGGCAACTGTGAATCGACCTGTTTTATCGCGGGTTACATTGTTGATAAAATGCCTTTCGCATTTAAGTTCCTGGGGATTTAATTTTTTAGAAATTGCGTCAACATTTTCGATTTCCCAAAAACGCTCCAAATTAAAATGTTCTACATCGGTTTTCAAATTAAGTAATTGAAGGCTTGCTACCTGACCCTGCTTAACAATAGCCTTTGTCTCACCTCCGCCTATAATCCACCCGAAGTGCGTCTTTTGCAGCACGGGATTACCTATCCCTAAATCTACCTGACCGTTACATAAAGTCTTCCAAAACACACTCGCACCTATTAACATATCAATAGGGCGGGACACATTAAAATGTGGATCTGCTAATTGCATATTATGCGGAATCTTTATTGTACCCTTTTTAAAGGTTTCACGAGGTAATGAATTTGTAATTTTCGGTACGATAATGCATGAAATATTTGCCGAGTAGTTATTTAATCTAGAGGCAATGTTAATTTCAGTTTTTTCTGAAGAATTTGATACAGATTCAATTACACCGCGTATTGTTACGTCAACCTTTTCTCTTTTCAAATTTAACTTATCCGCAACACTGGAAGTGATTAAATTTAACTGTGAGCCATTGTCTAATAATACCCTGCATTCGTGTGTTTTCTTTAAATTATTAACCTTTACAATCGCTGTTGACAATAAAACTTCGCCTTCATAACTGCAATGCGCAGACGTGGATTGCACTGGTTCATTATTTGGCATTGATTTTGTAATGTGCAATAAAGAGTTATGCTTCTTTTTGCAAATGGAACACGAGCGCGCATAGCAATTTTGAATAGCATGATTTGCTGGTCGCAAACAGCATACACAATATTTTAATTCATTAATTTTAGACACACGATCTCTAACTGCTAAATTTAAAAATATGTCGCACTTGAATATTTGATGTGAATTGCCACAAATAATACATTTTTTATCAAATTGAGCTACATGATTAACATACTTTGACTTTTGATTCGTTCGACCGTGATCTGAATTTATTTTGCTGTGATTAACATGATCGACATCTAATGAACCACTTTTTTTGTCCAAAAAACTAACTAACTCGGCAAATGTTGGTAGTTTATCCCGCTCAAGTGTCCTATCCCATTCTCTTTTAGTGTTTATATCTAATTTAGATACTGTTAAAACTACTAAAATGTCGTCCCAATTATCAACGGGCACTTTTAATGCGCGCAGAGAGCGAATATTGCGAGTAGTTGTATCAATTACTTTTCGGATTTCAGCACACGTTTCTCTATTTATTGGTTTTATTTCCAAAATATCAATAATATGGCTGTGAATTAACTTCCTAGTATTATTATAGCGGTCATTTAATGCGTCCCAAGCTTCACGGTAATTACATTCGGAGAGACTTATCCCCTTTAATAGTAGCGCCGCTTCGCCCTCAAGAGCAGACTTTAAATAGCGGTGCTTTTGTAGAGAACTAAGTTCACTGTTATCGTGAATCATTGACTCAAAAGATTCTTTAAAACCTAACCAATCAGACAAAATACCGGAAAAAGTTGGTATATTTAATTTAGGCAGTTGATTATCGGAATTTGAGGTAGATGAAATTGACCGATTTGAACTAGTGTCCTTCGGGGCAGAATTTAGTAATGTTTTAATCATACTAGTTGTTGAAAAATATGCGTTTTCAAAATTCTCCTCATCGTTATTTTCCTCTTCATTGATCAATTGAATTTTTGCAACAACATTAAAGAATGGATCATAAAGTTCCTGAATTTTTTGTAAACGATCTGCTAGATCAATATAATCTAATTTTGTTTTATCCATTGCGGAAACTGCATTTTTAGTACGTGTTAATTTGCCTTTAATCGACCCACGCTCTTGGATTAATTGCTTTAAATCCATTTTTAATAAATTTATTTATGAGAAGGTTAAATTAATTTAAATAAACTATGCACGATTTAGTGCATAAATTTAAGATTATTCAAAAACTGATCTAAGGCCAGGGCAAAGGTAGGAAATGGGAAATTGTCAGAGACTCACCACTTTTCCTCCAAAATCGTCTTCCTGGACTGGATCTCAATCATCGGCTTGAGCTGCTCTCTTTGGCTACCTGGACGTCTACTTGGGCGAACTAAGGACCTGGACAGCTTCACCGACGATAACCACGATGAACAATTAATCTTCTGGTCACGGGGTTGGATAAACTCTTCTTCATCCGGTTCGAAGGACCATGTATAATTTTGTGTTGTCTTGCGACGGTGTCACTTGTAAGGTGACTAGTTGTTACGACCATCGACTAATTTGTTCAACGAAAAATAAAACGAATAACACTTTTTAAGGATTTCTATTAGACCTTCTTCTTATAAGTTCAAAAGCTTAATGCTAAAAATATACACGAACATATTTACAAAATATTTACAAAGTGGGGGGTAAACTCCGTCATCGGGGGTGGATTTAGCGCGCGCAAGATGCAGGTACCCAGCAATTCTTAGAAGAGGTTCACCATCTGGAACAACCCCTAGCTGGCAGCGTTGACCATTTCGCGCGTGTTTACGCATTCATTATCCCCTTCAGAACCGACCGTTTAAAATTACTTCGGTCCAAGGACGGGAATTGTTTGTAATAGAAAAATTCCTCGTCTGACCCGAACAACATCTAGGTCATATTTTGTCATTATGTCAGCCAAGTTGTTCAGGGCTCCATCCTCGTATGTGCCTCGTACGTTCCATGTCCCAATTTTTTGTTGTCTATCTGGTTTAATTTTATTTATTTTCCCTTTTTCTCTTATTTTACTAACTATTCTCCGTTCCGTTTTCGTCGCCTGGTCCTCTTCGGTAAATTTTATGTTTAATCCTTTTTTTGTAGCTTTTCTGTGCCTGGGGCTGCTTGGACCCCCCCTGCCTCTTTGTTCCACCTGAACTCTTCTTCATCGATGATTATCTTTTGGTACCCCACTTTTACCCGTTTCCCTTTGGATTTCTCTTCCTTTGCTATGCTCCTTATTTCCTTTTGGATGAACATTTCATTCTTAGTTAAATCATTGTCAATGTAGACGTCAGTTCCTTTTAAGCTAGCCTTTGCCTTCATTATTTGCTGTTTTATTTCCCATGACTCTATTTCTGCTAGTATCTTTTGCGGGTCCTTATTAATAATATATGCTTTCTCAATCCTGGTTTTAATTTCTAAATTATCCTTTAAGAACTGTTCCACTCCTTTCCCGATATCTATTCCGTTGCTTTTCAGTCCTGTAATTATGATATTTTTCTTTCTATTTTTTCTCTCTTCTTTTTCAAACTCGTGTTCTAGCTTTTCAATTCTATCTGTTAGTAGTTTCTTTTCCTGTTCCCATTTTTCTTCTTTTACTTTCATTTCTTGTTTTAGCATTTTTAATTATGATTTTAAAAGAAAACAGTTGTTTAAATTTTACTATCATTAATTATCCTTTTAAAATCATCGTTACTCTTTATACTTGTTGTAATAAATGTAAAATTATTGATCAAGTAATATTTGCGAAACTATGAACAACGCGAATAACAACAAGATTGTACAGACTGCAAATAAATAAGTTGAATTCCACTAGTTTGTTTTCTACAAAACCAACAATACTGAAACTAAACCTCTTTATTTTAAGACTAAACTCGCCGAGAAAAAGAAAATTCGAGATGTAAAATACCCCGACAATTCAATATAAAACAATTTGACGAATAAAGCGCTAATAACTTTTCTTCGCACATACCTGTATTTTCCTATTTTCAGTAGACGATTTTTCACACACGGTATTCGGTTTGGTTTACATCTTCTGGTGTTCGCAGTCATTCGTCTTTTGCACCGTTTCTTCCGTTTGTTTGTTTGTTTATTAAACGCCACCCGTTTTCTTTTTACCCGCACAAGTTATTCAGTTTTGTTTACAAACCTTCCTTGTTTTTGTTAAACAATCGCACGTGGTTTTGTCACTGGAGCGCCGCCGTTGATAAACACGCGACAGCGGTGTTCTTGTATAGGCAACCCAACGTACGCGTATGTTGAACGAGTTGCATATATTAAAACATTGAACTTTGTTAAAAATAATTTATTATTTATGCAAATACAGAAAAATGTGTTAAAACGCGCCGACAAGAAGAAAATTGAAGATGTAAAATACCGCGATAGTTTTATATAAAACAGTTTGACGAATAAAGCACTAATAACCTTTCCTCACACTTCAAATGTTGAAGATCAAATTAATTTGACGAATAAAGCACGAATAACCCTTCTTCACACGTTTATTTGAATTATCAAATGTTCGAAATGTATGTACATTTGGTAGTTCAAATAAAAGTGTGAAGAAAGGTTATTAGGGCTTTATTCGTCAAATGTATAACATATTTAAATAAATATGAACAAATACGTACGCGTATGTCGATTAAGTTGCATATATTAAGTCATTAAATTTCTTCTATAATTATTGATTTATGCAAAAATACACAATAAAGTGTTAACATACGTCTAGGATAAAATGCAAGATGCAAAATATCGCGACATTTTGATATAAAGTATATAAATGAACTGTATAGTAACATATTTAAATAAATATGAACAAATACGTACGTATATGTTGAATGAGTTGCATATATTACATCATTAAACTCGTTTAATAATTTAATTATGTAAAAATACACAACAATACGTTAACAAACGCTGGTAGGAAAATGCTAGATATAAAATATAGCGATAATTTGATACAAAACATATTTTATCAACGATTTAATAACATAATATATAAAATTACGAAAAAACTATTCGTGAAAATGCAAACAGTGTCTTAATTAATAAGACAATTTAAGACGATAAATATCCATTGAAACAACTATTTCCCGTGCAAATACACCTCCGGATATTCAATTATACAATGAAATATTTAAAATCTTATTTTCTCGAATTCAAATAGTTTTGAATTTGAATTTATCTTGATTTAATAACATACTTAAATAAATATGAACAAATACGTACGCGTATGTTGATTAAGTTGCATATATTAAGTCATTAAATTTCTTCTATAATTATTGATTTATGCAAAAATACACTATAAAGTGTTAACATACGTCTAGGATAAAATGCAAGATGCAAAATATCGCGACATTTTGATATAAAGCATATAAATGAACTGTATAGTAACATATTTAAATAAATATGAACAAATAGGTACGCATATGTTAAATAAATTGCATACATTAAACCATTAAACTTGTTTAATAATTTATTTATGTAAAAATACACAACAATATGTTAACATACGTTGAGAAGAAAATGCGAGATGTAAAATTTCGCGATAATTTGACACAAAACACATTTCGTCAACGGTTTAATAACATATTTAAATAAATATGAGCAAATACGTATGCGTATGTTGATTGAGTTGCATACATTAAGTCATTAAACTCGTTCAATAATCATTTATTTAAGCAAAAATACACAATAAAGCGTTAACATACGTCTAGAATAAAATATCGCGACAATTTGATATAAAACATATAAATGAACAGTATAATAGCATATTTAAATAAATATGAACAAATACGTACGCATATGTTGAATGAGTTGCATACATTCAATCATTAAATTTGTTTAATAATTAATTTATGTAAAAATACACAGCAATATGTTAACATACGTTGTGTATAAAATGTGAGATGTAAAATATCTCGATCATTTGATATAAATGAACTGTGTAATAACTTATTTAAATAAAAATAAACAAATACGTACGCGTATGTTGATTGAGTTGCATACCTTAAGTCATTAAACTCATTCAATAATCATTTATTTAAGCAAAAATACACAATACAGTGTTAACATACGCCTAGAATAAAATGCAAGATGTAAAATATCGCGACAATTTGATATAAAACATAAAATCAACGGTATAATATAAAAATAACACAAATAAATATGAACAAATACGTGCGCGTGTGTTGAATGAATTGCGTACATTAAAACATTAAACTCTGTTAAATTGATCGAGAAGAAATTAAGTTAGTGAAAATTAAAATGCAAGACAAAATACCGCGAGAATTCGGTATTAAACATATAAATGAACTGTATAATATAAATAAATATAAAAATACGTACTGGTAAGTTGACCGAGTTGCATACATAAATTAGGTTAGTTAAACTTGGCTGATAATCATTTATTTATGCAAAAATATACAATAATGTGAAAACATAAGTCGAAAAGAAAATGCAAGATGTAAAATAACGCGACGATTTCATATAAAAAAAAACACATAAATGAATTTAAATAAATATGAACAAATCAACATGCGTAGCATAGGCAACCCAACGTACGGATATGTTGAACGAATTGCATATATTAAATCATTAAACTCGTTTAAGTTACTAAATGTACATTTCAGGCACGATGTGCCCTTTCTCAATAGTTCAACGTATTTGACAATTGAGAAAGGGTACATCGTGCCTGAAATGTACGTTCAGTATTAAAATAAAACAGTGAAGATTAAGGAATTCAACTACTTACATATCTATTACTAACACTTCACGTAACTCTAACAAGAATATCGTTTAAGTTAAATATTTATAATTTATTTATGCAAATACTTAACAATAGATTAATATACGTCTCGAGATATATGTAAGTAGTTTAATTTCGTGACAATTTGATAAAAAAAACCGGCAATTACCAAATAAACACGCCTAGCGCAGGCAACCTAACGTACGCGTTTGTTGAACGAATTGCATTTATTAAGTCATTAAACTCGTTCAAGTTTATTAATAATAATTTATTTATGCAAATACTTAACAATAGGTTAACATACGTCTGAAGAAAAATGCAAGTTGTTTAATTTCGCCACAATTTGATGGAAAAAACGGTAATTAACAAATAAACGCGCCTAGTGTAGGCAACCTAACGTACGCGTTTGTTGAACGAATTGCATTTATTAAGTCATTAAACTCGTTCAAGTTTATTAATAACAATTTATTTATGCAAATACTTAATAATAGATTAACATACGTCTGAAGAAAAATGCAAGTTGTTTAATTTCGCCACAATTTGATGGAAAAAACGGTAATTAACAAATAAACACGCCTAGCGTAGGCAACCTAAGGTATGCATTTGTTGACCGAATTGCATTTATTAAATGATTAAACTCGTTTAAGTTTGAAAATTATAATTTATTTGCACAAATACTCAACAATAGATTAACATACGTTTGAAGAAAAATGCAAGTTGTTTAATTTCATAACAGTTTAATGAAAAAACCGGTAATTAATAAATCAACACGCCTAGCGTAGGCAACCCAACGTACGCATATGTTGAACAAATTGCATATATTAAATCAATAAACTCGTTTAAGTTTAATAATAATTTATTTATGCAAATACTCAACAATAGATTAACATACGTCTGGAGAAAAATGCAAGTTGTGTAATTTCACCACAATTTCATGGAAAAAACGGTAATTAACAAATAAACACGCCTAGCGTAGGCAACCTAACGTACGCGTTTGTTGAACGAATTGCATATATTAAGTCATTAAACTCGTTCAAGTTTAATAATAACAATTTATTTATGCAAATACTTAACAATAGATTAACATACGTCTGAAGAAAAATGCAAGTTGTTTAATTTCGCCACAATTTGATGGAAAAAACGGTAATTAACAAATAAACACGCCCAGCGTAGGCAATCTAACGTACGCGTTTGTTGAACGAATTGCATATATTAAGTCATTAAACTCGTTCAAGTTTAATAATAACAATTTATTTATGCAAATACTTAACAATAGATTAACATACATCTGAAGAAAAATGCAAGTTGTTTAATTTCGCCACAATTTGATGGAAAAAACGGTAATTAACAAATAAACACGCCTAGCGTAGGCAACCTAACGTACGCGTTTGTTGAACGAATTGCATATATTAAGTCATTAAACTCGTTCAAGTTTAATAATAACAATTTATTTATGCAAATACTTAACAATAGATTAACATACGTCTGAAGAAAAATGCAAGTTGTTTAATTTCGCCACAATTTGATAAAAAAAAACGGTAATTAACAAATAAACACGCCTAGCGTAGGCAACCTAACGTACGCGTTTGTTGAACGAATTGCATATATTAAGTCATTAAACTCGTTCAAGTTTAATAATAACAATTTATTTATGCAAATACTTAACAATAGATTAACATACGTTTGAAGAAAAATGCAAGTTGTTTAATTTCACCACAATTTGATGGAAAAAACGGTAATTAACAAATAAACACGCCTAGCGTAGGCAACCTAACGTACGCGTTTGTTGAACGAATTGCATATATTAAGTCATTAAACTCGTTCAAGTTTAATAATAACAAATTATTTATGCAAATACTTAACAATAGATTAACATACGTCTGAAGAAAAATGCAAGTTGTTTAATTTCGTCACAATTTGATGGAAAAAACGGTAATTAACTATTAAACACGCCTAGCGTAGGCAACCTAAGGTATGCATTTGTTGACCGAATTGCATTTATTAAATGATTAAACTCGTTTAAGTTTAAAAATTATAATTTATTTGCACAAATACTCAACAATAGATTAACATACGTTTGAAGAAAAATGCAAGTTGTTTAATTTCATAACAGTTTAATGAAAAAACCGGTAATTAACAAATCAACACGCCTAGCGTAGGCAACCCAACGTACGCATATGTTGAACAAATTGCATATATTAAATCAATAAACTCGTTTAAGTTTAATAATAATTTATTTATGCAAATACTCAACAATAGATTAACATACGTCTGGAGAAAAATGCAAGTTGTTTAATTTCACGAGAATTTGATAGAAAAGAAAACCGTTAATTAACATACAGAAATAATAATAATAACCCTTCAATCTCAACTTATATTTCTTATTAAAAATGAAAAAATAAATTATTCTGCCTATTTCATTAGAAGGCAATTTTCAGGCTCTGTAAAGCATAAATTGATTGGGTGAGTTACGTGAAGATCAAATTTAATTGATAAATAAAGCAGTGTTCAACAATAAAAGTGAAACCCTCCCAACTGTGTTGTTTTATTTCAAATAGATAAATAAAGCACCAATAACCTTTCTTCACACTTTTATTTGAATTAACCAAATATAAAAGTGTGAAGAAAAGAAAGGTTATTAGTGCTTTATTTATCAATTCTATTAAGCATGCTGTGTAATAATTCTAGTGAAGACTTAAAACTCTGTATTACAGCAATGATAGTTAGCAAAATATGTGCGCATTGCTCGTAAAATGAAGTAAATCAGTGTTGTGTACGCGTGGCGCATGAAGTAAAATTTCGAGTTTAGAAAAGCCTAATTTGGCTCGGTCGCTCCGCTTCGCTACGCGCCCGAGCCAAATTTTCAGGCTTTTCTAAACTCGAAATTTTACTTCATGCTTAGTCTGGAAGTGGACAACACTCGTTTAGATACTTAGAGTAGACAAACAATGAGCCAACGAATGATTGAACATTTAAATTTAGGTTAGGTTAGGTTAGGTTAAGATAGGATAGGTGAGGTCCCAACAATAGGAACTGTCATCTTGACATTACAAAAAGGGGAACCGTCATCTGTCAACTGTCATCAACAATGGGAACTGTCAACTTGACATTACAACAATGGGAACCGTCATCTATCAACTGTCATCAACAATGGGAACTGTCATCTTGAACTCAGTTTAGCTTGAACTTAAGTTCAATGTTTCTGGTGCAACTGGGCCTTAATTTTAGATACTTAGAGTAGACATACAATGAACCAACGAATGATTGAACATTTAAATTTAGGTTAGGTTAGGACAGGATAGGTGAGGTTAGGTTAGGATAGGTTAGGATAGGTTAGCAGCGATTGGCAGTTACTGGGAGAGTATATCGCAAGATGATCCACCAGGAATTGCAACATCAAGGGACTGTCCCGCCGGGATCATAACATCTGAGCTCCTCACCCAAAAGAGAGTGGGGAGTGAATAGACTTAGCGGAAACGCTAAGGTCGTGCACCCTTAGGTGGGATTATGTCTCTGAAAAAAAGGTTAGGATAGGTTAGGATAGGTGAGGTTAGGTTAGGATAGGATAGGGTGTGAGGGCCGGAGGCGTGGCCTGTCTGGCAGTGATTACCGAAGTACCCGACAAGGACGGCGATGTAGTGGCAGAGAGGCGGGACATATTTTACCTCGTGACGAAGGAGAGGTACGCCGACAAGCCCACTAGGGAAGCGCTCTTTAAGAGTCTGATTGAGCTAAAGAGGTTGTTGGGACTAAGGGGGCACAAGAAGGTGGCAATCCCAAGGATAGGGGCGGGACTCGATAGGCTGAGTTGGGAGCCAAACAGATCCACCACAAAGGAATTCATTCGTAGTCCGGCCGACCAGAATAGTGGTGGAGACAAAGGGCAGCCTGGCAGAAATCGTAGCGGGAAACACGGTAATGCAGCCCGGAACCTCGGGGGCAAGGGGTGAAGAGTGGAGCCAACCACGGAAGACCTCCTTCAGGGTGAACCCTACAAGAATTATCATAAACACGGAGGGCAGCTCGTACGGCCAGACCCTGAATAGGGTCCAAACCGGAATAGCGCCAGAGCTAGGCGCGGACGTTAAAAGAGCCTGGAGAAGCAGAGATGGCAATCTGGTGGTGGAGGTCAATAAAGGAGGGAACGGGGAGGGCATTATCGAGGCGATGAACGCAATTGTTGGGAAGGAGAAGGCAAGGATCACAAAGGGGAGCCTCGTAGTATTGGAGGTAAAAGACCTAGTGGAGGGGATAGATATCAAGAAGGTAGCAACAGCTATCCAGACAGTTACTGATGGCAAGGGAAAGTACACGGTTAAAGAGATCAGGCAGTACGGGAAGGACCTCCGAATAGCTATGGTACAGTGTAGCAGCGAGGATGCGAAGCGACTCCTAGATCGCGGATCCCTAAAAATAGGATGGACGTACTGTAAAATACAGGAGAGACCAGCAAAACCACAAGCCTGCGGGAAGTGCCTGGGGTACGGCCACTGGGCAGATAAATGTAAAGGCACCCATAGAAGGGACTGCTGTCGTAAGTGTGGACAAAAAGGCCACAAGGAGGAGACGTGCCAACAACCTGCGGCCTGCGTCCTCTGCAAGGAGGTGGGCGAGGACGAAAATCACTTTCGGGGGAGCAAGGGCTGTCAGGCATTTAAACGTGCCCAAGCGGAAATGGAGGGTGCTTCAGGTAAACCTGAACAGGTGTAAGGCGGCACACGACCTGCTGCAGCAACAAGCGGTGGAGGAAGGGGCCGACATAATCATCATGTCAGAGACAAATGCATCCAAGGTGAAGGACGGATTCCTCAGGGACGAAATAGGGGGCGACGTAGCAATCAAGCTAAGCGCCGAAGCGGGTAAACAAGTCACGGGGTGGGGAACTTGTGGGAAGGGAACAGTCTGGGTCCAGCTGGGAGGCATCGTCGTACTCAGCTGCTATATATCCCCAAACTGCTCGAAGGAGGAATATAAAGCCTGGCTCCAAAGGCTAGAAGGGGCACTGAGGCGACAGCAGGGAATGAAAAGGATCGTGGCGGGCGACTTCAACGCGAAATCCAGCAGCTGGGGTTCACCCAGCACGGACTGGAGAGGACAGGAACTCGCCGACATGTTAACATCCCTAGAAATGGAAATCGCCAACACCGGACCTAAACCCACCTTCACCAGAGGGGCAGCCAAATCGTGGATCGACATCACGGCGTCCGACGACCCACAAATGGTTAAGGATTGGCAAGTCCTTGACAAGGAAACACTGAGCGACCACTGCCTAATTGGATTTGTCATAGAGACCGGCGACACAGTGGCACCAAGTTGCGATCTGGACGGGACAAGGTGGGACACCAGACTCATGAATAAAGCTAAGATAGCGGAGGTAGTGAGTGACAGGTCAACAACCTCAAATTCAGCGGAGGGCAAAGCGGCGGAGCTGGTGGACATCATGAGGGAGGCATGCTTGCGAGCCACCCCTAAGAAGCCTCGCACCCTACGCAAAGGCGTATACTGGTGGAACACTGAAATCGCGTCCGCTAGGAAAGAAGCGCTAAAGGACAGGCGAGCGGTAACAAGGGCCAGAGCAAAGGGCCAAGTGTCCCTCCAAGTATTAGAGAGGTTAGGATAGGATAGGTGAGATTAGGTTAGGATAGGATAGGTGAGATTAGGTTAGGATAGGTGAGGTTAGGTTAGGATAGGATTCGATTGGATAGGATAGGTGAGGTTAGGTTAGAATAGGATTCGATTGGATAGGATAGGATAGGTTAGGATAGGATAGGATAGGTGAGGTTAGGTTAGGATAGGATAGGTGAGATTAGGTTAGGATAGGATAGGTGAGATTGTGTTAGGATAGGTGAGGTTAGGTTAGGATAGGATTCGATTGGATAGGATAGGATAGGATAGGATAGGTTAGGATAGGATAGGATAGGATAGGATAGGTGAGGTTAGGATAGGATAGGATAGGATAGGATTGAATAGGATAGGATAGGATAGGATAGGATTGAATAGGATAGGATAGGTGAGGTTAGGTTAAAGGTAAATTAAGTTAGGTTATTGAATACATGGACATTAAATGACTTGTTTTTAATAAGGGTTTTCACCTCTGGGTTGAGCATGAAGGACCATTTCGAGATTTTTTTCTGTGTATGTTAAAATGTTGAGTTAGGTTAGGTTAGGTTAGGTTAAGTTAGGTTAGGTTAGGTTAAGTTAGGTTAAGTTAGGTTAAGTTAGGTTAAGTTAGGTTAGGTTAAGTTAGGTTAGGTTAAGTTAAGTTAGGTTAGGTTAGGTTAACTTAGGTCAGGTTAGGATAAGTTAGGTTAGGTTAGGTTAACTTAGGTCAGGTTAGGTTAAGTTAGGTTAGGTCAGGTTAAGTTAGGTTAAGTTAGGTTAGGTTAGGTTAAGTTAAGTTAGGTTAGGTTAGGTTAACTTAGGTCAGGTTAGGATAAGTTAGGTTAGGTTAGGTTAAGTCAGGTCAGGTTAGGTTAAGTTAGGTTAGGTCAGGTTAGGTTAAGTTAGGTCAGGTTATTAAATACATGGACAATAAATGACTTGTTTTTAACAGGGGTTTTTACCCCTGGGTTGAGCATGAAGGAAGATTTCGAGATTTTGTTTATCCCCATTTTCTAATAACGATTAATTTTAACTTCGAACGAGTGTTTTCCACTCCCAGGTTAAGCATGAAGTAAAATTTCGAGTTTAGAAAAGCCTGATCCTTTTGGATTTGGACGCGTAGCGTCCAAATCCAAACTCAGGCTTTTCTAAACTCGAAATTTTACTCCATGCGCCACGCGTATAAAACACTGATATCACGAAAAGTTCAAAAACACATACATCACATTAACAAAAGATTATTTATGTGTTTTGAGTATGTAAAAGTAGAAAACACACTTTAGCGATAGTTTTTGAGTTATTTTTTGACATTGTTCTCTTTGGCTTTAGATTTTGTTTGTAAGAAATGCACTGTAGGTTTTGTTTCTCTTTGACTTTAAGGGCCAGTTGCACCAAACACGTTTGAACTGGTTCAAAGTGACATCACAACAATGTCATCTTGACGTTACAACAACGGGAACTGTCATCTGTCAACTGTCATCAACAACGGGAACTGTCATCTGTCAACTGTCATCAACAACGGGAACTGTCATCTGTCAACTGTCATCAACAACGGGAACTGTCATCTGTCAACTGTCATCAACAACGGGAACTGTCATCTGTCAACTGTCATCAACAACGGGAACTGTCATCTGTCAACTGTCATCAACAACGGGAACTGCCATCTGTCAACTGTCATCAACAACTCATCAACAATTGGAACTGTCAACTGTCATGAACAATTAGAACTGTTATTTTGAACTCAAGTTCATCTTGAACTTAAGTTTAATGTTTATGGATGTAAACGTTGAAAACACATACATCATATTAATTAAAGATGATTTATGCGCTTTGAGTATGTAAAAGTTGGAAAACACTTTAGCGATCGTTTTTGAGTTATTTATGACTTTGTTTCTCTTTGACTTTAGATTTTGTTTGTAAGAAATGCACTGTAGGTTTCGCTTCTCTTTGACTGTAAGGGCCAGTTGCACCAAACACGTTTGAACTGGTTCAAAGTGACATCACAACAATGTCATCTTGACGTTACAACAACGGGAACTGTCATCTGTCAACTGTCATCAACAACGGGAACTGTCATCTGTCAACTGTCATCAACAACGGGAACTGTCATCTGTCAACTGTCATTAACAACGGGAACTGTCATCTGTCAACTGTCATCAACAACGGGAACTGTCATCTGTCAACTGTCAACAACAACGGGAACTGTCATCAACAACGGGAACTGTCATCTGTCAACTGTCATCAACAACGGGAACTGTCATCTGTCACGAACAATAGGAACTGTCATCTGTCAACTGTCGTCAACAATTGGAACTGTCAACTGTCATGAACAATTAGAACTGTTATTTTGAACTCAAGTTCATCTTGAACTTTAGTTTAATGTTTATGGATGTAAACGTTGAAAATACATACATCATATTAATTACAGATGATTTATGCGCTTTGAGTATGTAAAAGTTGGAAAACACTTTAGCGATAGTTTTTGAGTTATTTATGACTTTGTTTCTCTTTGATTTTAGATTTTGTTTGTAAGAAATGCACTGTAGGTTTCGCTTCTCTTTGACTGTAAGGGCCAGTTGCACCAAACACGTTGAACTGGTTCAAAGTGACATCGCAACAATGGAAACTGTCATCTTGTTAAAGTTTATATAATCAAAAATTGCATTTATTTTGAAAGAGTAAGGTTGATTTAAGCGAAATAAAGGCTCGATATTTTGAGAATTTCGAGATTCCGAGGGTAAATTCCCTAATGATTCTTTCGGTTCAAAATGCCTGGGCCTCGAGGGATGAAGAAATTATCAGATTGAGCGGCAGCTGTCCCTTCTTTTCGGGCGATTACAATAACACACGAATGTCGAAGACCCTTCGAAGAAAAAGAGATTATCGGACAAGAGAGAACTGCGGTGGGTCCTCGTTCTAATCACTTCAACAATAAAACGACACAAATCGATTTAAATTCAGATTTAAGACCAGAAAATGAAATTTACAAATCGCTTCAACAGAAAACAACAAAATTCAGTTGCATGAGAAAAAAAGAAGAAAGTGTACCTTATAGAAAAAGACGTGCACTTTGGTGAATAAGATGCGAAACCCTTTTGGTCATAAACTGAAAATAAATTTTCACTTTAACAGAAAACAACAACAAATTTCAGTTGCATTTTTCTGTTTTTAATTTTCTTTGTGGTTGTAATAAAAAGGCCATCGAGTGTTAAGATTTTGAGTACCACTGGGTGCGTGCGTATGCGAGCGAGCGCGCGGTTTGATAGACTGGTAAGGTCAGCAACCGCGGAGTACCAGTGACCGCCGCTTGAGCCGCTGCCGCCGCCGGGCTTCAAAGGAATAACGCCGCCCGAATGAAACAAACGCCGAACGTCTCTTCAACTTCTCTTCCGAGCCGACTCTCTCAACCCATCTCCGTCCGACCACCATCAACCTCTTCCACACCTACATTCTCTCGCTCGCTCGTTATTTATGGTTATTAACGTCCGCCCGTCCTTCCCCTCCACTCCCCGCGGGCGACTTCTTTTCCCTTCTGTTGTAAAACCGACCGACGCGGATAAAACTTCTTCGTCTACTTCTTCTCTTTCTCTGGCAACACAGGGAATACGCCGACGAGCGAGGCGAAGACGAAGAGGTTGACGGCGGAGACCTGTTGATTGGAGAGTGGAGTTACAACGGGCGCGCAGACAATTCATATTTTTCTTTCTACCTAAGAGAGGAGTTTTTTTTTTTTTTGAGGAACGAACCCACCCTGAAATTTTGTTGTTTCGGATTTCGTACCTTTAAAAACAGGTTATTTTTTTTTTAAATTCAAACAGCTGCTGCGTTTTCCCTCGCTTTTTATAACGCTAAGGAAATGCAAAATCCCAGCAAATAACGTTGGAATTACAAATTCTAGCGATTTGAAATGAAACCAATGGGCTGTTCATCTGAGACAACAGTTGGGAGTATATTAATAATAATAATAATAATAATCTTTATTCCCAACAGAATTACATCTTACGAGGAAATATTTTCATCTATTGGGAATTCTCTGATGGCCGAATTGTTAATCGAGAACGTGTTACGATTTTTGCCTACCTAGAATAACAGTTTGTTTAATCTAGCGTTGTGAGAGCTCTGTAAACGAGGCGAATTCGCCTGTAATTGTAAATGCTGAGATATTTATGAAAAAACATTGGAGGCTACGAATAGTGAAACAAACGAAGTGTTTTTTTAATCTATCCTTTAATATTAAGGCTGCTTTTTGTGGGAAATATTTTCATATCTGCCAAACTCAATTTTTTCTCTGATTTGGATTTTCAAATCCTTTGGATCGAATCGTAAGCATCAAAGAAACCAGAAATATCGTCTCATCTAAGAAAAAGTAAGCTATCTCAGATGACAAGATATTTCTGTTTTCTTTGATTTTTATTTTCGGAGAAAACACGCACGTGTTTTCAATTCAATCCCGACTGTTGCGACCGACAGACAGGTGCGCAAAGAGGAAAACGCACTTAATTTTAGGAATTTTGAAACTTCTCTCGTTCTCGGTCTCCGCGCGCGGTCTCTTTAAATTCAACAGGTGGCCGGCCGACTGTGTATGTTTGTTGGTGGTGGTGTTACCCTTTGATGTGCGGAATGCAATTAGAGACGGTTGGATTTCCCCACAAAGGGAAAGGACGGAACGAACAGCTTTTGTAAAATTGAATCAAGTGCGAAAACGTGCGATAAATTTCTAACTATAATTTTAATCCCGACTTTCATCGAGTCTCTGTAATTTCATTACAAATCACTCAATTTTTGTACCAAATTCTCTACATTTTCGCAAGAACATTTTTTTCATAGCACGCTCCGTTTACGAGATAATCGACTTAAATCGCGGAAACGTCAACCTAACCTAACCTCACTCACCGCACCTATTAATTCCCACTATCCTACGCGCGATTCCAGATTTTTAAAGCCCCAGAGCGAAAAATGAATTTATTACACCTATACTAACCTATAACCCTTTATCCAACGATATCTTGTTTGTTGTATAAAATAACAAAAATTGTTAAAAACAAAAGACGCGCGGAATCAAATTCTCAACATTTTCGCAAAAACAATTTGTTTCATCGCACGCTCCCTTTACGAGATAATCGATTTAAATCGAGGAAATTTCAACTTAACCTAACCTCATTCACCGCACCTGCCAACTCCCACTATCCTGCGCGCGATTCCAGATTTTTAAAGCTCTAGAGCGAAAAATGAATTTATTACATATTTACTAACCTATAATTGATTATCCAACAATATCTTGATTGTTGTAGAAAATAACAAAAAATGTTAAAAACAAAAGACGCGCGGAATCAAATTCTCAACATTTTCGCAATAACAATTTTTTTTATAGCACGCTCCGTTTACAGGATAATCGACTTAAATCGCGGAAATGTCAACCTAACCTAACCTCATTTACCGCACCTGTCAACTCCCACTATCCTGCGCGCGATTCCAGATTTTTAAAGCTCTAGAGCGAAAAATGAATTTATTACATATTTACTAACCTATAATTGTTTATCCAACGATATCCTGATTGTTGTACAAAATAACCAAAAATGTTTCAAACAAAAGACGCGCGGTACCAAATTCTCAACATTTTCGCAACAACATTTTTTTTCATAGCACGCTCCGTCTACGAGATAATCGACTTAAATCGCGGAAACGTCAACCTAACCTAACCTCATTCACCGCACCTGCCAACTCCCACTATCCTGCGCGCGATTCCAGGTTTTTAAAGCCCTAGAGCGAATAATAAACTTATTACATATTTATTAACCTATAAGTGTTTATCCAACGATATCTCGAATATTGTACTAAATAACAAAAAGTGTTAAAAACAAAAGACGCGCGGAACCAAATTCTCTACATTTTCGCAGAAACAATTTTTTTCATAGCACGCTCCGTTGGCGAGATAATCGACTAAAATCGCGGAAACTTCAACTTAACCTAACCTCATTCACCGCACCTGCCAACTTTCACTATGCTGCGCGCGATTCCAGATTTTTAAAGTCCTGGAGCGAAAAATGAATTTATTACATATTTACCAACCTATAATTGTTTATCCAACGATATCTTGATTGTTGTAGAAAATAACAAAAAATGTTTCAAACAAAAGACGCGCGGTACCAAATTATCGACATTTTCGCAACAACAATTTTTTTCATAGCACGCTCCGTTTACGAGATAATCGACTTAAATCGCGGAAACGTCAACCTAACCTAACCTCATTCACCGCACCTGCCAACTCCCACTATCCTGCGCGCGATTCCAGATTTTTAAAGCCCTAGAGCGAATAATGAATTTATTACATATTTGCAAACCTATAATTGTTTATCCAACGATATCTCGATTGTTGTACAAAATAACCAAAAATGTTTCAAAGAAAAGACGCGCGGAACCAAATTCTCTACATTTTCGCAACAACAAATTTTTTCATAGCACGCTCCGTTGACGAGATAATCGACTAAAATCGCGGAAACTTCAACTTAACCTAACCTCATTCACCGCACCTGCCAACTTTCACTATCCTGTGCGCGATTCCAGATTTTTAAAGCCCTAGAGCGAATAATGAATTTATTACATATTTACTAACCTATAATTGTTTATCCAACGATATCTCGAATATTGTACTAAATAACAAAAAGTGTTAAAAACAAAAGACGCGCGGAACCAAATTCTCTACATTTTCGCAGAAACAATTCTTTTCATAGCACGCTCCGTTGGCGAGATAATCGACTAAAATCGCGGAAACTTCAACTTAACCTAACCTCATTCACCGCACCTGCCAACTTTCACTATCCTGCGCGCGATTCCACATTTTTAAAGCCCTGGAGCGAAAAATGAATTTATTACATATTTACTAACCTATAATTGTTTATCCAACGATATCTCGATTGTTGTACAAAATAACAAACAATGTTTCAAACAAAAGACGCGCGGTACCAAATTCTCAACATTTTCGCAACAACAATTTTTTTTCATAGCACGCTCCGTTTACGAGATAATCGACTTAAATCGCGGAAACGTCAACCTAACCTAACCTCATTCACCGCACCTGCCAACTCCCACTATCCTGCGCGCGATTCCAGATTTTTAAAGCCCTGGAGCGAAAAATGAATTTATTACATATTTACTAACCTATAATTGTTTATCCAACGATATCTCGATTGTTGTACAAAATAACAAAAAATGTTTCAAACAAAAGACGCGCGGTACGAAATTCTCAACATTTTCGCAACAACAATTTTTTTCCATAGCACGCTCCGTTTACGAGATAATCGACTTAATTCGCGGAAACGTCAACCTAACCTAACCTTAGTCACCGCACCTGTCAACTCCTACTATCCCACGCGCGATTGTTATTAATTAAGACATTGTTTGCATTTTCACGAATAACATTTTCGTAATTTTATATATTAAAATATGAAAATATTCACACATGTTTTTTTTCAAACATCTCAGCTTTTCCAATTGCAGACGCATTCGCCTCGTTTACAGAGCTCTCACAACACTAGAGAAAACAAACTCGCGTAATGCTCGCTTCGCTCGCTCGCCGTTGCAGCACTCGGCTTCGCCTCGTGCTGCGGTTAGGGTGCAGAACTCGGCTGGCGCCTCGTTCTGCAAAGTTCGATCCCGGGCTAGACGGACCCGGGTACTTTGGTTGTCGCAGCACTCGGCTAACGCCTCGTGCTGCTGTGACTGCTCGCTCCGCTCGTACTCAGCTCGCTTCGCTCGCTCGCCGTTGCAGCACTCGGATTCGCCTCGTGCTGCGGTTAGGGTGCAGAACTCGGCTAGCGCCTCGTTCTGCAAAGTTCGATCCCGGGCTAGACGGACCTGGGTACTTTGGTTGTCGCAGCACTCGGCTAACGCCTCGTGCTGCTGTGACTGCTCGCTCCGCTCGTACTCAGCTCGCTTCGCTCGCTCGCCGTTGCAGCACTCGGCTTCGCCTCGTGCTGCGGTTAGGGTGCAGAACTCGGCTAGCGCCTCGTTCTGCAAAGTTCGATCCCGGGCTAGACGGACCCGGGTACTTTGGTTGTCGCAGCACTCGGCTGGCGCCTCGTGCTGCTGTGATTGCTCGCTTCGCTAGCCTCGTTTCGCTCGTAGTCGACTCGCTTTGCTCGCTCGCCGTTGCAGCACTCGGCTTTGCCTCGTGCTGCGGTTAGGGTGCAGAACTCGGCTAGCGCCTCGTTCTGCAAATTTCGATCCCTAGCTAGACAGATCCAGGTACTTTGGTTGTCGCAGCACTCGGCTAACGCCTCGTGCTGCAGCTTCGCTCGCTCGCCGTTGCTGCACTCGGCTTCGCCTCGTGCTGCGGTTAGGGTATTTTGGTTGTCGCAGCACTCGGCTGACGCCTCGTGCTGCTGTGACTGCTCGCTGCGCTCGCCTCGCTTCGCTCGCTCGCCTAGTGCTGCGGATAGGGTGCAGAACTCGGCTGGCGCCTCGTTATGCAAAGCTTGATCCCAGGCTAGATGGACCCGGGTACCAAAAGAAGTCCTCATAATTTTCTACGACATTTCTGTAAGAAGTGTTTATTTTGTGCTTGACCGGAAGTATTTTTTTTAAATTAAATTTAAAAGTATATGTGATGTATACGAATTATGTTTAACATGCATATTGATATTCGCGCCATCTACGGTGTACGAAGATGCACGAATATCAATGCTGCGGATCATCTTCGGATCCGCTTCAGTTGGTAATTGAATTGTCCGTTGTGTGCATCGTATTAACAATAAATTGTGTGTGTGTTAATTTCAACTTTATTTCACTAACACCCCAAAAATATTACAGTATATATATATATTTAACGAAATAAATAAGAATTGCATGTTTAACGATATTTTGGAGCCTCGTTCTGCAAAGCCTGATATCCCTGGTTAGACTGGGACCCGGTACTTTTTTAAAAGTATAGGTATTTGCACTAATTAATTGGTGGTATTCCTTGCAATGAATTTCATTCAATGTAACTTTAAAACATTTCAAAACTCACACTAAACATTTAATCCGACCCGCATTCGTTTGATGTTTTATGTATCGTATTGTATTACACATGAAAAGCAAAAAGTAAGGGGAGAAAATTACAAAGAATATCAAAGTCGCGAAACGCAAACGTGTTAATAGTTTAAGTTCGCTAATAATAAAAAAGAAACTAGGGTTGCGCGCTCCTTTTGTTTTCTTTCTTTCTTCTGTGTTTGCTTTTTTTTTTTTTGTTAAGTCGACGCCTGTGAAGTTTTTGTTTCTGATTCATCCTCTTTCATTATTATTTGCGAATCGCGGTGTCCTTTTGAGAAGAGATCAAAGCCGGCGCGGCGCGGCTCCTTTGAGACAGACACACCGGCCGCGACGATTGTGGACATAAAAATTACAACTCCCTTTTGACGACGACACAAAGTCGTCGCTACTTTTTTTTTGTCTTGATGTGCTTTGATGATAATGTGTACGTACAGTTTAATATGACAAAAAGAAGCGCACATGTCCAATTAACCCTTTCCTATGATACGTCGAAGAGAAAAGATAAAAAGAAGGGGGATTGCTTATAAATTCTAATTGATGGTTTATGTTACGGATTCAATACATTATTCCATAAAAGAATGCTTTGTTTATTTATTAATACTATTTGATAGTTTCATTAGATATTCAATTAATAATTCTTTACAAGAAATCATTTTGTATCAACAACTTCCACTTTAACACGATTTTTTGGAAAAACCAGTTGACATATTGGCATTTTCTTTTCAACATATTGAAACTCGTTCATTTCCAAGCAAACGCTGTAATTTTGAAATGTACAAATTGACGCGTTTATTTTTTTAAAATTCCCCAAACAAATTCCAGCCTAAAATCGGCGTTTTTGTTGTACCAACAAAACTCCACTTTGACGCGATTTTTTGGAAAAACCAGTTGACATAATTGCATTTCCTGTTCAACATGTTGAAGCTCGTTAATTTCCAAGAAAACGCTGTAATTTTAAAATATATAAATTGACGCGTTTATTTTTTTAAAATTACTCAAACAAATTCCAGGATAAACTCGGTGTTTTTGTTGTATCAACAAAACTCCACTTTGACGCAATTTTTTGGAAAAACCAGTTGACATAATTGCATTTCCTTTTCAACATGTTGAAGCTCGTTAATTTCCAAGCAAACGCTGTAATTTTGAAATGTACGAAGTGACGCGTTTAGTTTTTTAAAATTCCCCAAACAAATTCCAGCCTAAAATCGGCGTTTTTGTTGTATCAACAAAACTCCACTTTGACGAGATTTTTTGGAAAAACCAGTTGACATAATTACATTTTTTTTTCAACATGTTGAAGCTCGTTAATTTCCAAGCAAACGCTGTAATTTTTAAATGTACAAATTGACGCGTTTATTTTTTAAAATTACTTAAACAAATTCCAACTTAAACTCAACGTTTTTTTGTATCAATAAAATTCCACTTTGACGCGATTTTTCGGAAGAACCAGTTGACATATTTGCATTTCCTTTTTAACATTTTGAAGCTCGTTAATTTCCAAGCAAACGCTGTAATTTTGAAATGTACGAAGCGACGCAATTATTTTTTTAAAATTCCCCAAACAAATTCCAGCCTAAAATCGGCTTTTTTGTTGTATCAACAAAACTCCACTTTGACGCGATTTTTTGGAAAAACCAGTTGACATAATTGCATTTTCTTTTCAACATGTTGAAGCTCGTTAATTTCCAAGCAAACGCTGTAATTTTTAAATGTACAAATTGACGCGTTTATTTTTTAAAATTACTTAAACAAATTCCAACTTAAACTCGACGTTTTTTTTGTATCAATAAAATTCCACTTTGACGCGATTTTTCGGAAGAACCAGTTGACATATTTGCATTTCCTTTTTAACATTTTGAAGCTCGTTAATTTCCAAGCAAACGCTGTAATTTTGAAATGTACGAGGTGACGCGTTTATTTTTCTAAAATTACTCAAACAAATTCTAGCTTAAACTTGGCGTTTTTGTTGTATCAACAAAATTCCACTTTGACGCGATTTTTTGGAAAAACCAGTTGACACATTTGCATTTTCTTTTCAACATGTGGAAGCTCGTTAATTTCCAAGCAAACGTTGTAATTTTGAAGTGTACGAAGTGACGCGTTTATTTTTTTAAAATTCCTCAACAAAATTTCAGCGTAATCTCGACATTTTTTTATCTGGCAAAAAAACCCCTTTTACCGCAATTTTGCGGAAAAACCAAGTGACATATTTGCATTTTCTCTTCAGAATGTTTTTAAACGATTGTTTTCCACTCCTAGACTAAGCATGAAGTAAAATTTCGAGTTTAGAAAAGCCTGAAAATTTGGATTGGCCGCGCAGCGAAGAGGAGCGGCCAATCCAAATTAGGCTTTTCTAAACTCGAAATTTTACTTCATGCGCCACGCGTATAAAACGCTGATTTCAAGTGAAGTTCACTTGTTCACAATATTTCAGTGTTTAAAAAACAAAATCGATGCACTCGACGTTTTCTTTGTCTCAACAAAATTCCACATTGACGCGATTTTTTGGAAAAACCAGCTAACATATTTGCATTTTCTTTTTAACATGTTGAAGCTCGTTAATTTCCAAGCAAGAGCTGTAATTTTGAAATGTACGAAGTGACGCGTTTATTTTCTTAAAATTCCCCAAACAAATTCCAGCCTAAAATCGGCGTTTTTGTTGTACCAACAAAATATCACTTTGACGCGATTTTTTGGAAAAACCAGTCCACATATTTGCATTTTCTTTTCAACATGTTGAATCTCGTTAATTTCCAAGCAAACGCTGTAATTTTTAAATGTACAAATTGACGCGTTTATTTTTTTAAAATTACCTAAACAAATTCCAACTTAAACTCTACGTTTTTTTTGTATCGATAAAATTCCACTTTGACGCGATTTTTTGGAAGAACCAGTTGACATAATTGCATTTTCTTTTCAACATTTTGAAGCTCGTTAATTTCCAAGCAAACGCTGTAATTTTGAAATGTACGAGGTGACGCGTTTATTTTTTTAAAATTACTCAAACAAATTCCAGCTTAAACTCGGCCTTTTTTTGTATCAACAAAATTCAACTTTGACGCGATTTTTTGGAAAAACCAGTTGACATATTTGCATTTTCTTTTCAACATGTTGAAGCTCGTTAATTTCCAAGCAAACGCTGTAATTTTGAAATGTATGAAGTGACGCGTTTATTTTTTTAAAAATACCCAAACAAATTCCAGCCTAAACTCGGTGTTTTTGTTGTATCAACAAAACTCCACTTTGACGCAATTTTTTGGAAAAAACCAGTTGACATAATTGCATTTCCTTTTCAACATGTTGAAGCTCGTTAATTTCCAAGCAAACGCTGTAATTTTGAAATGTACAAATTGACGCGTTTATTTTTTAAAAATTAATTAAACAAATTTCAACTTAAACTCGGCGTTTTTGTTGTACCAACAAAATTACACTTTGACGCGATTTTTTGGAAAAACCAGTCCACATATTTGCATTTTCTTTTCAACATGTTGAAGCTCGTTAATTTCCAAACAAACGCTGTAATTTTTAAATTTACGAAGTGGCGCGTTTATTTTTTTAAAATTACCCAAACAAATTCCAGCCTAAACTCGGCGTTTTTGTTGTATCAATAAAACTCCACTTTGACGCGATTTTTTAGAAAAACCAGTTGACGTATTTGCATTTTCTTTTCAACATGTTGGAGCTCGTTAATTTCCAAGCAAACGCTGTAATTTTGAAATGTACGAAGTGACGCAATTATTTTTCTAAAATTCCCCAAACAAATTCCTGCCTAAAATCGGCGTTTTTGTTGTATCAACAAAATTCCACTTTTACGCGATTTTTTTGGAAAAACCAGTTGACACATTTGCATTTTCTTTTCAACATGTTGAAGCTCGTTCATTTCCAAGCAAACGTTGTAATTTTGAAGTGTACGAAGTGACGCGTTAATTTTTTTAAAATTCCTCAACAAAATTTCAGCGTAATCTCGACATTTTTTTATCTGGCAAAAAAACCCCTTTTACCGCAATTTTCCGGAAAAACCAAGTGACATATTTGCATTTTCTCTTCAGAATGTTTTTTAAACGATTGTTTTCCACTCCCAGACTAAGCATGAAGTAAAATTTCGAGTTTAGAAAAGCCTGAAAATTTGGATTGGCCGCGCAGCGAAGCGGAGCGGCCAATCCAAATTAGGCTTTTCTAAACTCGAAATTTTACTTCATGCGCCACGCGTATAAAACGCTGATTTCAAGTGAAGTTCACTTGTTCACAATATTTCAGTGTTTAAAAAACAAAATCGATGCACTCGACGTTTTCTTTGTCTCAACAAAATTTAACTTTGACGCGATTTTTTGGAAAAACCAGTCCACATATTTGCATTTTCTTTTCAACATGTTGAAGCTCGTTAATTTCCAAGCAAACGCTGTAATTTTGAAATGTACGAAGTGACGCGTTTATTTTTTTAAAATTACCCAAACAAATTCCAGCCTAAACTCGGCGTTTCTGTTGTACCAACAAAATTTCACTTTGACGCGATTTTTTGGAAAAACCAGTTCACATATTTGCATTTTCTTTTCAACATGTTGAAGCTCGTTGATTTCCAAGCAAACGCTGTAATTTTGAAATGTACAAAGTGACGCGTTTATTTTTTTAAAATTACCCAAACAAACTCCAGCCTAAACTTGGCGTTTTTGTTGTACCAACAAAATTCCACTTTGACGCGATTTTTTGGAAAAATCAGTTGACATATTTGCATTTTATTTTCAACATGTTGAAGCTCGTTCATTTCCAAGCAAACGCTATAATTTTAAAATGTACGAGGTGACGCGTTTATTTTTCTAAAATTACTCAAACAAATTCTAGCTTAAACTTGGCGTTTTTGTTGTATCAACAAAATTCCACTTTGACGGGATTTTTTGGAAAAACCAGTTGACACATTTGCATTTTCTTTTCAACATGTGGAAGCTCGTTCATTTCCAAGCAAACGTTGTAATTTTGAAGTGTACGAAGTGACGCGTTTATTTTTTTAAAATTCCTCAACAAAATTTCAGCGTAATCTCGACATTTTTTTACCTGGCAAAAAAAAACCCTTTTACCGCAATTTTCCGGAAAAACCAAGTGACATATTTGCATTTTCTCTTCAGAATGTTTTAAAACGATTGTATTCCACTCCTAGACTAAGCATGAAGTAAAATTTCGAGTTTAGAAAAGCCTGAAAATTTGGATTGGCCGCGCAGCGAAGCGGAGCGGCCAATCCAAATTAGGCTTTTCTAAACTCGAAATTTTACTTTATGCGCCACGCGTATAAAACGCTGATTTCAAGTGAAGTTCACTTGTTCACAATATTTCAGTGTTTAAAAAACAAAATCGATGCACTCCGACGTTTTCTTTGTCTCAACAAAATTTCACTTTGAGGCGATTTTTTGGAAAAACCAGTTGACATAATTGCATTTTCTTTTCAACATGTTGAAGCTCGTTAATTTCCAAGCAAACGCTGTAATTTTGAAATGTACGAAGTGACGCGTTTATTTTTTTAAAATTACCAAAACAAATTCCAGCCTAAGCTCGGCGTTTTTGTTGTACCAACATAATTCCACTTTGACGCAATTTTTTGGAAAAACCAGTCCACATATTTGCATTTTCTTTTCAACATGTTGAAGCTCGTTAATTTCCAAGCAAACGCTGTAATTTTGAAATGTACGAAGTGACGTGTTTATTTTTTTAAAATTACCCAAACAAATTCCAGCCTAAGCTCGGCGTTTTTGTTGTACCAACAAAATTCCACTTTGACGCGATTTCTTGGAAAAACCAGTTGACATATTTGCATTTTCTTTTCAACATGTTGGAGCTCGTTAATTTCCAAGCAAACGCTGTAATTTTGAAATGTACGAAGTGACGCGTTTATTTTTTTAAAATTCCCCAAACAAATTCCAGCCTAAACTCGGCGTTTTTGTTGTACCAACAAAATTCCACTTTGACGCGATTTTTTGGAAAAACCAGTTGACATAATTGCATTTTCTTTTCAACATGTTGAAGCTCGTTAATTTCCAAGCAAACGCTGTAATTTTGAAATGTACGAAGTGACGCGTTTATTTTTTTAAAATTACCAAAACAAATTCCAGCCTAAGCTCGGCGTTTTTGTTGTACCAACATAATTCCACTTTGACGCAATTTTTTGGAAAAACCAGTCCACATATTTGCATTTTCTTTTCAACATGTTGAAGCTCGTTAATTTCCAAGCAAACGCTGTAATTTTGAAATGTACGAAGTGACGTGTTTATTTTTTTAAAATTACCCAAACAAATTCCAGCCTAAGCTCGGCGTTTTTGTTGTACCAACAAAATTCCACTTTGACGCGATTTCTTGGAAAAACCAGTTGACATATTTGCATTTTCTTTTCAACATGTTGGAGCTCGTTAATTTCCAAGCAAACGCTGTAATTTTGAAATGTACGAAGTGACGCGTTTATTTTTTTAAAATTCCCCAAACAAATTCCAGCCTAAACTCGGCGTTTTTGTTGTACCAACAAAATTCCACTTTGACGCGATTTTTTGGAAAAACCAGTTGACATAATTGCATTTTCTTTTCAACATGTTGAAGCTCGTTAATTTCCAAGCAAACGCTGTAATTTTGAAATGTACGAAGTGACGCGTTTATTTTTTTAAAATTCCCCAAACAAATTCCAGCCTAAACTCGGCGTTTTTGTTGTACCAACAAAATTCCACTTTGACGCGATTTTTTGGAAAAACCAGTTGACATATTGGCATTTTCTTTTTAACATGTTGAAGCTCGTTTATTTCCAAGCAAATGCTGTAATTTCGAAATGTACGAAGTGATGCGTTTATTTTTTTAAAATTACCCAAACAAATTCCAGGATAAACTCGGCGTTATTGTTGTATCAACAAAACTCCACTTTGACGCGATTTTTTGGAAAAAACAGTTGACATATTTGTATTTTCTTTTCAACATGTTGAAGCTCGTTAATTTCCAAGCAAACGCTCTAATTTTGAAATGTACGAAGTGACGCGTTTATTTTTTTAAAATTCCCCAAACAAATTCCAGCCTAAAATCGGCGTTTTTGTTGTATCAACAAAACTCCACTTTGACGCGATTTTTTGGAAAAACCAGTTGACATAATTGCATTTTCTTTTCAACATTTTGAAGCTCGTTAATTTCCAAGCAAACGCTGTAATTTTGAAATGTCCGAGGTGACGCGTTTATTTTACTAAAATTACTCAAACAAATTCTAGCTTAAACTTGGCGTTTTTGTTGTATCAACAAAATTCCACTTTGACGCGATTTTTTGGAAAAACCAGTTGACACATTTGCATTTTCTTTTTAACATGTTAAAGCTCGTTCATTTCCAAGCAAACGTTGTAATTTTGAAGTGTACGAAGTGACGCGTTTATTTTTTTAAAATTCCTCAACAAAATTTCAGCGTAATCTCGACATTTTTTATCTGGCAAAAAAATCCCCTTTTACCGCAATTTTCCGGAAAAACCAAGTGACATATTTGCATTTTCTCTTCAGAATGTTTTTAAACGATTGTTTTCCACTCCCAGACTAAGCATGAAGTAAAATTTCGAGTTTAGAAAAGCCTGAAAATTTGGATTGGCCGCGCAGCGAAGCGGAGCGGCCAATCCAAATTAGGCTTTTCTAAACTCGAAATTTTACTTCATGCGCCACGCGTACAAAACGCTGATTTCACGTGATGTTCACCTGTTCACATTATTTCAGTGTTTAAAAAACACAACTTTAATCGAACTTTAAGCGTTTGTAACTCAGGTAAAAACAACTCGATTTCGTTTTCTTCAACTCTAACACAAAGCTCATTCATCCCCTAACAATCCCTGCTGATTTCAACATAATCCGAAATTTCCTTACTAATTTAAGCTTGCAAAAAGAGGAATTGAAAAAAAAATTCAATAAACACAAACTAAATTTCAATTTTGATTAACTGTAAATCAATTTCTAAATTTCGGATTTAATCCCCGCTTAGCGCACCTTAAACTCCGATTATTCTTACACCTAAATCAAAGATTTTAAAACTTTAGAGCAAAAATTGCATTTATTAAAAATATTTAAACACAAACCCAACTAATTAACCATTGCATTTTCCAACGACATCTCGATTGTTGTACAAAATAATTAAAAACGTTTTAAACAAAAGACGTTCAGCATCAAATTTTCGACATATTCGCTACAACAATTTTTTCTATAGCACGCTCCGTTTACGAGATAATTGAGTTGAATCGCAACCACGTCAACCTAACCTAACCTTACTGTCCGTTTCTGTCAACTCCCACAATCCCACGCGCGATTCCAAATTTGTAAAGCCCCAGAATGAAAAATCGAATTTATTACACATATAATTGTTTATCCAACGATATCTTGATTGTTGTACAAAATAATTAAAAAAGTTTTAAACAAAAGACGTTTAGCATCAAATTTTTGACATTTTCGCTAAAACATTTTTTTCTATAGCACGCTCCGTTTACGAGATAATTGATTTGAATCGCAAAAACGTCAACCTAACCTAACCCTACTGTCCGTTTCTGTCAACTCCCACAATTCCACGCGCGATTCCAAATTTGTAAAGCCATAGAGTAAAAAATCGAATTTATTACACATATAATTGTTTATCCAACGGTATCTCGATTGTTGTAGAAAATAATTAAAATAGTTTTAAACAAAAGACGTTCAGCATCAAATTTTCGACATTTTCGCTAAAACATTTTTTTCTATAGCACGCTCCGTTTACGAGATAATTGAGTTGAATCGCAACCACGTAAACCTAACCTAACCTTACTGTCCGTTTCTGTCAACTCCCACAATCCCACGCGCGATTCCAAATTTGTAAAGCCCTAGAGTGAAAAATCAAATTTATTACACATTTCCAAGATATATAATTGATTATCCAACATATCTTGATTGTTGTAGAAAATAATTTAAAAAGTTTTAAACAAAAGACGTTCAGCAATAAATTTTCGACATTTTCGTTAAAACACTTTTTTTTATAGCACGCTCCGTTTACGAGATAATTGATTTGAATCGCAACAACGTCAACCTAACCTAACCCTACTGTCCGTTTCTGTCAACTCCCACAATCCCACGCGCGATTCCAAATTTGTAAAGCCCTAGAGTGAAAAATCAAATTTATTACACATTTCCAAGATATATAATTGATTATCCAACATATCTTGATTGTTGTAGAAAATAATTTAAAAAGTTTTAAACAAAAGACGTTCAGCAATAAATTTTCGACATTTTCGTTAAAACACTTTTTTTTATAGCACGCTCCGTTTACGAGATAATTGATTTGAATCGCAACAACGTCAACCTAACCTAACCCTACTGTCCGTTTCTGTCAACTCCCACAATCCCACGCGCGATTCCAAATTTGTAAAGCCATAGAGTGAAAAATCGAATTTATTACACATATAATTGTTTATCCAACGGTATCTCGATTGTTGTAGAAAATAATTAAAATAGTTTTAAACAAAAGACGTTCAGCATTAAATTTTCGACATTTTCGCTAAAACATTTGTTTCTATAGAACGCTCCGTTTACGAGATAATTGATTTGAATCGCAACAACGTCAACCTAACCTAACCCTATTGTCCGTTTCTGTCAATTCCACAATCCCACGCGCGATTCCAAATTTGTAAAGCCCTAGAGTGAATTTATTACACATTTCCAAGATATATAATTGATTATCCAACGATATCTTGATTGTTGTAGAAAATAATTAAAAAAGTTTTAAACAAAAGACGTTCAGCATTAAATTTTCGACATTTTTGTTAAAACACTTTATTTTATAGCACGCTCCGTTTACGAGATAATTGATTTGAATCGCAACAACGTCAACCTAACCTAACCCTACTGTCCGTTTCTGTCAACTCCCACAATTCCACGCGCGATTCCAAATTTGTAAAGCCTTAGAGTGGAAATCGAATTTATTACACATTTCCAAGACATACAATTGTTTATCCAACGATATCTTGATTGTTGTACAAAATATTTAAAAAAGTTTTAAACAAAAGACGTTCAGCATCAAATTTTCGACATTTTCGCTAAAACATTTTTTTCTATAGAACGCTCCGTTTACGAGATAATTGATTTGAATCGCAACAACGTCAACCTAACCTAACCCTATTGTCCGTTTCTGTCAATTCCACAATCCCACGCGCGATTCCAAATTTGTAAAGCCCTAGAGTGAATTTATTACACATTTCCAAGATATATAATTGATTATCCAACGATATCTTGATTGTTGTAGAAAATAATTAAAAAAGTTTTAAACAAAAGACGTTCAGCATTAAATTTTCGACATTTTCGTTAAAACACTTTTTTTTAAAGCACGCTCCGTTTACGAGATAATTGATTTGAATCGCAACAACGTCAACCTAACCTAACCCTACTGTCCGTTTCTGTCAACTCCCACAATTCCACGCGCGATTCCAAATTTGTAAAGCCTTAGAGTGGAAATCGAATTTATTACACATTTCCAAGACATACAATTGTTTATCCAACGATATCTCGATTGTTGTACAAAATATTTAAAAAAGTTTTAAACAAAAGACGTTCAGCATCAAATTTTCGACATTTTCGCTAAAACATTTTTTTCTATAGAACGCTCCGTTTACGAGATAATTGATTTGAATCGCAATAACGTCAACCTAACCTAACCCTACTGTCCGTTTTTGTAACTCCCACAATCCCACGTGCGATTCCAAATTTGTAAAGCCCTAGAGTGAAAAATCGAATTTATGACACATTTCCAAGACATATAATGTTTATCCAACGATATCTCGATTGTTGTAGAAAATAATTAAAAAAGTTTTAAACAAAAGACGTTCAGCATTAAATTTTCGACATTTTCGCTAAAACATTTTTTTCTATAGCACGCTCCGTTTACGAGATAATTGACTTAAATCGCAACAACATTCTTCACTATGTTCTCTTTAATCACTTGGTGAAACGATCATCATAATTTGACAACGACAGTCGCCATCTATAGACCGAAGCACGTCTGCGCGTTATGGTTTAGACATCCCGGCTCTGAGCTACAGATGGCGACACTCGTCATCAAATCATTATGTTTACTTTTATAAAACGTTTCAATCCAGAGCTGCTTGCTTGAAATTCTCAACACAAATTTAATAAAAGCGATAACAGTTGACATAAGTCGGCGCTAGCTAGTCCATCGTGTCAACTTGACATAATTCGGCGTTAGCCGACCTTTGGACTCCAATGACAGTTAACATAAGTCGGCGCTAGCTAGTCCATCGTGTCAACTTGGACCTTTGGACTTCAATGACAGTTGACATAAGTCGGCGGAAGCCGACATTGAGTCCATCGTGTCAACTTGACATAATTCGGCGTTAGCCGACCTTTGGACTCCAATGACAGTTAACATAAGCCGGCGCTAGCTAGTCCATCGTGTCAACTTGACATAATTCGGCGTTAGCCGACCTTTGGACTTCAATGACAGTTGACATAAGTCGGCGGAAGCCGACATTGAGTCCATCGTGTCAACTTGACATAATTCGGCGTTAGCCGACCTTTGGACTCCAATGACAGTTAACATAAGCCGGCGCTAGCTAGTCCATCGTGTCAACTTGACATAATTCGGCGTTAGCCGACCTTTGGACTTCAATGACAGTTGACATAAGTCGGCGCTAGCTAGTCCATCGTGTTAACTTGACATAAGTCGGCGTTAGCCAACCTTTGGACTCCAATGACAGTTAACATAAGTCGGCGGTAGCCGACATTTAGTCCATCGGGTCAACCTGACATAAGTCGGCGTTAGCCGACCTTTGGACTTCAATGACAGTTGACATAAGTCGGCGCTAGCCGACATTTAGTCCATCGTGTCAACTTGACATAAGTCAGCGTTGGCTGACCTTTGGACTATAATGACAGTTGACATAAGTCGGCGTTGGCTGACCTTTGGTCTATAATGACAGTTGACATAAGTCGACGCTAGCCGACATTTTTACTATAATGACAGTTGACATAAGTCGGCGATAGCCAACATTTGAACTATAATGACAGTTAACGTAAGTCGGCGCAAGCCAACTTGACACGAGTTTGAATTAAACTATAATGAGATCGCCATGTTATTTTTTTTTCTTCTTTGTGACAGTTATCAGTTTTTTGTGAATTTGGTATCTTTGTTTTATTTTTGTTTAAAATAATTGCCACACTTGTTTTTTTCCACAATTGTTTTCTCTTTCCCTTCTTCCATTGTAAAGATTTCTCTCTGTCCTCTCATTCATTTTTTTTCTCTACTTCTTTCATTGTTTTCCCCCTTATTAGCTTTTCTATATAAAACTTCTTCTCGCTGAGTTTTGGAGCAAACAGTTTGCGTTCCCCTCGACTCGAAGCGAGAGAAGGTGCATAGCATGCATTTATCTAGAAGAGAGCGGCGTAGTGCGTTTCCGTGTAGTGTGTGAATTTTTTATGGGGTTTCTCCTCGCATGCGATGCACGAGAGTTTGCTTTAAATTATAGAGCGGCGTTTAAGTGCCACCAGCCACCAGGCATTGAGCGAGCCACTCAGCTCTACACATATTTTCACTTCACGAACATTCAATCGTTCAAATAAATGATGAGGCAAAGTTTTTTAAATTGTGAGGAATTAACAGTTAGAAGAAAATGTTTACTTATTAATAACATACTTGCCAATATTTTGACAGTGTTTTTCACCCTCCAACCTTATTTAAATTGTCGGTTGTGGATAAAGTTTTACTTTTTGTGTAAAAAGGAGCGAGTTAATTTCGCAGAGTAATAAATAAATCAGTGAGACAGAGAGTAATTCTGGGGGGCGATAAATAATCCGGAAAGTGAGACGGGATTACAGGATTAAGTAGTTTTCCTTTTGATAGTGCAAAATTGATAAATCTCACGGTGAATCTGGAATAAAGTCATGCATCAATGTCGTCGGGGTCCAAAAAGGAAAATGCAATTTTCAAACAGGGGAAAAGAAAATCAATTTACCAGAAAAATATAAATCGTTCGAATGTGTCTCTCACTGATTTATTTATTGCTCTGCAAAATTAACTCGCTCCTGTTTACACAAAAAGTAAATAAACGTTATCCACAACCGACAATTTGAATAAGATCGAAAAGTGATGACGTCGAAAATGAGTAGAAAATTCAAATGCTTTGAAAACACTGTCAAAATATTATTTCTGATTGAAAGTGAAATAATTCGATTTTTTTCTCAGAATTTTGGGGAAATTACGTTTCAAACATTCACATTTCGGATTTTTTTGATATATCTTTAAGAAATTGTGTGTGTATATTGAGTAAATATTGTTCTTTAAGAATATGTAAAATTGAAAAATACCCCATAAATAATTTTTGAGTAATTTTCGATTAAAGGTGGAATAATTCTGTTTTTTTTTTCTTCAGGATTTAAGGGAAATTAAGTTTCAAACATTCATACCTTGGATTTTTGTGGAGATATCATTATGAAATTTTATGTGTATATTAAGGAAACATAACTCATTAAGAATATATTAAAATTGAAAAATACCCCATGAATAGTTTTCGAGTTATTTTGGCTTAAAAGTGAAATAATTCGATTTTTTTCACAGAATTTTAGGGCAATTACGTTTCAAACATTAACATTTCGGAATTTTTTTGAGATACCTTTAAGAAATTGTGTGTGTATATTCAGTAAATATTGTTCTTTAAGAATATGAAAAAATTGAAAAATACCCCATCAATAGTTTTTGAGTTATTTTTAATTAAAAATGAAATAGTTCATTTTTTCTCCGGTTTTTAGATAAATGTAGTTTTAAACAGACATATCTTAGAATTTTCTTGAGATATCTTTATGAAATTTTGTGTGTATATTAAGCAAACATACCTCTTTAAGAATATATAAAAATTGAAAAATACCCCATGAATAGTTTTCGAGTTATTTTTGCTTAAAAGTAAAATAATTCGATTTTTTTCTCAGAATTTTAGGTCAATTACGTTTCAAACATTCACATTTCCGAATTTTTTTGAGATATATTTAAGAAATTGTGTGTGTGTATTGGGTAAATATTGTTCTTTAAGAATATGTAAAAATTGAAAAATACCCCATCAATAGTTTTTGAGTTATTTTTGATTAAAAGTGAAATAGTTTATTTTTTTCTCCGGATTTTAGATAAATTTAGTTTTAAACATACATATCTCAGAATTTTCTTGAGATATCTTTATGAAATTTTGTGTGTATATTAAGCAAACATACCTCTTTAAGAATATATAAAAATTGAAAAATACCCCATGAATAGTTTTCGAGTTATTTTTGCTTAAAAGAGAAATAATTCGATTTTTTTTCTCGGAATTTTAGGGAAATTACGTTTCAAACATTCACATTTCCGAATTTTTTTTAGATATCTTTATAAAATTTTGTATGTATATTAAGCAAACATACCTCCTTAAAAATATGTAAAAATTGAAAAATACCCCATGAATAGTTTTCGAGTTATTTTTGCTTAAAACTGAAATAATTCGATTTTTTTCTCAGAATTTTAGGGCAATTACGTTTCAAACATTCACATTTCGGAATTTTTTTGAGATATATTTAAGAAATTGTGTTTGTGTATTGGGTAAATATTGTTCTTTAAGAATATGTAAAAATTGAAAAATACCCCATCAATAGTTTTTGAATTATTTTTAATTAAAAGTAAAATAGTTCTTTTTTTCTCCGGATTTTAGATAAATTTAGTTTTAAACATACATATCTCAGAATTTATTTGAGATATCTTTATGAAATTTTGTGTGTATATTAAGCAAACATACCTCTTTAAGAATATATAAAAATTAAAAAATACCCCATGAATAGTTTTCGAGTTATTTTTGCTTAAAAGTCAAATAATTCGATTCTTTTCTCAGAATTTTAGGGCAATTACGTTTCAAACATTCACAATTCGGAATTTTTTTTAGATATCTTTATGAAATTTTGTGTGTATATTAAGCAAACATACCTCCTTAAAAATATGTAAAAATTGAAAAATACCCCATCAATAGTTTTCGAGTTATTTTTGCTTAAAACTGAAATAATACGATTTTTTTTCTCAGAATTTTAGGGCAATTACGTTTCAAACATTCACATTTCGGAATTTTTTTTAGATATATTTAAGAAATTGTGTGTGTGTATTGGGTAAATATTGTTCCTTAAGAATATGTAAAAATTGAAAAATACCCCATCAATAGTTTTTGAGTTATTTTTAATTAAAAGTAAAATAGTTCATTTTTTTCTCCGGATTTTAGATAAATTTAGTTTTAAACATATATATCTCAGAATTTTCTTGAGATATCTTTATGAAATTTTGTGTGTATATTAAGCAAACATACCTCTTTAAGAATATATAAAAATTGAAAAATACCCCATGAATAGTTTTCGAGTTATTTTTGCTTAAAAGTAAAATAATTCGATTTTTCTCAGAATTTTAGGGCAATTACGTTTCAAACATTCACATTTCGGAATTTTTTTTAGATATCTTTATGAAATTTTGTGTGTATATTAAGCAAACATACCTCCTTAAAAATATGTTAAAATTTGAAAAATACTCCACGAATAGTTTTCGAGTTATTTTTGCTTAAAAGTCAAATAATTCGATTTTTTTCTCAGAATTTTAGGGAAATTACGTTTCAAACATTCACATTTCGAAAATTTTTTGAGATACCTTTATGAAATTTTGTGTGTATATTAAGGAAACATACCTCTTTAAGAATATATAAAATTTGAAAAATACCCCATGAATAGTTTTCGAGTTATTTTTGCTTAAAAGGGAAATAATTCGATTTTCTTCTCCGGATTTTAGATAAATTTAGTTTTAAACATACATATCTCAAAATTTTTTTGAGATATCTTTATGAAATTTTGTGTGTATATTAAGCAAACATACCTCTTTAAGAATATATAAAAATTGAAAAATACCCCATGAATAGTTTTCGAGTTATTTTTACTTAAAAGTAAAATAATTCGATTTTTTTTCAAACATTAAAAGTGCGATTCTTTTCGCAATCTACAACAAGTTAGTCTTACAAAGACTATAACAAACACTCATTGAAACAACTACTTCCCGGGCTAATACCCCGACGGACATTGAATTATACAACAAGTGTTTGCTGTTACATACAGCAACCTACTGCAAATGTAACAATTTGGGTCAAATTATTCAGGCCATCTATAGACGCGTTTCGAGATTTATCTCTCATCAGTATAGCTTTGCCATTCCCTCTAAACAATTTGACACCTTAGACTGGCGGTCACTTACTTATGTTTGAACGATTTTTTTTCTCAGAATTCTAGGGAAATTACGTTTCAAACATTCACATTTCGGAATTTTTTTGAGATATATTTAAGAAATTGTGTGTGTGTATTGGGTAAATATTGTTCTTTAAGAATATGTAAAAATTGAAAAATACCCCATCAATAGTTTTTGAGTTATTTTTAAGTAAAAGTAAAATAGTTCATTTTTTTTCTCCGGATTTTAGATAAATTTAGTTTTAAACATACATATCTCAGAATTTTCTTGAGATATCTTTATGAAATTTTGTGTGTATATTAAGCAAACATACCTCTTTAAGAATATATATAAATTGAAAAATACCCCATGAATAGTTTTCGAGTTATTTTTGCTTAAAAGTAAAATAATTCGATTTTTTTCTCAGAATTTTAGGTCAATTACGTTTCAAACACTCACATTTCCGAATTTTTTTGAGATATATTTAAGAAATTGTGTGTGTGTATTGGGTAAATATTGTTCTATAAGAATATGTAAAAATTGAAAAATACCCCATCAATAGTTTTTGAGTTATATTTGATTAAAAGTAAAATAGTTCATTTTTTCTCCGGATTTTAGATAAATTTAGTTTTAAACATACATATCTCAGAATTTTCTTGAGATATCTGTATGAAATTGTGTGTGTATATTAAGCAAACATACCTCTTTAAGTATATATAAAAACTAAAAAATACCTCATTAATAGTTTTCGACTTATTGTCGATTAAAAGTGAAATAATTCGTGTTTTCTGAATTTTGGGAAAATTAAGTTTTAAACATTCACATCTTAAGATTTTTTGAGATATCTTTATGAAATTTTGTGTGCATATTATTTATTTAATTATTTATTCAACGGGATTCATATACAAAACGAGACAACAGTTCGTGATTCTAAAACTAACAAAAGTACATACAAGACTAAAGTACAAGACAAAAAAATAATAAATATATAAATTAACTTTACTCGTACACAAACCGATTTTTTTAAAAGGAATTTATTTCTTAACACCCGTGTTCACGGTTTGGTCTCTAATTCATAACTAACGATACAATAATAAAATATAATATAATAAGATAAAATAGCGAAATAAGAATAAGATAACAATTATGAAAATTAAGAAGAATAATATATAAATGAATAGATAGATAATAGTCGTATTGTTTATGATGAAAGGAGTCTGTTGTGTTGGCGTCAGGTAACTTATATATCTCCTAAGCTACGAATACAATGATAATATAATATATATTAGGTAAACATAACTCTTTAAGAATACGTAAAAATCGAAAAATACCCCAATCGTAGTTTTTATGTTATTTCTTATTAAATTTAAGGTTTTTAAATTCGTTCACCAACCACTTAGCTCAAAAATACGTAGGAGAATTAATGTTTCGTACAATGGGTCTCCATTTATCCCAGAGTTTAGAGTACTTAATTGATTTTACTTCTGTAACGCTAACATTTTTCAATAACAGGAGAAATATTATTATCTTTAATTAATTTCTCACTTAACCCGTAGTGAAACATTTTTGAATATAATACTGGATATTTAATTAAAACACTTGGTTTGTTTCACTAATTTATATTTTCTCTATTATTGTAGAATAATTTTTCATTATTGATGTAAAATTATACATACCTACACAGAAATTAGTTGTAATAAATGCGAATGATTACGAACCGGCGGCCTTTGGGTCTGTGGGCAAGGTCTCCACCCATTCGACCACTAAGGTCCCAAATGCGAATATCGAATAGTGTTTTTACCTATGTGAAGATGAAATATTCCAATAACTGGCTACCAAATAATTCCTGAAATATGCGGTGTGCGAATGAATGAAAGAAAAAAATATGCGGATATTGAATTTATCTGGGCGTGAATGAATGTGGTCAAGACCTCCGGAAATATTTAATATCCACTGGATATATATGAAAAAAATTCACATTTTCTTTTGATTCAATAAATCGAACAGTTTTATATGGGCGTAGACAAGAGCGGGCAGGGAGCACTAAAATTTCAGTTTTGTAAAACACGCGAATTTTTTCCTTCCCCATTATAATTCGGTAAATTCTTGCAAATGTTATTAGTAATGATTACAAGTTGCTTTTTTGTAATATCGCGGTAATTACAGAATGAAAATAATTTCTTTTTCAATACCGGAGATAATTATAGGATTGAAAAGTTGATTTATGCTCGGCAAAAATCGACTTAATAAGAGGCCGAAAAGTGTGCCGTACTCGATCGATAGAAATCAGCGATCAATCGAAACGATATGCAAATTTCCATAAACAACAACTGCGCGAAAACACGCGCCCTTTAATCAAAGATGCAAATTTTTACCACGAAAATATTTATACAAATTTAATACTTAATAGTAGGTAGGTTATTAGTCCTTTATTCGTCAAAGTAGGGACTTGTTTAAAGTTATATAAATTAAAAGTACAAATTACTATATGTATAGGTATTCTAGATCTGTTTTTTTTTAGTCTAGTTTAATACAAAAGGAACATAATTTTAAAGGATTTTAAATTTATTATAACAAAATACACACAAATAAACTAGAAATTATATTTTAATATAAAGAAAACACTTTTATAAATATAAGAATGTAAGATGTTATTTTTAAATTAAATGTTTGTTTTTATTTATTTATTCTGGACTTTACAAATCTTAAGTATATTTATATACCGATGTGAAGATAGCCACGGATTTTCCAGCCACGGATTTATGGACCAGATTCCCCAGATTTTCAAAATTTCATAACTCCCAAACCCCATATTTTATTTTCAAAATTTCTTCAATAACTGATTAAACAATATACATAGAGCGAGTATAAATAACCAGAATGTTCTAACTCTTAATTGTTCTTTATTTAAACAATATATTGCTGTCCCGCGTGTGTCACCTTTCATGCCAAATATTAAAAAAATCATATCTCTAAAAACTCCTATTTTATTTTCCAAATTTCTTCACTAATTGTTTAAACAATATATCTAGACCAAGCATAGATGGTCAAAATGTTGTCACTCTTATTTGTTAATTATTTAAATAATATATTGCTGTCCCGCGTATAGCACCGTTCATACCAGATATTAAAAATATCATATCTCTTAAAAATCCTATTTTATTTTACAAATTTCTTCACTAATTATTTAAACAATATATCTAGACTAAGCATAGATAGTCAAAATGTTGTCACTCTCATTTGTTAATTATTTAAATAATATATTGCTGTCCCGCGTATAGCACCGTTTACACCAAATATTAAAAAAATCATATCTCTCAAAAATCCTATTTTATTTTCCAAATTTCTTCACTAATTGTTTAAACAATATATCTAGACCGAGCATAGATGGTCAAAATGTTGTCGCTCTTTTTGTTAATTATTTATATAATATATTGCTGTCCCGCGTATAGCAAATAAGAGTGACAACATTTTGACCATCTATGCTCGGTCTAGATATATTGTTTAAACAATTAGTGAAGAAATTTGGAAAATAAAATAGGATTTTTAAGAGATATGATTTTTTTAATATTTGGTATGAACGGTTCTATACGCGGGACAGCAATATATTATATAAATAATTAACAAATAAGAGTGACAACATTTTGACCATCTATGCTCGGTCTAGATATTTTGTTTAAACAATTAGTGAAGAAATTTGTAAAATAAAATAGGATTTTTAAGAGATATGATTTTTTTAAATTTGGTATGAACGGTGCTATACGCGGGACAGCAATATATTATTTAAATAATTAACAAATGAGAGTGACAACATTTTGACCATCTATGCTTAGTCTAGATATATTGTTTAAATAATTAGTGAAGAAATTTGGAAAATAAAATAGGATTTTTTAAAGATATGATTTTTTTAATATTTGGTATAAACGGTGCTATACGCGGGACAGCAATATATTATTTAAATAATTAACAAATGAGAGTGACAACATTTTGACCATCTATGCTTAGTCTAGATATATTGTTTAAATAATTAGTGAAGAAATTTGGAAAATAAAATAGGATTTTTAAGAGATATGATTTTTTTAATATTTGGTATAAACGGTGCTATACGCGGGACAGCAATATATTATTTAAATAATTAACAAATGAGAGTGACAACATTTTGACCATCTATGCTTAGTCTAGATATATTGTTTAAATAATTAGTGAAGAAATTTGTAAAATAAAATAGGATTTTTAAGAGATATGATTTTTTTAATATTTGGTATAAACGGTGCTATACGCGGGACAGCAATATATTATTTAAATAATTAACAAATGAGAGTGACAACATTTTGACCATCTATGCTTAGTCTAGATATATTGTTTAAATAATTAGTGAAGAAATTTGGAAAATAAAATAGGATTTTTAAGAGATATGATTTTTTTAATATTTGGTATAAACGGTGCTATACGCGGGACAGCAATATATTATTTAAATAATTAACAAATGAGAGTGACAACATTTTGACCATCTATGCTTAGTCTAGATATATTGTTTAAATAATTAGTGAAGAAATTTGTAAAATAAAATAGGATTTTTAAGAGATATGATTTTTTTAATATTTGGTATAAACGGTGCTATACGCGGGACAGCAATATATTATTTAAATAATTAACAAATGAGAGTGACAACATTTTGACCATCTATGCTTAGTCTAGATATATTGTTTAAATAATTAGTGAAGAAATTTGTAAAATAAAATAGGATTTTTAAGAGATATGATTTTTTTAATATTTGGTATAAACGGTGCTATACGCGGGACAGCAATATATTATTTAAATAATTAACAAATGAGAGTGACAACATTTTGACCATCTATGCTTAGTCTAGATATATTGTTTAAATAATTAGTGAAGAAATTTGTAAAATAAAATAGGATTTTTAAGAGATATGATTTTTTTAATATTTGGTATAAACGGTGCTATACGCGGGACAGCAATATATTATTTAAATAATTAACAAATGAGAGTGACAACATTTTGATCATCTATGCTTAGTCTAGATATATTGTTTAAATAATTAGTGAAGAAATTTGGAAAATAAAATAGGATTTTTAAGAGATATGATTTTTTTAATATTTGGTATAAACGGTGCTATACGCGGGACAGCAATATATTATTTAAATAATTAACAAATGAGAGTGACAACATTTTGACCATCTATGCTTAGTCTAGATATATTGTTTAAATAATTAGTGAAGAAATTTGTAAAATAAAATAGGATTTTTAAGAGATATGATTTTTTTAATATTTGGTATAAACGGTGCTATACGCGGGACAGCAATATATTATTTAAATAATTAACAAATGAGAGTGACAACATTTTGACCATCTATGCTTAGTCTAGATATATTGTTTAAATAATTAGTGAAGAAATTTGTAAAATAAAATAGGATTTTTAAGAGATATGATTTTTTTAATATTTGGTATAAACGGTGCTATACGCGGGACAGCAATATATTATTTAAATAATTAACAAATGAGAGTGACAACATTTTGATCATCTATGCTTAGTCTAGATATATTGTTTAAATAATTAGTGAAGAAATTTGGAAAATAAAATAGGATTTTTAAGAGATATGATTTTTTTAATATTTGGTATAAACGGTGCTATACGCGGGACAGCAATATATTATTTAAATAATTAACAAATGAGAGTGACAACATTTTGACCATCTATGCTTAGTCTAGATATATTGTTTAAATAATTAGTGAAGAAATTTGTAAAATAAAATAGGATTTTTAAGAGATATGATTTTTTTAATATTTGGTATAAACGGTGCTATACGCGGGACAGCAATATATTATTTAAATAATTAACAAATGAGAGTGACAACATTTTGATCATCTATGCTTAGTCTAGATATATTGTTTAAATAATTAGTGAAGAAATTTGTAAAATAAAATAGGATTTTTAAGAGATATGATTTTTTTAATATTTGGTATAAACGGTGCTATACGCGGGACAGCAATATATTATTTAAATAATTAACAAATGAGAGTGACAACATTTTGACCATCTATGCTTAGTCTAGATATATTGTTTAAATAATTAGTGAAGAAATTTGTAAAATAAAATAGGATTTTTAAGAGATATGATTTTTTTAATATTTGGTATAAACGGTGCTATACGCGGGACAGCAATATATTATTTAAATAATTAACAAATGAGAGTGACAACATTTTGATCATCTATGCTTAGTCTAGATATATTGTTTAAATAATTAGTGAAGAAATTTGTAAAATAAAATAGGATTTTTAAGAGATATGATTTTTTTAATATTTGGTATAAACGGTGCTATACGCGGGACAGCAATATATTATTTAAATAATTAACAAATGAGAGTGACAACATTTTGACCATCTATGCTTAGTCTAGATATATTGTTTAAATAATTAGTGAAGAAATTTGTAAAATAAAATAGGATTTTTAAGAGATATGATTTTTTTAATATTTGGTATAAACGGTGCTATACGCGGGACAGCAATATATTATTTAAATAATTAACAAATGAGAGTGACAACATTTTGATCATCTATGCTTAGTCTAGATATATTGTTTAAATAATTAGTGAAGAAATTTGGAAAATAAAATAGGATTTTTAAGAGATATGATTTTTTTAATATTTGGTATAAACGGTGCTATACGCGGGACAGCAATATATTATTTAAATAATTAACAAATGAGAGTGACAACATTTTGACCATCTATGCTTAGTCTAGATATATTGTTTAAATAATTAGTGAAGAAATTTGTAAAATAAAATAGGATTTTTAAGAGATATGATTTTTTTAATATTTGGTATAAACGGTGCTATACGCGGGACAGCAATATATTATTTAAATAATTAACAAATGAGAGTGACAACATTTTGACCATCTATGCTTAGTCTAGATATATTGTTTAAATAATTAGTGAAGAAATTTGTAAAATAAAATAGGATTTTTAAGAGATATGATTTTTTTAATATTTGGTATGAACGGTGCTATACGCGGGACAGCAATATATTATTTAAATAATTAACAAATGAGAGTGACAACATTTTGACCATCTATGCTTAGTCTAGATATATTGTTTAAATAATTAGTGAAGAAATTTGGAAAATAAAATAGGATTTTTAAGAGATATGATTTTTTTAAATTTGGTATGAACGGTGCTATACGCGGGACAGCAATATATTATTTAAATAATTAACAAATGAGAGTGACAACATTTTGACCATCTATGCTTAGTCTAGATATATTGTTTAAATAATTAGTGAAGAAATTTGTAAAATAAAATAGGATTTTTAAGAGATATGATTTTTTTAATATTTGGTATAAACGGTGCTATACGCGGGACAGCAATATATTATTTAAATAATTAACAAATGAGAGTGACAACATTTTGATCATCTATGCTTAGTCTAGATATATTGTTTAAATAATTAGTGAAGAAATTTGGAAAATAAAATAGGATTTTTAAGAGATATGATTTTTTTAATATTTGGTATAAACGGTGCTATACGCGGGACAGCAATATATTATTTAAATAATTAACAAATGAGAGTGACAACATTTTGACCATCTATGCTTAGTCTAGATATATTGTTTAAATAATTAGTGAAGAAATTTGGAAAATAAAATAGGATTTTTAAGAGATATGATTTTTTTAAATTTGGTATAAACGGTGCTATACGCGGGACAGCAATATATTATTTAAATAATTAACAAATGAGAGTGACAACATTTTGACCATCTATGCTTAGTCTAGATATATTGTTTAAATAATTAGTGAAGAAATTTGGAAAATAAAATAGGATTTTTAAGAGATATGATTTTTTTAATATTTGGTATAAACGGTGCTATACGCGGGACAGCAATATATTATTTAAATAATTAACAAATGAGAGTGACAACATTTTGACCATCTATGCTTAGTCTAGATATATTGTTTAAATAATTAGTGAAGAAATTTGTAAAATAAAATAGGATTTTTATGTGATATGATTTTTTTAAATTTGGTATAAACGGTGCTATACGCGGGACAGCAATATATTATTTAAATAATTAACAAATGAGAGTGACAACATTTTGATCATCTATGCTTAGTCTAGATATATTGTTTAAATAATTAGTGAAGAAATTTGGAAAATAAAATAGGATTTTTAAGAGATATGATTTTTTTAATATTTGGTATAAACGGTGCTATACGCGGGACAGCAATATATTATTTAAATAATTAACAAATGAGAGTGACAACATTTTGACCATCTATGCTTAGTCTAGATATATTGTTTAAATAATTAGTGAAGAAATTTGGAAAATAAAATAGGATTTTTAAGAGATATGATTTTTTTAATATTTGGTATAAACGGTGCTATACGCGGGACAGCAATATATTATTTAAATAATTAACAAATGAGAGTGACAACATTTTGATCATCTATGCTTAGTCTAGATATATTGTTTAAATAATTAGTGAAGAAATTTGGAAAATAAAATAGGATTTTTAAGAGATATGATTTTTTTAATATTTGGTATAAACGGTGCTATACGCGGGACAGCAATATATTATTTAAATAATTAACAAATGAGAGTGACAACATTTTGATCATCTATGCTTAGTCTAGATATATTGTTTAAATAATTAGTGAAGAAATTTGGAAAATAAAATAGGATTTTTAAGAGATATGATTTTTTTAATATTTGGTATAAACGGTGCTATACGCGGGACAGCAATATATTATTTAAATAATTAACAAATGAGAGTGACAACATTTTGACCATCTATGCTTAGTCTAGATATATTGTTTAAATAATTAGTGAAGAAATTTGGAAAATAAAATAGGATTTTTAAGAGATATGATTTTTTTAAATTTGGTATGAACGGTGCTATACGCGGGACAGCAATATATTATTTAAATAATAACAAATGAGAGTGACAACATTTTGACCATCTATGCTTAGTCTAGATATATTGTTTAAATAATTAGTGAAGAAATTTGTAAAATAAAATAGGATTTTTAAGAGATATGATTTTTTTAATATTTGGTATAAACGGTGCTATACGCGGGACAGCAATATATTATTTAAATAATTAACAAATGAGAGTGACAACATTTTGATCATCTATGCTTAGTCTAGATATATTGTTTAAATAATTAGTGAAGAAATTTGGAAAATAAAATAGGATTTTTAAGAGATATGATTTTTTTAATATTTGGTATAAACGGTGCTATACGCGGGACAGCAATATATTATTTAAATAATTAACAAATGAGAGTGACAACATTTTGACCATCTATGCTTAGTCTAGATATATTGTTTAAATAATTAGTGAAGAAATTTGGAAAATAAAATAGGATTTTTTAAAGATATGATTTTTTTAATATTTGGTATAAACGGTGCTATACGTGGGACAGCAATATATTATTTAAATAATTAACAAATGAGAGTGACAACATTTTGACCATCTATGCTTAGTCTAGATATATTGTTTAAATAATTAGTGAAGAAATTTGTAAAATAAAATAGGATTTTTAAGAGATATGATTTTTTTAATATTTGGTATGAACGGTGCTATACGCGGGACAGCAATATATTATTTAAATAATTAACAAATGAGAGTGACAACATTTTGACCATCTATGCTCGGTCTAGATACATTGTTTAAACAATTAGTGAAGAAATTTGGAAAATAAAATAGGAGTTTTTAGAGATATGATTTTTTTAATATTTGGTATGAAAGGTGACATACGCGGGACAGCAATATATTGTTTAAATAAAGAACAATTAATAGTTGCAACATTCTGGTTATTTATACTCGCTCTATGTATATTGTTTAATCTATTATTGAAGAAATTTTGAAAATAAAATATGTGGTTTGGGAGTTATGAAATTTTGAATATCTGGGGAATCTGTTCCACAATTCGTGTGATGGTGGAGGCGCCAAAATCCGTGGCTGGAAAATCCGTGGCTATCTTCACATCGGTTATTTATTTATTTAACGCAAGATCCATTTTAGAAAATACATTTTGACAAAATGTGAGAACTACAAAAAAAAACAGTAATACTTATACATAAAATAAACTAACAATACTAAGACAAATAACAAAAATTTATACGCTTAAGTTTGCTAATAATTTGTGAGGGTGAGAAGCAATTAAAAATATCAAAATTTGGATGCAATGATAGTTTATTTGCTGTACGTATAAACCTTGTAAGTGGACTGTTATTCCCATTATTTTGTTATTACAATTATTGTTTGTTAATTTTTTGTTATTCTACATACCTTGTAATTAGGAAAATAAATTCAAATTGAAAACTATTTGAATTCGAGAAAATAAGCTTACGCTTCTTATAGTGCACACTTAAAAACATAATATATAAAATTACGAAAATATTATTCACGAATAACATTTTCGTAATTTTATATGTATTATGATTAGGAAAATGTTTTCTATTGGGTAATTATTTATTTATTTATTCAACGGGATCCATTTACAAAACGAGACTACAGTTCAAGATTCTAAAACTAACAAAAGTACATACATTTTATTATTATTATGAGATATAATATCTAGTTTATGTGTGTGCACTATAATTTCTTCATTCATTCATAAAAATGTAATGACTTTTTATCTTTCTTTTGCTTTTTAGTATGAGATATTTTTTTTTTCGGATTTTCACTATTTGTTCTTTTTTGTGATTGTGTATCTGAAATATATATAGTAATTTGTAGTTTTAATTTAGACAAGAGGAAACGGGACTGACAATAATAAATGCGGCCGCCTGTACAAAATATATACGAACGACGACGAATCCACCTAACCCGACATTACGGACTACAAAACAACCGCTCTCGCTCGCTCGCTCACTCATTCTCGCCGCCTTTGATCTTCGCCGACAACTGAACGCGGCGCGCGAAAAAAAAAAGAGCAACACGTACACGGTTTCTCCATTATTCACCGACTTATATAAGAAAAATGGAAAAAATAATAATTAACGGCAAAAATAAGAAAACATATTTTAATAAAAAAAAAAATATATTTTACATCAAAAGACGATTAAAAGTCCAAGAGTAACAAAATCTAGAGTCAATAAGAAATAAAACCTACAGTTAATTTTCTTAATTTGTTCACAAAATCCGATTGTCGATAGAATTTAGTTTCATTGAAAAATGCTGGACTTTCTAAATTTGCTTACGTATTTTGCGTAAAAGTAGTAATTAGCTGTAAATATTTGTTATCTGTGACTATGTCTTATATGTGCCTGTTACTGATTGTTCATCAATGGACAATAAATTTTATTATTATTAAAAAAAAAGAAATAAATAATAGCAATTTGTGCGTTTGGCGCGCCATTTTTTATCTTTGTTTGCAAAAATAAATAAAGACGATTGAGAGTCCAAGAAAAACCAAATCTAAAGTCAAAAAGAAACAAAATCAAGCCCGTGGCGTATATGGGGATTCACGAAATAGCGGAATTTTAATTAAAACTTAGCGAAGCAAAAATTGCAAACAGTAATTTCTTGAAAACTATTTGAAATATCTTAGACAGTCATAACTTGAAAAACCGATGATATATCTTAATGAAATTTTGTGTGGATATTAATAAAACAGTCCTCTTTCAAAATAGGCAAAAATCCAAAAATACCCCATCAGTAGATTTTGAGTTAATTCGAATTAAGTAGGTACATGCAAATAAATTGTAAACAGATTTTATGGAAATATGACTTTTAAGACAGTCATAACTTGAAAAATCGAGGATATATCTTAATGAAATTTTGCGTGAATATTAATAAAACAATCCTCTTTCAAAATATCCAAAAATCTAAAAATACCCCATCAACAGATTTCCAGTTATTTCGAATTAAGTAGGTACATGCAAAGAAATTGTAAACAGATTTTATGGAAATTTGACTTTTAGACAGTCATAACTTGAAAAATCGATGATATATCTTAGTGAAATTGTGTATGGATATTACTAAAACAGTCCTCTTTCAAAATATGAAAGAATCCAAAAATACCCTATCAAAAGATTTTGAGTTAATTCGAATTAAGTAAGTACATGCAAACAAATTGTAAACAGATTTTATGGAAATTTGCCTTTTAGACAGTCATAACTTGAAAAATCGATGATATATCTTAATGAAATTTTGTGTGGATATTAATAAAACAGTCCTCTTTCAAAATATGCAAAAATCCAAAAATACCCTATCAACAGATTTTAAGTTAATTCGAATTAAGTAGGTAGATGCAAATAAATTGTAAACAGATTTTATGGAAATATGACTTTTAGACAGTTATAACTTGAAAAATCGATGATATATCTAAATGAAGTTTTGTGTGGATATTAATAAAACAGTCCTCTTTGAAAATATGCAAAAATCTAAAAATACCCTATCAACAGATTTCGAGTTAATTCGAATTAAGTAGGTAGATACAAACAAATTGTAAACAGATTTTATGGAAATTTGACTTTTAGACAGTTCTAACTTAAAAAATCGATGATACATCTTAGTGAAGTTTTGTGTGGATATTAATAAAACAGTCCTCTTTCAAAATAAGTAAAAATCTAAAAATACCCCATTAATAGATTTTCAGTTAATTCGAATTAAGTGGGTACATGCAAACAAATTGTAAACAGATTTTTGGGAAATTTGACTTTTAGACAGTCATAACTTGAAAAATCGATGATTTATCTTGATGAAATTTTGTGTGGACATTAATAAAACAGTCCTTTTCGAAATATGTAAAAATCCAAAAATACCCTAGCAATAGATTTTGAGTTAATTCGAATTAAGTAAAGTACACGCAAACAAATTAACAGATTTTATGGTAATTTGACTTTTAGACAGTCCTAACTTAAAAAATCGTTGATATATCTTAATGAAATTTTGTGTAGATATTAATAAAACAGTCCTCTTTCAAAATATGTAAAAATCTAAAAATACCCCGTCAACAGATTTTGAGTTAATTCGAATTAAGTAGGTACATGCAAACAAATTGTAAACAGATTTTATGGAAATTTGACTTTTAGACAGTCATAACTTGAAAAATCGATGATTTATCTTGATGAAATTTTGTGTGGATATTAATAAAACAGTCCTTTTTCGAAATATGTAAAAATCGAAAAATACCCCGTCAACAGTTTTTGAGTTATTTTCAAAAGAACGTTAGAGATGGGAAATGTATCCATATTTTAGTGGAATTACAATTTCAAATGTTCATAAGTTAGGAACTTACTAAGATATCTTAATAATTTTTTTTGTAGATACTAATCAAATATTGCTCTTTCAGAATATGTGAAAATCTAAAAATACCCCCTCCACAGTTTTTGAGTTATTTCCAAAAGAACGTCAAAAATGAGAAATTTATGCATATTTTAATGGAATTGCGATTTCAAATGTTTATAAGTTAGGAACTTATTAAGATATCTTAATATTTTTTTTTTGTAGATACTAATCAAGTATTGCTCTTTCAAAATATGTGAAAATCCAAAAATACCCTATCGATAGTTTTTGAGTTATTTTCAAAAGAACGTCACATATGGGAAATGTATCCATATTTTAGAGAAATTACAATTTTAAACGTTCATAAGTTTAAAACTTACCGAGATATCGTAATCATTTTTTTTTTGTAGATACTAATCAAATATTACTCTTTCAAAATATGTGAAAATTAAAAAATACCCCATCCACAGTTTTTGAGTTATTTTCAAAAGTACGTCAGAGATGGGAAATCTATGCATATTTTAATGGAATTGCAATTTCAAATGTTTATAAGTTAGTAACTTATTAAGATATCTAAGTAATTTTTTTTGTAGTTGTAGATACTAATCAAATATTGCTCTTTCAAAACATGTGAAAATCCAAAAATACCCCATCGATAGTTTTTGAGTTATTTTCAAAAGAACGTCACATGTGGGAAATGTATCCATATTTCAGAGGAATTACAATTTTAAACGTTCATAAGTTTAAAACTTACCGAGATATCGTAATCATTTTTTTTGTAGATACTAATCAAATATTTCTCTTTCAAAAATGTGAAAATCCAAAAATACCCCATCGATAGTTTTTGAGTTATTTTCAAAAGAACGTCACATATGGGAAAAGTATCCATATTTTAGAGGAATTACAATTTTAAACGTTCATAAGTTTAAAACTTACCGAGATATCATAATAATTTTTTTTGTAGATACTAATCAAATATTACTCTTTCAAAATATGTGAAAATTAAAAAATACCCCATTCACAGTTTTTGAGTTATTTTCAAAAGAACGTCAGAGATGGGAAATCTATGCATATTTTAATGGAATTGCAATTTCAAATGTTTATAAGTTAGTAACTTATTAAGATATCTTAGTAATTTTTTTTGTAGATACTAATCAAATATTGCTCTTTCAAAAAATGTGAAAATCCAAAAATACCCCATCGATAGTTTTTGAGTTATTTTCAAAAGAACGTCACATATGGGAAATGTATCCATATTTCAGAGGAATTACAATTTTAAACGTTCATAAGTTTAAAACTTACCGAGATATCGTAATCATTTTTTTTGTAGATACTAATCAAATATTACTCTTTCAAAATATGTGAAAATTAAAAAATACCCCATCCACAGTTCTTGAGTTATTTTCAAAAGAACGTCAAAGATGGGAAATCTATGCATATTTTAATGGAATTGCAATTTCAAATGTTTATAAGTTAGTAACTTATTAAGATATCTTACTAATTTTTTTTATAGATACTAATCAAATATTGCTCTTTCAGAATATGTGAAAATCTAAAAATGCCCCATCGATAGTTTTTGAGTTATTTTCAAAAGAACGTCACATATGGGAAATGTATCCATATTTTAGAGGAATTACAATTTTAAACGTTCATAAGTTTAAAACTTACTAAGATATCGTAATCATTTTTTTTTTGTAGATACTAATCAAATATTGCTCTTTCAAAATATGTGAAAATCTAAAAATACCCACTCCACAGTTTTTGAGTTATTTTCAAAAGAACGTCAGAAGATGGGAAATCTATGCATATTTTAATGGAATTGCAATTTCAAATGTTTATAAGTTAGTAACTTATTAAGATATCTTACTAATTTTTTTTATAGATACTAATCAAATATTGCTATTTCAGAATATGTGAAAATCTAAAAATACCCCATCGATAGTTTTTGAGTTATTTTCAAAAGAACGTCACATGTGGGAAATGTATCCATATTTTAGAGAAATTACAATTTTAAACGTTCATAAGTTTAAAACTTACCGAGATATCGTAATCATTTTTTTTGAAGATACTAATCAAATATTACTCTTTCAAAATATGTGAAAATTCAAAAATACCCCATCCACAGTTTTTGAGTTATTTTCAAAAGAACGTCAGAGATGGGAAATCTATGCATATTTTAATGGAATAGCAATTTCAAATGTTTATAAGTTAGGAACTTACTAAGATATCTTAGTAATTTTTGTTGTAGATACTAATCAAATATTACCCTTTCATAATATGTGAAAATCCAAAAATACCCCATCGATAGTTTTTGAGTTATTTTCAAAAGAACGTCACATATGGGAAATGTATCCATATTTTAGAGGAATTACAATTTTAAACGTTCATAAGTTTAAAACTTACCGAGATATCGTAATCATTTTTTTTGTAGATACTAACCAAATATTACTCTTTCAAAACATGTGAAAATAAAAAAATACCCCATCCACAGTTTTTGAGTTATTTTCAAAAGAACGTCAAAGAGGGGAAATCTATGCATATTTTAATGGAATTGCAATTTCAAATGTTTATAAGTTAGGAACTTATTAAGATATCCTAACAATTTTTTTTGTAGATACTAATCAAATATTGCTCTTTCAAAATATGTGAAAATCCAAAAATACCCCATCGATAGTTTTTGAGTTATTTTCAAAAGAACGTCACATATGGGAAATGTATCCATATTTTAGAGGAATTACAATTTTAAACGTTCATAAGTTTAAAACTTACCGAGATATCGTAATCATTTTTTTTGTAGATACTAATCAAATATTACTCTTTCAAAATATGTGAAAATAAAAAAATACCCCATCCACAGTTTTTGAGTTATTTTCAAAAAAAACGTCAGAGATGGGAAATGTATGCATATTTTAATGGAATTGCAATTTCAAATGTTTATAAGTTAGTAACTTATTAAGATATCTTAGTAATTTTTTTTGTAGATACTAATCAAATATTGCTCTTTCAAAATATGTGAAAATCCAAAAATACCCCATTGATAGTTTTTGAGTTATTTTCAAAAGAACATCACATGTGGGAAATATATCCATATTTTAGATGAATTACAATTTTAAACGTTCATAAGTTTAAAACTTACCGAGATATCGTAATAATCTTTTTTGTAGATATTAATCAAATATTGCTCTTTTAAAATATGTAAAAATCTAAAAATACCCCCTCCGCAGTTTTTGAGTTATTTCCAAAAGAACGACAAAGATGGGAAATCTATGCATATTTCAGGGATTTTTTTGATCGAAATCCACTTTGAATGCTAATAACTTAAATTCTAGACAGAATATTTTGGTTTTCTGTACCGGCTCATTAAAATACGTTATCTTTAAGTGAATTCTGAGAAATTGAAATCAATTTGACTATAAATAAATGTCTGGTGAATGTTTGAATAAAAATTTACACTGATATCCAATATTTTTTGTTTCTAAATTAACTGTTTTAACAAAATACGAATACAAACAATAAATATTTTGATTAAAAAACAATCAGTCACCATCACACTCTTTATAGGTTATGTATTTTGTTTTTAAAGACAAACGAAAACCGAAATAAAACAAAATTTAATTCCTACATTATTTTCTTTCAGAAAATTCGCAATAAATGCTTGAATTTACAATTTTTTTTCCAAGATCGACTCATCTTCTAATAATTGTATTCAATCGAACAAACTACAACCAAAATAAAACAAACTCTAATTCCTAAAACCAAATTTTCTGGAATTCTGAACTCGAAATATTTATTTGACGTTGTTGTTTGTTTTTTGAACAAAATACGAATACTAACAACAAATATTTTGATTTTAAAATAATCAATCAACATCACACTCTTAATAGGTTATATATTTTATATCAAAATAAAAACAAAAACGAAATCTAATTTCTAAAACCAAAGTTTCAATATTTCTAAAACCAAAATATTTACTTTTTATTGTAAAACCAATAAATTATCGGTACACTCTTGATAGATTATTTGTTTTGCATTAAAAGACAAATGAAAACCGAAATAGAAGAAAATTTAATTCCTACCAATATTTTCTCTCACGAAATGCGGAATGAATGTTTGTGTTTAGTTTTTTTTTTTCAAGATAGACGTATCTTCTAATTACAATTATTAGAGCATGAGTCTATCCTAGAAAATCGAATAAACGAAAACCAAATTAAAACAAAATCTAATTCCTACTAATATTTTCTCTGACAAAATTCGTAATGTATTTTTGGGTTTATACAATATTTTTCAAGACTCATTTTGGCGTTAGTGGCTGAATGGTTAAACCTATGCAAAAAAAAAGACTCATTTTCTAATATACAATTATTAGAGAATGAGGTCTTGAAAAATGTCAGTCGTGAATCGTAAATTAAGCCCTGCAAACGATCCGGTGTAAACGACTCTTTAAATCTAGAGTATAGGTTATGTATCGAAACCCATTGAAAAACAAACGAACGCTGAACGGAAATAAAACACCGAAATTCAACTCGATTGTTTCGTTTTTTCTTTTATTTTTATACAGCACGCGATGATTATTACAAATTTTAAGAAAATGCACCGAAACAAAAAAAAGAGAGACACTCACCTTGTTATAATAAGCGCCGTGTATCCCGAGCAGCGTAAATCCGTGAACTATTTTTACACAACAAATATAAACATCAAACATTTTCCAGCAGAGCACTCGGACACATCGTCCGTGTTCCTTTCCGGGGGTGGTAAAACAAAAAGAAACCGGGGGGCACACACGCGAACACTATTTAGGGGGGAAAACTAACGGGCGCTCTCACACACTAACTAACACTCGCGCACACACACAATAGCAGCCTTATTTTTTGTAATTTCCCCGTCGGTCGTTGCACACTTCCATTATTTACAATTTTTTTTTACGGCGCGAGGATGTTTTTTTTAATTATTTTGAATTAAAGTCGGGTTAAGCGAACGGAGGGTGAGAGAGAAATGGATGTGTGGAAAATGGTCCCCGTTTGTGTTTTTAGCAGCCCGTCGCCATCACGCACACACTACTGAAAAAGCAGGCGGTGTGGTGTGTGTGCTAGGTAGTCGACGGGCGGCCAGTTAGTGGACAACTGGCGCCATCTCTCCTCACTCATTCGAACTTGAAGTCGACAGGTGATTAGGGCTGCCAACTAGTGACGGTTATTTTAATCGAAATCACAGGATGAGAAAAAAAAGTATGAGTTGGAAACGGCCTATTAAATATTCATTGCCACATTTTAGTGACGGTTCGTCCACAAGAGCTGCAGTTCTCCAGAATAAATTTAAAGATTCCGATTCCGTGCGCGAAATGTTAATTTTAACGTATATGTTATTAAGTACCCTCACAATGTAAGTTTACAAATCAAGTATTAAACGGGGAATGGGACGTTTCATCGCCGGGCCAGTTCATCGCCTGGCCAGTTCATCGCCGGGCCAGTTCATCGCCAGTTGTTTCATCGCCAAGCCAGTTTATCGCCAGGCCAATTGCGATAGGATATGTCAGGATAGGTTAGGATAGGTTTGGATGGGTCAGGATAGGTAAGGATAGGTTAGGATAGGTTAGGATAGGTTAGGATAGGTTAGGATAGGTTAGGATAGGTTAGGATAGGTTAGGATAGGTTAGGATAGGTTAGGATAGGTTAGGATACGTCCTACGTGGTCACACCGCCAAAATTTAACACATTGGTCAGACTTACTGTTTTTGTCAAAAATATACATATGTCCTCCGTGGATAAACTTTTCTTTCCCTCTTTTGGTCAAAATTTGTGTTTCCATACTTGCGAATAGTAAACCTTCTCATTCGATTTTTATTAATGATTACTTGGTTATAAAACCTAATATTAAATTAGTGGACAATTTCCAGAATTGGATAATATTTGAAATTATATCATTAGATATGATCTTTCTTTCAAAATTTATTTTATAAAAATATTGGCGATGAACAGGCCTGGTGATGAAACGGCCGGCGATGAACTGGCCCGGCGATGAAACGGCGGCGATGAATCGGTGGCGATGAATCGGCGGCGGTGAAACGTCCTAGACCGTATTAAACGCGCTTAGTGTGTCAACAACACAGTGGCTTATCATGTTATTACAATAAGCCCTTCAATTATAAGTTTAAAATATTAATAAGAAACGGTTTAACTTTGTTTGTATAACACAATTTATTTTTAAATTGTGTTATACAAATAAAGTTAAACCGTTTTTTATTAATAAATTAACATGTATAACGAAGTAGAAGCCTCCACAATACAAAATTAGTTTAAAATATGTGTAATAAATTCGATTTTTCGCTCTAGGGCTTTAAAAATTTAGAATCGCTTATGGGATTGATTGAGTTGACAAGTGCAGTGAGTGAGATTAGGTTAGGTTTACGTTTTCACTTATGGGATTGATTGAGTTGACAGACGCGGTAAGTGAGGTTAGGTTAGGTTTACGTTTTCGCTTATGGGATTGATCGAGTTGACAGGTGCGGTAAGTGAGGTTAGATTAGGTTTACGTTTTCACATATGGGATTGTCAACATTGTTGTAAAAAATAACACAAATTATTTGAAATAAAAGACATTCGGCATCAAATTCTTTAACTTTTCGCCGAAACAATGTTTTCGATAGTAAGTTCCGTTTACGAGATAATCGACTTGAATTACGAAAACGTAAACCTAACCTAACTTCACTTACCGCATCTGTCAACTCTCACAATCCCACGCGCGATTCCAAGTTTTTAAAGCCTCAGAGCGCAAAATTGAATGTATTACACATTAGCAAAACGTATAATTGTTTATCCGACGATATCTCGATTGTTGTAAAAAATAACACAAATTGTTTCAAATAAAAGACGTTCGGTATTAAATTCTATAACTTTACGCCGAAACTATTTTTTCGATAGTACGTTCCGTTTGCGAGATAATCGACTTGAATCGCGGAAACGTAACCCTAACCTAACCTCACTCACCGCACCTGTCAACTCAATCAATCTCATAAGTGAAAACGTAAACCTAACCTAACCTCACTTGATTGAGTTGACAGGTGCGGTGAGGTTAGGTTAGGTTTACGTTCTCGCTTATGGGATTGATTGAGTTGACAGGTGCGGTGAGTGAGGTTAGGTTAGGGTTACGTTTCCGCGATCCAAGCCGATTATCTCGCAAACGGAACGTACTATCGAAAAAATAGTTTCGGCGTAAAGTTATAGAATTTAATACCGAACGTCTTTTATTTGAAGCAATTTGTGTTATTTTTTACAACAATCGAGATATCGTCGGATAAACAATTATACGTTTTGCTAATGTGTAATACATTCAATTTTTCGCTCTGGGACTTTAAAAACTTGGAATCGCGCGTGGGATTGTGAGAGTTGACAGGTGCGGTAAGTGAAGTTAGGTTAGGTTTACGTTTTCGTAATTCAAGTCGATTATCTCGCAAACGGAACTTACTATCGAAAACATTGTTTCGGCGAAAAGTTAAAGAATTTGATGCCGAATGTCTTTTATTTCAAATAATTTGTGTTATTTTTTTACAACAATCGAGATATCGTCGGACAAACAATTATACGTTTTGGAAATGTGTAATAAATTTGATTTATCGCTCTGGGGCTTTAAAAATTTAGAATCGCGCGTGGATTTTATTGAGTTGACAGGTGCAGTCAGTGAGGTTAGGTTAGGTTCACGTTTCCGCTATTCAAGTCGATTATCTCGCAAACGGAACGTGCTATCGAAACGCGTAAAGTTAGAGAATTTGATGCCGAACGTCTTTCGTTCAAAACAATTTGTGTTATTTTTTTACAACAATCGAGATATCGTCGGAAAATCAATTATACGTTTTAGAAATGTGTAATAAATTTGATTTTTCGCTCTAGGGCTTTGAAAGTTTAGAATGGCGCATGGGTTTAATCGAGTTGACAGGTGCACTGAGTGAGGTTATGTTAGGTTTACATTTCCGCTATTCAAGTCGATTATCTAGCAAACGGAACGTGCTATCGAAAAAAAACAGTTTCAGTAAAGTTAGAGAATTTGATGCCGAACGTCTTTTATTTGAAACAATTTGTGTTGTTTTTTACAACAATCGAGATATCGTCGGTTAAACAATTATATGTTTTGGAAATGTGTAATAAATTTGATTTTTCGTTCTAGGGCCTTAAAAACTTAAAATCGCGCGTAGGATTATGGGATTTGACAGAAAACGTTAGTAGTGTTAGGTTAGGTTGATATTTTCGCAATTCAAATCAATTATCTCGTAAACGGAGCGTGCTATCAAAAAAATTGTTTCGGCAAATATGTCTAGCATTGCTATGCTAAACGTTTTTTGTTAAAAGAGATATCGTCGGAAAAACAATTATACGTTTTGGAAATGTGTAATAAATTTGATTTTTCGCTCTAGGGCTTTGAAAGTTTAGAATGGCGCATGGGTTTAATCGAGTTGACAAGTGCACTGAGTGAGGTTATGTTAGGTTTACATTTCCGCTATTCAAGTCGATTATCTAGCAAACGCAACGTGCTATCGAAAAAATAGTTTCGGTGTAAAGTTAGAGAATTTGATGCCGAACGTCTTTTATTTGAAACAATTTGTGTTATTTTTACAACAATCGATATATCGTCGGATAAACAATTATATGTTTTGGAAATGTGTAATAAATTTGATTTTTCGTTCTAGGGCCTTAAAAACTTAAAATCGCGCGTAGGATTATGGGATTTGACAGAAAACGTTAGTAGTGTTAGGTTAGGTTGATATTTTCGCAATTCAAATCAATTATCTCGTAAACGGAGCGTGCTATCGAAAAAATAGTTTCGGTGTAAAGTTAGAGAATTTGATGCCGAACGTCTTTTATTTGAAACAATTTGTGTTATTTTTTACAACAATCGAGATATCGTCGGATAAACAATTATATGTTTTGGAAATGTGTAATAAATTTGATTTTTCGTTCTAGGGCCTTAAAAACTTAAAATCGCGCGTAGGATTATGGGATTTGACAGAAAACGTTAGTAGTGTTAGGTTAGGTTGATATTTTCGCAATTCAAATCAATTATCTCGTAAACGGAGCGTGCTATCGAAAAAATAGTTTCGGTGTAAAGTTAGAGAATTTGATGACGAACGTCTTTTATTTGAAACAATTTGTGTTATTTTTTACAACAATCAAGATATCATCGGATAAACAATTATACATTTTGGAAATGTATAATAAATTTGATTTTTCGCTCTAGGGCTTTAAAATCTTGGAATCGCGCGTAGGATTATAGGATTTGACAGAAATCGTGAGTAGGGTTAGGTTAGGTTGACATTTTCGCAATTTAAGTTTATCTCGTAAACGGAGCGTGCTATGGAAAAAATTGTTTCGGCAAAAATGTCTAGCATTGCTATGCTAAACGTTTTTTGTTAAAAACATTTTTTGTAATTTTGTACAACAATCGAGATATCATTGGAAAATGCATTGGTTAATTAGTTGGGTTTGTGTTTGAATATTTTTAATAAATTCAATTGTTGCGCTATACTTTTAAGTACTTGGATTTAGCTGTAAAATTAATCGGAGTCTAAGGTGCGCTAAGCGGGAATTGAATCAGGGATTAATAAATTGATTTACATTTAATTAAAGTTGAGATTTAGTTTGAGTTTATTAAAAATTTTTGAATGCAGTTCCTTTTTTTGCGTGATTAGATTATTAAGGAAATCTCGGATTTTGTTGAAACCAGCAGGAGTTGTTGGGGGATGAATGAGCTTTGTGTTAAAGTTTGAAAAAACAAAACCGAGTTGTTTTTAACTGAATTACAGACGCTCAAAGTTCCATTAAAGTTGTGTTGATTTACCAGAAATAATTTATAACGTTATTTGTTTAATACTGGATATTTAATTAAAACACTTGGTTTGTTTCACTAATTTATATTTTCTCCGACTAGTTTCGACCATTGGTTATTTGTTTGTTTTTTGCTTACAGGGGTAAATCAAGGAATATCTTAAAATATCGAAAATCTGATGAGAATTTTATAAATTGAGGAAAATCTCGAAATATCGAAATTCTCGACATGTTAAAAATCTTGATGGTCCACTCCCAGACTAAGCATGAAGTAAAATTTCGAGTTTAGAAAAGCCCCGCGTAGAAAATTTGTCGAGGGTCGCGCAGCGACCCGAGACAAATTTTCTTCGGGGCTTTTCTAAACTCGAAATTTTACTTCATGCGCCACGCGTATTAACCACTGAAAACACTGAAATATTGTGAACAAGTGAACTTCACTTGAATTCAGTGGTTTATACGCGTGGCGCATGAAGTAAAATTTCGAGTTTAGAAAAGCCCCGAAGAAAATTTGTCTCGGGTCGCTGCGCGACCCTCGACAAATTTTCTACGCGGGGCTTTTCCAAACTCGAAATTTTACTTCATGCGCCACGCGTATAAACCACTGAATTCAAATCTAAACAAGATTGATCAAAAAGGATTCTACTTCTCTTCTATACTCATTCAACGAAAATTCTGTGTGGTTTTTAATAAAGTAATTAAATAAAATCACAGAATGGTGAGTGTTCAACGAACTAATTAATTTTTTCAACATTTGTAGGTTGGCAGCGGCGCATTCGCGTAGTTCGCGTTTGACATTTGTAGTGGAGTGTGTTTTTAAAAATCCACTCCTGTTTTCATTAACTTTCGGTGAGTTAAACTTGAATAAAGACAAAATCAACCGACATAAACGCGTTATTCGTGAAATTCCCCTCATTTTGATACATAATTCATCTCCGGCACTTGCATTTTTCACGCTATAATCACACAAGTAAAAACAGCGTCTGCTTTTTTTCTGGGCAAGAAAACCCCCGCAAATAAATTCATGTTTTTGTTGGTAAACTTCGTTTGTGGATTAAATTTCCTGTTGTTGGTTTATTCTTTGTGGAAAAAACTAACGGGCGCGTGTGTTTCTGTGCCGTTTATAAGTGTGTGTTGTTTACAGAGTTTGTTGTGTTCTTCTGAAGATTGAAAACCAGGCGCTGAGACAAAATGGCCGCCGGAAAATAGGGAATGGTGAATCTTCAAACAGGATTTCTTTTCGGCATGTTTTGGAGTGACGAGTTTTTGCAGAGGGGATTTGAAGACTGGCATTCTGTCGACTTCAAAAAAGTAAGTAATTTATTGATTCTGCTTTTTTTTATTTTTAATATTACTGTTAAATCCGCAGATTTAATGTACGCGAATTTAGTATTAGTAAGTGGGGAATCACTAACGTTGTAAATAAATCACTTTATAATATGCTAAGGTGTTTATTCTTCTACTCGCTGATTCACACTCCGCGTCCGAGAACATCTGGGACGCGGCTTATCTTACAGATATAACAAAAAACTCTTTCTGTAGAACAATACACAATAATATATACAGTATAGAATAAAATAAAATAATAACCATTTAATACATATATACATATATAACAATTACTTATTACATAAATGAAACCAAGCTTTTACAATAGGCCAGTTCATCAAAATGTTCAACATTCAACATGTTTGGATTTGTTTGTGATGAATGTTGGTATTTAATAAACGGTACTCCGGTCGGTATATTTCGTACGATTGCAAAAATCCCGAATACGTTCACGATTAACAATCCGGTCATCAGAGAATTCTTTAACAGTTGGCAGTAAACTCCCAACTGTTGAACGGGCCCAATGGGCGCATTCATCGGATAAAATTGTTGGAAGTTTGATGCTAATATTTGGGGAATTTTTGGTTGAATGAACTGTCAACAGCAAACACGTTCGTTATTTTTGCAAGCGCACAGAATAGAATTGGCAGAGTAGCGGTCACTAGATACCAACGTAATGATTAAACTCCCATGTTTAAAAATTAGGCGCTTTTATCAGATAAGTATGTTGGGAGTTTGACGGCAACAGTTGGGGAATTTTCTGATGAACGCACTGTCAACAGCAAACACGTTCGTCAATTTTGCAAGCGTACGAAATATAGTATGTTCATTAAAAAAAAAAAACCTCTAGAGTGCCATGATTTTAATTATTTTTAATTTTAAGCTGGCTACACGCAGGGGCGTAGCGAAGCCTTCACTTTTGGGGGGGGGGGGGGGAAACACCTATAATTTTCCAACTTCAAAATTAAAATAAAAATGTCTATTTTTATATTATTTTATTTTAACAAATTAATATAACGTAGTACATTGATTTATATAAATTAAGCTTAATTTATTATCCAATAATATAGTGCTTTGTACTTCCTAATATATTTTATAACATATGTACATAATTACATTTAACCAATACCTAATAAAACATGGAGTTTTACAATTTGAATTAGTTTATTATAACTCGCCTATGCTTTAGTTTAGCCCAGGAGTTCACAATATTTGATAATTCAATATTATCAGTAATATCAGATTCTGTTTTCAAAATCATTAATGCGTCGAAACGATCTTCCTTCATTCTAGAACGCAATGAATTTTTGACAAATTTCAATGAACTAAAGCTTCTTTCATTTGTTGCCACTGAAAATCCGGCTGTATATATTAGCTGACATAGTTTAAAGGATAACGCAAACATATTATTATTTTCCTTCACTGTGTTTATCACTTCCTGCATCGATTTCACTTCGTTGTTAATGCAGATATCAAATAAGACGTCTAGTTCCGCCTGCAGTGCAAACTCATCCGGCTTATCACAAGGATATAAGGGTGTCAAAGTTTCTATGGTATCTAAGCTAATGTTCTGCTTTTACAGAGGCATTGAAAATAATTTAACGAGAGGATTTACAATCTTTAAAACCTCATTCAAATTATTTTCTAGGAACGACACAAGAACATCTAGAACATTAAAAAATTTCTTTCTATAATACTCTTTTAAAGACATGTCAGAAACTGTATCATTTAAAGCATCGAAACTTTTGGGAACTACACGTCGCCGATGATGCTTTTTATAGTCATCTTCTGGCAAAATGTCCATTTTCTTTGCAAAGGTTTTTGCACTCTCCGCCAAATAGTCTAGTTCGTGCTCGCTATTTCTGATAGCAACTATGGAATCTTTCGATCCTTGAATTATTGAAAAGGCATCTATTATATTCAAATTGGGAGATTCTAGGATCGTTGTTACAATTTTCATTTTGTATAGCAGTTTTTAAAAACATTAAGCAGCATACAAAATCAAAATTTAAGATACGTTTAAATAATCCATAAGCTTTGGCTTGAGTATTGTTATCGACAGTTCTGCTATTATAAATCTCTTTTAGCACTTCAACAATTCCTTCAAATGAAGTACTTACTTGCTGAAGACTTTCTGCACGTGCTGTCCAACGTGTTTTTGACAAGTTTTTTAGAAGTATGGCATTTTCAATTTTCTCTAACTTATTTCTTAAAGGTTGAATTCGCTTTGTGCTAGAGGTAAAAAATACATGCAATTCTTCTAAAATATTAAATGTATCCTTTACGATTGGGCTAGCTTTACAACAGTGTTCCACAGCAGTGTTTAATCGATGAGCTTGACATGGTACATAAGGAATGTTACGGTGTAGTATTTCAGAAATGTTGTTTTGAGTACCATTAAACTTTCCCGACATCGCTGCTGCAAAATCGTAGGACTGGAAAGCAAGTTTGTCTAAATTTATATTTTAAGACTGTAGACAATTTAAAATGTCACAAGCCGTTCCTGAACCAGTTTTATCAAGAGTCTCTATAACACAAAGTAATCGTTCTTTCGAAATTCCATCTCTATCCACTGTACGAACAACAAGTGATAAAATGTCCTTATTTGAAGCATCAGGAGTGTGGTCCGCCATTATAGTATAAAAAGGTGCTTCATCTATCTCTTGTACAACTTTGGAACGAACAGCATTGCCAAGTAGTTCTATAATCTCGTTTTGAGATTGTGGACTTAAGTAAGTCACGTGATAAGGACGAAGTTGAGTGTCATCTAACCATCTTTTTAATATGAAATTATGTCTTGAAATTAGGTGAATAATCTAGGAAAAATTATCATTTACATTTTCACTTCCACGGAATGCAAGTCCTTGCCTAGCCAATGTTTTCGCAGTATCAAATAAAATTTCCAAGACAGCTTTGTTATGTAAAAATATTCGTCGTTCTTCTAAAAGTAATCTCCGTTTGGTTTTGTCCACAAGTATATTTACATGTTGATTTTTAATTATAAAATTAAAATAATCTCTCAATGCAGATTTGTGGGTAGATGACTTAGAGTGGATAGCTAGTTTTCCTTCTTTTTTAACACCTGAACTTTTCATTTTACCCCAAGTTTTGACGCCTTCCCTACTCCAATTATTTTCAGATTTTTCTCGTCCAATTCCTTCTGGAAAAAGTGAACAGACAAAGCAAAATGCTGCATCTTTTACTGTGCTATATTCTAAAAAAACGAACTGTTTGTACCACTGAGCGTTAAATCTATTTTTTCCATCACTCGGAAATTTAGAAAGTATTGGCCGATGAGGTCCTAAATCAATTAAATATTGTCTCTGTTGATCACTTTTAACTTTAGTTCGTAGGCCAGGATCGTGCAGAATCAAAGGATTAGCTTCACTTCTATCTTCTGTAGAGAAATTTATGTTTTCTGTTTTCAATGTTCCAATGTAATTTTTACAAGAATCAGTCAAGTCAATACATGCATCTTTAATGGTTTCGCTTATATCAATCATTTTTATAGCTGCCATGTAGTTATTTACTACAGGCTCATTTTTAATATTACTTATCAAATTTTTGATGGAATCGAATAAATTTGACAATAATGCGAGCTTTCCAGAACAACTAAACCAAAGATTACCATCACGGGATGCGCTGTTTAGCGTTTGGTCCTGGAATTCTTCTTCGCTTGTACAAAGTGTGCCTTTACCCGAAAAAGTTTCATCCTCTACCTCAAAATCTATAATATAAGCATAATAAAAAGTTTCTGATTTGTAAATACTTACGAAAAAATAAATTACCTGTACGGACTTGTTTACTGGTTGACGGTACTTCATTGTCTTCAGTATTTAAATTCAATTCAATTTTTTTCTTTTTTGCCTCAAATCCCACTTCTCTTGAAATAACAAATTCATCACTATAAACAGAGTTACCAGAATTTTCACTATCTGGAAAAATTATGTTCTGGAGTTAGTTCATTATGTTTGAGAAATTAATATACATTTATAATTAAACAGTAATTGTTACACAAACAATTTAATAAATATTACCAATTATGCCATTTAAGTATAGTTTTCAGGGCAAAATTCCAAATATAAGATCGCTGTCTTTTAAAAGTGTTTGTATAGGGTCTACTTATGAGCACTTCAGCTAAAAAGTAATAGGGATATTGAGATGAAACTGAAGGTTTTGCTACAATCCGAAGAAATTAAATGCATTTGGTAAACACCAGAATTGGATGGTTATTCCTAGTTTTCTTCTTATAAATAATAAATGTGGGTGATGAAAGATTAAACATTTTAACTTTCATTTACGGAGAAAAAAAAAATGGCTAGTAATCATGAACATTTTCGGTATTTCGAAACTTTTGCAAAAATATCCGTTTTCGACACCACTGATTCAGAAAGTGGTTTTTGAAGTGATTTCTGTGTCAGTCTGTGTGTGTGTGACACAGGCACATGTCCTCTCCACAGCACAGACGGCTTAACGGATCGCCTTAAAAATTCATATACAGGGTGTGGATAAAGTCTGGAATAAAAAAATATATTTCTGTTATTTTAGGTTTGATTAAAAATCACTGCAACAGGTCGATTTTAGATTTTTCTTATGCATCATGATGCGCGCCATTTATATGTGTAATACATGAAGAAGTGCAGAAGACAAATATAAAATTGACCTGTTTCAGGGTTTTTCCATCAAACCCAAGATAACAGAAATATGAATTTTATTATAGACCATATCCACACCCTGTATAATGCCTTTTATCGAAATATAAAGGTCCCATTGATTTTTGACTGAAATCTGGAAACCAGGAGTGGTAGTTTATTTAAAAAGGTAAACTGTTTTTTGTGTAAATATCTCCAATAGTATCAACTTAATCGAAACAAGTTTTACATTTTTTGCGTTCGTCCATGATTTTTATCATTTTGTGAATGTATCTTAAGTTTGTTTTTGTTCTTCCTTAGTTTAAAAGATAGATTACTGAGATTTTTATAGCATGTTACGGGATAAATATGCATCCGTGATAAAAATGAAACAATTTCAAATTTCATACTGGAACAGAGCACAGCACATTACATACTTTTCAAATTTAAAAGTCTATTAGAATTCAAATAAAATAATACCGCTTATTTATATGTAGATTTCGCGTTACAAATTACAAACAAAAAGTCTAGAAAAAAACAGATCAAAATTGGACAGTAATTTTTTTTGAAACACTAAACATACATTATTTTACTCCTTCATTGACAGTACTTCCTTTAGTCAGCTGAGCATACTAGGGAAACACATAGATTTGTAATACTTGAATTTTAAATTATGCCAACTGCTTAAATATTGAATAATAATAGTTTGCCAACTAGATTATTTAGATTCATTTGTTTTAATTCCAATTGAAATTTTCTTTTAGTAAAACTTATTAATGTTCAGCAATTTGTTTCGTCCGAGATTTGCCAACTGCATTAAACCCTAACCCATTTTCTGGGAACATATCCATTTATATCATATAATTTTTTTAGATTTGCCAACTGGTTTAGCAATTTTTCATTATAAAGTAAAATTTGCCAACTGCCTTAGCTTTGGGGGGGGCAGCGTCCCCGCCCATCCCCCCCATGGCTACGTCCCTGGCTACACGCCTTAAGAATTGACATATAAAATGTCAAACATGATAATTATAATATTATTTGAAATAAAACAACACAGTTGGGAGGGTTTCACTTTTATTGTTGAACACTGCAACACGGGCGCGTGATAATTGATAATTATAATATAAAATTTCAGAGTTGCCAACTTAGAATATTTTCCATGGCACTGTAGAGGTTTTTTTTAATGAACATACGATACAATGGCCAGAGTAGCGTTCACTATACACCAACGTAAAGCGCAAAAAACTCCAAACATGTTGTGAGTATATTTTTTGCAAGCGTGCGAAATACAATGGCCAGAGTAGCGTTCACTAGACACCAAAGTAAAGCGAAATAAAACTCCAAACATGTTGAGAGTATATTTTTCTGATAAATGCGCCTATTAATGTGTTTTAATTGGTTAAGACAGGGGTCTTCAAACTACGGCCCGAGGGCCACATCCGGCCCGCGGACAGATTTTGTCCGGCCCGCGGAGAGCTGGCATACTTTTTTAAACGTTGCGTACTTTTTCGGACATTTTTTTTCATCAGCGGACTATTTCACGTTTTACCACCGGCAACAATGATAATATGGTTTTGGCCCTCGGAACTTACTGGAGTAATCAGTATGGCCCTAAGGCTGGAAAGTTTGGAGACCCAGGATCTAGAGGGATCCTTCAATTTAAAACTCCTAAGAGCGAGTGTTGTCCACTCCCAGACTAAGCATGAAGTAAAATTTGGAGTTTAGAAAAGCCCCGCGTAGAAAATTTGTCGAGGGTCGCGCCAGCGACCCGAGACAAATTTTCACGGGGCTTTTCTAAACTCCAAATTTTACTTCATGCGCCACGCGTACGAAACGCTGATTCAGTGGGAAGTTTTAAATTTGTACGCTCGTGATTTATAGCGCCCAACTAGGGGCCGCAGCGTTAGCATGGCCCCACGTTGGGCGCCAAAAAACCCAAACCCAAGCGTTTCAAGTAATTTTAAACGAATGTCTTCCACTTCCAGACTAAGCATGAGGTAAAATTTCGAGTTTAGAAAAGCCCCGCTGAAGGTTTACAGCATGGATAGAAAAGAAAACATCCAATTTTGAAAAAATATCGAAGTTAGGTTGGTTTTCAGTGCATTTTTAACTTCACTTTAAATCAGTGTTTTATACGGGTGGCGCATGAAGTAAAATTTCGAGTTTAGAAAAGCCTCGCGAAAATTTGTTGTTTTCTTGTAAAAAAACTTCGATTCGGTCTCCGAAGACCATGATTGGTCCTTCGAGCTGTAGCCTTTGTAAAATGGTAATAAACTTAATAATCTAGAGCAGGGGTCTCCAAACTACGGCCCGGGGGCCACATCCGGCCCGCGGACAGATTTTGTCCGGACCGCGGAGAGCTAGCATACTTGAAAACCCATATTTTTTATAGCAAATTAAATTTAGTTTATTGAAGTATTCTAATTTTAAAGGCTTATTGTTATGATTTTGGCCCTCGGAACTTACTGGAGTAATCAGTATGGCCCTAAGGCTGTAAAGTTTGGAGACCCAGGATATAGACTAGTATCGAAACCATTAAAAAAATGCACTAAATCATCAGTTTTAATAGTAGTAAGAAATGTTTGGGTTATGAATTTGGTTTATATTCCGTAAAGGATTCATTTCTTTTTCTGACTTTGTTATTTTTTTTATTGTTTCCTTTCTTGTTGTTTCATAAGGTAGGTTCTGCAAGAGATTGAACTCCAAAATGTCTGGGTGAGTGCTTTTTTCTTTTATCCAATTTTTACATCCGCTCTGAATACTTGGAAAATGTTCTCTTATTCAATTTATACATACAGAGTGTTCTATTTCGTGTAGAACAGCAAACGTACAGGTTTATTAAAAAAAAAAGCGTACAACTATTAAACTCGATTTCGACAGTATTTCAGTAAAGCGCTTTTAGCATTTATTTAAATATTTAAAATAAAACAACACAGTTGGAAGGGATTAACTTTTTTATCCAGAAAAGTGAAACTATGAATGGGGTATTTTTCAATTTTAACATATTCTTGAAGAGCAATGTTTACTTAACATCCACACGAAATTTCATAAAAATATTTCTAATAATTTCCAAAATGTGAGTGTTTCAAACTTTTTGAATGAAATCGCCATATTTGACGTTTAATAAGGAATAACTTGAAAACTATGAATGGGGTATTTTTCAATTTTAACATATTCTTGAAGAGCAATGTTTACTTAACATTCACAAGAAATTTCATAAAGATATCACGAATAATTTCTAAGATATGAATATTTTAAACTTTGAAACTTTGAATCTCCAAAGACTCCAGGAGGTCCATCTTTCACTTTGCCGAGAAGGGTAGAAAGATGGACCTCCTGGAGTCTTTGGAGATTCACAGAGCCCGCGCTAATCGGGAAATTCCCGTAATTAACGACCAGCTTGACCTTAAATACACCCCCCTCTTTAACGCTGTTATTAGAAAATTTGCAAATATAAATAATGTTCCTTTGTAGTTTTTTGTTACTAACGGTTTGATAATGATACGTGTAGTATCGAAACTATAGTCACCAAATAAACCAATTGTTATACAAACAAAGTGATAAACAGTGTTTTATTTATGTTCAACAATGTATAACGAAGTAGAAGCCTCTATAATCAGTGAATTAATCAATGCTAGTGTAGCAAAACAGGCAAAAAAGTACTTTAAACTACATCTGAAAGTGAAATTAGCATCTCTTAACATTAAGTTTAACCAACAGTGCTTAAAAATGAATATTATTCCAAAATATGCACAAATCAGGAATAAAATAAAACAGAATACGAGAGCAGCAAGAATTACAGTGAAAACCGCCGAGAAAGCATGGGTTAAGGAGGAAGTGAAGTTCTGGTTCCACAAACGAAATACTCTTTATTATTATATAAAAGTATTGAGCTGTGAACTGACATCGTCATTACATCCAGTAGAATTTGATCTCTTAGATGATTACGTGAGAGAAAAAGTAAGCCGTATTTCCCACAAAAAGTTTTGTGCCCAGACGAGAAAGCTGAGAACCCTTCTAGCGGAGAAACAACACAGCGATAAAGAAAAGGAAGTAAGAAGCCATCCTAAACAGTGTACACAGTTCCATCCAAGTGTTATAAATAATAGTGATGTGCAATTCAGTAAAGATGAAATGGATTTTTTAAAACTAGGCCCAAACTACTCACCACATCTTGCGCCCAAGTCATCGAAGGAGATTTTAGTTGTGGAAAAGGAATTAGCTTTAAATAATGTCCCTGATTGTGAATAGAGTAAGCAAAAAATCAGTAAGATAATCCAAAACTCAAAACTTAATAATATAGACAACAAAATAATTAAATCAATTAAATATAAAATTAAAGATAATAATTTAGTTGTAACCAAAGCAAATAAGGGAAACTCCATACTAATTATAGATAAGCCCGCATATATTTCTAAAATTAACAATTTTCTTAATAGCTCAGATATCGTAATATTAAAAACGGATCCCACCCAAAAATTCCAAAAAATTCTTAAATCTATAGTAGACACATCTAATTCCATATTTGACCACAATTTTAACAAATATTTCCTATTTCCAATGAATCCCATTTGTCCAAGATTATACGGTTTGTTGAAAATTCATAAAGATAATTCCCCAATCCGTCCGGTAGTATCCTTCGTAAATTTCCCCTCTCATAAAATAGCTTGCCACCTAAATTCCTTATACAGACAACTAACCGATTTTAGAGACCCTAATTCAATTAAAAATTCTAAAGAATTAACTGAAAAACTAACAACAATACAATTCCCAACTAACCACAAACTTGTTTCATTCGACCTAAAGATTGTATACAGTTAATTAAAAAATCATTTGATAATTGTAATGTAAATATATCAGTTCAAATAGAATTTATTAATATTTTAGAAATCATATTAGATAACAATTACTTTTCTTTCGATAATAAATATTATAAGCAGACAGAAGGGTTAGCAATGGGTTCACCATTGAGCCCGTTGCTAGCCGAGATATTCATGTGCAACCTTACCAATTCAATTTTAAATTCACAGCTAGGCAAGAAACATATTAAAGTGTGGTATAGATACGTCGATGACATCATAGCTTCTTTCGTAGGTACTAATAGACAATTAACACAATTTTTAGATTATATTAACTCATTACATCCAAATATAGTATTTACAGTAGAAACAGAAACTACCAATAACATAAAATTTTTAGACCTCTCAATAACACGTACTAATGAATCGCTAACTTTTGATATTTATAGGAAACCTACTTTCACAGACCGTGTAATTCCCAACTGTTCCAACCATCCCTATAAACATAAACTAGCTGCCTTTAACTCCATGGTAAACCGAGCTTTTATTGTTCCGTTGTCAGAAACCTCTTTTAAAAAAGAAATAGATATTATTAAAAGTATTGCCGTTTCAAATGGCTATACTACGTCAATAGTGGATAAAATAGTTAATCAATACAAAATTAAACTTATTAGAAAATACATATATGCCGGAATCGAACCTAAAACACATGCAACATATCGTTCCCTTACTTACTTTGGAAATATAACTCACAAAATTAAAAATATTTTAGCAAAACACAAATTAAATATAGCGATGAAACCATTTACAAAAATTAAAAATCATATTTTTAACCATAAGACTCAGATACCAAGTATTTACAAATCAGGAATATGTTACGGGTCGAAAACGCCAGTAGGACTTTTTATTATTAGAAAATTAATTTAGTTAAAATGTGTACATTGAGTTGCCTACATTATTTCGAAAGGTTGTAATTTAATAGTTCGCAGTTGGCTGTGACCGGCAACAACTTCCGCCGTTGGCCGTCGTTTAGGAAAACAAAAAAAGGTTTGTTTAGCAAAGCGTCCGTCAAAACGGTAAAACGTAATTTTCTTCTCTATTGAGAATTAATTTTCTCACGAAGAGCTGTTCGCTTTTAGAAGAATTACTTGTGTGGAATTCGCTGTCTATATTGAGTGAGTTTTGGATTCCTTTTTGGAGCTGAATTTCCACTATCGGCTATCGCCGCTTTTGAAACCCTTCGTACGGACGCGACTTGCGAAGACAATCGCATCGAAAATAGCTCCCGCCAACAACTAGGGGTAAGTTCATTATAAATCTGTTTCGGATAGAATATTTTCTAAGGCATTTCGTAATGTTTTAAATAGAGCCAACATAGAGCTAACTTTAGCCAACATAGTGCTAACTTTAGCTAACATTGCCATTGGCTACGTTCTGAGATAAGTTCTAATTGGAATTTGAGAGATTGTTTGGTGACTGGAATATCACATTTGGCCGTTTCCTTGTCCGGACTTTTGCCGTACTGGAAGCTGTGAGACCGTCCTTCTGTGTCCTTCCTGCACCATGAGAAAATCCTGTGCCGGAGCGGTCGCATCATCTCGAAACCACGACAAGAGAAAACCCAACTCGATGAGTAACTTTTAATGTTTTATTGTTGTTTTCTCTTCTTAAAAACGGTCGCGAAACAATCCAACGAATTTTGATGCTTTGGTTCATTTTGTTGCAAATAATAATTTCGTAGTATTTTTTTTTGTAATTGTTTAATAATTAACCTGATAATAGTACCAGTTCACTAACCTTAAGTTCGTCCGCTACGAGCGAGACAAACTTAAGCGCTATTTTTTTATATAAATTAATTATATTTTCATTGTATAAGCTTTTGTAATTGAACACTGCAGTATTCAAAAGAATAAAAGACGTTACCGTCCATTGTTAAATCAGCGGTTTAATATCACCAAATATCACCTAATTGGTATATATATAATTTTTTTTTTGTACGCTTTAGGTAGAATTACACAGGTTGAACTGATTTATTAACTTATTGTAACTGTCGCAAATCAATTAATTGCATACAAATAATAAATTCATTATTAATTGCAACTTACAAATTTGTAACGGTGTATTTATTAAATATCGATATCTTGCGTATGTGTTGTGGTTAGTTGACTTCCTACTTGATCATGGACTATCGTCGTCGCTCATTTTACGAGTAGGTGGCGCTGTTAATATCTTTGGGTCGTACCTCTCCCTGAGGACACTGAGTTAGTCTTGGCTGAGCGGTGAGTATTCCGGTAGTCCTCACAACGTTACGGATAGATACATTATTCCGTAACGAACTGTTACGTTAGAACAAAGCAGCCCAAGAACGTAACAAATATATAAATTAACCTGTAATGATTGTAAGGGAGTGTATATAGGTCAATCTGGTCGTAATTTTAAGACCAGACTCAGTGAGCATCTTTACTCTTTTCGGCATAGATTAATTGATAAGTCATCTTTCGCCAAACATTTGATTGAAAATAACCATTCTTTTGGCGAGGATGTACTTTCAGTTATTCACTTTGCCGAGAAGGGTAGAAAGATGGACCTCCTGGAGTCTTTGGAGATTCACAGAGCCCGCGCTAATCGGGAAATTCCCGTAATTAACGACGAGCTTGACCTTAAATACACACCCCTCTTTAACGCTGTTATTAGAAAATTTGCAAATATAAATAATGTTCCTTTGTAGTTTTTTGTTACTAACGGTTTGATAATGATACGTGTAGTATCGAAACTATAGTCACCAAATAAACCAATTGTTATACAAACAAAGTGATAAACAGTGTTTTATTTATGAAATTCATTTAATAAGCTCACATAATCAGAAGATACATCCGGGTACGTGCCGTGAGTTTTAAATGACAAGAATTTCAGAAACCTTCTCTGAATACGCACAATTGACAAAGATGCGTTGCTATAATATGGATACCATACAATCGATGCGTATTCAAGCTTACTCCTAACAAGAGCATAGTATAAAGTTTTTAACAACGTGAGGTTTATTTTTTGTAAAAGGAGATTCCGTTTAATAAAGAAACAGAAACAGGTCCTTAAAATGACGGGATGTACGCATTAAGAAACCTAGCGTTTTTAATGCAGAGGTTGATGTGCATTTTATGTGTTCCGAAAAGCATAATCTGCTGTCAAATAAAACCCCCAAATCTTTACATTGAGTGTTACGTTCAAGAATATCGTCCTGAACGCGGTAGATAAATTGTATAGGTGTATTCTTACGGTACTAAGACACTACAAGACACTTACTAATGTTCAATACAATTTTATTTACTAAACACCAGTGCGTAATATGATCAAGGTTATTCTGAAGTAGTAGAGCATCATCAACACATTTAATTGTGCAATATATTTTTATATCATCTGCGTATGCTAATACCATACATGAAATAGAGGTTATCAGATCATTGATGTAAACAATAAATAGAAGCGGACCCAAATTCGATCCTTGAGGGACCCCTGACGTACTAACAAACTTGTTAGATCTAAAGCCATTAAAGTGTACATAGTTCACTCTGTTACTGAGGTATGAGGACATAAATTCAAGAGATGAACTAGTAAATCCAAAACTATTTAGTTTATGCAGCAATAAGTTGTGATTAATTGAGTCAAATGCTCGACTGAAATCGGTATAGATAACGTCGGTTTGTAATCGTTTATCGATAGATTCACTTATATTTTGTATAACTACAGCTAAATTTGTTGAGATCGATCTGCCCGATAAAAAACCATGCTGAAATGGAGACAGATACTTATAGATGTGAAAACGTTTCCCGACATTTGCGATGAAATTCCTTTTTTCTCCGAAATTTTGTTATGCAATGTGTAATTTTTTTTGTACCAATGAAAAATTTAGAGTTTCGGCTGTACAACGCCGTACTTTTTTTAGGGGGTGCCATTTGAAATTTTCGAAAAAAATGACAACATGCGAAGTTCAATCAAAAATTATTTTTTTTTTTCATAAATTACCCGAAAGAAAATTATGTGAAGGTATACGAGGTCTTAACCTGTACCTCAATTCAAAATTTAGGCGCCGGCGTCAATTAGTTTCTCTACAAAACAATCTCAAAAATGGGGCGCAATTTTGAAAGAAGGGGTTATAACAGCGAAACCGCTAAAGTGAAGGGTATAACATGTTAGATAAAAAAATAAGTACTCTTCGAGCACTTTCCAAATCTGCAATAAAAAATAGGGCATTCCATTTAAAAAAACATAAGTTTGGTACGCCACTGGAGTACGGCACGCCACTGATGATTAGAAATATTTTTGAAACATAGCGACGGTAATTATGCACCACTTTGCTCTTAGATTTTTTTCGATAGCTTTTATCGTAAAGGAGCTATGGTCCGAGGCGTCTTAAGTGCCACACCCGGTACATACAGAGTGTTCTATTTCGTGTAGAACAACAAACGTACAGGTTTATTAAAAAAAAAAGCGTACAACTATTAAACTCGATTTCGACAGTATTTCAGTAAAGCGCTTTTAGCATTTATTTAAATATTTAAAATAAAACAACACAGTTGAAAGGGATTCACCTTTTTATCCAGAAAAGTGAAACTATGAATGGAGTATTTTTCAATTTTAACATATTCTTGAAGAGCAATGTTTACTTAACATTCACAAGAAATTTCATAAAGATATCACGAATAATTTCTAAGATGTGAATATTTTAAACTTTGACTCCCCTAAAATTTTGATTGAAATCGCCGTATTTGACGTTTAAGAAGAAATAACTTAAAAACTATCAATGGGGTATTTTTTAATTTTAACATATTCTTAAAGAGCAATGTTTACTTAACATCCACACGAAATTTCATAAATATATCTCTAATAATTACCAAGATGTGAATGTTTAAAACTTTGACATCCCTAAAATGTTGATTGAAATCGCTGTATTTCACGTTTAAAAAGAAATAACTTGAAAACTATGAATGGGGTATTTTTTAATTTTAACATATTCTTGAAGAGCAATGTTTACTTAACATTCACAAGAAATTTCATAAAGATATTACGAATAATTTCTAAGATGTGAATATTTTAAACTTCGACTCTCCTAAAATTTTTATTAAAATCGCCGTATTTGACGTTTAATAAGAAATAACTTAAAAACTATCAATGGGGTATTTTTCAATTTTAACATATTCTTAAAGAGCAATGTTTACTTAACATCCACAAGAAATTTCATAAATATATCTCTAATAATTACCAAGATGTGAATGTTTAAAACTTTAACATCCCTAAAATTTTGATTGAAATCGCTGTATTTCACGTTTAAAAAGAAATAACTTGAAAACTATGAATGGGGTATTTTTTAATTTTAACATATTCTTGAAGAGCAATGTTTACTTAATATTCACAAGAAATTTCATAAAGATATCACGAATAATTTCTAAGATGTGAATATTTTATACTTCGACTCCCCTAAAATTTTGATTGAAATCGCCGTATTTGACGTTTAATAAGAAATAACTTAAAAACTATCAATGGGGTATTTTTCAATTTTAACATATTCTTGAAGAGCAATGTTTACTTAACATTCACAAGAAATTTCATAAAGATATTACGAATAATTTCTAAGATGTGAATATTTTAAACTTTGACTCTCCTAAAATTTTGATTGAAATCGCCTTATTTGACGTTTAATAAGAAATAACTTAAAAACTATCAATGGGGTATTTTTCAATTTTAACATATTCTTAAAGAACAATGTTTACTTAACATCCACAAGAAATTTCATAAATATATCTCTAATAATTACCAAGATGTGAATGTTTAAATCTTTAACATCCCTAAAATTTTGATTGAAATCGCTGTATTTCACGTTTAAAAAGAAATAACTTGAAAACTATGAATGGCGTATTTTTTAATTTTAACATATTCTTGAAGAGCAATGTTTACTTAATATTCACAAGAAATTTCTTAAAGATATAATGAATAATTTCTAAGATGTGAATATTTTAAACTTCGACTCCCCTAAAATTTTGATTGAAATCGCCGTATTTGACGTTTAATAAGAAATAACTTAAAAACTATCAATGGGGTATTTTTCAATTTTAACATATTCTTAAAGAGCAATGTTTATTTAACATCCACAAGAAATTTCATAAATATATCTCTAATAATTACCAAGATGTGAATGTTTAAAACTTTGACATCCCTAAAATGTTGATTGAAATCGCTGTATTTCACGTTTAAAAAGAAATAACTTGAGAACTATGAATGGGGTATTTTTTAATTTTAACACATTCTTGAAGAGCAATGTTTACCTAACATTCACAAGAAATTTCATAAAGATATCACGAATAATTTCTAAGATGTGAATATTTTATACTTTGACTCCCCTAAAATTTTGATTGAAATCGCCGTATTTGACGTTTAATAAGAAATAACTTAAAAACTTTCAATGGGGTATTTTTCAATTTTAACATATTCTTAAAGAGCAATGTTTACTTAACATCCACAAGAAATTTCATAAATATATCTCTAATAATTACTAAGATGTGAATGTTTAAAACTTTAACATCCCTAAAATTTTGATTGAAATCGCTGTATTTGACGTTTAAAAAGAAATAACTTGAAAACTATGAATGGGGTATTTTTCAATTTCAACATATTCTTAAAGAGCAATGTTTACTTAACATTCACAAGAAATTTCATAAAGATATAACGAATAATTTGTAAGATGTGAATATTTTAAACTTCGACTCTCCTAAAATTTTTATTAAAATCGCCGTATTTGACGTTTAATAAGAAATAACTTAAAAACTATCAATGGAGTATTTTTCAATTTTAACATATTCTTAAAGAGCAATGTTTACTTAACATCCACAAGAAATTTCATAAATATATCTCTAATAATTACCAAGATGTGAATGTTTAAAACTTTGACATTCCTAAAATTTTGATTGAAATCGCAATATTTGACGTTTATAAAGAAATAACTTGAAAACTATGAATTGTTTTTTTTTCAATTTTTACATATTCTTAAAGAGCAATATTTACTTAACATCCGCACGAAATTTTATAAAGATATCACAAATAATTTCCAAGATGTGAATGTTTCAAACTTTTATTTCTCTAAAGTTCCGACGAAATAAAATCGCGTTATTTGACTTCAATAAAAAATAACTTAAAAACTATTGGTAAAGTCTTCTTTAACTTTTACGTACCTAAAACACATAAATCATCTTTAAATAATACGATGTATGTGTTTTTAAACTTCAGTTGAAATCAGTGTTTACACGGGTGGCGCATGAAGTAAAATTTCGAGTTGAGAAAAGCCCGAATTTGGATTTGGACGCTCCGCGTCCAAATCCAAATTCTTTGGGCTTTTCTCAACTCGAAATTTTACTTCATGCTTAGTCTGGGAGTGGAAAACACTCGTTTAGGATTTATCAATTTTGTAAAATACCCAGGATATAAAAGATTGAGATTTCGTTTTCCTAAAATACAAAAAGAACGCGTTGTTTAACTTTTAATCAAATATAACTCGAAAACTATCAATAGGGTATTTTTTAATTTTTACGTATTCTTAAAGATTAATGTTTATTTAATATCCACACACACAATTTCATAAAGATATCTGGAGGAATTTCAAAGATGTGAATGTTTCAAACTTTGACTTCCCAAAAATGTTGAATGAAATCGCCGTATTTGACGTTTAATAAGAAATAACTTGAAAACTATGAATGGGGTATTTTTTAATTTTAACATATTCTTGAAAAGTAATGTCTACTTACCATCCACACGAAATTTCATAAAGATATCACAAATAATTTCCAAGATGTGAATGTTTTAAACTTTGACTTCCCTAAAAGTTTGAATGAAATCGGCGTGTTTGACGTTTAATAGGAAATAACTTAAAAACTACGAATGGAGTATTTTTCAATTTTAACATATTCTTGAAGAGCAATGTTCACTTAACATCCATAAGAAATTTCATAAAGATATCACAAATAATTTCCAAGATGTGAATGTTTTAAACTTTAACTTCCCTAAAATTTTGATTGAATTCGCAGTATTTGACGTTTAATAAGAAATAGCTTGAAAACTATGAATAGGGTATTTTTCAATTTTAGCATATTCTTGAAAAGCAATGTTTACTTACCATCCACACGAAATTTCATAAAGATATCACGAATAATTTCCAAGATGTGAATGTTTTAAACTTTGACTTCCCTAAAAGTTTGAAAGAAATCGCCGTGTTTGACGTTTAATAGAAAATAACTTCGAATGGAGTATTTTTCAATTTTAACATATTCTTGAAAAGCAATGTTTACTTACCATCCACACGAAATTTCATAAAGATATCACAAATAATTTCCAAGATGTGAATGTTTTAAACTTTAACTTCCCTAAAATTTTGATTGAAATCGCAGTATTTGACGTTTAATAAGAAATAGCTTGAAAACTATGAATAGGGTATTTTTCAATTTTAACATATTCTTGAAGAGTAATGTCTACTCAACATCTACACGAAATTTCATAAAGATATCACGAATAATTTCCAAGATGTGAATGTTTTAAACTTTTACTTCCCTAAAAGTTTGAATGAAATCGCCGTGTTTGACGTTTAATAGGAAATAACTTAAAAACTACGAATGGAGTATTTTTCAATTTTAACATATTCTTGAAGAGCAATGTTCACTTAACATCCATAAGAAATTTCATAAAGATATCACAAATAATTTCCAAGATGTGAATGTTTTAAACTTTAACTTCCCTAAAATTTTGATTGAATTCGCAGTATTTGACGTTTAATAAGAAATAACTTGAAAACTATGAATAGGGTATTTTTCAATTTTAGCATATTCTTGAAGAGTAATGTCTACTTAAAATCTAAACGAAATTTCATAAAGATATCACGAATAATTTCCAAGATGTGAATGTTTCAAACTTTGACTTCCCTAAAAGGTTGAATGAAATTGCCGTGTTTGACGTTTAATAGGAAATAACTTAAAAACTACGAAGCAATGTTTACTTAACATTCACAAGAAATTTCATAAAGATATCACGAATAATTTCTAAGATGTGAATATTTTAAACTGTGACTCCCCTAAAATTTTGATTGAAATCGCCGTATTTGACGTTTAATAAGAAATAACTTAAAAACTATCAATGGGGTATTTTTCCATTTTAACATATTCTTAAAGAGCAATGTTTACTTACTATCCACACGAAATTTCATAAAGATATCACAAATAATTTCCAAGATGTGAATGTTTTAAACTTTAACGTCCCTAAAATTTTGATTGAATTCGCAGTATTTGACGTTTAATAAGAAATAACTTGAAAACTATGAATGGGGTATTTTTTAATTTTAACATATTCTTGAAAAGTAATGTCTACTTACCATCCACACGAAATTTCATAAAGATATCACAAATAATTTTCAAGATGTGAATGTTTTAAACTTTAATTTCCCTAAAATTTTGATTGAAATCGCAGTATTTGACGTTTAATAAGAAATAACTTGAAAATTATGAATAGGGCATTTTTCAATTTTAGCATATTCTTAAAGAGTAATGTCTACTTAACATCTACACGAAATTTCATAAAGATATCTTAATTAATTTCTAAGATGTGAATGTTTCAAACTTTGACTTCCCTAAAAGTTTGAATGAAATCGCCGCGTTTGACGTTTAACAGGAAATAATTAAAAACTACGAATGGAGTATTTTTCAATTTTAACATATTCTTGAAGAGCAATGTTCACTTAACATCCATAAGAAATTTCATAAAGATATCTCGAATAATTTCCAAGATGTGAATGTTTAAAACTTTGACTTTCCTAAAATTTTCAATGAAATCGCCGTATTTGACGTTCAATAAGAAATAACTTAAAAACTATGCGTAAGGTATTTTTCAATTTTAATATATTCTTGAACAGCAATGTCTACTTACCATCCACACGAAATTTCATAAAGATATCACGAAAAAATTCCCAGATATGAATTTTCAAATTTTAATTTCCTTAACGTTTTGAATGAAATCGCTGTATTTGACGTTTAATATAAAATAATTTGATGGGTTATATTTGTTAATAACAACAAAATGTTTACTGAATATTTACATGAAATTTTATAAAGATATATCAAAGAATTTCCAGGCTGTGAATGTTTGAAACTAAACATGCCTGCCATAAAAAAACTGAAGTTTTATATAGCATCATCAAAATAGGACAGATTGTATACAAATATTGTGTTTCTTGGATGTTATTCCATTGTACATTTCGAAGTTCTGCTCGTTATCTGCCTTATTATTATAAATGTTACAACAAAAAGAAAATAAACATTGAAACTAGTCACAAAAGTAAAGTAAAATATAAGTGGCATAAAAAAGGAAAATATTGTCGGTTTTCAATTTCTTCGCCATTTGTACTATATTATGTGTTTTTTAAATGGACTACGTTGACTCAATAAATACATATATTGAAAACAAAAAACGCTGGCGTGAGTGTGTTACAGTTGGTAGCCCTATGGTTTTTGATCAAAGGCATTCCACTGGCTCCCCCTTTCGCGCCCTTCAGGGCCAATTTTCCGAGCGCTTTCCGACACGCGACCGTTTTCCCTTTGATCTGTCCTCAAAGCGACCGAACTGATCCACTCGACGCCCGCAAACAAATCGGATTGCGTAAAATCAAATCAAAACAATAAAAGAATAAAAAGTAGAAAGAAACGTAGAAAGGGTCACGAATCGAACACATATTCAATAGTGAAAGTAAAACGCATTATTTGATGTATTATTCACACTGACATACAGTAAATAGTATCGGAGTAAGAATAAAACATCAAAGGGATTTTATATATTTATTGACCAGGCATTTACTCACTTATAAATAAATGAGCATTGTTTTTTTATAATATAAAGTTTAATAGACTTTTTATATTTTATAGAAAAACTTATAAGCAATATTTTATATATGTATTAAACAAGTATATATTTTAATAAATAGGTATATATAGGTATATATATATATAGGTATATATACAAATTTCATACAATGACCAGTGATCATAATTATTTATATTTATCTTTTAATTCAATATTTTATTCCTACATGTTATTTATTGCTTTAATGTTGTTAATTTCAATTGTAAAAAAGGTGAATTCCGTAAATAAAGAATAATAATAATAATAATAATATAAAATATTGTCTGTAGGCTTTTTATATAATATAAAAACTCTAATTTAGGATTGTTTCCTGTTGGACAATAAATGTTATTATTATATAGACAAATTTATAAGCAATATTATTTGATAGTGAATTTTCTTTCTGTGTTTGTAAATCGAATTTGTCTTCGAAATAATTTGAACTTAATCGATGCAAGAGGGTGAAATTGACAATCGTAAAATCAGGTACAAACGCAGACATTCCAATTTTCTTTCAATCGACATTTAATCGAACCCGCTGAATGCATTTTTTACTCATCCGGAAAATCAAACGTTCACATATAATCAAAGCAAATTTCAATTTGATTGCTTGGTGCGATTCAATACGCTTTTCTAATTTCCATGAGAAAACCTTTAACTAAACTTTTTAACAAACAAAGACAAGATTAATCCCAAGACCACTAAGACAAATTTTCTACGCGGGGTTTTTCTAAACTCGAAGTTTTACTGCATGCTTAGCCTGGGAGTGGAAAACACTCGTTAGAAGTTTCAAATTAATCGCTATTAGAAAATGAGCATAAGAAAAATATTCTTTTAATTAAAGGCAAGTTATTTACTGTCCATGTATTTAATAACTTTAACACTTAAAGCTTAATAAGCAGACTTTTTACAATCATTGTTGAATAAAATGACAAATTGTTAAATCCGCAGATTTAATGTACGCGAATTTAGTATTAGTAAGTGGGGAATCACTAACGTTGTAAATAAATCACTTTATAATATGCTAAGGTGTTTATTCTTCTACTCGTTAATTCACACTGCGCGTCCGAGAACATCTGGGACGCGGCTTATCTTACAGATATAACAAAAAACTCTTTCTGTAGAACAATACACAATAATATATACAGTATAGAATAAAATAAAATAATAACCATTTAATACATATATACATATATAACACAAATAATAATAGGCAATATTAGTATAAATAAAATTGCCAATTCTTGGTTGCAGAATACTTCAAACATTAAAAGTGCCGAGATTCTTTTCGCAATCTACAACAAAGCTATACTGATGAGAGATAAATCTCGAAACGCGTCTATAGATAGCCTGAATAGTTTGAGTCAAATTGTTACATTTGCAGTAGGTTACTGTATGTAACAGCAAACACTTGTTGTATAATTCAATGTCCGTCGGAGTATTAGCTCTGGAAGTAGTTGTTTCAGTAAGTGTTTGATATAGTTTTTGTAAGACTAACTTGTTCTCGATTGCGAAAAGAATCTCGGCACTTTTAATGTTTATAGGCAATATCGTGATTTTTCCTCTTTAACAGCTGACATTTTCCAAAAAATATCAACTAATTTAATTCTTTGTAACATTAATCGATTCGTAATTAAAAGAGCTTTCATTTGAGGTACAATAAGTTTATGATGAGCACAAAAGGACCACGGAGACCGTAGTGCAGGGACGCAAAGCGATATCACCTCATGTGGAAAAAAAAAAAGTTTATGATAGTTGAAAATTGCGCTCGGTATAAGCGCTCAAAGTTGAATTTTCTTAAAAGAGTTGATTGTCTCGCGACATTCAAACTCGAAAAAGTTGGTTAAAGAATGTTTTCCTAGTTAAAAAAGTAAGCTCATATTGATATTAATAGTTTTTTAAAGAATATTTTTTTTTCTGGGAAAACAGATATTTTTCACTGGAAAAAATTTCGAATTTATGAGAATTCTTTTTTAAATTGCCAAAATGTTCCAAATATTTCTGCGTAGGTTAGAAACGTAGTGCGCTATTAATTTTCTCTATAAAAAAATTATTAAAATCTCTTGCATGAAATTTTTTTCACTCAAAATAATTACGAATTTCATGAGAAAAAAAATATTTTTTTTAAAATCCTCAAAAAATTCCAAATATTTTTACGTAAGTTAGAAACGTAGTGCACTATTGATTTTGATTTTCTCGCGACATTCAAACACGAAAAAGTTGGTTAAAGAATATTTTGCTAGCACCGATGAGAAGTTGGCCATAGATATCCAGCCACGAATCCGGCGCCTCCGCCATTTATAAAACTATAATTTTACCAACGTATTACAACGAATACAATAAAATTTCATAGAAACAATTGATAATTTAATTAAATGTAATGCTGAGATAGCTCTTACAACTTTTAAAAGTTATGACTTAGCATCTGGCATTAAAATTTGTATCTGTGATAAAAGAGGACATTTCAAACATTTTAAAAATGCTATTTGGGGAGGTTTAGAAACGATTTTAATAGCCACAAATGTCCTCAGTAGTGTTATTACCAATATAAAACTATAATTGGAGGACCATCTTTCTTCAATTTATTTTAACATGCTTTTCTAAAACGCCCACCTGAAGACGGCTTATTTTTCGAAAAATAAAAAGTTGGTGTTTGGGGCCTTTTAGAAATGATTTTGTTGGCCACAAATGTTCTCCATAATATTAGTAACCATATTAAACAACAATTGGAGGACCATCTTTTTAAAAAAATTTTTAAACAATTTTTTTCCAAACCACTCACCTGAAGACATGGCTAATTTTTCGAAAAATAAAAAGTTGGTGTTTGGGACCTTTTAGAAATGATTTTGTTAACCACAAATGTTCTCTATAGTATTAGTAACAATATTAAATAACAATTGGAGGACTTACTTACTTAATATTTATTTAACAATTTTTTTCCATACCGCTCACCTGATGACATGGCTTATTTTTCGAAAAATAAAAAGTTGGTGTTTGGGGCCTTTTAGAAATGATTTTGTTGGCCACAAATGTTCTCAATTGTATTAGTAACCATATTAAACAACAATTAGAGGACCATCTTTCTTAAATTTTTTTTAAACATTTTTTTTTCCAAACCGCTCACCTGAAGACATGGCTTATTTTTAGAAAAATAAAAAGTTGGTGTTTGGGGCCTTTTAGAAATGATTTTGTTGGCCACAAATGTTTTCCATAGTATTAGTAACCATATTAAATAACAATTTTTTTAAACAATTTCTATCCAAACCGCTCACCTGAAGACATGGCTTATTTTTCGAAAAATAAAAAGTTGGTGTTTGGGGCCTTTTAGAAATGATTTTGTTGGCCACAAATGTTTTCCATAGTATTAGTAACCATATTAAATAACAATTGGAGGACCATCTTTCTTCATTTTTTTTTAAACAATTTTTTTCCAAACCGCTCACCTGAAGACATGGCTTATTTTTAAAAAAATAAAAAGTTGGTGTTTGGGGCCTTTTAGAAATGATTTTGTTGGCCACAAATGTTCTCCATAGTATTAGTAACCATATTAAATAACAATTGGAGGACCATCTTTCTTCATTTTTTTTTAAACAATTTTTTTCCAAACCGCTCACCTGAAGACATGGCTTATTTTTAGAAAAATAAAAAGTTGGTGTTTGGGGCCTTTTAGAAATGATTTTGTTGGCCACAAATGTTTTCCATAGTATTAGTAACCATATTAAATAACAATTGGAGGACCATCTTTCTTCATTTTTTTTAAACAATTTTTTTCCAAACCGCTCACCTGAAGACATGGCTTATTTTTAGAAAAATAAAAAGTTGGTGTTTGGGGCCTTTTAGAAATGATTTTGTTGGCCACAAATGTTTTCCATAGTATTAGTAACCATATTAAATAACAATTGGAGGACCATCTTTCTTCATTTTTTTTAAACAATTTTTTTCCAAACCGCTCACCTGAAGACATGGCTTATTTTTAGAAAAATAAAAAGTTGGTGTTTGGGGCCTTTCAGAAATGATTTTGTTGGCCACAAATGTTTTCCATAGTATTAGTAACCATATTAAATAACAATTGGAGGACCATCTTTCTTCATTTTTTTTAAACAATTTTTTTCCAAACCGCTCACCTGAAGACATGGCTTATTTTTAGAAAAATAAAAAGTTGGTGTTTGGGGCCTTTCAGAAATGATTTTGTTGGCCACAAATGTTTTCCATAGTATTAGTAACCATATTAAATAACAATTGGAGGACCATCTTTCTTCATTTTTTTTAAACAATTTTTTTCCAAACCGCTCACCTGAAGACATGGCTTATTTTTAGAAAAATAAAAAGTTGGTGTTTGGGGCCTTTTAGAAATGATTTTGTTGGCCACAAATGTTTTCCATAGTATTAGTAACCATATTAAATAACAATTGGAGGACCATCTTTCTTCATTTTTTTTAAACAATTTTTTTCCAAACCGCTCACCTGAAGACATGGCTTATTTTTAGAAAAATAAAAAGTTGGTGTTTGGGGCCTTTTAGAAATGATTTTGTTGGCCACAAATGTTTTCCATAGTATTAGTAACCATATTAAATAACAATTGGAGGACCATCTTTCTTCATTTTTTTTAAACAATTTTTTTCCAAACCGCTCACATGAAGACATGGCTTATTTTTAGAAAAATAAAAAGTTGGTGTTTGGGGCCTTTCAGAAATGATTTTGTTGGCCACAAATGTTTTCCATAGTATTAGTAACCATATTAAATAACAATTGGAGGACCATCTTTCTTCATTTTTTTTAAACAATTTTTTTCCAAACCGCTCACCTGAAGACATGGCTTATTTTTAGAAAAATAAAAAGTTGGTGTTTGGGGCCTTTCAGAAATGATTTTGTTGGCCACAAATGTTTTCCATAGTATTATTAACCATATTAAATAACAATTGGAGGACCATCTTTCTTCATTTTTTTTAAACAATTTATTTCCAAACCGCTCACCTGAAGACATGGCTTATTTTTAGAAAAATAAAAAGTTGGTGTTTGGGGCCTTTCAGAAATGATTTTGTTGGCCACAAATGTTTTCCATAGTATTAGTAACCATATTAAATAACAATTGGAGGACCATCTTTCTTCATTTTTTTTAAACAATTTTTTTCCAAACCGCTCATCTGAAGACATGGCTTATTTTTAGAAAAATAAAAAGTTGGTGTTTGGGGCCTTTTAGAAATGATTTTGTTGGCCACAAATGTTCTCCATAGTATTAGTAACCATATCAAACAACAATTGGAGGACCATCTTTATTAATTTTTTTTTAACAATTTTTTTACAAAGCGCTCACCTGAAGACATGGCTTATTTTTAGAAAAATATAAAGTTGGTGTTTGGGGCCTTTTAGAAATGATTTTGTTGGCCACAAATGTTTTCCATAGTATTAGTAACCATATTAATTAAAGTTGTATCTTTTGTTTGTTCATTTAATTTTTAAGACTTATTATTATAATTATGTACTCATCTATGGATTATCTTTCTTACCGAAGCAGGTTAAGTGGAAGAGCAACTAAAGTCACACAGACTGGTTGAACTTCGCCTGCACTACTGTATGTTATTCTCTTTTGTAATATTCCTGAATTTTTGAATAAAGACAATTTATTATTATTATTATTATTATTATTAGTTCCTTGAAGAAGAACAAGAAAGCCGAGCTGATAATTGTTTATACAAAAGTTGTGTGTTTTTTCATTAGCTACAACTTTTATTTAAAACATTTTTTGGTTAAGTTGATACGTTTTTATATAGTTTGAACTGCAGTGTTTGTCTAAATCAGCAAATAGTTGTTGTTTATTTTCTAGGCCCGCTTGTAGATACGTAGAGCCCTCAAGGAGTTATCAATCTAATTTAATCTATGGTCATTTGTGATTGCAGCGCCGCCCCATCGAGTGGATCGGTCAACTAAAATCACGATACGTGGATCCCCCTGGAAGTTACCAATCTAATTTAATCTATGCACGATAAAACAGAAAATATGTCAATCAATCGCAACGAATGTCAATAAGAAAAATGATTTTACACGAACAATACATGAAATAGATAAAATTATCCCATTCCAGAGATGGGCACATATTACTATCAAAATCAGAACGAAGAAATGATAGAGGATTATCATAATGTGAGGAATCTTCCATCGTACGTAATCCCAGTTTGGAAGAAACCCCAAAAAAAATGTAACGTGAAATTCGAAGAAATCGAACGCGAGGCGCAATACTTCAAAAAAATAATCGAAAAAACCGACGATTTCTACGAAGACTGTAACCGGTATGCTAGTGTTCATCCAGTTGTTAAAACAAGACAAGTCTTCAATCAAGGAAATGTCTATTATGAGGATCCTTTTATTGAAACAAGAACACAAGACCCTGTCGTTAAAACTAGGACAGTTTTCAACGGAGAACGTTCGTATTACGAAGATCCTGAAGAAATTACGTATTACGAAGAACCTATCATAAAAACAAGAAGGGGTTTTAACGAAGAAACTGGTTACTACGAAGATGTAGATTGCGGAAATTTTGATTACCCTAACCTTGTTGGAAATAATAAACACATTGCAGGAAATTATTTCCAAGAACCAAATTGCGTGTTCGAAGCTGAAGTAAAGTATTTTTCAAGTGAATACCCGATTTCGACGACTTCTTATCCAAACACCGAGGAAGTTTACTGCACGAGTTCGGAGAAGATTGAGGAAAACTGTGGGTATGTTGAGGTTTCGGAAAGTGATCAGTTTTGGAGGAATTACAGGTATTCCGATGGGAATTGGAAGAAGGGGGAATATTGCGATGGAAATAGTGAGGAGGAAGGGAGTTTTGTTAAAGAGGGAAGTGCTGGATTTATTGAAGATTGTGATGGAAGGACTCAATCCATTGAAGATGAAAGCAATATATTTTACAAAGAGCGACTTTTAAGTGCTAACAATCGTATTGATGGAAGTGCTGAAGGAAGAGGAGGATTCGGTGAAGATTATAAAGGAAGAAATCAATCAATTGGAGATGAAAGTGATGGATTTTACAAAGAGGGAGTTTATTCTGGGGTTGTTAAAAAGCGTGTTTATTCTGGAGATGAAGAAGAAAGTGTTGGGAAGCGTAATTATTCCAGGGATGAACGTAGTTTGCAAAAATGCGTTTATTCTGAAGATGGACGAGGTGTGAAAAAAGGTGATTCTTCTAGGAATGAACAAAGTCTTCAAAAATACATTTATTCTGGAGATGAACGAAGTGTTGATAAACGTAGGTATTCCAGGGATGGACGAAGTCTTTGTAAACGCGTTTATTCTGAAGATGAACGAAGTGTTGTAAGGCGTAATTACCCTAGGGATGAACAAAGTCTTCAAAAGTGCTTTTATTCTGGAGATGAACGAAGTGTTGTAAAACGTAATTATCCCAGGGATGAAAAAAGTCTTCAAAAATGCTTTTATTCTGGAGATGAACGAAGAATTAAAAAACGCAATTCTTCTAGGGATGTATGGGTTGAAGATAACCGAATTGTTAAGAAACGTAGTTCTTCTAGGGATGAACGAAGTTTACAAAAATGCTTTTATTCTGGAGATGAAAGAAGAATTAAAAAACGTAATTCTTCTGGGCATGTATGGGTTGAAGATAAGCTAAGTGTTAAGAAACGTAGTTCTTCTAGGGATGAACGAAGTCTACAAAAATGCTTTTATTCTGGAGATGAACGGAGGCTTAAAAAACTTAATTCTTCTGGGGTCGTATGGGATGAAAATAACCGAAGTGTTAAGAAACGTAATTCTTCTAGGGATGAACAGAGGCTTCAAAAATGCTTTTATTCTGGAGATGAACGAAGTTTGAGAAAACGTAATTCTTCTAGGGATGAACGAAGCCGTCAAAAATTCTTTTACTCTGGAGATGAACGAAGTTTGAGAAAACGTAATTCTTCTAGGGATGAACGTAGTCTTCAAAAATGCATTTATTCTGGAGATGAACGAAGAGTTGTAAAACGTAATTCTTCTAAGGATGAACGAGGTCTTCAAAAATGTTTTTATTCTGGAGATGAGCGAAGTGTTGTAAAACGTAATTCTTGTAAGGATGAACGAGGTCTTCAAAAATGTTTTTATTCTGGAGATGAACGAAGTTTAAAGAAACGTAATTCTTCTAGGGATGAACGTAATCTTCAAAGATGCTTTTATTCTGGAGATGAACGAAGTGTGAAAAAACGTAATTCTTCTAGGGATGAACGAAGCCTTCAACAATGCTTTTTTTCTGGAGATGAACGAGGTGTGAAAAAACGTAATTCCTCTAGGGATGAACGAAGTTTGATAAAACTCAACTATTCTCACGCAAACACAAAAACTGGTGTGAAAAGCAGGAAAACCAGAAGTCGTTTTGGCACGGCGAAAACTGAAAACAGAAGATTAGTGCGCAAAACAGGAGATGATAACTACTTTCTTCCTAAAGCAATCAAAGCAAAAAATGAGAATTACTTTCTTGCTAAAGCAGCCGAAGCAGAAGATGTAAATTACTTTCTTCCTGAAGCGACCAAAAGAGAAAATGAGAATTACTTTCTTGCGAAAGCAATCCAAAGAGAAAATGAGAAAGACTTTCTTCCAAAAGCAAACAAAACAAGAAATGAAGATTACTTTCTTCCTGGGGTAATCAAAGCAAAAAATAAGAATTACTTTCTTGCTAAAGCAGCCAAAACTGGAGATGAAAATTACTTTCTTCCCGAAGCGATCAAAAGAGAAAATGAGAATTACTTTCTTGCGAAAGCAGCCAAAACAGAAGATCAAATTTACTTTCTTCCTGAAGCGATCAAAACAGAAAATGGGAATCGCTTTCTAGCAAAAGTGATTCAAAGAGAAGATTTTCTTCCTAAAGCAATCAAAACGGAAAATGAGAATTACTTTCTTCCCAAAGCGACCAAAACAGGAAAAGAAAATTACTTGGTTCCTAAGGTAATCAAAAGAGAGAATGGGAGTTACGTTCTTCCTAAAGTAATCAAAGCACAACATGAGAATTACTTTCTTCCTAAAGTAAACAAAACTAAAAATGAGAATTACTTTCTTCCAAAAGCAATGAAATCAAAAAATGAGAATTACTTTCTTCCAAAAGCAATGAAATCAAAAAATGAGAATTACTTTCTTCCAAAAGCAATGAAATCAAAAAATGAGAGTTACTTTCTTTCAAAGGGAATAAAAACAAAAAATGAGAGTTACTTTCTTCCAAAACCAATCACAACAGAAAACAAAAGTTACATTCTTCCCACAGCCACCAAAACAAAAACTGACACTTATTTTTTTCCTAAATCGAGACAAACTGTTGAAGACGAGACGTACTTTCTTCCTGAGGCAATCCAAACAAAACGTGAGAGTTACTTTCTTCCTAAAACTGTTAAAAGCGAGACGTATTTTCTTCCTGAGGAACATTACGATGTTCGTGTTTTGAAAGATAATTCGAAATTTGAGGATAGAGAAAACTGTTCGTGTTATTTCGGGGTTTTAGAACCTTCCTATTGTGATGATGATCGTATTCAGAAAACTTCAGAAGATGGGATTTTGAAGGTTTTCGAGTCGTATCAGGGGAAGATCTTGAAGATTTGCGCGAGGGTGGCTTTGAGCAGTTACAAAAAATGCGATTATTACGTCAGGAATTATGTTCTCAAGTATCTTTTGAGGTATGTATTGTTTGTGTAGGAATAAAGGTGGTTCAATTATTATAGCATTTTTTGTTGATTTTTCCTGTCTACTTCACCGTTTGTCAAAAAACCGTTCGTCTAAAAACCGTACGTCATCCGTACGGTTTTCTGACGAACGGGTTTTTAACATATTCGTTCATTTTGAAGCTTTAAACGAGGGTTTTCCACTCCCAGACTAAGCATGAAGTAAAATTTCGAGTTTAGAAAAGCCTGAGCCTTTTGGATTTGGACGCGTAGCGTCCAAATCCAAACTCAGGCTTTTCTAAACTCGAAATTTTACTTCATGCGCCACGCGCACGGAACGCTAACTGAGTGGGAAGTTATAAATGTAGATGCATGCAATTTATGGCGCCCAACTGGGGGCCACAGCGTTTTAAATTTCCAAATCCAAACGCTCAGGCTTTTCTAAACTCGAAATATTACTTCTGAACTGTCTTCACTTATTTCATTCACAAGGTTTATATATTTATTTAGGAATTTAGGTACAGTAAATATAGTCTCGCACATGGTCGGTATAAAACTGATTTATTTTTCCCCTAGCGTGTAAAATACAAAATACAAATAACATAAAAACGATTCTGCGCAATTCCGCGAAAACAATTCAATTCAAATTAACAAATATGCTACACCTCCTTTCTTAGAATGTAACATTAACCATAAATTAATTAGAAATTAAACAACAGAACAATAATTCATGATTTTTTTTCTTTTGATATAACTATTCATTTTTTTTTTATTCATAGACCGCAAAAAATATGGTTTAGTCTCATCTTGCTCGACAGTATTTTTTTTATCATTAGTAAATGCACGTTTATTTAATTCACTTTCCACTTCAAGACCTTTATCACTCTCACAATCTTCAATTTCACTATTTAATGTATTTTTATTCTCTGTTATGGGGCCACAATCATCATTAATACTTGTATTTACCGGAAATGATAAGCGTTTAGATTTCATAGATTGCATTTGATTGGAATGTCGTCGACATGACGTCCTTCCTGTTTTGACATCATACATTACGTCTCCTACTTTACTTATTACCTTACCCTCCTGCCAACTTGGTGCAGCGGTGTTACTATACTCTCTAATTAATACTGATTCTCCGGGAGAGAATTCCTTCATTTCATTACTGCGACCATTACAAACCTTAGCTTCGATATTTTTTTGATAAATGTGTTTAGTAGATGGTCGCAATAAATCATAGCGGGTGCGCAACTCTCTCCCAAACATCAATTTCGCTGGACTAGCTCCTGTTGTGCTATGCATGGCTATTCTGTAGTCGAACAAAAATCTACTTAATGCTACATCAATGTTTTGTTTACTTGCATACGCTTTTTTTATTGCTAATTTTATGGTTTTGAAATTACTTTCTGCTGCACCATTACTGGCCGGATGGTAAGGTGGACTGAATTTATGATCAATCCCATTTTGTATCATGAAATTCATTATTTCACTTGATGAAAAGGGTGGCCCGTTATCAGACACAATCGTGTCTGGTAACCCAAAGCGAGAAAATAATGATCTTAAGCATGTCATGACCATTTCACTAGTAGTTTTTCTTAATTTAAATACTTCTAACCATTTTGAATATGAATCGGTTACAATCAGATATTTAAAATCATAGATTGGGCCCAAGAAATCAATATGTAAACGCGACCAAGGCTTATCAGGTAGGGGCCAAGGTTTGATTGGTACTCTCGGCGGATTTGGCCTAAATGTGTTACATATACCACAGTATTTACATATTTCCTCAATTTCCGAGTCCATCGATGGCCACCAAAAATAACTACGACCGATCGATTTCATTTTACACACTCCTAAATGAGTATTATGAAGTTCATTTAAAATATGTTTTCTTAAATTACATGGAATAATCACCCTGTGCCCCCACAAAATGCAGCCATGTTCCAAGTGGAGTTGATCTTTTCGTATGAAAAACGGTTTTAAGCGTACATTTAATTTGTCGTTCAATTCCCAGTTATTTAAGCATTTATAATATACTAAATTTAATATGGGGTCTTTTCGGGTCTCATTTATTATTTTTTTATAATCCAACAAAAAATTACAGTTATTTAAATAATAAAAATGGCCATAATCTGCAGTGTCGTGGTGCTGTACAGCGGTGGGCAAGCGTGAAAGGCAATCAGCATTAGCATTTTGCTTGGAGTTTATGAATTTTATCTCATAATTATACGCCGATAGTATTATTGCCCAGCGCTGTAAGCGACTGGCTGCCATTACTGGAATTCCTTTTTTGTCCCCGAAAATAGATAACAGCGGTTTATGATCAGTCAAAAGAATAAACTTATGACCATACAGATATTGGTTGAATTTTTTTATCCCAAATATGATGGCTAATGCCTCTTTATCAATTTGCGAATAGCCCAATTCACTGTTGGATAAGGTGCGGGATGCATATGCAATTGGTTTCGAACTTCCGTCCGGAAAATTGTGTGAAATCACCGCACCTAGTCCATACGCACTGGCGTCGCAAGCTAATGAAATTGGTAAATTCGGATTAAAATGAACTAAAATCTTCGGTGAAACCAATTCATCTTTTATTGACTTAAAAACTTTTTGACATTCTGACGTCCAATTAAATTTAGAATTTTTTTTTAACAATGCATGCAATACGTGCAATTTAGAACTTAAATTATTAATAAATTTCCCGTAATAATTAATTAAACCTAGAAAAGATTTAAGTTCCGTTACGTTGCTAGGCACCTTTGCGTTTAAAATTGCTTCAATCTTATCTTTTGATGTATGTAATCCTTGAGCATCTAAAGTGTGCCCTAAATATGTAATTTTATCTTGGAAAAACGTACACTTATCTGGACGTATTTTTAAACCACTGTCCCTTAATTTGTTCAAAACCTGTCGCAATCGAACTATGTGTTCTTTTTCACTTGTACCCGTTACTAATATGTCATCGAGAAAAACCGCTACCCCTTTAAGACCTTTGAACATTTGTTCAATTATTTTTTGAAATATTCCGGGTGCAGATGCAATCCCGTATGGCAATCTATTGTACATAAATTGTCCCATGTGTGTATTGATCGTAACAAGTTTTTTTGATTTATCGTCTAATTCAATTTGAGCATAAGCTTGTGATAAATCAATTTTGCTAAACAGTGTGCCCCCGCTCAAATTAGCAAACACATCATCTATTTTTGGAATTGGATATTTATTTACACATAGATTCGGATTTACAGTTACTTTGAAATCCCCACATAGTCGAATTTGTCCATCTTTTTTGATTACAGGGACAATAGGGGTAGCCCATTCACTATATTCGACAGGAGTTAAAATGTTCTCTTGAACTAATCTTTCAATTTCTCCTTCAACTTTTTCTTTAAGTGCAAAGGGTAGGGGTCTTGCTCTACAAAAAACGGGAGAAGCATTATCTTTTAATTTTAATGATGCTTGAAAATTGTTTAATTTACCTAATCCCGGTTTAAAAAGATCAGAATATTCGTCAATTATCATTTTTTGTAACGTATGGCTGCGCTTTGTGATAGGCTCAATATGATTAACATCAACAGATCTAATGCCCAATTTTAAAATAGTTAACCAACCGCGACCCATCAATGGTGGCCCCCCATTGGTACAATGTGTAGTTTTAAATTTTAACAATTTAAAACTTGCCCTCAAATTCCACATTGACTCTTATATAGCCTTTAGTTGCAATTGTATCGCCCACGTATGATTTTAAATTTAATCTATTAGGAATAATATCAAAATTAGTAAAATATTTTTCAAAAGTACTTTGTGAAATAATCGATAATGCTGATCCAGTGTCAATTTCCATCCATATTTTCTTATTTCCAATAGTTACTTTTAATTTTAAGGGATTGACATTTCCACATAAATGAAATAAATTTGTATCCGAATCGGAATGAAATTCATACCCATTGTCCGAAAAATCGCTTCCTACGTAGTGATTAGAAGTACGTTTACAAACTGTTTTTATGTGGCCTCTAATCCCACACTGATAACACTTCGCATCGGGAAAGTAGCAATCGGCACTTGCGTGATTTGAACGTCCGCATGTCTTGCAGCGTCGCTCGGTATCGTTCCTCTTGGCTGCTCCGGCTGCTCCTTGCAAAGTGATGGGGGATGCTCTGCTGTCCGACCAACGCGCATGTTGACCTGTACTCCGATCCTGCGCTCTTTGAAACCTCGTCGCACAAGCGCTGTTATTTCCTCCTCTGGATGTGGATGCTCTTCCATTGTTTATGTGGTGCACTGATTGACCTTGATGATACTTTTCCACCATTGATACTTCTTTATCTGCACGTTCCATATTTATTGAAATATCCCATGCCTTTTTATAAGTTAGATCAATTTCTGAGAAAAGCCGCTGTTTTATTACGTCGCTTCGTAAACCATAAACGAATTGATCGCGTAAATTTTCTTCCAGGGTTGCCTTAAAATCACAACTTTTTGCGAGGCTTTTCAAAGCTGTTACATAATCCGATATGCTCTCATCTGGACCTTGCTGTCGTACGCGAAATTTGTACCGTTCTGCAATAACGGACGGCGTTGGCTCCAAATGATTTTTTACGATATTCTTTAATTGTTCGTAAGTTTTATTCTCCGGCTTTTCCGGGTCACATAAATTTACCATCAGTTCATATGTATCATCGCCGACCACAGTAAGTAATATAGGCACTTTATTGTTCACTTCAACACCATTCGCGATAAAATATTGTTCGAGTCGGGCGCAGTATGTCGCCCATTTTTTTGTGCCGGCCTCAAACTCGCCTATTCGTCCGATAACACTCATTTCTATTTTGTTTTTAGTTTAGTTTTATCCTCGTCGCCACTGAACTGTCTTCACTTATTTCATTCACAAGGTTTATATATTTATTTAGGAATTTAGGTACAGTAAATATAGTCTCGCACATGGTCGGTATAAAACTGATTTATTTTTCCCCTAGCGTGTAAAATACAAAATACAAATAACATAAAAACGATTCTGCGCAATTCCGCGAAAACAATTCAATTCAAATTAACAAATATGCTACAACTTCATGCTTCGCCTGTCACTGGTAAACACTCGTTCGAAATTTCAAATTAATCGCTATTAGAAAATAAGGATAGAAAAAACCTCGAAATCTTCCCTCATGCTCAACCCAGGGGTAAAAGCCGCTGTTAAAAACAAGTCATTTATTGTCTATGTATTTAATAACTTAACCTAACTTAACCTTTTTTTTTTGTGTGAAGGGGGAAAATCTGCTTCGCTGTCATAGCATCAGACACCACGCCGCACAGTGGTTCCAAATGCCGAAAAGGTGGTCATAATATGAAGATGTTAATGGATTCGTTTGAAACTTTGTGTATAGGCTGCTTTAAGGAAAGTAATGCAAAATCTTTATAAAAAACTGACAAAAACAAAATGGCGGTACCAATATGGCGGACAAAAAGTTCAAAATTGCAATATTTTTGTGAAAATTCGGTATATTGGCAGTTTTAAGTACACTGATGTAAAATATGAACTAAAAATTAAAAAAAAAACAAAATGGCGGATCCAATATGGTGGACAAAAAGTTAAAAATTGCCATATTTTTGTGAAAATTCGGTATATTGGCAGTTTTAACTACACTGATGTAAAATATGAACTAAAACTTAAAAAGAAAACAAAATGGCGGACAAAAAGTACATGTAAATTAGTATTCATCGTCGGACGAATGCGCAGATTCGTCGTCGGCGTCGCTGCTCTCAGTTTCCAAGCTCGGCGCTTTTAACATATCCACAGCTTCAACGTGTAACGCTTTCAGCTGTTTCAACGGCAGTTTTCGGAGGCTCGATATTACAGGGTCTGAAGCTACCAAAAGCCTCTGAAATACATCCTGCATGTTTTGGACGCGACTAGATTTCCGCGCAAAATCCTGCCTATATTGTTTAATGAATTTGTTGCAAGATTCTTGCGCTTCTTCTGACATTTGTCCAATAGGCAGGATCGACGCTTCAATAATTTTGCTGCCGTGCATCAGAACCTTATGCACCGTAGTTGGCATGCAGAACCAGGGATATAGTTCCACGTATAATCGAGCTGTTTCGGTGCAATATTGATCGAACTTGCAGAGATTCACGTCGAACCCGCACGCAAGTACTTGTAGCACAACGTGAAATCTTTTAATCAAACGTTTGTCCAATCCAGTTATCGATGCCGTAATTTCCGCATTCGCGAAGAAACGACGTGCGGTATTTCCGTCGTTTGTACTTCCATACCCCTGTTTCGGCATGTCAATCAAGAGCCCCAATTCCTGACGGAATCCTTTCTGAATGTTTCTCTTACGCGCTTCGACCTTTTCCTTATCTTGGCCCCGGTTTTGCCATTTCTTTACTTCAAGCCTGTAGGAAATGTGCAAAAGGGCCTCAAAAAACCGAATCCAGGCATGCAAAGTGGAAAGGCCGAACTGCAAATGATCGTCTTTGATCGGTTTTTTCAGTATGGCATCAATATCGTTGAACTGCTTCGATGTGCAGTCGCAAAGATAGCATCTCATACTCGAAGTAGTGTCAGTCAACGCATTGCACACTTTTCCATCTATCATGGTGAGAGATAAGACGTATGAAACATGCAGCTCTTTTCCATCAACAATTGTTTCGAAAACAGTCAAGTTGCGCTCTTGCTTTTGAATGTCATCTACCAAAAGTTTCGTCGAAGTGACAGTTTCACGTAGAAATTCGATTTTCAGAGGGCGACAAAATCGAGGAGATGACGGACGCGGATTTTTCCAGATAACGATTTCTTTCTGCGATGACTTCTCCACAGTTACAAGCTGAAGCGGCACGAGAGAAACAAAAAATATATTTGCGTCGGTTTTTGAGCCATCATCCCCTTTGAATTTTTGCTTGAACGTGCTTTGTCCAGATGTTCCGTCGCATCCCCATTTACGAATCAAATCGACATTGTAAAGATTGTCGACGAGGCTGCGAATGACATCTTCTTGGACCAGCAATATTCGTTTGACCGTGTGATCCAGCAGTGCTTGAAGGTTTACTTCAGCACTACTCTCTGTGATACGCATATCGGAAGCGGGGGGGGTAACATTCTTTTTTAGCGGTCAAAACATCCTTGTAAGATGGATATAATTTACAGTTATGATCAATACTCGATGCTCTGATGTTATTGTACATATGCTTTGACAATCTGTTGTCAATAAGCAGCGATAGAGCCTCATTTTTGGTCATTGGGTTTTCACGAACAGCATGTAAGGCATCTCTATACCTCGTTGCTGTGCTTGGACTCCCTTCGGCAATCTCTTTCACCACCTTTGCTGCATCCAAGTTCCCAGAATTGCGAAAGCTCATCTGCAATCCGTAGGCGAGCTCGTCGATGTTATGTTGGTCTCGCATGGACTGCGTTCTCCTCCTTTTTGACCTCTCACTGCAGCCTTCAAAACTAGTAGATGGACGCCCTGCGGCACGTCCAGGCGTGGCTCCGGCTGTACTTGAAGTCGCTTTTGCGTCTTTGGGAGGCTCTGTAAAAATGATTATCATTTAGGCGTTTTGGACAGAGACCAATGATATTATGAATTTGTACTAAGATACCTTACCGTGCACAGTTTTTGAAGAGCATTCGCTTAGATTGTTGATAACGACGTCTAGCCACAGCGTATTATTTTCCAAAAATCTGTCGTGCATACTGTGGTCTCGTTAAATTTTTGCCGAATTTTATGGAAAACTTTCCGCAAGACCCTTTTTCCATCGGCAGACACAGTGATCGGGTTTCCAGTTACGGTTTTTAGATGTGTTTCGACCAAACCGATAAGGGTATTGTTGTCTTTCGTAATAGAGTTCTTGATTATATCGTAAATTGTTTTTCTTTTTAAGGATGTGGAGTCTACAGATTTATCTGAAAATGATTGTAATTTTGAATTATGAATTTTTGTTATTACACTTAGAGAACAGTTTATTTCATTTGATAAATTTAATTTTAATTACTTAATTGTTGTTGAGTTGCGTGAAGATGGTTTTAAATTAATGAAACACTTGTATCTTTTCTTCACTTATTTATTTGGAGTACCAAATGCACATTTCGATCACGATGTGATCATTATCAATGGTTGACAAATACAAACTTAAAAGCTAAATTGCGCTTAATATATACCTGCGGATTAGGAGGAGTAATTACGTAATGAGCGCGGGGGTTATGGAGTTAAGGGAAAACCGACAATTAGGCCGACATCTTAAATCTATTTTAAGTGTAATTGGAACAAATAATATAAAATAGACAAACAGAAAAATAAGAAAAATACACAAGTTACAATATACATAAAAACATGAGAACATATAACAAGAAAAATACAAAAATTATTACAACGGAACGAGTTTAAGTAATGGGTTGTCTAGTGGGCTCAAATCAAAATTTAGCAGATCAGCGTTATGTTTTTTCATGTAAAAAGCTTCGTACAGGTTTAAGTGATAATTTGTGGAGAATTTTAATAGTCTGGTGTTGTTGAGGGAGAATTTATGACCTGTTTCAATAGAGTGATGGGCAACTGCAGATTTTGTAGGGTTGTTGTATTTGATGTGTGATGTATGTTCTTTGTATCTCGTAATGACATTTCTTTTAGTTTGGCCTACATAAATTTTACTGCAGTTACAACATTTGATGGAGTAGATTCCCTGTTTTTCCAAGTCGTCTACTGCATCAAAGGTGTTACCCAATAGTGACTTTAAATTTGTGTTGACGTAGTAAGCAGCTGTTTGATAAACTATTTAAAAAATTCAAAATTACAGCTGCTTACTACGTCAACACAAATTTAAAGTCACTATTGGGTAACACCTTTGATGCAGTAGACGACTTGGAAAAACAGGGAATCTACTCCATCAAATGTTGTAACTGCAGTAAAATTTATGTAGGCCAAACTAAAAGAAATGTCATTACGAGATACAAAGAACATACATCACACATCAAATACAACAACCCTACAAAATCTGCAGTTGCCCATCACTCTATTGAAACAGGTCATAAATTCTCCCTCAACAACACCAAACTATTAAAATTCTCCACAAATTATCACTTAAACCTGTACGAAGCTTTTTACATGAAAAAACATAACGCTGATCTGCTAAATTTTGATTTGAGCCCACTAGACAACCCATTACTTAAACTCGTTCCGTTGTAATAATTTTTGTATTTTTCTTGTTATATGTTCTCATGTTTTTATGTATATTGTAACTTGTGTATTTTTCTTATTTTTTCTGTTTTTCTATTTTATATTATTTGTTTCCAATTACACTTAAAATAGATTTAAGAAGTCGGCCTAATTGTCGGTTTTCCTTAACTCCATAACCCCCGCGCTCATTACGTAATTACTCGTCCTAATCCGCAGGTATATATTAAGCGCATTTTAGCTTTTAAGTTTGTATTTGTCAACCATTGATAATGATCACATCGTGATCGAAATGTGCATTTGGTACTCCAAATAAATAAGTGAAGAAAAGATACAAGTGTTTCATTAATTTAATTTTAATTCTTTTCCCAGCAGCTGTTTGTAATCATATTGGGAAAAACCCATCCCTTTCCCGAGATTCTGATGACGTATAACCGAGAAACTTCTTCTACTTTTCTTCTTCTTTTTTTCTATCTACTTTTTGTCGTTTCTATTACTAATATTGACAATGTTTACATTTAAATTATTTCAATGAAACCATGTAATTGTAATTGTAATTATAACGTAATTATTCGATTATCATTATGATTTTATACATTTGTAATTATTAACTGTTACTATTTTATACATAAATTGTAATAACTTTAACTGAAAAGTAACACGAATTTGAATGTTACACGGAAAAAACTGGTTGGCTCAGAATAGGTAAACATGTTTACCTGTCAGTTTTACTCAAATTGGGAAAAAATTATACTTGATATACACAGATGGCGGATACTTAACCTAGGTAAACAAGGCGTAAGTAAACATTCAGTCTAAATATCGCCCAACTTTTGGGCTGATTTTGGTATATCCGCGGATTGAAACAAGTAAATGTGCCGTGGTATATCTGTTGGGTTAACCATAACCTAAAATGTATACCTGTATCAATAGCAGCCCAACAGTTTACCTATCGTAAGTAAATATATACGAGTAACAAGCCAATATTTTTTTCCGTGTATATATTGAAATGTCATTTACAGCAAATAACGAACTTCTGCACAGAAAATTCAATTAAAAAAAAAACGGGAAAGTTTGGGAAGCTAATTTTACTTGGACATGATTAAAAATGTGTTACACAATAAGGGGCAAGTGGTCCGAGCGTGGGATCTCGTGGGACTTTTCACTTATGAACATTGCAACATTAACTTTGAAAACTGGCACTTAGAAAAATCCATACTTTACTCGTCACGTTGGTTAAATAATGACCAAAATTAATTGTTGACATCTTATATTGTTAAGAAGTACTTACTTTCTTGAGGAGAATCCATTTCGATCGAATCCAAATCACTGTGGCAGGTATAAACTTGTTCAGGATCTCGGTCTCGCGTCGACCCTACTACCCGAGGCGCTCGAGTAACAATGACGGCCCAGAGCCCCCTATGCACATTTGACCGTTGTTATGGGTGGTTTCCAATAGGCCAGGTACCAACCGACATAACTAAAGTCTAAAAAGTCCCTAAATCGAACGTTCGTTTTTGGGTATTTTGGCCACGTTTTCGGCATTTGGAACCAATGTGCGCCGCCAGGTTGGCGTGGTAGTGTGGGGATGGTCTGCTCGTCTGACCGACCCACTAAAAACCCCCCTTCTGCCTTATCGTGTCCTACTCCGGAACCGCCTCGTGGCATTACTTCGGAGTAGGTTGGCTGCGGCAATTTGAAGATGTTGGTTGCCGCTGATCTTTCCTGGCGCCTTTCGACCTGCCTTCTAGCCTATGGTTTATATCATCTGTCGTCGTTTAGTGTCTGCGTCTTTTTGCGTAAGGACCCTCCTGGCGAATTCCTCTACCGCTCCCCAGTTTTCCTCGGACGCCATCATGTCGCTAACCAGCCTTTCCTGGTCAAGGCTGCCGATGATAAGCTCTGCCTTCAGCCGTTCTCGGCTCCACCTCGGGCAGCGGAAGAGTGTGTGCCTAGCTGTGTCGTCCTCCTCCTGGCAGTAAATGCACAGTGGTGAGACCGCTTTCTTTATACGGTGCAGGTAGTGCTGGAAGCACCCGTGTCCTGTCAGGGCCTGCGTCAGGAAGTACGAGGTGGCTCCACCGATGTTAAGATAGCCATAGATTTTCCAGCCACGGATTTGCCCGGCGCATCCACCATCGATCGTAAATTAGAATAAATGTTTTTCTTAATTTAAGGCATATTATTAATGAAACAAAGAAAACTAAACTAATTCCAGCCCTAAAAATATAGCTCATCCAACCTTAAATTTATTTTCGTATATAGGATTTATCAAACACAAATAGATAGTCCTCCCAAAAGCATGTAATAAAATGACCAGATTTCAAACTTAAATTAAAAGTATGTAGTTGTGATAAAATTATTTCTTTTAACTCTGACTTGTAGCTTAAAGCCTAACTAAGCCATTTAAGCAATCAAATTTTGGCAAAAATGTTAAATACATTTTTTATAAATTTTTTCCATCCTAACGACTCCAATAAAATTATCAGATTTCAAACTTGAATTAAAAATATGTAGTTGTGATTAAAATTATTTCTTTTAACTCTGACGTGTAGCTTAAAGCCTAACTAAGCCATTTAAGCTATAAAATTTTGGCAAAAATGTTAAATGAATTTTATATAAATTTTTTCCATCCGAACGACTCGAATAAAATGACCAGATTTCAAACTAAAATTAAAAATATGTAGTTGTGATTAAAATTATTTCTTTTAACTCTGACGTGTAGCTTAGAGCCTAACTAAGCCATTTAAGTAATAACATTTTGGCAAAAATGTTAAATATATTTTTTATAATTTTTTTCCATCCAAACGACTCGAATAAAATGACCATATTTCAAACTAATTTTTACGTCACCTGTGGAATCCCTACGTCTTGTCAAAAATATCAAGATAATTTAAATCGTACGAGATCGGCTATCTTTTAATCAAGTCATCCTTGTACGTGATTTAATCACCTTGATTTCGACGTCATACGTGGAATTTCTCACGTGACGTAAAAAATCAAGGTAATTAAACAATTCAATGTCGGCTCAATTATACCTTGTATGCACTTAAATCGTAGCGTAGCTTGAGTTGAGTGGGCTATTAATAAACAAAAAGTCCACCACTTTTCTACATCTTTTTACCAATACCCAATTTTACGTTAGGTGATAAGATAAACAGAAAGGTTTACCACTTTTGTCATCAACTACAGAATTTCCAAACGGACCCCCTGACCTACCCCAGCACTCCTTGCCCAGGGGAATGGGGGGGGGGGCTTGTTTAACTAATACAACTGCTACAACAGTAGTTATACCCCTGTATTGACGTCGTACATCAAAATCCTGATGTGAAAATCAAGATAACCTAAATCGTACGAAGTTGACTTTGTTTTAATTGAGTCAACCTTATAGGTAATTTGATTACCTTGATTTATGACAGCAAGCTTAAATGGCTTAGTTAGGCTCTAAGCTACACGTCAGAGTTATAAGAAATAATTTTAATCACAACTACATATTTTTAATTTAAGTTTGAAATCTGGACATTTTATTCAAGTCTTTCGGATGGGAAAAATTTATAAAAAATTCATTTAACATTTTTGCCAGAATTTTATAGCTTAAATGGCTTAGTTAGGCTCTAAGCTACAAGTCAGAGTTAAAAGAAATAAATTTAATCACAACTACATATTTTTAATTTAAGTTCGAAATCTGGTCATTTTATTCGAGTCGTTCGCATGGAAAAAAATTATAAAAAATTCATTTAACATTTTTGCAAAAATTTTATAGCTTAAATGGCTTAGTTAGGCTCTAAGCTACAAGTCAGAGTTAAAAGAAATAAATTTAATCACAACTACATATTTTTAATTTAAGTTTGAAATCTGGTCATTTTATTCGAGTCGTTTTAGCCTGGGAGTGGAAAACTAGTGGTCGAATTCCATTGAACCTGGAAGAAATCTCGATCATTGGTCCTTCGAGCCGGATTCAGTTATATATCTACGAAATTTGGGTATTTCGAAATAAAAAAAAACAAGCATTGACTACCATATAAATTTAATTTACATCTTATAAAAAAATAATCACAGCCGTTTTATTTGAAAACTCAATCCAGCCAACTGAACGTGTTGTCATCTTCGTAGTAGAATACTAATGTCGTAAAAACGGAAAACTAGTTGTCGAATTCCATTTAACCGGGAAGAAATCTCGATCATACAGGTACATTGGTCCTTCGAGCCGGATTCAATTTTAGGTGTTAATCCAGCCAACCGAACGCGTTGTCGTTATCCTCAATTTGGAAAACTCAATCTAGCCAACTGAACGCGTTGTCATCTTCAATGACTAGTGGTCGTAGTAGAATACTAATGTTGTGAAAACGGAAAACTAGCGGTCGAATTCCATTGAACCGGGAAGAAATCTCGATCATACTGGTACATTGGTCCTTCGAGCCGGATTCAATTTTATTGGGTAATCCAGCTAACCGAACGCGTCGTCGTCACCCTCAACGACCGAATAGTACTAGTGGTCGAAATCTCGATCATACTGATACATTGGTCCTTCGAGCCGGATTCAATTTAAGGTGTCAATCCAGCCAACCGAACGCGTCGTCGTCATCCTCAATGACCGAATAGTACTAGTGGTCGAATTCCACTGAACCTGGGAGAAATCTCGATCGTACTGGTACGTTGGTCCTTCGCGCCGGATTCAATTTTATTGGTTAACCCAGCCAACCGAACGCGTCGTCCTCACCCTCAACGACCGAATAGTAAAGTTCCTCGGGAATATCGCTGGTGTCGAAGACCTCCTGCTCCAGATTCCCCCCGAACATCGCCATGTTGGCGTACCCGTCGAGCTCGTGGTACTCATCGTCGAACTCCTCCGCGGCTTCGTTGACGGGCACCTCGTAGTGCGTGCTCCTCTCCAACACGGGAACGCCATCTTCGTAAACAACCTCTTCTTCATCAAACTCTTGCACCATTCGCTCGGGGGTGTCGCGCGGGGAGAAGCCGAATTTTTCGGAGAATCCGCTCATCGAGAACAGGTTTTCGGGGGAGTGGGGGCTCCGCGGCGGGGGAGGGCCTGGAGGAGTACCCGGCGAGCGTCTTCTCAGCTCTTCAGGGATATGCGCGGGGGAATAAGCAAGCCTCAGACCTTGAGCAGGAGGGGTCCGCGTGGGTGTAAAGGTTACTCGCCTCAGCTCCTCCGGGATGTGCACGGGGGAGTACTCGAGCCGCCTATTCACAGCCCGCGGCGGAGGGGTAAAGGTAACCCTCCTCAGCTCTTCGGGGATATGCGCGGGGGAATAAACCGGAGCTTGGTACTCCTCGATGTCCTCGAGTTGAGGCCGGGGCGCGTTTCTGGAGAGATTCACCATCCTCCTCCCGACCACCACGCTTTTGGAGACCTGCCCGGTGCGATCGGGGTCGTAGTAAGCCGGGGTGTACTCGTGCTGCTGCAGCCGGGTGCTGAATGTCGGTGAGGGGATCGGGTACTCCTCGATGTTCGGGAGTTGAGGTCGCGGAGCGTGTCTTGCTAAATCCACCGTTCGCCTCCCAACCACTAAACTTTTGGAGAGCTGATCCGTGCGGTCAGGGTCGTAAAAAGCGGGAGTGTACTGGTGGAGCTGGACTCTAAAGGCGAAGGGATCCACCTCGACTTGCTCCACATCGGGGACTTCGTCGAGGAGCATTTCATCCGCTTCTAGAAGCCCCTCATCACCATCCGCTGCTAGCATATCGAATTGGTCGTCGAAATCCATTGGTTCGGGTTGTCCGTCATCCACCAACAAGTCGAACTGATCGTCCAAGTCATCCTGCGTTATTAACTCATCAGCCAGGTTCTGCCGCGCGATTTCATCGAAGCGCCGCTCCAAAAGGTCGACCGGAGGCGGGGGAACCGCCAGCGCGGGGTTGAACCGCACGTATTTTTCGTAAGTGGGGACTTCCTGGCGCGGGGGTGAAGTGAAGGTGAAGGCTTGTTCCGGAGATCTAGGCTTTTGGGGCGTTTGAGGTCGAGGCGAGGTCCTTTGGGCTTGAGCTTGAGGCGAGGACCTTTGGGCTTGAGCTTGAGGTGAGCTCCTTTGGGCTTGAGCTTGAGGCGGGGATCTAATCCTTTGCGCTTGCGGAGAAGCCACACTCGGCTCCTCGATTTCAGGCACTATCCGCATCGGCCGCTTCACCTTAATCAACTTAAACTCCTCCTTCTTGTGCGGCTTGAAGTCCTGGCCTAGAATAGTGGCTTCCGCTGCAAACAAAGCCCGATCGAATTGCTCCGGGTCCTCCTCCTCAACAATCTCCTGAGTTTCAATTATCTCCTCCATAAGCGGCGAGCCGGGTAACCCCAGGGGAGAACCCTCCTCCAAGCCCTCACCTTGGAACCTATCAAAGCGGAACGGTGGGGTTCCAGTGGGAGTACCGGGCGTTCGTCTCCGCAATTCGAGAGGGATATGCGGCGGGGGGGTTCCCAAAGGTGTCCCGGGAGTCCTCCTCAACAGCTCCTCCGGAATCCTCCAGTGCGGATCGGGGCTCGCCAACAGATCATCCTCAGGGAACTCGAACTGAAAATCGTCCAAGTTATCAGCAGTCTGCGGAAGCTGCGGGTAATCCATCTCCGGCATTTCAAACTCGATTGGCACGTGGGGTTGGTACGCGGGGAGGTTGAGGTCCTCGGGTTCCTCGACATCATCAACCCATTGCTCGATCCTTTCTCCCAGCGCTAAGCGCGGATCGGGGAGTTTCGGCGGGCTGTAGATCTGCTCCGGTTGGAAATCTTCAACGTTAGCAATTTGCGTGTAGCGCAAGTGTCTATTAGGCTGGTGCCTCCCCGCTCTGGGATCGAACGGGCCTGGCCAGTAGGTGTAACCCTCTGCGTCCTCCCCGAGCGCCTCGCGCGTCACTTGCAGCCCTGGCCGCGCTGATTTCCTCGGCATTTCATTCATACCCCTCCCGCTGTAATTCCTAACCACCATCGCTTGCCTCTCCATATTGGAAGACGCGCGCGCCACCTCGCTCATAAACTGCTGCATGTGGCTCTCCGTACTGTGCGGACTCGGTGGAGGCGAGCCCAGCGGCATCAAATCGAAGGGTTCCGTCTCCGCCGCGAGATCCAAATCCTCTCCGGCTAAATCGAGGTCTAAAATAGTTGGGCTGCGCGGAGCCGGCGGGCTGGGCTGCCGCGTGCGCCTCACAATCCGCTCCTCGGGAGTTCCCACGACCCCAAACTGCGGCGGAGCGCCTGGCGGGGTTCCCCCTGACCAGAACGGCGATGGTCTGTTCATAACATCGTAATCCGCGCCTCTAGGCGGTGTAAACTGGGAAAGCGCAGCTTGCTGCGCAGCCGCCGCCTCTGCTACAGCTTGCGCCACAGCGCGCCGGCGTACCTCTTCCGGGGAAGGAGGAAGCGGAGCGCCCTCCACAAAGGGAACCCCCAGCTGTCTCTTGCTCGGCTCGTACGAGCTACTAGGCGCCCCGCGCTCGTAATTAATCTTCCGCTTCAAATTCCTTAACTGCTTTAGCGTTTTTGTGCGGAGCAGCGGGGTCGGGAAGACTTTGTCTAAATCCTGCCCGTGCGAATAAGGCGGTTTTCCAGGGGGAGTCCGGGGCAGCGGCTTAAGCTCTTCAGGAATGTGCGGGGGCGGCGTGCTAGTAGGTGTAAAGCTCACCCTCTTCAGCTCCTCGGGTATGTAAGCCGGGGTACCCGGGGATATCCTCCTCAACTCCCAAGGAACGTACGCGGTGGTATGCGGGGTCTCATATATGTAGGACATTCTCGGGGGAAACGCTGCGGGGGTTTTATACGGAAACAGGTAGTAATCCGGCGTATCAGTTGTTCGCTTTAGTTCATCTGGGATGTAAGGGGGAGTACCAGGGGTTCTCCTGCGTAATTCTTCTGGGATATAAGGAGGCGACTGCGCTCTTGTCCCGGGGGAACCATGCGGCGTTCTTCCTTCGGGGATGTAACGAGGCGATAACGCTCTTGCTTCCCCGGGGGAATCAAGCGGTGTTCTTCTCCCGGGGGAACCAGGCGAAATTCTTCCCCCGGGGGAACCAAGCGGCATTCTTCCCCCGGGGGAACCAAGCGGCGTTCTTCCTCGGGGGCTTCGCCCAGATCCCACACCCGGCGGTGTTCTTCCTCCCAGGCTTTGCACGGATTCAACAATTCTAGTCTCCACCAGGTGCTGCGGGCTGGTCATTTGATTAATAGTCATCTTGGTTGATTCCTCCACCATTGGAGGGGATTCATCCATGAGTGAGGCGTATTGGGAAGCCGCCGCGGCCTCAATCGCAGCGTCGTATTGAGCGGCCGCGGCGGCCTCAACGGCTTGAGCTTGCGCGCGCGGCGAAGGCGACCTGTGCGGCGATTCCCCCGGTGGTGAGGGGGTCGGCAAGCGCGGTCTCACCGGTGAAGAAGCGCGCGCTACATTAGTGCGAGCTTCAGCCCTCCCGAATACTCTTCTGGGTGACGGCGCGTGCGATACAGGCGATACAGGAACAGGCGCCTCTTGCTCCTCCTGCTGCTCCTCCTGTGTTCTCTGCACGAAAAATGGAAGCGCTGTCGTTAAAGGTCCCTCGAACTCATCCTCCTCATCAGGCGGAACATCGGGAAGCAGGAGGAAGTCCTGCGGAGCCTGCTCGTGCGCCATAAAGTTGACGAATTCGTCGGTGAATCTGGGGGGAGGCGCAGCGGGTCTAGGCGGGGTCTTTAAATGCTCAGGCGTTTTCCAACCTTGCAAATCGAACTCCCTGCGGATTGGGCTCTGCAGCCCTTCGGGCATCCGCCCGCAGTCCAATAAACTCGGCATTCCCCTCCGCTCCGGGACGTTAGCGGCTACCCCCATTAAATCATCGGGGTAGCGCACCGGGGTTTGCGGCGCGTCGTACATGTAGCGGTCCTCCATTGCCAGAATGTGCTGGTTCACCGGGCTGATAACATGACTGCCGGGTGATCTAGGCCTCGGCGGGGGAGTCACAGGGCGCCCGGGCAGCGGAGCGCCTTCTTGAAAGGGCACGGCCACGAGCCAGGGTCTTTTCGCGGGCTCGGGTGAACCGGCGGGGTCCGCCTGGCTGAAATCGAGCCTCCTGCGGGTCAGCATTTGCGCGCGCGGCATCGGCGCTCGCGCTTGCCTCGGCGTGGGAACCGTTTCGTACTCCTCTGCAACTGTTTCGAGGTCAGGCGGTAGGGCGCCTTGCACCTCGTTGACATCTCTCCCTTGCTTCACCCAAAGCGGCCTTCGGTCCATCATGTAGGGCGCTCGGCGAAGCCGCTGCGTTAAATCGAAGTGTTCGTCATCGTAGAAATCGGGGACTTCTTGTAATTGCTCCAAATGACCACCAGCGTCCCTTCCCGCGTGCCTGGGGAGTGGAATCATCGTCCCCAAACCCTGGCGCACCTGTCTATCATCCTCACCCGGATACGGGTCCTGCGGAATCAACCGGAAGCCCTCCTGCATCCGCGCTAGGGTCGGCGTCGGGGGGCTCTCAGGGATCAGCCTGGTGCGCCTTACAGGGAGCGCCGTTTGCACCGGTGAACCCGTTAGGTGTATATGCCCGTATAAATCAACAGGAGCCGGTTCTTCAATTGCCAAATCCTCCCCCAACTCTACATCATCATCCATCCCCACTAACCTCACCGGGGAGGTCCCTCCTGATTCCTGCGGGAGGAAACCAAAGGGGCGGTAGCGCGGTTCATCAACTATGTTCCCGAAAATATCCTTCCGCGGGGGAGTCCGCTTCTTGGGCGAGGGGCCTAAGTTAACCTCAGGCGCTACGTAGCCGGGGCGTTGGTGCGGGAGGAGGTAGGGCTCGTAGTGCTTCTGCGGGAGGAAATCCGCTACGTTTCCCTGGAAATCAAAGTGGGGAATCTCGCGGGGTGGAGAGCGCGCAGGGCGCGGGGGAGTCGGCCCGAATTCCCTTTCGATCGCGTCGAAATCCTCGATGGCTCTAGGCGGTGTGTGCGCGGCTAAATCCGCCATACCTTCAGGCAACCCTAGATCCTCATCCTCATCAGCCAGGTAATCATCCCCGCCCTCGACATCATCAGCTAAATCCATTACTCGCAACAGGACGGCTTGCAGTTTTTCGTTTTCGAAACCCTCGAGGAATTTACGCCGGACATCGCTTATTTCTCGGTTAACAAGCGCCTCGGCTAAAACGCTCCGCTCCTGCGCTCTAGCCTCTTCAACAAGCGCTGGTGGGGCTTCCACAGGTGGTGGTATAGGCATTCTCGGCGGGGAAGGCTCGCGCGGGGGAGCCGGTGGCGCAGCGCCTTTCTTCCCCTTCAAACCCTTCGTTCCTTTTCCGCTTTTAGTGGAACCAGTCGAGCTCGAGGCCTTCAGCCGCTTCGCCTTCTCCTCCTCCTCGGCCTTCTCCTTCGCTCTCTCCTCAGCAGCGGCGAGTCTCGCCCTCGACGGCTGCATGTACCGCGGCACCACCTTTCCCTTCCCTTTTCCCTTTCCCTTCCCCTTTCCTCCGGCCGATGAAGTCCCGGAAGTCGAGGCCTTCGGCTCCAGCGCCTTTTTGGGCGTCGGGGGTTTCGGCGTCGGGGGTTTCGGCGTGGGCGGCCTCTCCGGACTCAACTCGATCTGCTGGACATACCGCGATCTCGGCGGGGTTAGCGTCTGGATATCCGGCAGGTAGGTAAACTCAGGCTCCTCCGAAATATTCGCAATGTTCGAGCGCCTGGTCCTCCGCGAGGAAATCGGCATGTCCCGCTGTTTCCCCTTAATGGTCAACGTGATGTGGCTCCGGATTTTATACGGCTCCATCTCGTGCGTCTCCAACAACGGCCCGATCATCGAGGCGTCCTCCTCGAGGTTGTAATTCTCATCCGGCCGCAGGTAGGGCTCGATGTGCTCCAAGTACTCCTCGTAGGTCATCGGTTCCGGGGGAGCGGGCGGCGAGAGGTCCAAATCGACCAAATCCTCGGGCGCTAGCTCCGCTTGCAACATATCGAACGCTAAATCCTCGCCTGCTCCGGGAAACTCATACGGCGAAACCGGAGTTTTTGGCTTCGCTTGTTGCGCTTTCAGATGCGGCGGGGTCTCCCAGCCTAGCTCTACAGTGGGCGGGAAAGACCCAGGCGGGGGCGGAGGAGGAGTTCTAACAAGTTGCGAGGGCGATAACGCTGCTGCGCCTTGCGGTGACCTCGGCGGGCTTCCTCTCGGTGCTGGTTCGGGGCCGTAAACCCGCGCAGGGCTCCCCCCGCTCGGCCCCGGCTGCGGCTCATCCGCTATAAGAGTTTCGTAAAGCGCTGCATACTGCGTATCAACAACGGCTTGTAGCTCCTGCATGTTCTTAACCGGGGATTTCTGCTTCGGGCTGCCGTCCTTTTTCTTGGGCGAGCCGGCCGGCTCCTTCGCGGGGCACTCCGGTGCAGCAGCGGGCGGTTGCTCAAACTCCAGATGGGGCAAACCGAAATCGTCCATGTAGGAATCTTTAATAGGGCTCTTTTGCTTCGCTGGACTCGGTTTCGGCGATGGCTGCCTTCCTGGAGATGGCTGCCTTCCAGGTGATAACTGCCTTCCTGGCGATGGCTGCCTTCCGGGGGATGGCTGCCTTCCTGGTGAGGGTTGCCTTCCAGGCGACGCTCTCCCCACCGGTGACCCAGGTGGACTCTCAAACTCCGGCATTTCAATCTCCAACAACGGATAATCCGTTCCGTAGGGGTGGAGCCTGATAGGCGTAAGGGCCCTATTGGGTGTAGTAGCGGAGACTCCTGCGGCCGCCGGTGTGCTCTCAGCATCATCCTTCAACTCCCCTAGCAATTTCTTCAGGCGATTGTCCAGGTCCTCTTCGGGCGCCTCTATCACCTCCTCCTCTCCCACCAGCAGATCGTCGTCGTCGATTAAATCGGGGAGTTGCTGCGCGTCGAAAAACAACTCACCCCAATCGTCTCGGTCCATTCTCGGAAAAACGACCTCCACGGGTTTAGCCGGCGGTTTTTGCAGCCCCACTCTAGTCGGTTTCCAAGGAGACGTACCTGATGATTAGTTTATAATTAAATCAACTTAGATTTTAGAACGAAAATAAAGCTCACGAACGATATTTTAGCATACGCAAAAATATCGTACGTTAAAAAACCGTTCGTGGATTAAAATAATGAATGTCCTTTTAGATTCGTAAAAAAAACCCACGTCAAAATTTCCCACGATAAAAAAACGTAGGTTAAATGAACACAAGTAGAACAATTTCCGAAAATGCTCAAACTTCAAAAAAACATCAAAATATCACACGATGAAAATATTGAAAATCTTATAAAAATTTTATAAATTGAAGAAAATCTTGAAATTTTTAAAAATTTGGAAATATTGCAAATCTTACGAAAATTTTATAATTTGATTTATTTATTTATTTAACGTACGTTTTTTTACCGTGCGATATTTTAACGTAACGTTTTTTTTACGACTGTAAAACGACATTCATTATTTTAAAGCTCACGAACGGTTTTTTAACGTACGATATTTTAGCGTATCATTTTCCTACTTACGTTTATTTAACGTACGTTTTTTTACCGTGCGATATTTTAACGTAATGATTTTTTTTACGAATTTTAGTAGAAAAATCATACGCCAAAATATCGTGCGATATTTTAAGGTAACGTTTTTTTTTAAGAATCTAAAACGACATTCATTATTGTAACGCTCACGAACGGCTTTTTAACCGTTCGTGAGCGTTACAATAATGAATGTCGTTTTAGATTCTTAAAAAAAAACGTTACTTTAAAATATCGCACGGTAAAAAAACGTACCTTAAATAAACGAAAGTAGAAAAATCTTACGCTAAAATATCGTACGTTAAAAAACCGTTCGTGAGCTTTAAAATAATTAATGTCGTTTTACAGTCGTAAAAAAACATTACGTTAAAAAAACCTACGTTAAATAAACGTAAGTAAGAAAATCGTATGTTAAAATATCGTATTTTCGTGAGCTTTAAAATAATGAATGTTAGATCCGCAAAAAAACCCATGTCAAAATATCACACGATATTAAAACGTACGTTAAATGAACGTAAGTAGAAAAATCATACGCTAAAATATCGTACGTTAAAAAACCGTTCGTGAGCTTTAAAATAATGAATGTCGTTTTACAGTCGTAAAAAAAAACGTTACTTTAAAATATCGCACGGTAAAAAAAAACGTACGTTAAATAAACGTAAGTAGAAAAATCGTCTGCTAAAATATCGTACGTTCGTGAGCTTTAAAATAATGAATGTCGTTTTAGATTCGTAAAAAAAACCCACGTCAAAATATCACACGATATAAAAACGTACGTTAAATGAACGTAAGTAGAAAAATCATACACTAAAATATCGTACGTTAAAATACCGTTCTTGAGCTTTAAAATAATGAATGTCGTTTTACAGTCGTAAAAAAACGTCACGTTAAAATATCGCACGGTAAAAAAAACGTACGTTAAATAAACGTAAGTAGAAAAATCTTCTGCAAAAATATCGTACGTTCGTGAGCTTTAAAAGAATGAATTTCGTTTTAGATTCGTGAAAAAAACCCACGTCAAAATATCACACGATAAAAAAACGTACGTAAATGAACCTAAGTAGAACAATTTCCGAAAACGCTCAAATTTCCAAATATATTGCTTAAGAATTATCGTTTGAACTTCAGACTAAATCATTGTTTTATACGCGTGGCGCATGAAGTAAAATTTCGAGTTTAGAAAAGCCCCGCGTAGAAAATTTGTCGAGGGTCGCCCAGCGACCCGAGACAAATTTTCGCGGGGCTTTTCTAAACTCGAAATTTTACTTCATGCTTAGTCCGGGAGTGGAAAACACTCGTTTCGTCGACTTGGAAAATTTTCATATCTCAATATTTCGAGATTTTCTTAAGATTTTCGATATTTCAAATGTTTTAAAAATTTCAAGATTTTCTTCAATTTATAAAATATGCATGAGATTTTCTTAAAATATTTCCCAAATTATAAAATGTTTGTGAAGTTTTCGATATTTCGAGATGTTTCAAAATTTTTCTTCAATTTATAAAATTTTCATGAGATTTTCAATATTTTACTTAGGTTCATTTAGCGTACATTTTTTTATCGTGTGAAATTTTGACGTGGGTGTTTTTTACGAATCTAAAACGACATGCATTATTTTTACCCACGAACGGTTTTTTAACGTACGATATTTTTACGTATGATAATAAAAAATGTCTTAGATTCGTAAAAAAAACATTACGTTAAAATATCGCACGGTAAAAGAACGTACGTTAAATAAACGTAAGTATAAAAATCACACGCTAAAATATCGTACGTTAAAAAGCCGTTTCTTAAAATGTTCTTCAATATTTCGAAAATGTTCATAAATTTTAATATTTCGGATTTTTGGTATTTTATAATTTTTGTCAATTCATACGATTTTTAATATTTCAGAAATGTTCTTGATTCTTCATGATTTTTTTTCCTTGAATTTTCATCAGTTGACAATTTTTATGAAATTCAAAGTTTTCTAAAATCCCAACAATTTTCGTTCATTTCTCGAATTTCCGTTTATTTTAAAAATGTTGATAGCTTTCATAAATTTTCAAAAGATTCTTCTAAATTTTCTTAAACTTTTAATATTAATAGTTTTCTAGATTTATAAAATTATTTTTTTTTATGAGATTCGCAACATTTTGAAATATCGCAAGATTTTTGAATTTCTCAGATTTTCGCAGCAGTATTTACATTTTTTTTTCGGTTTTCGTGAACTTTCTCGGTTAAAAGTTACTTCTAAAAATGTTGATACTTTTCACAGAAGTAGTTGAGTCAACCATGATCCTCGGTTAGTTCAACTACTTCTGTCATACATGTTGAAGGAACTATCATCATATCGTAATGGAAAGCTTTAAATTTGGATGCTGGCGATTTATGGCTCCCAACTAGGGGCCACGGCGTTAGCCTGGCCCCACGTTGGGCGCCAAAAAACCTCAAATTCAAGCGTTAAAAACGAATTTTGTAAGAATCGATTTTGGGTCAACATACGTTTCCCCTAAATTCACCAGATTTAGCCTATTTGGCCGTATAAACCAGGCTTCTAGTTACATTTTTCTTAAAATGAATGGAGTATAGGCCTATACTCCATTCATTTTAAGAAAAATGTAACTAGAAGCCTGGTTTATCTTTAACTTGTTTCTCATGGATTTATGATTACCAGTGTTGGGTTTGAATAATAATTATTTACCGGGAGGTTCTCTTTCGAACTGGAAACCGGCGCCGGGTTGCCATTCTTCTTCGCCAGTCATGCCGAACTGTTCCGGATCGTAGGTCTTGTACCGATCGGGGCCTTCTCTGATCTTCCTCCTCTTACTGAACGCCGGAGGAGTCGGGGGCATGTCCTTCCTCTTGTACTGGCCATCTGAAAGGAATAATCCCTTTTTGTTAAAGGGAGTCTCCCACAAACACCCTAATGCTAAAGCGCGAAATTTCAGGATTGAGCCGGCAATTCTGAAACTTTACATTTTTAGGCGTGGGCGCGGTTTAGCTTTTTTCGTAATATATTGGTAACTTAAGTTAGGATTACGTACATTTATCGAACTCGTCCTCCTTTTCCTCCTCCCTGGCCTCCATCAAAGACCTGTTGACCTCCTCCAAAATCTCCCGCGCCTCCGGCGATCTACTCGCGCCCTCTACAATATCCTCCTCCTCATCCCCGACCCTCGGGGGAGTCCTGTAGGGCAAACTGGCCGCCTCTTCCCAACCCAAATCCCTCGGGGGAGTTCTGTACGGCAAACTGGGCGCCTCATCATAATCCGAGTGCCTCGGTGGAGTTCTGTAGGGCAAACTGGGCGCTTCGTTGAAATCGTAGGGTCTGGTGGGCGTCATGTAGGGCAGGCTCGGCAGCGAGATGTTGGCGTCGTCCTCCTCCGGGGGCGAGTACTCCTCCATCAGGGCGGCGATGTCGTCGGGCATGCTCAGCGAGAGCATCGACTGGTTGTCCAGCCAGAAGCTGTCGGCTTTGCTGCTCGCGAAGGTCGACGCGGCGGAGGCGGCGGAGGAGGAGGAGGAGGAGGAGGGTTTCTCCATGACCTCGATGAGGTTCGAGCCCCAGGTGATCGGCGAGCGGGTGTCCTCGGCCGGTTGGAGGCCGAACGGCGATTGCGTCGGTTTCTTCTCGGGAGAACTAGACAAGAAATTGTAAGAGTGTATAAAGTAGGAGTTGTTTCAATTCAAAGCCAAAGTGGGAAACATCAATCCTTGAATTTCTTCCACTTTGTCTTTGGGTTAGAAAAGTGTCCATATAAATGGTTTTGCTAATTCAATCCTAATTGGCAACTCTGCAGAAGCATAAACGGGAGTTTTCTCAATTCAATTAATCAAATCAATCAATCAAACTCAAAGCCCATGTGGAAAACATCAATCCTTGAATTTCTCCCACTTTGGCTTTGGGTTGGAAAAGTGTCCATATAAATGGTTTTGCTAATTCAATCCTAATTGGAAACTCTCCAGAAGCATAAAGGGGAGTTTTCGCAATTCAATTAATCAAATCAATCAATCAAATTCAAAGCCAAAGTGGAAAACATCAATCCTTGAATTTCTCCCACTTTGGTTTTGGGTTGGAAAAGTGTCCATACAAATGGTTTTGCTAAATTAATCCCAATTGGTAACTCTACACAAGCATAAAGGGGAGTTTTCTCGATTAAATTAATCAAATCAATCAATCAAATTCAAAGCCGAAGTGGAAAACATCAATCTTTGAATTTCTCCCACTTTGGCTTCGGGTTGGAAAAGTGTCCATACAAATAGTTTTGTTGAATAAATCCCCATTAGCAGCTCTGAACAAGCATAGCAGGGAGGTTGTCTCAATTCAAAGTCAAAGTGGGAAACATCAATCTTGAAATTTCTCCCACATTGGCTTTGGGTTGGGTTGGGCTGAAAGTGTTCATGCTGAATCAATCTGAACTCTGAACAAGCTGCAGATACTCACGGTGTCATAAATTCGGGTAGTTGTACAGGACTCGGGGGTTTCGGAGTCGGGGGTTTCGGAGTTGCGGCTTTCGGAGATTTTTCCGCCTGAGGCGACGAAGCGGGAGTGGGAGTTGGAGTGGCTGCCGCCGCAGCTGCCGCTGCCGGAGTAGTGGGAGGTTTTTTCTCCGCCTCAGGATAAATACCTTTAAAAAACAACAACAAAGGATTGTATTGAAAAGCTAAGTTGAAGGTCTGTCCGTCACCATATATTTTAGAAAAGGTCTGTCTGTCTGTCCCCATGTAATTCTGATATGTATACTCTAACGAAAAACTCCCCATATTTCCTAAAGACAATTTAACACAAAGAAAAATTGAGTTTGTCAATAGCTTGCGAAATATTTACAAAATATGAAAACGAATTAAAATTAATATTGATTTTCTGCAATATATTCCATTTTATTTAAAGAAAAGAAAGGAATAGTCTCACCTTTCGGTAAAATCCCCTTTTCCGCCTGTTCCCATGTGGTGATCGGGTCCGAAGACAGGGCGTAGTAAGCGTGAACCCCGAATTTGGGTATGTCCTGGGCCGCCGCGTACTCCAACAGATCCGCAGAGCATTCCGCAGTGTAAGGCGGGTAATCCCCCCCGGCCAATCCCGACTTGAGCCTCTCCCTGCGCTCTTTTTCTTCCTGGATGATTATATCTTTCGCCAACGCCAAAAGCTACAAACAACAAAAAGTATTGGCATAATTTCCTGAATACATTTAGGTGATTCTCAAATCCACCCAGACAAGGCAATAGCCAGAAAAAACATTTGGAGGAGAGGTTTCGATAGTAAAAATATTGCGCTTTTACATACAAAATTGTACCATTTTTGAAATTACGGCCTTGCGCCCAGAGTTATTGTCTTTATTCGGAAAGGAAATAAAAGCTAGAGCGCACTACTAACCTCTTCCGATTTATCAAACTTTTTCAATTCTTCATTGGTCGGATTTTGGGCAAACACCCCGCTCAGTTTCTTCCTGTGGAGCGAGAAGAGCAGCAGCTTCAGATAATCCTTCCTGACCTCTTCCGTACCGCTGGCTTCATCCCGTAATTTCCGCACCCAAGCAGCGGCGTACACTCTTTCTAAACAACAAACACAACGATTTTCTTTGTTTTCAGCACTAGGATTTTGTACTCACCGTTTGGATCTGGTAAATTTAACACTAAGGGTTTTGCGAATTTCAAGTAAAAGTCGAAACTGTCCATGAGCGCGGTGCCTTCCGCGCCTTCCGCGCCATCGGCGGGCTCCGCGGGCACCGACATTTGTTACGTTGTTTTTTTTTTTGTTGCGTTGTAGTTTCTTTTAGGCCGAAAGAAGTCAAGTCGAACACCGGAATTTTGAGACGTTCTCACCGAACATTTTTGCTTTGAAAGGTCGCGTCAGAAACAACAAAAAAAAAAACTTACACGTCAGATGCAACTATTTTCACAATCAAATCGATTTACCATAAAGTTTTTGAAATGTCCACTAAATCAATGATATTCTTGTCAGAGTAACAGTTACGTGAAGTGTTAGTAACTATTGAAAAAGAGCACATCATGCCTGAAATGTACATTTAGAATTAAAAAAATAAAACAGTGAAAATTAAGGAATTCAACTACTTACATATCTAAATAATAATAATAATAATATTCTTTATTTTCTACAATAAAAAATTACAATATCCCAATATAATTACAAACAATAGACATTGTAGAAAACCCATGGGCGGAGTACAGAAAATAAAATATATATATATAATTTAACGTTTGAAACATTCCACTTAGCAAAAAACAAACAAATAACGCTATCACTTTAATAAAACACTTAATTTGTTTAGGTTTCAAAACTATATTTATTGTACCGGGCTTTCATTAATTCCCGAACCCCACTTGACCAAAAATAATAGACAACCAAATGTACAAGGTGGTATGGCTCACACAAAAATTCCCTAGATTTAAAAATATTTATTCGCCGGCGTATTTTTATGACGACTAAAAATATTATATTTAAAATGATTAAAAAATAGGCTCATCTTCAAAAATGTAACTAATTTTTATTAATTTTCGCAGTATTTGCTTATCCTAGCAAATTGACTCTGCAAAATAAATAGAAATAAAACTCAATGTTTCAGAATAATTAAACAATTTTTGCTTACCTGAAAATTCCGGGCGAATCTTGTAAGATCTCAAAGGTTGGTTTAACGATGCACCGCGCATAAACGTTTATGTCAAATTTGACTTTAGTAACGTTTGCTTACTTTTTTCAAAGCCTCCAACGTACAAATACAATCATTTACGCGGCAATTTTAAATTTAGTCACGTGGGGTTCGGGAATTAATGAAAGCCCTGTACAACAACCATTGTTTTATATCAACATTTTAGCAACATTAAACGTTGTATTAATGTTGATTTAACATTACTTACTTACAAAAGTGATGGATACAAAACAGAAAATCAGAGACCAACAAGCTGATGATTACAAAAAACCATTTTCACGCACATTCATTCTCTTTTTCAGTTATAAAAGACTTAAAATAACAGACACAAGAAAATATCCATAAGCTGATGGTTAGAAGAAAATCACAGAGGCCGTTTTTATACACATTTATTTTCATTTTCAGTTATAAAAGACTAAAAATAACTGGCGCAAGAGAATATCGATGAACTGCAGCTAGAAAAAAATCACAGAGATCGTTTTTGTGCACATTTATTTTCATTTCCAGTTACAAAAGACAGAAAAAAAACAGACATCCACAAGCAAAAATCAACTTTATCAATACTTCCTCGATCTCCTCACCGGCGACGGCACACCGCTTGAATGTGGTTCCAAATTCGAAGACCTCTTTGCCTAAACATTAAAAAAGAATAAAATAAAACACGTTAGTAATCCTTTTTCTTCACTGGTTTATTTAGATCGCTAAATGTACATTTCGTTCACCATGTGAACATTTTCAATAGCTGTACTAAACTATTAATCAATTTAGTACAGCTATTGAAAATATTCACATAGTGAACGAAATGTACATTTAGCGATCTAAATAAACCAGTGAAGAAAAAGGATTACTAACGTGTTTTATTTTATTAAAATCATCTTCACGTAACTCACAACGAAACATTTTATTAAAAAAGAAAACAATTTGATTAATCCAAACCAAAACAATCGGATTCGTTTCCGTAACTGGACAGGGAGTTTATCTTTTAAAGGCGGGTTTTCTGAAGCAACAAATTCTCTACCTTTTCGCTGAAACAATTTTCTTTATAGCACGCTTCGTTTACGAGATAATTGACTTGAATCGCGGAAACGTAAACCTAACCTAACCTCACTTACTGCACCTGTCAACTGAATCAACCCCACACGCGATTCTAAATTTTTAAAGCAATAGAGCGAAAAATCGAATTTCTTACACATTTCTCAAACCGTATAATTGTTTTTCCGATGATATCACGATTGTTGTAAAAAATAACAAAAAATGTGTCAAACAAAAAACGTTCGGTATCAAATTCTCTACCTTTTCGCTGAAACAATTTTTTTCATATCACTCTCCGTTTACGAGATAATTGACTTGAATCGCGGGAACGTGAACCTAACCTAACCTCACTCACTGCACCTGTCAACTGAATCAACCCCACACGCGATTCTAAATTTTTAAAGCAATAGAGCGAAAAATCGAATTTCTTACACATTTCTCAAACCGTATAATTGTTTTTCCGATGATATCACGATTGTTGTAAAAAATAACAAAAAATGTGTCAAACAAAAAACGTTCGGTATCAAATTCTCTACCTTTTCGCTGAAACAATTTTTTTCATAGTACGCTCCGTTTACCAGATAATTGACTTGAATCGCGGGAACGTGAACCTAACCTAACCTCACTCACTGCACCTGTCAACTGAATCAACCCCACACGTGATTCTAAATTTTTACAGCAATAGAGCGAAAAATCGAATTTATTACACATTTCTCAAACCGTATATAATTGCTTATCCAACGATATCTCGAATGTTGTAAAAAATAACAAAAATTGTTTCAAACAAAAGACGTTCGGTATCAAATTCTCTACCTTTTCGCTGAAACAATTTTTTTATAGCACGCTCCGTTTACGAGATAATTGACTTGAATCGCGGAAACGTGAACCTAACCTAACCTCACTCACTGCACTTGCCAACTCCCACTATCCTACGCGCGATTCCAGATTATTAAAGCAATAGAGCGAAAAATCGAATTTATTACACATTTTTCAAACCGTATAATTGTTTATCCGACGATATCACGATTGTTGTAAAAAATAACAAAAAATGTGTCAAACAAAAAACGTTCAGCATCAAATTCTCGACATTTTTGCCAGAACAATTTTTTTCATAGCACTCTCCGTTTACAAGATAATTAACTTGAGTTTCGAAAATGTCGACCTAACCTAACCCTACTCCAAGTTTTTAAAGCCATAGAGAGAAAAATCGAATTTATTACACATTTCCAAACCGTATATAATTGCTTATCCAACGATATCTCGATTGTTGTAAAAAATAACAAAAATTGTTTCAAACAAAAGACGTTCGGTATCAAATTCTCTACCTTTTCGCTGAAACATTTTTTTTTCATAGCACGCTCCGTTTACGAGATAATGACTTGAATCGCGGGAACGTGAACCTAACCTAACCTCACTCACTGCACCTGTCAACTGAATCAACCCCACACGCGATTCTAAATGTTTAAAGCAATAGAGCGAAAAATCGAATTTATTACACATTTCTCAAACCGTATAATTGTTTATCTAACGATATCTCGATTGTTGTAACAAATAACAAAAATTGTTTCAAACAAAAGACGTTCGGTATCAAATTCTCCACATTTTTGCCAGAACAATTTGTTTCATAGCACTCTCCGTTTACAAGATAATTAACTTGAGTTTCGAAAATATCGACCTAACCTAACCCTACTCCAAGTTTTTAAAGCCATAGAGAGAAAAATCGAATTTATTACACATTTCCAAACCGTATATAATTGCTTATCCAACGATATCTGGATTGTTGTAAAAAATAACAAAAATTATTTCAAACAAAAGACGTTCGGTATCAAATTCTCTACCTTTTCGCTGAAACAATTTTTTTCATAGCACGCTCCGTTTACGAGATAATGACTTGAATCGCGGGAACGTGAACCTAACCTAACCTCACTCACTCCACCTGTCAACTGAATCAACCCCACACGCGATTCTAAATTTTTAAAGCAATAGAGCGAAAAATCGAATTTATTACACATTTTTCAAACCACATAATTGTTTATCCTACGATATCTCGATTGTTGTAAGAAATATCAAAAATTCTTTTAAACAAAAGACGTTCGGTATTAAATTCTCTACCCTTTTGCCGAAATAGTTTTTTCGATAGCACGCTCCGTTTGCGAGAAAATCGACTTGAATCGCGGAAACGTGAACCTAACCTAACCTCACCCACTGCACCTGTCAACTCAATCAAGCCCACACTAAAGTATTCTAAACTTTTGAAGCGTAAGCGCGTTCGTTAATATTTTTAAATTACTATTACCTTATTATAACCCGCTGGTAATCCCCAGTAGTGCTAGTGTTCTCCTACAGAGGGCCAGCGTTGTACGTGCTGCGCTCTATAGAAGAACAATAGCATTATCTTCCTACTGAAGAGTGCCAGCGGGTTGGGCTAATCGTATTACGTTCTACGCGCCGCACAAAACACGCTGCTTAAGACAACCCGCTTTTATATTCTTACTGAGGAGTCGCGCTAAGCGTATTACGTCTACTTTAAGGCTAGAAACGAGTGTTTTCCACTCCCAGACTAAGCATGAAGTAAAATTTCGAGTTGAAACAAAGTAAACGTCGAGTTAAGTCTGGAATTTGTTTGAGGAATTAAAAAAAATGAACGCGTCACTTCCAAATTTTAAAAATCACAGCGTTTACTTGCAAATAAACGAGCTTTAATATTCTGAAGAAAACATGCAATTACGTCACTTGGTTTATCCGAAATATCGCGTCAAAGTGGAATTTTGTTAAAACAAAGAAATCGTCGAATTTAAGCTGAAATTTGTTTGAGGAATTAAAAAAAAATGAACGCGTCACTTCCTAATTTTAAAAATTACAGCGTTTACTTGCAAATAAACGAGCTTTAATATTCTGAAGAGAACATGCAATTTCGTCACTTGGTTTATCCGAAATATCGCGTCAAAGTGGAATTTTGTTAAAACAAAGAAATCGTCGAATTTAAGCTGAAATTTGTTTGAGGAATTAAAAAAAAATGAACGCGTCACTTCCTAATTTTAAAAATTACAGCGTTTACTTGCAAATAAACGAGCTTTAATATTTTGAAGAAAACATGCAATTACGTCACTTGGTATATCCGAAATAACGCGTCAAAGTGGAATTTTGTTAAAACAAAGAAATCGTCGAATTTAAGCTGAAATTTGTTTGAGGAATTAAAAAAAAATGAACGCGTCACTTCCTAATTTTAAAAATTACAGCGTTTACTTGCAAATAAACGAGCTTTAATATTCTGAAGAGAACATGCAATTACGTCACTTGGTATATCCGAAATAACGCGTCAAAGTGGAATTTTGTTAAAACAAAGAAATCGTCGAATTTAAGCTGAAATTTGTTTGAGGAATTAAAAAAAAATGAACGCGTCACTTCCTAATTTTAAAAATTACAGCGTTTACTTGCAAATAAACGAGCTTTAATATTCTGAAGAGAACATGCAATTACGTCACTTGGTATATCCGAAATAACGCGTCAAAGTGGAATTTTGTTAAAACAAAGAAATCGTCGAATTTAAGCTGAAATTTGTTTGAGGAATTAAAAAAAAATGAACGCGTCACTTCCTAATTTTAAAAATTACAGCGTTTACTTGCAAATAAACGAGCTTTAATATTCTGAAGAGAACATGCAATTTCGTCACTTGGTTTATCCGAAATATCGCGTCAAAGTGGAATTTTGTTAAAACAAAGAAATCGTCGAATTTAAGCTGAAATTTGTTTGAGGAATTAAAAAAAAATGAACGCGTCACTTCCTAATTTTAAAAATTACAGCGTTTACTTGCAAATAAACGAGCTTTAATATTCTGAAGAGAACATGCAATTACGTCACTTGGTTTATCCGAAATATCGCGTCAAAGTGGAATTTTGTTAAAACAAAGAAATCGTCGAGTTAAGTCTGAAATTTGTTTGAGGAATTAAAAAAAAAATGAATGCGTCACTTCCTAATTTTAAAAATTACAGCGTTTACTTGCAAATAAACGAGCTTTAATATTCTGAAGAGAACATGCAATTTCGTCACTTGGTTTATCCGAAATATCGCGTCAAAGTGGAATTTTGTTAAAACAAAGAAATCGTCGAATTTAAGCTGAAATTTGTTTGAGGAATTAAAAAAAAATGAACGCGTCACTTCCTAATTTTAAAAATTACAGCGTTTACTTGCAAATAAACAAGCTTCAATATTCTGAAGAAAAAATCCAATTATGTCACTTGGTTTATGCGAAATATGGCGTCAAAGTGGAATTTTGTTGAAACAAAGAAATCGTCGAATTTAAGCTGAAATTTGTTTGAGGAATTTAAAAGAAATGAACGCATCACTTCCTATTTTTAAAAAGTACAGCGTTTTCTCGCAAATAAACGAGCTTCAATATTCTGAAGAAAAAATGCAATTATGTCACTTGGTTTATCCGGAATATCGCGTCAAAGGGAAATTTTGTTGGAACAAAGAAAACGTCGAGTTTAAGCTCAATATTTGTTTGAGTAATTTTAAAAAAATAAACGCGTCAATTCGTACATTTTAAAGTTACAGCGTTTGCTTAGAAATGAACGAGCTTCAACATGTTGAAAAGAAAATTCAAATACGCCAGTTGGTTTTTCCGAAATATCGCGTCAAAGTGAAATTTTGTTGAGTCAAAGAAAACGTCGAGTGCATCGATTTCGTTTTTTTTTAAACGCTGAAATATTGTAAACAAGTGAACTTCACTTGAAATCAGTGTTTTGTACGCGTGGCGCATGAAGTAAAATTTCGAGTTTAGAAAAGCCTAATTTGGATTGGCCGCTCCGCTTCGCTACGCGGCCAATCCAAATTTTCAGGCTTTTCTAAACTCGAAATTTTACTTCATGCTTAGTCTGGGAGTGGACGACACTCGTTTAAAACTTCAAACTAACCCTAACACGCTTAGCGCAACAGGTTGGCGCTCACTACAACTCAAACTCTTTTCAAAATCTCGAAAACAAGATTTCCCGTTTACTTACAGAAGAACACGCCTTCTTCTCCTCCTTTTCCCTCCTATCCTCATCGCTGTAAACATTCTCGATCTGCACTTTCGGCCTGCAAGACGGAATCATCGACCTCCTCTCCTTCGCCTCGCTTTCAGTCTGCGTGAAAACGCTGCTGCAGCTCAACTTTTCCTCCTCCAAAGTCTGCACCGCCTTCTCAACCAGACTCTTATCAGCCTCCTTGTACCTCTCCGAAAGCTCTTTCTGGAAGCCCTCGCAACCTGGGTTGCAATTCCTTTGCTTCGAAAGCGAACGCTGATTCTTCTCCTTCCCTTCGTTAGCAAGATTATCCTGCGTCTTTTGGTTTTCCTCTTGTTGGTTCAAACTAGCTTGATCCTCATCCTGATTACCCTCCTCAATCGGATTCAGAGCCGTTTTGGCCCTCGCGCCGCTTCTTTGTTGTTTCGCAACCCCACTGAAACTCGTGCTGCTTTCCTTACCTCCAACATTGTAGTAAGAAGAAGAATCGTCTTCTGATCCAGGTTCCACAACGCTGTACGCTTGCTGCTTCCTTCTCGAGGAATCTTCGGCCATGATTGCTTCGAGCGCTTCTCTAGTCGATGTTTTTCTTCCGTTCTGTGTTACCTGTTTTCCCAATATGTTTCTTCTCCTCGAGAATTCCTCAACTTGAACATTAGCACCATCTTGAGGTGCACTTCTATTAGAACCATCCCTTCTTCCTGCATGATCAGAAATATTAGTACCATCCACTGCTACGCTTCTTTTTCCTTCAGGATCGGAAATGTTGGAACCACCCCTTCTTGTTGCATAATCAGAAATATTAGTACCATCCGCTGCTACGCTTCTTTTTCCTTCAGGATCCGAAATGTTGGAACCAGCGGAAGGTGTACTTCTTCTTCCTGCAAGATCAAAAATATTAGTAGAGTCCACTGCTACGCTTCTTCTTCCTTCAGGATCCGCAATGTTGGAACCAGCGGGAGGTGTACTTCTTCTTCCTGCAAGATCAAAAATATTAGTACCGTCCACTGCTACGCTTCTTCTTCCTTCAGGATCCGCAATGTTGGAACCAGCTGAAGGTACACCCCTTCTTCCCGCAAGATCAGAATTTACCAATTATTTGACAATTATTAAAACACAGAGCGAAATTGCACTGACTTTAACTTGAAATTTAAGCGTCGGCTTAAGTGTGAAAACAATTGAGCGTTACATCACTTGAAAGCCACGTTCTTCGGCTGTCGTTCGTCTTTTGTTTAACGAAAATATCAATTTCGTGGACAAAATTGCGCTTAATTGTTTAAGCAAGCATTGTTTAATGTACTAATAATCAAAACATAGACTTTAACTTAAAATTTAAGCCTTAGTTTAAGCGTAAAAACAATTGAGCTTAACCACAATTCAAAGCCACATTCTTCGGCTGTCGTCTGCCTTTTGTTTTATGAAACTTTCAAATCCGTGGATAAAGTTACGCTTAATTATTTGAACAAGCCTTTTTTTTAATTTAACAAATATTAAAACACGGAGCGAACATGCACTGACTTTAACTTGAAATTTAGCCGTCCTCTTAAGTGTGAAAACAATTGAGCGTTACGTCACTTAAACGCTACATTCTTCGGCTGTCGTCTGCCTTTTGTTTCATGAAAATTTCTAATCCGTGGATAAAGTTACGCTTAATTATTTAAGCGAGCATTTTTTTAATTTAACAATTATTAAAACACGGAGCGAAATTGCACTGACTTTAACTTGAAATTTAGACGTCGGCTTAAGTGTGAAAACAATTGAGCTTTACGTTACTTTAAAGCCACATTCTTCGGCTATCGTCTGTCTTTTGTTTCATGAAAATTTCAAATCCGTGGATAAAGTTACGCTCAATTATTTGAGCGGGCATTTTTTAATTTAACAATTATTAAAACACAGACCGATACAGCACGGACTTTAACTTGAAATTTAGGCGTCGGCTTAAGTGTGAAAACAATTGAGCGTTACATCACTTGAACGCCACATTCTTTGGCTGTCGTCTGCCTTTTGTTTCATGAAAATTTCAAATCCGTGAATAAAGTTACGCTTAATTATTTGAGCGAGAATTTTTTTAATTTAACAATTATTAAAACACGGAGCGAAATTGCACTGACTTTAACTTGAAATTTAAGCGTCATCTTAAGTGTAAAAACAATTGAGCGTTACGTCACTTGAACGCTACATTCTTCGGCTGTCGTCTGCTTTTTGTTTCATGAAAATTTCTAATCCATGGATAAAGTTACGCTTAATTATTTGAGCGAGCATTTTTTTAATTTAACAATTATTAAAACACGGAGCGAAATTGCACTGACTTTAACTTGAAATTTAAGCGTCGTCTTAAGTGTGAAAACAATTGAACGTTACGTTACTTGAAAGCCACATTTTTTGGCTGTCGTCTGCCTTTTGTTTCATGAAAACTTCAAATCCGTGGATAAAGTTACGCTCAATTATTTGAGCGGGCGTTTTTTAATTTAACAATTATTAAAACACAGAGCGATACTGCACTGACTTTAACTTGAAATTTAAGCGTCGTCTTAAGTGTGAAAAAAATTGAGCGTTACGTCATTTGAAAGCCACATTCTTCGGCTGTCGTCTGCCTTTTGTTTCATGAAAATTTCAAATCCGTCAATAAAGTTACGTTTAATTATTTGAGCGCTCATTTTTTAATTTAACAATTATTAAAACACGGAGCGAAATTGCACTGACTTTAACTTGAAATTTAAGCGTCGTCTTAAGTGTGAAAACGATTGAGCGTTACGTTACTTGAAAGCCACATTCTTCGGCTATCGTCTGCCTTTTGTTTCATGATAATTTCAAATCCGTGGATAAAGTTACGCTCAATTATTTGAGCGAGCATTTTTTTAATTTAAAAATATTAAAACACGGAGCGAAATTGCACTGACTTTAACTTGAAATTTAAGCGTCGTCTTAAGTGTGAAAACAATTGAGCGTTACGTTACTTGAAAGCCACATTCTTCGGCTATCGTCTGCTTTTTGTTTCATGAAAATTTCAAATCCATGGATAAAGTTACGCGTAATTATTTGAGCGGGCATTTTTTAATTTAATAATTATTAAAACACGGAGCGAAATTGCACTGACTTTAACTTGAAATTTAGCCGTCGGCTTAAGTGTGAAAACAATTGAGCGTTACGTCACTTGAACGCCACATTCTTCGGCTGTCGTCTGCTTTTTATTTCATGAAAACTTCTAATCCGTGGATGAAGTTACGCTTAATTATTTGAGCGAGCATTTTTTTATTTTAACAATTATTAAAACACGGAGCGAAATTTCACTGACTTTAACTTGAAATTTAAGCGTCGTCTTAAGTGTGAAAACAATTGAACGTTACGTTACTTGAAAGCCACATTCTTCGGCTATCGTCTGCCTTTTGTTTCAGGAAAATTTCCAATCCGTGGATAAAGTTACGCTTAATTATTTAAGCGAGCATTATTTTAATTTTACAATTATTAAAACACGGAGCGAAATTGCACTGACTTTAACTTGAAATTTGAGCGTCGTCTTAATTGTGAAAACAATTGAGCGTTACGTTACTTGAAAGCCACATTCTTCGGCTATCGTCTGCCTTTTGTTTAATGAAAATTTCAAATCCGTAAATAAAGTTACGCTTAATTATTTGAGCGAGCATTTTTTTAATTTAACAATTGTTAAAACACGGAGCGAAATTGCACTGACTTTAACTTAAAATTTAAGCGTCGTCTTAAGTGTGAAAACAATTGAGCGTTACGTCATTTAAAAGCCACATTCTTCGGCTGTCGTCTGCCTTTTGTTTCATAAAAATTTCAAATCCGTGAATAAAGTTACGCCTAATTATTTGAGCGGTCATTTTTTAATTTAACAATTATTAAAACACGGAGCGAAATTGCACTGACTTTAACTTGAAATTTAGGCGTCAACTTAAATGTGAAAACAATTGAGCGTTATGTCACTTCAAAGCCACGTTCTTCAACTGTCGTTCATCTTTTGTTTAACGAAAATATCAATTTCGTGGACAAAGTTGCGCTTAATTATTTAAGCAAGCATTGTTTAATGTACTAATAATCAAAACATAGACTTTAACTTAAAATTTAAGCCTTAGTTTAAGCGTAAAAACAATTGAGCTTAACCACAATTCAAAGCCACATTCTTCGGCTGTCGTCTGCCTTTTGTTTCATGAAAATTTCAAATCCGTGGATAAAGTTACGCTTAATTATTTAAGCGAGCATTTTTTTAATTTAACATTTATTAAAACATTGCACTCACTTTAACTTGAAATTTAGACGTCGGCTTAAGTGTGAAAACAATTGAGCGTTACATCACTTGAAAGCCACGTTCTTCGGCTGTCGTTTGTCTTTTGTTTAACAAAAATATCAATTTCATGGACAAAGTTGCGCCTAATTATTTGAGCAAGCATTGTTTTATTTACTAATTATTAAAACATAGACTTTGACTTAAAATTTAAGTCTTAGTTTAAGCGTAAAAACAATTGAGCTTAACCACAATTTAAAGCCACATTCTTCGGCTGCCGTCTGCCTTTTGTTTCATGAAAATTTCAAATCGGTGGATAAAGTTACGCTTAATTATTAGAGCAAGCCATTTTGTATTTACTAATTACTAAAACACGGACTTGGACTTAAAATTTAAGCCTTGATTTAAGTTTGAAATCAATCAAGCATTACGTCAGTTCAAAGCCACATTCTTCGGCTGTCGTTCGCCTTTTGTTTTGAGAAAATATCAAGCTCGTGAAAAGAGTTGCGCTTAATTATTTAAGCGACTATTTCTTGAGAATTTATTAATGATTAAAACACGGACAGAAATGGAAACGTACCAAAAGAAGAAGAAGAACGTTAGTACCTTCTTGTGCTGCGCTATTTTTCGTTCCAGGGTATTGGAACTTAAAAAGAAGTGTTTTAAACATAACAACCCTGATACAAAGAATTCGTCGCAAGCCTCCAGAAATGGAGATGCACCAAAAGAAAAATAATGTTAGTTAGTACCTTCTTGTGCTGCGCTTTTTTTCGTTCCAAGGTATTGAAACTTAAAAAAAAAATGGTTTTAAGTAACAATCCTGATACAAAGAAGTGGTTGCAAGCCTCCTAGAAATTGAGATGCACCAGAAGAAAAAGAATGTTAGTTAGTACCTTCTTGTGCTGCACTTTTTTTCGTTCCAAGGTATTGAAACTTAAAAAAAGGGTTTTAAGTAACAATCCTGATACAAAGAAGTGGTCGCAAGCCTCCTAGAAATTGAGATGCACCAAAAGAAGAATAATGTTAGTTAGTACCTTCTTGTGCTGCGCATTTTTTCGTTCCATGGTATTGAAACTTAAAAAGATGGTTTTAAGTAACAATCCTGATTGCAAGCCTCCAGAAATTGAGATGCACCAAAAGAAGAAGAATGTTTGTTAGTACCTTCTTGTGCTGGGTTTTTTTTCGTTCCAAGATATTGATTATCCAAAATATCCTGAGCTGCATTTCCCCTTGTGCTAAGGTATTGATCAGCCAAAATATTAGAACCATCGTGAGCTCGTTTCCCTCTTGTACCAAGGTATTGATCATCCAAACTATTAGAGCCATCCTGAGCCGCCTTTCCCCTTGCGCCAGCTGAATTATTATAACTATCCTGAGGTAAGTTTCCCCTTTCGCCAAGGTGTTGATCAGCCAAACTATTAGAACCATCCTGAGCCGCATTTCCTCTTGCACCAACGTACTGATCATCCTGAGCTGAATTTCCCCTTGTGGTATTGCCTAGGTATTGATCAGCCAAATTATTAAAACCATCATGAGCTAAATTTCCCTTTTTGCTTAAAAATTGATCAGCTAAAATATTAGAACCATCCTGAGCTAAATTTCCCCTTTCGCATAGGTATTGATCAGCTAAAATATTAGAACCATCCTTACCTGTATTTCCTCTTGCACCAACGTACTGATCATCCTGAGCTGAATTTCCCCTTGAGCCTAGGTATTGATCAGCCAAACTGTTAGAACCATCCTGAGCTGCATTGCATTGATCATCCTGAGCTAAACTCCTTCCTCCAAAATATTCATCCACCAAAGCAAAACCCTCTCGTGGCGCACTACTCCTTCTCCCTCCTCTGAAATACTCACCAACCAGAACATCAGCACCATCTCGCGGTACACTTTTTCCCCTTTGAAGATATTCACTACCCACAACATCAGGACCATCTCGAGGTAAACTCTTTCTTCTTTGCAGATATTCAGCACCCACAGCGTTAGAACCATCTTCAGAAAGGCTTTTCAACCTTCCCGCGTATTGACCGTCCAAAACGTTAGAACCAGCGCTTCTTCTTCTCCTACGAAGAAACTCATCGTTCCAACTGTTTTGAACAGCAATTTTCCTACTAGGGTTATCGAAATCAACTGGATCAGCTTGAAAATCTTGAGCAGCGTTAACTGGGTTGATTTCAAAGCTGTAAAGATTTGAACCGTTCTGCGCCGAGCTGCTAATTCCTCTGGGATTAACCGGATTGGTTTCATAATCCAAACTATCTTGTCCAGCACTCCTTCCTCCTCTGTGATCAACTGGATTGGTTAGATAACTCGAAATAGCGGAACCATCTTGAGCTCCTCCTCTCAGATCAACTGGATTGGGCTCAAAATGTACTCCTCTGTGATCAACTGGATTGGTTTCAAAATCTTGAGCTACACTTCTTCCTCCTCTGTGATCAACTGAATTGGTTTCAAAATCTTGAGCTATACTTCTTCCTCCTGTGGGATCAACTGGATTAGTTTCGTAACTTATATCGTGAGCTAATTCAGTTGATGCTAGAGGAGGAAGAGGTGTATTCCTCCTCTAGCATCAACTGAATTAGCAAGAAAACTCGCGCTTTTACCTTTTGCCTTGCTTCCAGCGTAACCGTCTTGCACCAACCCGGTTTCCAGGGCGTCCTCGAGCTGTTTCTTGTAGTAACTCCTGTATCTCTGATACTCGGCCATTGCGCGAGCGGTCTTGGGATCAACTGGATTAGTTTCATAGCTCAAAATAGTGAAACCATCTGGAGTGACGCTTCTTTCTCTAGGATCAAGCGGATTGGTTTCAAAGTTGAAGCCATCTAGAGCTACACTCCTTCCTCTGGGATCAACCGGATTGGTTTCAAAGTTTGAAATGTTGGAGCCATCTAGAGCAACGCTTCTTTCTCTGGGATCAAGTGGATTGGTTTCAAAGTTGAAACCATCTAGAGCTACACTCCTTCCGCTGGGATCAACTGGATTGGTTTCAAAGTTGAAACCATCTAGAGCTACACTCCTTCCTCTGGGATCAACTGGATTGGTTTCAAAGTTCAAAAGGTTGGAGCCCTCTACAGCAACGCTTCGTCCTCTGGGATTAAGTGAATTGGTTTCAAAGTTGAAACCATCTAAAGCTGCACTCCTTCCTCTGGGATCAACTGGATTGGTTTGATAACCCGAAATCGCGGAACCGTCTGGAGCAACACTCCTTCCTCTAGGATCAACTGGATTGGTCTGGTAACTCGAAATAGCGCAACCGTCTCGAGCAACACCACTTCTTCTAGGATCAATCGGATTGGTTTGATAACTCGAAATAGCGCAACCGTCTTGAGCTACACTCCTTCCTCTAAGATCAACTGGATTGGCTTCAAAGCTCAAAACGTTAGAACCAGCTTGAGCCGCACCCCTTCTACCTCTAGGATCAGCAATAAAACTCGCGCTTTTCCTTTTTCCTTTGCTTCTGGCGTAACCGTCTTCCACTAACCCGGTTTCCAGAGCATCCTCTTGTTGGTCCTTGTAGTAGTAATTCCTGTATCTTTGATACTCTCGCGAAATCGCCTCGGCTTCTTCCGTTTTCGGCGCAGTTTCTTCGTTTCTGCCGGCCCTCTTCGGGACGTACAGAACCGGAACGACGTAATAGGGCATGGTCGAGGAGTCCTGCTGGGTGGTGTCCTCTTCGCTGTACAACATTTCGGTACCAGCGTCTCCGTATTTGTAAATTTGCGACGCGGTTCTGTCCGGCGTTGCGGTTTCCTCTTCCTCTTCGTTTGTTTTCGCGTAGATGTAACTGCGGGCCACACCCGGTTTTCTGTAGAAGTACCGTCTGGTTTTGCTACCGTAATACCTTTCCAAATCCTCCTTTCTCTGCTGGTATTCCGGGTTTTCCTCGGGCTGCGCGTGGAGGTACTCCTCTAAACTCTCCTGGAGGTACTGAGGGTTCCGCTGGAGGTACTCCTGCGGTTTCCTCTGGCCCTGGGGCTTCCCGTAAACATACCCGCTCTCCGCCTCCTTTCCATAAACGTAAACCTCCCCGTTATCCCTCGGAACCGCTTTTCCGCAGCCGTACCCCGTCCCGTAAACCTCAACCCCGTCCTTCGCTCCGCCGTACACATACCCCCTTTCCCCTTTACCGTAATCCTCGCGAGGAACCTGCTTTCCGTAAACGTAACCTTTCTCCTCCTCCCGAGGCTCCGCTTTTTCGTACGCGTACCTTATATCCTCGTCCTCGTCCGGTTTCGCGTAATAGTACCCCTCCGGGTTGTTTTCCTCGTCGCCGTACAAATTGTCCGTTTCCTCGGGTAACTGCTGGTGGATTTGGTGGATGGTCTTCGGTTTTCTGTAGTACTGAGGATACTGGGCGTAAATTTCGGTTTCGGGAGATCGGGAAGCCTGCATTTTTCCGTTTAGGGGCGTTTAACTTTTCATTAGCATAATTTTGAAATTTGTTAAAAATATAAAATAATTGACGTGTGTCAGCCGATTTTTTTTGGAAAAAAAAAAACAAAATTCATAATAGTTGGTTCTGTTTATCAGAGAAAAATTGTTGAAAATTGTTCCTTATCGTATCGCGGGATTTTTAATATTTTGAAAACGGAATCAGGGGTAAATATGCATGAAATGAAGGAATCCGAAGTCGGTGTCTAAGTAAAACTTATCGTTTGGTCACAATTCGCATTCAAAGTTAAAATTTTGAGGTTATAAGTCATCCGATTTTCGTCTAAGTAAGCACATTACGAGTATTAATCGCACACATGATGAATTTATCTTAACAAGTTGCATCTTGGAAAAATTAATTAATTTATCCTTCAATATTATTTTAAAATGTTTCACCAACTGATAAATGAGAAAGTTATTCAAGAAATAAGTTGCATCTTTTTTAATTAATTAATTTACCTACCCACTGAGCAAAAAACTAGGAAATAACGTTATATCAACATTGTAGCAACATTAAACGTTGTTTTAATGTTTGATGAAACATTACTTCATTATGTTTGCTCAGAGGATAATTAAATTACGTTGGTGATTTATTTAAATGGAAACACAATAACGTTCACTGTTACGGGTCGAAAACGCCAGTAGGACTTTTTATTATTAAAAAATTAATTTAGTTAAAATGTGTACATTGAGTTGCCTACATTATTCCGAAAGGGTGTAATTTAAAAGTTCGCAGTTGGCTGTGACCGTCAACAACTTCCGCCGTTGGCCGTCGTTTAAAAAAACAAAAAAAAAAAGGTTTGTTTAGCAAAGCGTCCGTCAAAACGGTAAAACGTAATTTTCTTCTCTATTGAGAATTAATTTTCTCACGAAGAGCTGTTCGCATTTAGAAGAATTACTTGTGTGGAATTCGCTGTCTATATTGAGTGAGTTTTGGATTCCTTTTTGGAGCTGAATTTCCACTATCGGCTATCGCCGCTTTTGAAACCCTTCGTACGGACGCGACTTGCGAAGACAATCGCATCGAAAATAGCTCCCGCCAACAACTAGGGGTAAGTTCATTAAAAATCTGTTTCGGATAGAATATTTTCTAAGGCCTTTCGTAATGTTTTAAATAGAGCCAACATAGAGCTAACTTTAGCCAACATAGAGCTAACTTTAGCCAACATAGAGCTAACTTTAGCTAACATAGAGCTAACTTTAGCTAACATTGCCATTGGCTACGTTCTGAGATAAGTTCTAATTGGAATTTGAGAGATTGTTTGGTGACTGGAATATCACATTTGGCCGTTTCCTTGTCCGGACTTTTGCCGTACTGGAAGCTGTGAGGCCGTCCTTCTGTATCCTTCCTGCACCACGAGAAAATCCTGTGCCGGAGCGGTCGCATCATCTCGAAACCACGACAAGAAAAAACCCAACTCGATGAGTAACTTTTAAAGTTTTATTTTTGTTTTCTCTTCTTAAAAACGGTCGCGAAACAATCCAACGAATTTTGATGCTTTGGTGCATTTTGTTGCAAATAATAATTTCGTAGTTTATTTTTGTAATTGTTTAATAATTATCAGGTTAATAGTAACAGTTCACTAACCTTAAGTTCGTCCGCTACGAGCGAGACAACCTTAAGCGCTTTTTTTATATAAATTAATTATATTTTCATTGTATAAGCTTTTATAATTGAACACTGCAGTATTCAAAAGAATAAAAGACGTTACCGTCCATTGTTAAATCAGCGGTTTAATAATATCATCAAATACCACCTAATTGGTATGTATATACATTTTTTTTTTGTACGCTTTAAGTAGAATTACACGGGTTGAACTGATTTATTAACTTATTGTAACTGTCGCAAATCAATTAATTGCATACAAATAATAAATTGATTATTAATTGCAACTTACAAATTTGTAACGGTGTATTTATTAAATATCGATATCTTGCGTATGTGTTGTGGTTAGTTGACTTCCTACTTGATCATGGACTATCGTCGTCGCTCATTTTACGAGTAGGTGGCGCTGTTAATATCTTTGGGTCGTACCTCTCCCGGAGGACACTGAGTTAGTCTTGGCTGAGCGGTGAGTATTCCGGTAGTCCCCACAACGTTACGGATAGATACATTATTCCGTAACGAACTGTTACGTTAGAACAAAGCAGCCCACGAACGTAACAAAACCGTTTGGTCACAATTCGCATTCAAAGTTAAAATTTTGAGATTATAATTCATCCGATTTTCGTCTAAGTAAGCACATTACGAGTATTAATCGCACACATGATGAAATTATCTTAACAAGTTGCATCTTGAAGGATAAATTAATTCATTTATCCTTCAATATTATTTTAAAATGTTTCACCAACTGATAAATGAGAAAGTTATTCAAGAAATAAGTTGCATCTTTTTTAATTAATTAATTTACCTACCCACTGAGCAAAAAACTAGGAAATAACGTTATATCAACATTGTAGCAACATTAAACGTTGTTTTAATGTTTGATGAAACATTACTTCATTGTGTTTGCTCAGAGGGTAATTAAATTACGTTGGTGATTTATTTAAATGGTGAAACGAAATAACGTTCACCTCATATTATATGACTAACAATATATTAACAGTACAGCAACATTAAACGTTGTCTTAATGTTAAAGAAACATTACTTAAATGGATTTACTCAGTAGAATAACATTTAATAGATTTGAAATTAATTAAAAGCTTAATTTTAGAATGTGTTTATTTTACTAATAATAAGAAATTAGTAAAATAAACACATTCTAAAATTAAGCTTTTAATTACTTTCAAATCTATAAAATGTTATTCTACTGAGTAAATCCATTTAAGTAATATTTCATCAACATTAAGACAACGTTTAATGTTGCTGCACTGTTAATATATCGTTATTTGTTTGTTTTTTGCTCAGTGGGATTACTGTTGTCTTTTTTCTTTTTCTTTTAGTGCTATTGGTGATCTGGTGGCATTTCACATTTCGTGCAAGGTCCGCACGTTTTGCAAGGAGGAGCAGGTCGGATTAGTTTTGGAACGCAATTTTCATCGAGTGACGCCGACGAAGAAGAAGAAAAAAACCATGCAGCCTTGAGTTCGTTCCGGACATAAAAATCGCGATTTATAAACCGCGGCGAATCGGTAGGTTTATTTTACCGTTGTTTGCGCCCGTCTTTTTTGTGCGTGGTTACAAAAAATATGTCCAGTTTAATTTTAATAAATATATTTCAGCTCAATCAAAAGCTCTTTTATTTAAATATCGACATTCAAGAACGGTTGACAAATACTTTGAGATAACTTAATTAGAATTAAATGGGGTTTTATTATTTAATCTTTCTATTTTGATGTCTTTTTGTTCAGAAAATATGCTTTTATTGGGCTTTTATTATTTAATATTCGCATTTCAATGTGTGAGTGAAAAAATACATTAACTAAAACCCTCAAAGATTGTTGTAAAAAGCAATTTTATATTTCAGATTGGGTTTTGGTTAATGCATTTTTTTACACCACATCAAAATGAGCAATTTATGTTTCAGATTGCTTCTCATAATAATCTTTGAGGGTTTTAGTCAATGCATTTTTTTTACGACACATCAAAATGCAAAGATTAAATAATAAAAGCCCAATAATAGCGTATTTTCTAAACAGAAAGATTTCTTATCAACATTTCCATCATTAACATATTTAAAATGTAATAAAACATAAGAGATTTCACGTAAACATTCGTTATGAAATGATTTAAATCAAAATTATTTCAATTTGATATACGTGGCACCATCTATTGACTTTTACCCAAATTTAAATTTAAATTCAATACATGTAGCGCCATCTCTTGACTCTAGCGCAAACGTAATTTTAAATTCGATAACGGTGGTGCCATCTCTTGACTCTTGCGCGAACGTAATTATAAATTAGATACACATGGCGCCATCTCTGGACTCTTGCGCAAATATAATTATAAATTCGATACACGTGGCGCCATCTCTTGACTCTTGAGCAAACTTAATTATAAATTCGATACACGTGGCGCCATCTCTTGACTCTTAAGCAAACGTAATTAAAAATTCGATACACATGGCGCCATCTCTTGATGCTTGAGCAAACGTAATTGTAAATTCGATAAACGTGGCGCCATCTCTTGACTCTTAAGCAAACGTAATTATAAATTCGATACACATGGCGCCATCTCTTGATGCTTGAGCAAACACAATTATAAATTCGATAAACGTGGCGCCATCTCTTGACTCTTGAGCAAACGTAATTATAAATTCGATACACATGGCGCCATCTCTTGACGCTTGAGCAAACGTAATTGTAAATTCGATAAACGTGGCGCCATCTCTTGACTCTTGAGCGAACGTAATTATAAATTCGATACACGAGGCGTCATCTCTTGACTTTAATATAAATTCGATACACGTGGCGCCATCTCTTAACTCAAGATCAAACTTTTTATGAACCTATTTCAAAAGTGTCAAATTATTCATAAAATACGAATTTTATGGAAAACCTGATTTCTCATAATTAATATTGTTATATACGGTTTGTCACCCAACACCCGTAAGGGTACAAGGGTTTTTTGATATGGCCTACCCTGAAGTTAGGCTGCGAGCTGTCGCTGTATATAGGTATATATAATGTATTGTAATGGTCTGTCGTATTTGTATGTATGCATTAGAATAAAACGTAATAACTAGATTTCTCATAAATAATATTGTTATATACGGTTTGTCACCCAACACCCGTAAGGTTACAAGGGTTTTTTGATATGGCCTACCCTGAAGTTAGGCTGCGAGCTGTCGCTGTATATAGGTATATATAATGTATTGTAATGGTCTGTCGTATTTATATGTATGCATTAGAATAAAACGTAATGACTGTATTTAATTAGTTTTGTAATTACACCATGTATTTTTGATTATATAAATAAACCTCCTTTGTTAAAAGTAATTTCTTCGTTGTTTTTATTTCCTCCTTGGTTAGAAAGCTAAAAGTTATTTACCCACTGAGCAAAAAACAAACAAATAGCGTTATATCCACATTGCAGCAACATTAAAAGTTGCTTTAATGTTGATGAAATATTACTTAACTGGATTCGCTCAGTGGGTGGTTATGTTAGGTAAATTAAATTTGTGGTTAGGTTAGGTTAATTTAGAAAAAATAAAACTATAGTTAGGTGAATTCAATTAAATGGGGAGTTGGGTTGTCAAATTTATTGAATTTGAAGGTTAGGTGAATTCAATGAAATCTGGAGTGGGGTTAGGTGTAAAATCCGATAAAGTCGGGTGTTGGGTTAGGTGTAATTTAATCAATTTATAAAAATTTGAAGTTGGGTTAGGTGAATTCAATTAAATCAAAAGTGTGGTTAGGTGTAATTTATTGAAATTTGAAGTTGGGTTAGGTGAATTCAATAAAATCGGAAGTTGGGTTAGGTGTAATTTCTGAAGTTTGGAGTTGGGTTAGGTGAATTAAATAAAATCTGAAGTTGGGTTAGGTGAAATTTATTGAAATTTGAAGTTGGGTTAGGTGAAATCAATAAAATCGGAAGTTGGGTTAGGTGTAATTTCTGAAGTTTGGAGTTGGGTTAGGTGAATTAAATAAGATCTGAAGTTAGGTTAGGTGATATTTATTGAAATTTGAAGTTGGGTTAGGTGAATTCAATAAAATCAGAAGTTGGGTTAGGTGTAATTTATAGAAATTTGAAGTTGGGTTAGGTGAATTCAATAAAATCTGAAGTTGGGTTAGGTGTAATTTATTGAATTTTGTAGTTGGGTTAGGTGTGATTTATTGAAATTTGTAGTTGGGTTAGGTGAATTAAATAAAATTGAAACTTAGGTTAGGTGTAATTTATTGTAATTTGAAGTTGGGTTAGGTGAATTCAATAAAATCAGAAGTTGGGTTAGGTGTAATTTATTGAAGTTTGAAGTTGGGTTAGGTGAATTCAATATAATCAGAAGTTGGGTTAGGTGTAATTTACTGAAATTTATAATTGGGTTAATTGAATTAAATAAAATCAGAAGTTGGGTTAGGTAGAATTTATTAAAATTTAAAGTTGGGTTAGGTGAATTCAATTAAATCAGAAGTTAGGCTAGGTGTAATTAACTAAAATTAGGAGTTGGGTTAGGTGAATTCAATAAAATCAGAAGTTGGGTTAGGTGTAATTCACCAAACCCAACTTCAAATTTCAATAAATTTCACCTAACCCAACTTCTGATTTTATTGAATCTAACCCAACTCTAAATTTTAATAAATTACACCTAACCCAACTTCTGATTTTATCGAATTCACCTAACCCAACTCAAAATTTCAGTAAATTACACCTAACCCAACTTCTGATTTTATTGAATTCACCTAACCCAACTCCAAATTTTAATAAATTACACCTAACCCAACTTCTGATTTTATTGAATTCACCTAACCCAACTCTAAATTTTAATAAATTACACCTAACCCAACTTCTGATTTTATTGAATTCACCTAACCCAACTCTAAATTTCAGTAAATTACACCTAACCCAACTTCTGATTTTATTGAATTCACCTAACCCAACTCTAAATTTTAATAAATTACACCTAACCTAACTTCTGATATTATTGAATTCACCTAACCCAACTCAAAATTTCAGTAAATTACACCTAACCCAACTTCTGATTTTATTGAATTCACCTAACCCAACTCTAAATTTTAATAAATTACACCTAACCCAACTACTGATTTTATTGAATTCACTTAACCCAACTCCAAATTTCAGTAAATTACACCTAACCCAACTTCTGATTTTATTTAATTCACCTAACCCAACTTCAAATGTTAATAAAATACACCTAACCCAACTTCTAAAACCTAATAGAACCTTTAAGAAATAAAACTTAATTAAAATATAAAAGAGTTGGGTAATTAATAATCCGGAAGAATTACCAGATGGCGCCATTCTAGTAATTTATTAAAACTTAGAAGAGTTTACAGATAGCGCCTGTATAACCATTTAAAACCTGAAAGGATTCACAGATAGCACTACTTTGTTGCTAGTTTTAATCTCACCGCTGTTGATGGAAAAGCGGCTTGAATCAACGCGTATTTCAATGCTGGATTCAACAAGAATTTAAGAAACAAGATCGGGAATAGTAAGTAATGGAAATTTTGTGTCAGGGATCTAACATGTGAATTATTTGACAGTTGACGGACGACCGATCGTCGGATCAATTACAGAAATACCGGCCCTGTATATTTGTTAAATTCAGAAGAATTCAAACTTAGAACTAAGAGAAAAATAAAACCTTAAAGAACCTTGAAGAAATGAACTTAATTTAAACTTGGAAAAGTTTATTATTCCGGAAGAGTTCACAGATGGCGCAATCATAATTGCTTATTAAAACTGAGAAGAGTTCACAGATGTCGCCATTCTCGTTGTTTATTAAAACTTAGAAGAGTTCACAGATAACGCCTATATAAATGCTTAAAACCTGGAAGGGTTCACAGATGGCGCTACTCTGTATATTTGTTAAACTTAGAAGAATTCAAATTTAGAACTAAAACCAACCTGACATAACCTAATCTAATAGAACGTTTAAGAAATGAAACCTAATTAAAACTTAAAAGAGTTGGATATTTATTAACCCAAAAGAATTCACAGATAGCGCCTTTCTAGTTGTTCATTAAAACTCAAAAGAGTTCACAGATGGCGCCTATATAAACATTTAAAACCTGAAAGAATTCACAGATGGCGCCACTCTGACTTTTCATTAAAACTTAGAAGAGTTTACAGATGGCGCCTGTTTACACATTTCAAACCTGAAAGAATTCAGAGATGGCGCCATTCCAGTTATTCATTTAAACTTCGAAGAGTTCACAGATGGTGCCTTTCTGGTAATTCATTGAAACTTAAAAGAGTTCACAGATAGCGCCATTCTGGTTAATTATTAATACTTAGAAGAGTTCACAGATGGCGCCTGTTTCCACATTTAAAACCTGGAAGAATTCACAGATGACGCTGTTCTGGTTATTTATTAAAACTTAGAAGAGTTCACAGATGGCGCCATTCTGATTAATTATTAAAACTCAGCAGAGTTCACAGATGGCGCTTGTATAAACATTTCAAACCTCGAAAAATTCACAAATGGCGCTCTTTCGGTTATTCATTAAAACTTAGAAGAGTTCACAGATGGCGCCATTTTGGTCAATTATTAAAACTCAGAAGAGTTCACAGATGGCGCATGTATAAACATTTAAAACCTGAAGAATTCACAGATGGCGCCGTTCTGAATATTCATTAAAACTTAGAAAAGTTCACAGATGGCGCCATTCTGGTTAATAATTGAAACTTAGAAGAGTTCACAGATGCCGCCTGTAAAAACACTTAAAACCTGACAGGATTCACAGATGGCGCTACTTTGTTTGTTCCCTATTTTAATCTCAGTGCTGTTGACAGAAAATCGCCCTAAATCAACGCGTATTTTTAAGCTGGATTTTGCAAGAATTAAAGATAAAAGAGCGGAAATTAAAATATCTGTTAAAGTAATGGATAGGGATCTAGCATGTGAAGTATTTGACAGTTGGCGGACGACAGATCGTTCGATTAATTTAAGAAATACCGACCCTGTATATTTATTAAACTTAGAAGAATTCAAACGAAGAAGTAAAATAGATACAAAACCTAAGAGAACCTTTAGGAAATAAAACCTAATTAAAAGTAAGAAGATTTGAGTGTTTAATAACAGATGGCGCCATTCTAGTTATTGAATAAAACTTAGAATAGTTCATAGATAGCGCCTGTTTACACATATAAAACCCGAAAATAGATTATATCTGATAGAACCTTTAAGAAATAAAACCTAATTAAAACTTCGAAGATTTGAGTGTTCAATAACAGATGGCGCCCTTCTACTTATTTAGTAAAACTTAGAATAGTTCATAGATAGCGCCTGCTTACACATATAAAACCCGAAAGAATTCTCAGATGGCGCCGTTCTGGTTGGTGCCTGTTTAAACGTTAAAAAAACCTGGAAGGGTTCACAGATGGTGCTCGTTTGAACGTTTAAGTTTAGAACATTCTAGAGAGTGTTTTCCACTCCCAGACTAAGCATGAAGTAAAATTTCGAGTTTAGAAAAGCCTGAAAATTTGGCTCGGGCGCGTAGCGAAGCGGAGCGACCGAGCCAAATTAGGCTTTTCTAAACTCGAAATTTTACTTCATGCGCCACGCGCGTAGAACACCATCTCAATTGGGTTTTAACAGCCCGGAAGAATTCACAGATGGCGCCTTTCTGGTTATTCATTAAAACTCAGAAGAGTTCACAGATGGCGCCTTTCTGGTTATTCATTAAAACTCAGAAGAGTTCACAGATGGCGCCTTTCTGGTAATTCATTAAAACCTAGAAGAGTTCACAGATGACGCCATTCAGGTTAAATATTAAAACTTAGAAATGTTCACAGATGGCGCCATTCTGGTTGTTTATTATAACTTAGAAGAGTTTACAGATGGCGCCTGTATAAAATTTAAAATCTGCAAGGATTCACAGATAGCGCTACTTTGTTTGTTGCTTATTTTAATCTCAGCGCTGTTGACGCAAAATCGGCTTGAATCAACGTGTATTTTTATGCTGGATTTCGCAAGAATTCAAGAAACAAGAGCGGGGATTTAATTACGTGTTAAATTCACAGATGGCGCCATTCCGGTTATTCATTAAAACATAGAAAAGTTCACAGATGGAGCCATTCTGGTTGTTTATTAAAACTCAGAAGAGTTCACAGATGGCGCCTTTCTGGTAATTCATTTAAACCAAGAAGAGTTCACAGATGGCGCCATTCTGGTTGTTTATTAGAACTTAGAAGAGTTTACAGATAGCGCTTGTATAAAATTTAAAATCTGCAAGGATTCACAGATAGCGCTACTTTGTTTGTTGCTTATTTTAATCTCAGCGCTGTTGACGCAAAATAAGCTTAAATCAACGCGTATTTTTATGCTGGATTTCGCAAGAATTCAAGAAACAAGAGCAGGGATTTAAATACGTGTTAAATTTACAGAAGGCGCCATTCCGGTTATTCTTTAAAACTTAGAAAAGTTCACAAATGGCGCCATTCAGGTTAATTATTAAAACTTAGAAATGTTCACAGATGGCGCCATTCTGGTTGTTTATTAAAGCTTAGAAGAGTTCACAGATGGCGCCTGTACAAAATTTAAAATCTGCAAGGATTCACAGACAGCGCTACTTTGTTTGTTGCTTATTTTAATCTCAGCGTTGTTGACGCAAAATAGGCTTGAATCAACGCGTATTTTTAAGCTGGATTTTGCAAGAATTCAAGAAACAAGAGCGGGGATTTAAATATGTGTTAAATTTACAGATGGCGCCATTCCGGTTATTTATTAAAACTTAGAAAAGTTCACAGAGGGCGCCATTCAGGGTAATTATTAAAACTTGGAAATGTTCACAGATGGCGCCATTCTGGTTGTTTATTAAAACTTAGAAGAGTTTACAGATGGTGCCTGTATAAAATTTAAAATCTGCAAGGATTTACAGATAGCGCTACTTTGTTTGTTGCTTATTTTAATCTCAGCGCTGTTGACGCAAAATCGGCTTGAATCAACGCGTATTTTTAAGCTGGATTTCGCAAGAATTCAAGAAACAAGAGCGGGGATTTAAATACGTGTTAAATTCACAAATGGCGCCATTCCATTTATTCATTAAAACTTAGAAACTTAGAAGAGTTCACAGATGGTGCCATTCTGGTTATTTATTGAAACTCAGAAGAGTTCACAGATGGCGCCTGTATAAACATTTAAAACCTGCAACGATTCACAGATGGCGCTACTTTGTTTGTTGCTGGTTTTAATCTCACCGCTATTGACGGAAAATCGGCTTGAATCAACGTGTATTTTTAAGCTGGATTTCACAAGAATTTAAGAAACAAGAGCGGGGATTTAAATACGCGTTAAAGCAATGGAAATAGTGTTTCATTTAAGCAGTTTTATGTTTTTATTACCGGCGTTGATTCAAAGAGGGCGCAGCGGAGAGGAAAGCTAGTCCTACCAGTTTAACGAAAGCAAGCGCTTTGGAATTAGCGATTAAAACAAGGATAATTCTCCTAAAAATAGTTTGTAATTGTTTTTTACGCAACAGTTTGTTTAATAGTTGTGATTAAACTCGCTAAATGAATTGTTTGTTGCAATTGACAAGCTTTATAGTCGAATTGTTTGATTGCACCGGCGGGTGTATGTTGTGACGTGACGTCACCCGACTTCTTGACATTCAGTCCGGTGTTTTCACACACGAAAAACCTCACGACCTTTTTTCTAATCCACGCCGAAGAGCGCCACGAAAATTCAGACTTTACACAACAGGAAAAAAGCACAGAGCGCCCGTTTATTTTTGATACCGCATAGAAAGTGCAACTCGGCGGGGTTTCCTCCCTTTGATCGCGAAAATAAAATTTTTGACGTGCGAGTTTCGTTTCTGCGTGCGCGTGTGTGTGTTAGTTTTAGTGTGTGTGTGTGTGTGAGGGGCGGTGACGACGATCGGTCGATTTCCTCTCTCTCCGAGGGTTTTCCTTTTTTTAACACGGATGAATCGCGTAAATTTTTACCAGCGCGCCGGGAATTTTCGATAGTAATTAAGGAACAGATAATAATTCAAGTGCCTTTCGATTTTTTCAATCGCGGGAGGGTGCCCACGACGGATTTCCGCAGAGGTGAGTCTTGTATATGTGTGCGTACGTGTGTGAGTGTTGGGTGTTCTTTGGCCCTACCCCAATATTGCACGTCATCAAAAATCATTTGTTTATTCCAACAGTGCGAACAATAAAAACGCGATAAAGGAGAGTTGAGTGATTATCTCGAGGGAATTGGTTAAATTTTAATGTGAATATTGCGCTTATCGAAAATTATTGCAACATATGATAATAATTGACAAACATTTTGAATGGTTTCATTCACGATTTTCTTTTGATTGGGTGTGTAAATTGATTCAGGGTTTTCTTTTGTATTGTGTTCTTATCAAAAGTGTTGCAATCTAAAAATGGCTAATTATTTTGTGAGAAAATATTTCTTAAATTGTATTTTATTTGTAAACAATTTTTTTTCTGCTTGCTTTTAACGTTCTCGAAATATTGAAAATTGAGAAAAATTTTCTCTGTTCAAAATCTTGATATCTTGAGAATTTCATAAGTTGACGAAAATCTCGAAATATCGAAAATTTCAACATGTTGAAAATCTTGACAGTCCACTCCCAGACTGAGCATGAAGTAAAATTTCGAGTTTAGAAAAGCCCCGTGAAAATTTGTCGAGGGTCGCTGCGCGACCCTCGACAAATTTTCACGGGGCTTTTCTAAACTCGAAATTTTACTTCATGCGCCACGCGTATAAAACACAGATTTTAAGTGAAGTTCGAATATACATAAATTTGACAATATTATAGTGTTTTATACGCGTGGCGCATGAAGTAAAATTTCGAGTTTAGAAAAGCCCCGCCTAGAAAATGTTCACGGGGCTTTTCTAAACTCGAAATTTAACTTTATGCGCCGCGCGTACATAACAATAATCTCACACTTGATACTGACATTTGATATTTCATATTTGACAGTTGACATTGGACATTCGGTATTTGACATTTGATATTTCACATTTGACAGTTTTCTGCTTGCAATGAATGTTCTGATTTTGATTTTTATTAAAATGTTGACTTATTAACTTTTTATTAGCAGCTGTTTTTTTTTTTCAACTGTTAACGCAACATACAATCTTTATATTTTCTCGAAAACCAATCAAGATGGAACAAAATGCGCGGATACAAAAAATATCGAGATGTTATTGATCTACATACAAGTTTGATTTGAAGAATTTTTTGATATTCTTAAACATTTTTAACTTATTGGTTAGTTAGGCTAGGTTAGATGAGAGTTTGAAAAGTTAGGTTAGGTCGGATGACAGCTTGGAAAAGTTAGGTTAGGTTAGATGACAGCTTGTGAAAAGTTAGGTTAGGTTAGATGACAGCTTGTGAAAAGTTAGGTTAGGTTAGATGACAGCTTGGAAAAGTTAGGTTAGGTTAGATGACAGATTGAAAAGTTAGGTTAGGTTAGATGACAGATTGTAAAAAGTTAGGTTAGGTTACATGACACATTTTTAGATAGTGCAAAGTTGCAACTGTGTGATAAAAGGAGTACCATTTAAAATCCTTTTTATTAGCACACTAGATGACAGATTGTGAAAAGTTAGGTTAGGTTAGATGACAGCTTGGAAAAGTTAGGTTAGGTTAGATGACAGATTGAAAAGTTAGGTTAGGTTAGATGACAGATTGTAAAAAGTTAGGTTAGATTACATGACACATTTTTAGATAGTGCAAAGTTGCAACTGTATGATAAAAGTAGTACCATTTAAAATCCTTTTTATTAGCACACTAGATGACAGATTGTGAAAAGTTAGGTTAGGTTAGATGGCAGCTTGGAAAAGTTAGGTTAGGTTAGATGGCAGCTTGGAAAAGTTAGGTTAGATTAAATGACAGATTGTGAAAAGTTAGGTTAGGTTAGATGACATATTGTAAAAAGTTAGGTTAGGTTACATGACACATTTTTAGATAGTGCAAAGTTGCAACTGTGTGATAAAAGTAGTACCATTTAAAATCCTTTTTATTAGCACACTAGATGACAGATTGTGCAAAGTTAGGTTAGGTTAGATGACAGATTGTGAAAAGTTAGGTTAGATTAAATGACAGATTGTAAAAAGTTAGGTTAGGTTAGATGACACATTGTGAAAAGTTAGGTTAGATTAAATGCCACATTGTGAAAAGTTAGGTTAGATTAAATGACAGATTGTGAAAAGTTAGGTTAGGTTACATAACACATTTTTAGATAGTGCAAAGTTGCAACTGTATGATAAAAGTAGTACCATTTAAAATCCTTTTTATTAGCACACTAGATGACAGATTGTGAAAAGTTAGGTTAGGTTAGATGACAGCTTGGAAAAGTTAGGTTAGATTAAATGACAGATTGTGAAAAGTTAGGTTAGGTTAGATGACAGATTGTAAAAAGTTAGGTTAGGTTACATGACACATTTTTAGATAGTGCAAAGTTGTAACTGTGTGATAAAAGTAGTACCATTTAAAATCCTTTTTATTAGCACACTAGATGACAGATTGTGAAAAGTTAGGTTAGATTAGATGACAGATTGTGAAAAGTTAGGTTAGATTAAATGACAGATTGTGAAAAGTTAGGTTAGGTTAGATGACACATTGTGAAAAGTTAGGTTAGATTAAATGACAGATTGTGAAAAGTTAGGTTAGGTTAGATGACACATTGTGAAAAGTTAGGTTAGATTAAATGACAGATTGTGAAAAGTTAGGTTAGGTTAGATGACACATTATGAAAAGTTAGGTTAGATTAAATGACACATTGTGAAAAGTTAGGTTAGATTAAATGACAGATTGTGAAAAGTTAGGTTAGGTTAGATGACACATTGTGAAAAGTTAGGTTAGATTAAATGACACATTGTGAAAAGTTAGGTTAGATTAAATGACAGATTGTGAAAAGTTAGGTTAGATTAGATGACAGTCTGTGAAAAGTTAGGTTAGGTTAGATGACAGATTGTGAAAAGTTAGGTTAGATTAAATTCGATGACCGACATTTCGTTTACCTCAAATAACAGCTGCTCAAGTTAGGGTAATTGATTCGGTTAGATGACAGTTGCGTAAGTTGGGTTAGTTGGCAATTACTTGAGTTAATTAGATGACAATTATTTGTGTTAAGTTGTATATTTAAAATTGTTTTCTAACTTAAACAACTGCCAACTATTGTAACGACTTGACTGTCTTTTAACCTAGACCACTGTGAAGCTGTCAAAGAATTTGATTTAGATGACAGACATTTAGATTACCTCAAACGACAATTGCGTAAGTCAGGTTAGATGACAATTATCAAAATTAGTTTAGACGACAGTTACCTAAGTTAGGTTACTTGGCAATTACTTTAGGTTCTATCAAAGTTGTTTATTTGCAACTGTTTTATAATCTAAACAACTGCTAACCAGTGTTAGGTTAGTTGGCAGTGGTTTAGATTAGAAAACAGTTGTAAATAAACAACTTAAGTGTCTTCTAACCTATGCCAGTGCGAAACTGTAAAAGAACTTGACAGATTAACAAGTTATGTTGGCAAATGCTGTCCATCTAACCTAACTTGTTAATCTGACAAGTTTTTTTACAGTTTCGCAGTGGCATAGGTTAGAAGACACTTAAGTTGTTTATTTGCAACCTTAAATGACAGTTACTTAAGTTAGGTTAGGTTAGGTCAGGTCACAATTGCCGAATTTACGTTAGACAATATTCGTTTCGGTTAAATTGCTTGGCTGTGACTGTTATCGAACTTAAGAGATAATGGTTAATAATATTAGGTTAGATGACGGTCAATAAAGTTAGGTTAGATGACAGTCAATAAAGTTAGGTTAGATGACAGTCAATAAAGTTAGGTTAGATGACTGTCAATAAAGTTAGGTTAGATGACAGTTAATAAAGTTAGGTTAGATGACAGTCAATAAAGTTAGGTTAGATGACTGTCAATAAAGTTAGGTTAGATGACTGTCAATAAAGTTAGGTTAGATGACTGTCAATAATGTTAGGTTAGATTACAATTGCCAAATTTGGGTTAGACAACATTAGTTTCGGCTAAGTTGCTTGGCTGTGACTGTTATCGAAGCCTTAGATGCCGGTTAATAAGGTTAGGTTAGATGACAGCTAATAAAGTTAGGTTAGATGACAGCCAATAAAGTTAGGTTAGATGACTGTCAATAAAGTTAGGTTAGATGACAGCTAATAAAGCTAGGTTAGATAACGGTCAATAAAGTTAGGATAGATGACAGCCAATAAAGTTAGGTTAGATGACTGTCAATAAAGCTAGGTTAGATAACGGTCAATAAAGTTAGGTTAGATGACAGCTAATAAAGTTAGGTTAGATGACAGCCAATAAAGTTAGGTTAGATAACGGTCAATAAAGTTAGGATAGATGACAGCCAATAAAGTTAGGTTAGATGACAGCTAATAAAGTTAGGTTAAATGACAGCTAATAAAGTTAGGTTAAATGACAGCCAATAAAGTTAGGTTAGAAGACCGCCAATAAAGTTAGGTTAGATGACAGCCAATAAAGTTAGGTTAAATGACTGTCAATAAAGTTAGGTTAAATGACAGCCAATAAAGTTAGGTTAGAAGACCGCCAATAAAGTTAGGTTAGATGACAGCCAATAAAGTTAGGTTAGAAGACCGCCAATAAAGTTAGGTTAGATAGCACCCAATAAAGTTAGGTTAAATGACTGTCAATAAAGTTAGGTTAAATGACGGTCACTAAGGTTATGTCAGTTTTTTCGGCGCCAAATTTAAAATAATTATTATATTATTGAATATTTCAGTAAAAATTACTTAAGAATTCATATCCCAATGTGTATTTTGTAACTGTTGAGGCATTCGTTGTTTTTTAAAAGAGTTCAATTTAAAGCTTCAAACGAGTGTTTTCCACTCCCAGACTAAGCATGAAGTAAAATTTCGAGTTTAGAAAAGCCTCGCGTAGAAAATTTTCTACGCGGGGGCTTTTCTAAACTCGAAATTTTACTTCATGCGCCACGCGTATAGAACACTGATTTCAAGTGAATTTCAAAATATAAATAATAATAATAAATAATAAACTTTATTAATAAATTATTTTATTTTTATTTATTTATTTATTTTTTTTTATTTATTAATTTATTTTTTTTATTTATTAATAAATAATATTGTTGAATTTTTAGGGTTTTTTTTTTGCTGATTTTGACTGTGACGTTTATTTGTGAGTTTTAACAGTTGGTCAATAATTGCTTAACTCAGTGGTGGGGAAACTTTTTTTAAGACGGGCCATTTGTAATAACCAGACAAACGTAGCGGGCCAAAGAATAATGCTTAATCGTAGGTAGGTAGTTTTTATGCGAAGTAAGAACGCGTTCAAACATTCTCACGACGGCACTCTTAAACGGCCCGGATTAAACCTTTCCGCGGGCCGGACTTGGCCCGCGGGCCGTAGTTTCTCCATCACTGGCTTAACTTATAGTTTTGTATAAATGAAACAATCTAAAATACTTTGAAATATATATTGTATATCGGACACTTTTTTCTTATTAATCACTTAGTAAAAAGTTTTCAAATTAATACATTGGGTACAGTTATATTCCTTTCTTCACTTTTATAAAAGTGAAGAAAGGAATATAACTGTGTTTAATTAAATGACTTAACACCTTCACGTAACTCATACAACTACATTAATACATTGGGTTTGTAAATTAAATTCACTTGGTTTCGTTTTACTTATATGTATATTTTCTACTAATTACGGCTTAATGCCATTATCAGGAATGATAAGTTAAACAAAACCAAGTGAATTTTTTCTTTTTCTTTTTTTTTGTAATGTTTCTTATCCAAGACGCAGATTTTCTTGCGTTGCAAGGGCGTGAGACCTCAAAGGGCGTCCGGTTCAGTTCGGTGAACTCGCAACCCCGGCGCGCCGAAAATACAAAAAAAAAGAAAAAAACTAGAGAATCGTGACCCTTCGCGTTTCTCTCCACCATCCTCTCTCTTTCTCTCAATTTCAACATAGAATAACCCTACGTCCCTTTTTCTTTTCCCAACTCGACGTCTTTTTAGAAAGAAATTACAACAAATACACACGTTTTTTTTTACGCTAATTCTCGTGAGGGAGTTTATTTGTTTATCAACAATAAAGGGATAACGACCCTTTCTCTCGACTCTCACGCATGCCCTTAAACCACACCACCGACACTCTCGTAAAGTCGTAATACACAGACACGGAAATCAATAGCTACGCCCCGACGTGTCGGAAAACGCGGGGGCAGAACAGGGAGTGTGGAGGAAAACGGGGGATGAAAATAGTCTAGCCGAAACTATCGTTATCATTGTGTTCATGTTCGATAATAAGATTTTCTATAAATTCAATTCTGCAAGGGGATTCATTCGGAACAAGTAAAGAGTTTATAAGATGATTTAAACAACACGTGAAAGATGAAAAAAAGCGGTTATTTGTACTTCGTTATTTTTAAGCTTGCATTGTTACCTTTCCCCCCTCACTTTCTAATAAGCAGTAATTACTAATTGAATTTGGGTGAGTTACGTGAAGATTATAATAACTTTAACTAAAACACTTTTAACCTTTCTCGCATTTTTTTTTTAATTTTGAAGAAAGGTTAAAAGTGTTTTAATTAAAGTCACTAATTACTATTCAAGACAACTGTAAACTCCTTGTATTACCATTCATCTACCTTATGAAGCCATAGTGTGGTGAAACAATTGTTGTGGTACAATAAATATATTTTTGAAACCTAAACAAATTAAGTGTTTTATTAAAGTGATGAGAAACTTGTTTAAGAATTTATAAGATTTTCAATAACTCTACACTTTTTACTTTTCCCTAACGAAATTATTGAAAATTTTATGAACATTTTTATAAATTGATGAAAACATTGAAAAATTGAAAATCTGCGAGAATTTTATAAATTGGCGACAATCACAAAATTTGGAAAATCTCATTAAATTTTGTATAAATCAACAAAAATTGCAAAGTATTAAAAATGTCATTAATCGACGAAACTCTGGAAATATTGAAAATCTGAATAAAATTTTATAAATTGTTAAAATACCGAAATGTTGAAAAATCTGATGAAAATTTTATAAATCGACAAAAATATCAAAAATGTTAAAAATAACGACATTTTCAAAAATTATCGTAAATCGACGAAACTCTGGAAATATTGAAAATCTGATGAAAATTTTACAAATTGTTGAAAATTTCGAAATGTTAAAAGATCTGATAAAAATTTTATTAATCGACAAAAATATAAAAAATGTTAAAAATAACGAAATTATTAAAAATTAGCATAAATCGACAAAACTCTGGAAATATTGAAAATCTGAATAAAATTTTATAAATTGTAAAAATATCGAAATGTTGAAAAATCTGATGAAAATTTTATAAATCGACAAAAATATTAAAAATGTTAAAAATAACGACATTTTCAAAAATGATCGTAAATCGACGAAACTCTGGAAATATTGAAAATCTGATGAAAATTTTACAAATTGTTGAAAATTTCGAAATGTTAAAAAATCTGATAAAAATTTTATTAATCGACAAAAATATAAAAAATGTTAAAAATAACGAAATTATTAAAAATTAGCATAAATCGACAAAACTCTGGAAATATTGAAAATCTGAATAAAATTTTATAAATTGTAAAAATATCGAAATGTTGAAAAATCTGATGAAAATTTTATAAATCGACAAAAATATTAAAAATGTTAAAAATAACGACATTTTCAAAAATGATCGTAAATCGACGAAACTCTGGAAATATTGAAAATCTGATGAAAATTTTACAAATTGTTGAAAATTTCGAAATGTTAAAAAATCTGATAAAAATTTTATTAATCGACAAAAATATAAAAAATGTTAAAAATAACGAAATTATTAAAAATTGGCATAAATCGACAAAACTCTGGAAATATTGAAAATCTGAATAAAATTTTATAAATCGACAAAAATCACGAAAATCTCAAAAATAACGAAATTATCAAAAATGCCAAACATATGGAACCCAACCTAAAAGTATGTTTAATGTCAAACAAGTGTTTCCACTCCCAGGCTAAGCATGAAGTAAAATTTCGAGTTTAGAAAAGCCTGAAAATTTGGTTTGGTCGCGTAGCGCGAAGCGGCCAAACCAAATTTTCAGGCTTTTCTAAACTCGAAATTTTACTTCATGCGCCACCGGCACAAAACACTGACATATTACGAAGCTTAAAACACACCGCTAAACTTTACATTGAATCAGCGTTTCGTACGCGTGGCGCATGAAGTAAAATTTCGAGTTTAGAAAAGCCCCGCGAAAATTTTCTACGCGGGGCTTTTCTAAACTCAAAATTTTACTTCATGCGCCACCGGTACAAAACACTGATTCAATGTAAAGTTTAGCGGTGTGTTTTAAACTTCGAAATATGGTTAGTTTATGCTTTGAAAAATTGTAATAAATTAATTTTTCGCACCAGGCCTTTAAAATGTTGGATTCGCGCGTTGGATTGATCGAGTTGACAGGCGAGATGAGTGAGGTTAGGTTAGGTTGACGTTTCCGCTAATCGGGCCGGATATCTCGTAAACGGAGCGTGCTATGAAAAAAAAATATTAATGCAAAAATGTAGAGAATTTGATGCTGAACGTCTTTTGTTTGAAACATTCTTTGATATTTTATACAACAATCGAGATATCGCCGGATAATTAATGATAAGTTAGTTTATGCTTTGAAAAATTGTAATAAATTAATTTTTCACACCAGGGCTTTAAAATGTTGGAATCACGCGTTGGATTGTTCGAGTTAACAGGCGAGATGGGTGAGGTTAGGTTAGGTTGACATATCCGCTAATCGGGCCAGATATCTCATAAACGGAGCGTGCTATGTAAAAAAATGATTAATACGAAAATGTAGAGAATTTGATACTGAACATCTTTTGTTTAAAACATTTTTTGATATTTTGTACAACAATCGAGATATCGTTGGATAATTAATAATAGGTTAGTTTATGCTTTCAAAAATTGTAATAAATTAATTTTTCGCACCAGGGCTTTAAAATGTTGGAATCACTCGTTGGATTAATCGAGTTGACAGGTGAGATGAGTGAGGTTAGATTAGGTTGACGTTTCCGCTAATCGGGCCGGATATCTCGTAAACGGAGCGTGCTATGAAAAAAATTGTAAATGCGAAAATATAGAAAATTTGTTGCTGAACGTCTTTTGTTTGAAACATTTGTTGATATTTTGTACAACAATCGAGATATCGTTGGATAATTAATGATAGGTTATTTCATGCTTTGAAAAATTGTAATTAATTAATTTTTCGCACCAGGGCTTTCAAATATTGGAATCACGCGTTGGATTGATCGAGTTAACAGGCGAGATGAGTGAGGTTAGGTTAGGTTGACATTTCCGCTAATCGGGCCAGATATCTCATAAACGGAGCGTGCTATGTAAAAATATTGTTAATGCCAAAATGTAGAGAATTTGATGCTGAACGTCTTTTGTTTGAAACATTTTTTGATATTTTGTACAACAATCGAGATATCATTGGATAATTAATGATAGGTTATTTCATGCTTTGAAAAATTGTAATAAATTAATTTTTCGCACCAGGGCTTTAAAATGTTGGAATCACGCGTTGGATTGATCGAGTTGACAGGCAAGATGAGTGAGGTTAGGTTAGGTTGACGTTTCCGCTAATCAGGCCGGATATCTCGTAAACGGAGCGTGCTATGTAAAAAAATTGTTAATGCGAAAATGTAGAGAATTTGATGCTGAACGTCTTTTGTTTGAAACATTTTTTGATATTTTGTACAACAATCGAGATATCATTGGATAATTAATGATAGGTTAGTTTATGCTTTGAAAAATTGTAATAAATTAATTGTTCGCACCAGGGCTTTAAAATGTTGGAATCACGCGTTCGATTGATCAAGTTGGTAGGCGAAATGAGTGAAGTTAGGTTAGGTTGACGTTTCCGCTAATCGGGCCGGATATCTCGTAAACGGAGCGTGCTATGAAAAAAATTGCTAATGCAAAAATGTAGAGAATTTGATGCTGAACGTCTTTTGTTTGAAACATTCTTTGATATTTTGTATTATTATTATTATTATTATTAAGTTGACGTTTCCGCTAATCGGGTCGGATATCTCGTAAACAGAGCGTGCTATGAAAAAAATTGTTAATGCAAAAATGTAGAGAATTTGATGTTGAATGTCTTTTGTTTGAAACATTTTTTGATATTTTGTACGACAATCGAGATATCGTTGGATAATTAATGATAGGTTATTTCATTCTTTGAAAAATTGTAATTAATTAATTTGTCGCACCAGGGCTCTCAAATGTTGGAATCACGAGTTGGATTGATCGAGTTGACAGGCAAGATAAGTGAGGTTAGGTTAGGTTGACGTTTCCACTAATTAGGCCGGATATCTCGTAAACGGAGCGTGCTATGTAAAAAAATTGCTAATGCAAAAATGTAGAGAATTTGATGCTGAACGTCTTTTGTTTGAAACATTTTTTGATATTTTGTACAACAATCGAGATATCGTTGGATAATTAATGATAGGTTATTTCATGCTTTGAAAAATTGTAATTAATTAATTTTTCGCACCAGGGCTTTCAAATGCTGGAATCACGCGTTCGATTGATCAAGTTGGCAGGCGAAATGTTGGTTAGGTTAGGTTAGGTTGACGTTTCCGCTAATCGGGCCGGATATCTCGTAAACGGAGCGTGCTATGAAAAAAATTGCTAATGCAAAAATGTAGAGAATTTGATGCTGAACGTCTTTTGTTTGAAACATTCTTTGATATTTTGTATTATTATTATTATTAAGTTGACGTTTCCGCTAATCCGGTCGGATATCTCGTAAACAGAGCGTGCTATGAAAAAAATTGTTAATGCAATGTAGAGAATTTGATGTTGAACGTCTTTTGTTTGAAACATTTTTTGATATTTTGTACGACAATCGAGATATCGTTGGATAATTAATGATAGGTTATTTCATTCATTGAAAAATTGTAATTAATTAATTTGTCGCACCAGGGCTTTCAAATGTTGGAATCACGAGTTGGATTGATCGAGTTGACAGGCAAGATAAGTGAGGTTAGGTTAGGTTGACGTTTCCACTAATTAGGCCGGATATCTCGTAAACGGGGCGTGCTATGTAAAAAAATTGCTAATGCAAAAATGTAGAGAATTTGATGCTGAACGTCTTTTGTTTGAAACATTTGTTGATATTTTGTACAAAAATCGAGATATCGTTGGATAATTAATGATAGGTTATTTCATGCTTTGAAAAATTGTAATTAATTAATTTTTCGCACCAGGGCTTTCAAATGCTGGAATCACGCGTTCGATTGATCAAGTTGGCAGGCGAAATGTTGGTTAGGTTAGGTTAGGTTGACGTTTCCGCTAATCGGGCCGGATATCTCGTAAACGGAGCGTGCTATGAAAAAAATTGTTAATGCAAAAATGTAGAGAATTTGATGCTGAACGTCTTTTGTTTGAAACATTCTTTGATATTTTGTATTATTATTATTATTAAGTTGACGTTTCCGCTAATCGGGTCGGATATCTCGTAAACAGAGCGTGCTATGAAAAAAATTGTTAATGCAAAAATGTAGAGAATTTGATGTTGAACGTCTTTTGTTTGAAACATTTTTTGATATTTTGTACGACAATCGAGATATCGTTGGATAATTAATGATAGGTTATTTCATTCATTGAAAAATTGTAATTAATTAATTTGTCGCACCAGGGCTTTCAAATGTTGGAATCACGAGTTGGATTGATCGAGTTGACAGGCAAGATAAGTGAGGTTAGGTTAGGTTGACGTTTCCACTAATTAGGCCGGATATCTCGTAAACGGGGCGTGCTATGTAAAAAAATTGCTAATGCAAAAATGTAGAGAATTTGATGCTGAACGTCTTTTGTTTGAAACATTTGTTGATATTTTGTACAAAAATCGAGATATCGTTGGATAATTAATGATAGGTTATTTCATGCTTTGAAAAATTGTAATTAATTAATTTTTCGTACCAGGGCTTTCAAATGCTGGAATCACGCGTTCGATTGATCAAGTTGGCAGGCGAAATGTTGGTTAGGTTAGGTTAGGTTGACGTTTCCGCTAATCGGGCCGGATATCTCGTAAACGGAGCGTGCTATGAAAAAAATTGTTAATGCAAAAATGTAGAGAATTTGATGCTGAACGTCTTTTGTTTGAAACATTCTTTGATATTTTGTATTATTATTATTATTAAGTTGACGTTTCCGCTAATCGGGTCGGATATCTTGTAAACAGAGCGTGCTATGAAAAAAATTGTTAATGCAAAAATGTAGAGAATTTGATGTTGAACGTCTTTTGTTTGAAACATTTTTTGATATTTTGTACGACAATCGAGATATCGCTGGATAATTAATGATAGGTTATTTCATTCTTTGAAAAATTGTAATTAATTAATTTGTCGCACCAGGGTTTTCAAATGTTGGAATCACAAGTTGGATTGATCGAGTTGACAGGCAAGATAAGTAAGGTTAGGTTAGGTTGACGTTTCCACTAATTAGGCCGGATATCTCGTAAACGGGGCGTGCTATGTAAAAAAATTGCTAATGCAAAAATGTAGAGAATTTGATGCTGAACGTCTTTTGTTTGAAACATTTGTTGATATTTTGTACAAAAATCGAGATATCGTTGGATAATTAATGATAGGTTATTTCATGCTTTGAAAAATTGTAATTAATTAATTTTTCGTACCAGGGCTTTAAAATGTTGGAATCACGCGTTGGATTGATCGAGTTGACAGGCGAGATAAATGAGGTTAGGTTAGGTTGACGTTTCCGCTAATTAGGCCGGATATCTCTTAAACGGAGCGTGCTATAGAAAAAAATGTGTATGCGAAAATATTGAAAATTTCATACCGCGCGTCTTTTGTTTGAAACATTTTTTATTATTTTGTACAATAATCGAGATAACGTTAAATAAACAATTATAGGTTAGTAAATATGTAATCAATTTATTTTTCGCTCTAGGGCTTTAAAAATCTGAAATCGCGCATGGGATTGTGGGAGTTGACAAGTGCGGTGCGGCGAGTGAGGATAATCTGTAATAAAAAATGTTGTAAATATTTTAAACTTAATAATTAATATTTTTTTTAATTTACGCGTTTAAACCTCTATAATTAATTTAATACTGAACTGATTTTTATTATTCAAAAAACATTAGAACCGCAATAAAACTAGCTTTAAGCTAAAGCACTTGTTAATTAGATTCACCAGAATTATTAAATCAGATTGGGCTGCATATTCCAGTTTTTTTGCAGCAGACAAAAACCTATGTTTAGCATCCCAAACCATAGGACTAACGTGAGATTAAAATCTCCTATTGTTATCATGTCATGCATGTGTAATAAATTACCACCCTGTTGTGATATTCTGCACGACTCTGTTAAATCGTTGATGAACAATCTGTCAAATAGCTGTCACACTCACGAGCGTCTTCATATTGTTTAGATTTAAATTTATTTATGTACATACATACATTGTTTATTGTATTATCATTGTCTTGTAATTGGGAAATTTCCTGTTGGGCAATAAATACTTATTATTATTATTATTATTAATAGCGTATAAAAAAGTATTAATTAAGCACATTAATAAAACTATTTAGACTTTTGCCAAGAGAGTCAAAATTTAACATTCGCGCATATAAACCTCTGTATTTAATTCAAAACTGTTCACATTTTTTTCGTTTAAAAGACATTCGATTCGCAATAAAACAAGCTTTAATTTAAGCTAAAGCACTTGTTAATAGCGTTAAAATTAGTATCAATTAAGTGCATTAATAAAACTACTTAGGTTTTTGTAAAGAGGGTAACTATTTTGCATTTACTTGTTTAAACCTTCATAATTAATTCTAAACTCAATTGATTTTTTTCATTTAAAAAACATTCGATTCGCAATGCAATAAGCTTTAATTTAAGCTGTAGCACTTGTTAATAGCGTAAAAATAAGTATTAATGATTTCGATAGCTAACGCCATCTAATGCTTCATAGTGGCATCGTCGTGGACGAAACAGTGACCTGTATATGCACTTTGTGCATTCGTGTCACTGACGATGCCACTATGAAGCATTAGATGGCGTTAGCTATCGAAATCATTAATAGTTTTCACATATTGGCTTGAAATAGTCAGAAATGTTCAGTATTCCTCAGCACTGGGTCGGGACCACACTGAAGAGGACCTTGAAGTCCGAAACGCGTCTGTGGGTACCTGGTGCCGGAATACTGAACACAAATTCAATTTTGTAAAAATAAGTATTAATTAGGCGCACTAACAAAACTACTTAGATTTTTGTAGAGCGAGTAGAACACATTTTTGACTTTGAGTGAGAATAACTCGAAAACTAAGAATGGTTAGTTTTTCAACTTTTGCAGATTTGGAAAGAGCATAGTTTTTGTAACAACCCTAAAAAGTTTCACAAATATCTTCGCTTGTTTTTTTAAGTTATGATTGTTTTTATATACAACTACTACAAAAATCAGTGTTTTGAAAAAATACAATTTTTGACTTTGAGTGAGAATAACTCGAAAACTAAGAATGGGGTGTTTTCCAACTTTTGCAGATTTTGAAAGAGCATAGTTCTCTTAACAACCCCAAAAAGTTTTATAAATATCTTCGCTTGTTTTTTTAAGTTATGATTAATTTTATATACAGCTACTACAAAAACTAGTGTTTTAAAAAAACACAATTTTTGACTTTAAGTGAGAATAACTCGTAAACTAAGAATAGGGTGTTTTTCCATTTTTGCAGATTTGGAAAGAGCATAGTTTTCCTAACCACCCCAAAAAGTTTCATAAATATCTTCGCTTGTTTTTTTAAGTTATGATTGTTTTTATATACAACTACTACAAAAATCAGTGTTTTGAAAAAACACAATTTTTGACTTTGAGTGAAAATAACTCGAAAACTAAGACTAGGGTATTTTCCAACTTTTGCAGATTTAGAAAGAGCTTAGTTTTCCTAACAACCCCAATAAGTTTCATAAATAGTTTCGCTTGTTTTTTCAAGTTATGATTGCTTTTATATACAACTACTACAAAAATCAGTGTTTTGAAAAAATACAATTTTTGACTTTGAGTGAGAATAACTCGAAAACTAGGAATGGGGTGTTTTCCAACTTTTGCAGATTTTGAAAGAGCAACTTGTAACGAGTGTTTTCCACTCCCAGGCTAAGCATGAAGTAAAATTTCGAGTTTAGAAAAGCCCCGCGTGGAAAATTTGTCGAGGGTCGCGCCAGCGACCCGAGACAAATTTTCGCGGGGCTTTTCTAAACTCGAAATTTTACTTCATGCGCCACGCGTATAAAACTCTGATTTCAAGTAAAGTTTAAAATACCTAGTTAGATGATGGAAAAAATTAAATCAATGGACTTTAACAAAAATGCCAGCATTTTAAAGTCAATTCTTTTATTTGCAATGTGGAAATTTGTGTTTTCTTATAAAAACGAATGCAGAAAATTAACAATATGTCAGATTTTTGTAAAACTAACAGAAATTATTGGAAAAGGAACAAACTTTGTTCTGAGGATGAAAAAAACAAAATCGATCGACTGTAACAAAAATTGCAGCCCCTTAAAGTTCAGCTTTTTTATGCAAACTATGAAAAATGTGTTTTCTTATAAAAACGAATGCAGAAAATTAACAATACGTCAGATTTTTATAAAACTAACAGAAATTATTGGGAAAGGAACAAACTTTGTTCTGACGTTAAAAAAAACAAAATCGAACGACTGTGAGAAAAATTGCAGCCCCTTAAAGTTGCGCTTTTATATGCAAACTATGAAAAATGTGTGCTTTCTTATAAAAACGAATGCAGAAAATTAACAATATGTCAGATTTTTATAAAATTAACAGAAATTATTGGGAAAGGAACAAACTTTGTCCCGAGGATGAAAAAAACAAAATCGATCTACTGTGACAAAAATTGCAGCCTCTTAAAGTTGAGCTTTTATATGCAAACTATGAAAAATGAGTTTTCTTATTAAAATTAATGCAGAAAATTAACAATATGTCAGATTTTTGTAAAACTAACAGAAATTATTGGGAAAGGAACTAACTTTGTTCTGACGATAAAAAAAACAAAATCGTACGATTGTGATAAAAATTGCAGCCCCTTAAAGTTGAGCTTTTGTATGCAAACTATGAAAAATGTGTTTTCTTATAAAAACGAATGCAGAAAATTAACAATACGTCAGATTTTTATAAAATTAACAGAAATTATTGAGAGAGGAACAAACTTTGTTCTGACTATAAAAAAAAAACAAAATGGTACGACTGTGACGAAATTTGCAGCCCCTTAAAGTTGAGCTTTTATATGCAATCTATAAAAAATGTGTGTTTTCCTATAAAAACGAATGCAGAAAATTAACAATATGTCAGATTTTTATAAAACTAACAGAAATTATTGGGAAGGGAGCAAACTTTGTTCTGACGATAAAAAAAACTAAATCGAACGACTGTGACAAAAATTGCAGCCCCTTAAAGTTGAGCTTTTATATGCAAACTATGAAAAATGTGTGTTTTCTTATAAAAACGAATGCAGAAAATTAACAATACGTCAGATTTTTATAAAATTAACAGAAATTATTGGGAGAGGAACAAACTTTGTTCTGACGATAAAAAAAAACAAAATCGAACGACTGTGACAAAAATTGCAGCCCTTTAAAGTTGAGCTTTTATATGCAAACTATGAAAAATGTGTGTTTTCTTATAAAAACGATTGCAGAAAATTAACAATATGTCAGATTCTTATAAAATTAACAGAAATTATTGGGAAAGGAACAAACTTTGTGCTGACGATAAAAAAAAAACAAAATGGTACGACTGTGACGAAATTTGCAGCCCCTTAAAGTTGAGCTTTTGTATGCAAACTATGAAAAATGTGTGTTTTCTTTTAAAAACGAATGCAGAAAATTAACAATATGTCAGATTTTTATAAAATTAACAGAAATTATTGGGAAAGGAACAAACTTTGTTCTGACGATGAAAAAAACAAAATCGAACGACTGTGACGAAAATTGCAGCCCCTTAAAGTTGAGCTTTTGTATGCAAACTATGAAAAATGAGTTTTCTTATTAAAATTAATGCAGAAAATTAACAATATGTCAGATTTTTGTAAACTAACAGAAATTATTGGGAAAGGAACTAACTTTGTTCTGACGATAAAAAAAAACAAAATCGTACGATTGTGATAAAAATTGCAGCCCCTTAAAGTTGAGCTTTTGTATACAAACTATGAAAAATGTGTTTTCTTATAAAAACGAATGCAGAAAATTAACAATACGTCAGATTTTTATAAAATTAACAGAAATTATTGAGAGAGGAACAAACTTTGTTCTGACGATAAAAAAAAAACAAAATGGTACGACTGTGACGAAATTTGCAGCCCCTTAAAGTTGAGCTTTTATATGCAATCTATGAAAAATGTGTGTTTTCCTATAAAAACGAATGCAGAAAATTAACAATATGTCAGATTTTTATAAAACTAACAGAAATTATTGGGAAGGGAGCAAACTTTGTTCTGACGATAAAAAAAACTAAATCGAACGACTGTGACAAAAATTGCAGCCCCTTAAAGTTGAGCTTTTTTATGCAAACTATGAAAAATGTGTGTTTTCTTATAAAAACGAATGCAGAAAATTAACAATACGTCAGATTTTTATTAAATTAACAGAAATTATTGGGAGAGGAACAAACTTTGTTCTGACGATAAAAAAAACAAAATCGAACGACTGTGACAAAAATTGCAGCCCTTTAAAGTTGAGCTTTTATATGCAAACTATGAAAAATGTGTGTTTTCTTATAAAAACGATTGCAGAAAATTAACAATATGTCAGATTCTTATAAAATTAACAGAAATTATTGGGAAAGGAACAAACTTTGTGCTGACGATAAAAAAAAACAAAATGGTACGACTGTGACGAAATTTGCAGCCCCTTAAAGTTGAGCTTTTGTATGCAAACTATGAAAAATGTGTGTTTTCTTTTAAAAACGAATGCAGAAAATTAACAATATGTCAGATTTTTATAAAATTAACAGAAATTATTGGGAAAGGAACAAACTTTGTTCTGACGATCAAAAAAACAAAATCGAACGACTGTGACGAAAATTGCAGCCCCTTAAAGTTGAGCTTTTGTATGCAAACTATCAAAAATGTGTGTTTTCTTTTAAAAACGTGCGGAAAATTAACAATATGTCAGATTTTTATAAAACTAACAGAAATTATTGCGAAAGGAACAAACTTTGTTCTGATGATAAAAAAAACAAAATCGTACGACTGTGACAAAAATTGAAGCCCATTAAAGTTGAGCTTTTTTGAGTAGGGAGTAAACTTTTTACATTCGCGCATTTAAACCTCTGTAATTAATTAAAAACTGTACAGATTTTATTTCGTTTAAAAAACATAAGATCCGCAATGAAACAAGCTTTAATTTAAGCTAAAGCACTTGTTGTTAATAGCATAAATATTAGTATTAATTAAGCGCACTAACAAACTTGATTTTTCTGACTAGAGTAACAATTTTCCAACCTCTATAATTAATTCAAAATTAACTAGATTTTCCTCATTCTAAAAACATTAGATCCGCAATGAAACAAGCTTTAATTTAAGCTATAACACTTGTTAATAGCATAAAAAATAGTACTAATTAAGCGCATTAACAAACTAGTTTTTTCTGACTAGAGCAACAATTTTCCAACCTCTTTAATTAATTCAAATCTAAATAGATTTTCCTCATTCAAAAAGTACTAGATCCGCAATGAAACAAGCTTTAATTTAAGCTAAAGCACTTGTTAATAGCGTAAAAATTAGCGTGAATTAAGCGCACTAACTAGTTACGCCACTGCCTTTCCCACTCGCTCGCTCTTTCTATGTGCATCTCTCTCGCGCCCGTGCGCGAAAATGCACTCGTGTTTCGCCCCTGGCGGTCAATTCGCGAACCCGAGTGACAGCCAGCCGCGGCCGACCAAGATGGTGTTCGCGTAGAGTGAGTGTGTGTGTGTGGGGAGTGCCGACGACGAGAGTTTTTCCTTTTTACAAAAACACAAAAAAAAAACCAAAACAACAACAAACAATCCGCCGGCCGCGTAGAAATTACAATTTCGGGAAACGTAAAATAAAAAAAAGAGTGCGCGCAGTGTGAAAACAATAACAACACAGCACACACTTGATTAAATCGTCCGCGTAAATTCCGATTCCGATTCCCGAATCGAGAGTGCCATGACGTTTCAGTGCACACGCACACACACATGCACACACACACACGAGCGGAGTTAGTTTAGTGCACATAGATTTGGTCGGGATAGCGCGCGTGAGTGTGTGTGTGTGTGCGTGCGGGAGACACACCCCGTTCTTCGTGTGTTCGGGTTTATTTTTTGTTTTGTGCGTTCTGTGACAAAACCGCGTCTGTGATAATAAGTAAGGAATTGTAGGTTTATTTTTAAGTTTTTTCGGGTGCGATTATGGCCGTTCGCATGGATAGCGCAGCCAATAGGAAGATTAACTACAAAATGGCGGTGAGTGTTATAAACAAATTTTCTGTTTTTTTTTCTTTCTCTCTTGCTGTTGTTTTCGGCGACGTCCGACGTCCGTCAGATGTTTTATTCGGTTGCGACGCCGGCTCAGTGCGGCCCGGCGAATTTGCGGTTCGATGACCTTTCTCTCTCTCTCGCTCGCTAGTTTTTCGCACATTCACCGAATCCGTTTTGACATTCGTGAAGTGCACGAGAAAATTATACGTGCGCTATTTTCTTATTTACACGCCTTACACTAAAATGTACTATTATTATTAATTAGTACAATATTTTCCTACTTAATTGGCATTAACTCGAAATCTGTTGATGGGTAATTTTGGATTTTAACATATTTTGAAAGAGGACTGTTTTATTAATATCCACACAAAATTTCATCAAGATAAATCATCGGTTTTTTAAGTTATGACTGTCTAAGAGTCAAATTTCCATAAAATCTGTTTACAATTTGTTTGCATGTACCTATTTAATTCGAAATAACTCAAAATCTATTGATGGGGTATTTTTCGATTTTTACATATTTTGAAAGAGGGCAGTTTTATTAATATCCACACAAAATTTCATCAAGATAAATCATCGATTTTTCAAGTTATGACTGTCTAAAAGTCAAATTTCCATAAAATCTGTTTACAATTTGTTTGCATCTACCTACTTAAGTCGAATTAACTCCAAATCTGTTGATGGGGTAATTTTGGATTTTTACATATTTTGAAAGAGGACTGTTTTATTAATATCCACACAAAATTTCATCAAGATAAATCATCAATTTTTCAAATTATGACTGTCTGAAAGTCAAATTTCCATAAATTTGTTTACAATTTGTTTGCATGTACCTACTTAATTCGAATTAACTCGAAATCTATTGATGGGGTATTTTTGGATTTTTACATATTTTGAAAGAGGATTGTTTAATTAATATCCACATAAAATGTCATTAGGATGCATCATCGATTTTTCAAGTTATGACTGTCTGAAAGTCAAATTTCCCTAAAATCTGTGTTCAATTTGTTTGCATGCACCTACTTAATTCGAATTAACTCAAAATCTGTTGATGGGGTAATTTTGGATTTTTACATATTTTGAAAGAGGACTGTTTTATTAATATCCACACAAAATTTCATCAAGATAAATCATCGATTTTTCAAGTTTTGACTGTCTAAAAGTCAAATTTCCATAAAACCTGTTTACAATTTGTTTGCATCTACCTACTTAATTCGAATTAACTCAAAATCTGTTGATGGGGTATTTTTGGATTTTTACACATTTTGAAAGAGGATTGTTTAATTAATATCCACACAAAGTTTCATTAAGATATATCATCGATTTTTCAAGTTATGACTGTCTAAAAGTCAAATTTCCATAAAATCTGTTTACAATTTGTTTGCATCTACCTACTTAATTCGAATTAACTCGAAATCTATTGATGGGGTATTTTTGGATTTTTACATATTTTGAAAGAGGACTGTTTTATTAATATCCACACAAAATTTCATTAACATTAATCATCGATTTTTCAAGTTATGACTGTCTAAGAGTCAAATTTCCATAAAATCTCAATACAATAACTTTTTTTAGTGTGCCCACTTAATTCAAATTAACTCAAAATTATTAATAGGGTGTTTTGTATACATCTAAGTCGTTTATTTTAAACTTCAGACTCATTCAGTCTTTTATACGCGTGGCGCATGAAGTAAAATTTCGAGTTTAGAAAAGCCCCGCGAAAATTTGTCTCGGGTCGCTGCGCGACCCTCGACAAATTTTCCATGCGGGGCTTTTCTAAACTCAAAATTTTACTTCATGCTTAGCCTGGGAGTGGAAAACACTCGTTACAAGTTGCTCTTTCGAAATCTGCAAAAGTTGGAAAATACCCTATTTTTAGTTTTCGAGTTATTCTCACTCAAAGTTAAAAATTGTGTTTTTTCAAAACACTGATTTTTGCAGTAGTTGTATATAAAAACAATCATAACTTAAAAAAACAAGCGAATATATTTATGAAACTTTTTGGGGTTGTTAGGAAAACCATGCTCTTTCCAAATCTGCAAAAGTTGGAAAATACCCTATTCCTAGTTTTCAAGTTATTCTCACTCAAAGTCAAAAATTGTGTTTTTTTAAAACACTGAATTTTTCTTTAAAAAAATTGTAAAAAATAAAAATGTTATACGATCAAAGTAAAATTCGCACAATTTACTTAGAATTGATTGGACTTACATCTTATAGAAAGAATATATTATTATCTTTACGTATTTTCCGAAAATATTCAGTCAAAGTTAAAATTATGCAATAAAATTAACAAATTTGAGGCAATGCTTTTTTGAAAAAATCGTAAAAAATTAAAATTTAATACTATTCACAGAATTTACCTAGAATTGATTGCACTTATATATTATAAAACGAAAATCAAATTATCTAGCCACGTTTTCTCAAAACATTCAGCGAAAGTTAAAATTATGCAATAATATTGACAATTTTTGGAGAATGTTTTCTTTTAAAAAATTGTAAAAAATTCAAATTTCACACCATCTACGTAAAATTCACAGAATTTACTTAGAATTAATTGCACTTACAATTTATAGAAAGAAAATTACACTATCCCACCACATTTTCTAAAAATATTCAGTCAAAATTAGAATTATGTAATAAAATTAACAATTTTGAGAGAATCTTTTCTTTGAAAAAATTGTAAAAAATTAAGATTGTATACTATCAACGTGAAATTCACACAATTTACTTAGAATTGATTGGACTTACATCTTATAGAAAGAAAATATAATTATCTTAACGTATTTTCTGAAAATATTCAGCCAAAGTTAAAATTATGCAATAAAATTAACAATTTGAGGGTAATGCTTTTTTGAAAAAAATCGTAGAAAATTAAAATTTAATACTATCAACGTGAAATTCACAGAATTTACCTAGAATTGATTGCACTTATATATTATAAAACGAATATCAAAGTATCTAGCCACGTTTTCTCAAAACATTCAGCGAAAGTTGAAATTATGCAATAAAATTGACAATTTGTGGAGAATCTTTTTTTTTTGAAAAAATTGTAAAAAATTCAAATTTCACATTATCAACGTGAAATTCACAGAATTTACTTAGAATTAATTGCACTTACATTTTATAGAAAGAAAATTATACTATCCCACCACATTTTCTAAAAATATTCAGTCAAAGTTAGAATTATGTAATAAAATTAACAATTTTGAGAGAATGTTTTCTTTGAAAAAATTGTAAAAAATTTAGATTGTATACCATCAACGTGAAATTCATACAATTTCCTTAGAATTGATTGGACTTACACCTTATAGGAAGAAAATATAATTATCTTAACGTATTTTCCTAAAATATTCAGTCAAAGTTAAAATTATGCAATAAAATTAATAATTCTGGGGCAATGTTTTCTTTAAAAAAATCGTAAACAATTAAAATTTAATACAATCAACGTGAAATTCACAGAATTTATTTAGAATTGATTACACTTATATATTATGAAACGAAAATCAAATTATCTAGCCGCGTTTTCTCAAAACATTCAGCGAAAGTTAAAATTATGCAATAATATTGACAATTTTTAGAGAATGTTTTCTTTTAAAAAATTGTAAAAAATTCAAATTTTACACCATCTACGTAAAATTTACAGAATTTACTTAGAATTAATTGCACTTACATTTTATAGAAAGAAAATTATACTATCCCACCACATTTTCTAAAAATATTCAGTCAAAGTTAGAATTATGTAATAAAATTAACAATTTTGAGAGAATGTTTTCTTTGAAAAAATTGTAAAAAATTAAGATTGCGTACCATCAACGTGAAATTCACACAATTTACTTAGAATTGATTGGACTTACATCTTATAGAAAGAAAATATAATTATCTTGACGTATTTTCCGAAAATATTCGGCTAAAATTGAAATTATGCAATAAAATTTACAATTTTGGGGCAATGTTTTCTTTTAAAAAATTGTAAAAAATTAAAATTTTATACCATCAACGTGAAATTCACAGAATGTACCTAGAATTGATTGCACTGGTATATTATAAAAAGAAAATTAAATTATCTCGCCACGTTTTCTTAAAACATTCAGCGAAAGTTAAAATTATGCAATAATATTGACAAATTTTAGAGAATGTTTTCTTTTAAAAAATTGTAAAAAATTCAAATTTCACATCATCTACGTGAAATTCACAGAATTTACTTAGAATTAATTGCACTTATAATTTATAGAAAGAAAATTACTCTATCCCACCACATTTTCTAAAAATATTCAGTCAAAGAATTATGTAATAAAATTAACAATTTTGAGAGAATGTTTTCTTTGAAAAATTTGTAAAAAATTAAGATTGTGTACCATCAACGTGAAATTCACACAATTTACTTAGAATTGATTGGACTTACACCTTATAGGAAGAAAATATAATTATCTTAACGTATTTTCCTAAAATATTCAGTCAAAGTTAAAATTATGCAATAAAATTAACAAATTTGGGGCAATGCTTTTTTGAAAAAATCGTAAAAAATTAAAATTTATTACCATCAACGTGAAATTCACAGAATTTACCAAGAATTGATTGCACTTATATATTATAAAGAGAAAATTAAATTATCTCGCCACGTTTTCTCAAAACATTCAACGAAAGTTGAAATTATGCAATAAAATTGACAATTTTTGGAGAATGTTTTCTTTTAAAAAATTGTCAAAAATTCAAATTTCACATCATCTACGTGAAATTCACAGAATTTACTTAGAATTAATTGCACTTACAATTTATAGAAAGAAAATTACACTATCCCACCACATTTTCTAAAAATATTCAGTCAAAGTTAGAATTATGTAATAAAATTAACAATGATATATAAATTTACGAAAAAACTATTCGTGAAAATGCAAACAGTGTCTTAATTAATAAGACAATTTAAGACGATAAATATTTTCTCGAATTCAAATAGTTTTGAATTTGAATTTATCTTGTTTGAAAATTAACAATTTTGAGAAAAAGTTTTCTTTGAAAAAATTGTAAAAAATTAAGATTGTATACCATCAACGTGAAATTCACACAATTTACTTAGAATTCATTGGGCTTATATCTTATAGAAAGAAAATATAATTATCTTGAGGTATTTTCCGAAAATATTCAGCCAAAGTTAAAATTATGCAATAAAATTAACAATTTTGGGGCAATGTTTTCTTTAAATAAATCTTAAAAAATTAAAATTTAATACAATCAACGTGAAATTCACAGAATTTACTCAGAATTGATTGCACTTATATATTATAAAAAGAAAATTAAATTATCTCGCCACGTTTTCTTGAAACATTCCGCGAAAGTTGAAATTATGCGAAAAAATTGACAATTTTTGGAGAATGTTTTCCTTGAAAAAATTGTAAAAAATTGAAATTTTACACCATAAACGTGAAATTTACGGAATTTGCTTAGAATTAATTGCACTTACATCTTATAGAAAGAAAATTATATTATCTCACCACATTTTCTAAAAATATTCAGTCAAAGTTAAAATTACACAATAAAATTAACAATTTTGGGGCAATGCTTTTTTAAAAAAATCGTAAAAAATTAAAATTTAATACAATCAACGTGAAATTCACAGAATTTCCTTAGAATTGATTGCACTTATATATTATGAAACGAAAATCAAATTATCTAGCCACGTTTTCTTGAAACATTCAGCGAAAGTTGAAATTATGCGATAAAATTGACAATTTTTGAAGAATGCTTTCTTTGAAAAAATTGTAAACATCACAAATTTTACACCATCAACATGAAATTCACAGAATTTACTTAGAATTGATTGCACTTATATATTATAAAAAGAAAATTAAATTATCTCGCCAAGTTTTCTTGAAACATTCCGCGAAAGTTGAAATTATGCGATAAAATTGACAATTTTTGGAGAATGTTTTCCTTGAAAAAATTGTAAAAAATTGAAATTTTACACCATCAACGTGAAATTCACGGAATTTGCTTAGAATTAATTGCACTTACATCTTATAGAAAGAAAATTATATTATCTCACCACATTTTCTAAAAATATTCAGTCAAAGTTAAAATTACACAATAAAATTAACAATTTTGGGGCAATGCTTTTTTGAAAAAATCGTTAAAAATTAAAATTTAATACTATCAACGTGAAATTTACAGAATTTACTTAAAATTGATTACACTTATATATGATAAAAAGAAAATTAAATTATCTAGCCACGTTTTCTTGAAACATTCAGCGAAAGTTGAAATTATGCGATAAAATCGACAATTTTGGAAGAATGTTTTCTTTAAAAAAATTGTAAAAAACACAAATTTTATACCATCAACGTGAAATTCACAGAATTTACTTAGAATTGATTGCACTTATATATTATAAAAAGAAAATTAAATTATCTCGCCAAGTTTTCTTGAAACATTCCGCGAAAGTTGAAATTATGCGATAAAATTGACAATTTTTGGAGAATGTTTTCCTTGAAAAAATTGTAAAAAATTGAAATTTTACAACCATCAACGTGAAATTCACGGAATTTGCTTAGAATTAATTGCACTTACATCTTATAGAAAGAAAATTATATTATCTCACCACATTTTCGAAAAATATTCAGTCAAAGTTAAAATTATACAATAAAATTAACAATTTTAGGGCAAGGCTTTAATTTTTTACAATTTTTTCAAGGAAAACATTCTCCAAATTGTCAATTTTATCGCATAAAAAATTAAAATTTATTACTATCAACGTGAAATTCACAGAATTTATTTAGAATTGATTGCACTAATATATTATAAAAATTAAATTAAATTATCTCGCTACGTTTTCTTAAAATATTCAGCGAAAGTTGAAATTATGCAATAAAATTGACAATTTTTGGAGAATGGTTTCCTTGAAAAAATTGTAAAAAATTAAAATTTTACACCATCAACGTGAAATTCACGAAATTTGCTTAAAATTAATTGCACTTACATCTCATAGAAAGAAAATTATATTATCTCACCCCATTTTCTAAAAATATTCAGTCAAGTTAAAATTATGCAATAAAATTTACAGCGTATGCATATGTATATTTTCAAGAAAAATTCCCTGTATTTATTTTCTTATAAGAAGCATTTAAAATGTTGGAAATACATAAATGCCGAAAGGCGAACACCCTGTATATTTACATGAAATAGAAAAATACACACGACCTATTTTTTGTTTTTGTTAATTCGGTTTGTTTCGTGTAATAAAGCGCGTGTATCAAATATCGGATTAGAAACTTGATATAATTAAGCCGTGGAAACGTGTACCACACTTCAAGGTAATTTCTGACCGCAATTTTCTCGTGAGGAAAAAAAAGTTGTAATAAAACTCAAAAGACTGTATCATAGAATAATAAACAATATAATTGTGTATGTTCAAAATTAATTAAAATCCTTAGAATTCTTTTTATATCCTGTTAAAAAAAAAAACGATAAAAACAGATCCTTTGTTTGAGAATGACTACTAGCTAGTCGAAACTATAGTCACAATTATTTCACTTTCAATCTTAAATAACTCCAAAATTATTCATGGGGTATTTTTCAATTTTTACATATTCTTAACGAACAATGTTTGCTTAATATACAGACACGTTAAATCAGTGTTTTATACGCGTGGCGCATGAAGTAAAATTTCGAGTTTAGAAAAGCCTAATTTGGCTCGGTCGCTCCGCTTCGCTACGCGCCCGAGCCAAATTTTCAGGCTTTTCTAAACTCGAAATTTTACTTCATGCTTAGTCTGGGAGTGGAAAACACTGGTTTAAGATTTACTCAATAAACACACAAAATTTCTTAAAGATATCTCAAGAAATTTCAAAATGTGAATGTTTACGTTTCAAACATTCACATTTCGAAATTTTCTTGAGATATCTTTAAGAAATTTTGTGTGTTTATTAAGTAAATCTTAAACCAGTGTTTTCCACTCCCAGACTAAGCATGAAGTAAAATTTCGAGTTTAGAAAAGCCCCGCGTAGAAAATTTGTCGAGGGTCGCGCAGCGACCCGAGACAAATTTTCACGGGGCTTTTCTAAACTCCAAATTTTACTTCATGCGCCACGCGTACAAAAACCAAATTTGAAGTGAAGTTCAAAAACCCAAGCATCATACTAATTAAAGATTACAGAAGTGTTTAGAAAATGCGAAAATTGAGTTATTTTTGATTAAAGTCAAATGATGCGCTTTTTGTTTGTTAACGCTTTAGGGAAATTAAAGTTTCAAACATTCTTATCTTAGACATTTTTTGTGATATTGTTATGATTTTTTTTGTGGATGTTAAGAAAACATTGTTATTTAAGAATATGTAAAAATGGAAAAATAAACTAAGAATAGTTTTCGAGTTCTTTTTCATTAAAAGTAAAATAATAATTTTTTTTGTTTGTTAACGTTTTAGGGAAATTAAAGTTTCAAACATTCTCATCTTAGACATTTTTTGTGATATTGTCATGAATTTTTTTGTGGATGTTAAGAAAACATTGTTATTTAAGAATATGTAAAAATTAAAAAATACCCCATCAATAGTTTACGAGTTATTTTTGATTAAAAATGAATAAAATCGTTTTTTTCGCTCACAGGATTTTAGGGAATTTAAGTTTCAAACATTCACAACTTGGACTTTTTTTGAGATATCTTTATGATATTTTGTGTGTATCTTAAGTAAACATTGTTCTTTAAGAATATTAAAAATTGAAAAATATCCTATTAACAGTTTTTCAGTTATTTTTGATTAAAGTAAAAAAAATAGTTTTTTTTTTCTCAGGATTTTAGGGTAATTCATTTTCAAACATTCACATCTTTGAATTTTTTGATGATATTGTTTTGAAATTCTGTGCGTATATTAAGTAAACCTTGCTCTTTAAGAATATATAAAAATGGAAAAATACCCTATGAATAGTTTTCGAGTTATTGTTGATTAAAAGTGAAATAATTCGATTTTTTTCTCGGGATTTTAGGGAAATTACGTTTCAAACATTCACATTTCGGAATTTTCTTGAGATATCTTTAAGAAATTTTGTGTGTTTATTAAGTAAATCTTAAACCAGTGTTTTCCACTCCCAGACTAAGCATGAAGTAAAATTTCGAGTTTAGAAAAGCCCCGTGAAAATTTGTCGAGGGTCGCGCAGCGACCCGAGACAAATTTTCTGGGCTTTTCTAAACTCGAAATTTTACTTCATGCGCCACGCGTACAAAAGCCAGATTTGAAGTGAAGTTCAAAAACCCAAGCATCATACTAATTAAAGATTACAGAAGTGTTTAGAAAATGCAAAAATGAAGTTATTTTTGATTAAAGTCAAATAATGCGATTTTTGTTTGTTAACGCTTTAGGGAAATTAAAGTTTCAAACATTCTTATCTTAGACATTTTTTGTGATATTGTTATGATTTTTTTTGTGGATGTTAAGAAAACATTGTTATTTAAGAATATGTAAAAATGGAAAAATAAACTAAGAATAGTTTTCGAGTTATTTTTGATTAAAAGTAAAATAATAATTTTTTTTGTTTGTTAACGTTTTAGGGAAATTAAAGTTTCAAACATTCTCATCTTAGACATTTTTTGTGATATTGTTATGATTTCTTTTGTGGATGTTAAGAAAACATTGTTATTTAAGAATATGTAAAAATTAAAAAATACCCCATCAATAGTTTACGAGTTATTTTTGATTAAAAATGAATAAAATCGTTTTTTTCGCTCACAGGATTTTAGGGAATTTAAGTTTCAAACATTCACAACTTGGACCTTTTTTGAGATATCTTTATGATATTTTGTGTGTATCTTAAGTAAACATTGTTCTTTAAGAATATTAAAAATTGAAAAATATCCTATTTACAGTTTTTGAGTTATTTTTGATTAAAAGCGAAAAAAATCGTTTTTATTTTTCTTGGGATTTTAGGGTAATTCATTTTCAAACATTCACATCTTTGATTTTTTTCAAGATATTGTTTTGAAATTCTGTGTGTATATTAAGTAAACCTTGCTCTTTAAGAATATATAAAAATGGAAAAATACCCCATGAATAGTTTTCGAGTTATTGTTGATTAAAAGTGAAATAATTCGATTTTTTTCTCGGGATTTTAGGGAAATTACGTTTCAAACATTCACATTTCGAAATTTTCTTGAGATTTCTTTAAGAAATTTTGTGTGTTTATTAAGTAAATCTTAAACCAGTGTTTTCCACTCCCAGACTAAGCATGAAGTAAAATTTCGAGTTTAGAAAAGCCCCGTGAAAATTTGTCGAGGGTCGCGCAGCGACCCGAGACAAATTTTCACGGGGCTTTTCTAAACTCGAAATTTTACTTCATGCGCCACGCGTATACAACACTGATTTAACGTGAAGTGTAAAAATACCTTTACACAGAGGAATTATTTCTTCTGGTGTACATAAAATTAAAATTTATTGCAAATTGTTCGACTTTTAAAATTAATACGGATGATGAATAAAAAAAGCCTTTATTAAACAAAATATTTTTTTAGAGACATCCACTTGTAAGCCGCACAACTCTAATTTTTCATTAATTTATTTATTTATTTATTTACGGAAAAAAAATCCAATTTTTTTTTTGTTTTGGCCTTGGTATCTAGACTATTTATTTATTTATTTATTAAATTAACGGTATAACACCTTTTTACAGAATAATTAATTAATATATAGTATTATTATCTATGACATTAAAGTAATTAAAGTATTAGCCATCAATCCATTTATATTTAACATTTTTAATGTATTTTAACCAATTGTAATTTAGATAAATAACTTTGATTAAAAAACACTTAGAACCTTTCTTCAATACATTATTTTGTAACCAAATGTACATTTCATACACGAAGTGTCCGAAATGTACATTTGGTTACAAAATAAAGTATTGAAGAAAGGTTCTAAGTGTTTTTTAATCAAAGTATAATTATCTTCAAGTAACTCAATCAATCCAAATAGATAAATAACCATTTACACCTGAAACAACACAAACTCATTCATAAATTATTCCACCGGACGGGATTCGAACCCGCGACCTCTTGGTCTGTGGGCAGGGTCTCTACCCACTCGGCCACCGAGGCCCCTTTTTTAATTATTTAAATTATAAATTATTTCACGACACATACATATATTTTGGATTTTTTTTCTTTTGATTAATCAATAATAAGTTCTTTTTTTTCCAAATTCCTTTATTAACGGCAATAAACCTTATTAAGTGTAAATACAGTGGTTAAACAAAGGTAAAATAGTTTTTAACGTGTAATTTGTATTTACTTTAGTTTGAGAATGACTACTAGATAGTCGAAACTAGTCACACAATTAAATGTAAAATTCAGTGGTTAAACAAAGTAAAAAGTGTTTTATTTACAAGTGTATTTAAAATGTACCACAAAGTGAACGCCTACAACACCAAACAATTAAAGGTAAAAGTGTTTTATTTACAAGATCCTAAAAGGTTTCTTATAAGAAATTACCTTAATTTTCGTGTAGACTTCTAATATTCATGATTTTTTTTTTCGTATGTTTTTTTTTTTAAATTTATGATTAATTTGTGCACGGGCATATGTTTTTTTTTTGTTCATAATTTTGTGTGCGTGTGTGTGTGGCTAGAGAGGAGAAGAGAAGAGGAGAAGGAGAGGAGTGTATCGCGTATCACATTGCGCGTTGTATATCGGAAATCGAAGAGAGCAGACGTCTACGCCCCTTCAGTACGCTGCCGGAAGTCCTCACCCACGCCCGCTGCAAACTAGAACTTCACTTTGCCATTATCTCTCCTCACAAAACCAGAAGACTCAAACTAACTCTATTTCTATACATTATAAACAATACACTTCCATTTAAACAAATATAAAAATACAAACACTTCGACTTTAACAAAAATAAAAACAATACTTGTAAGTGAACGCCTACAACACTAAAAACAACACACTTCAATTTAAACAAAATTTAAAATAAAAATAACACATTTCCATTTAAACAAAATTAAAACAAAAACCCTTCGGTTAAAAAAAAATTAAAATAAAATCACTTAAAACGTGAAGTAAGGAATAACAGTCTTTTTTTAGTGTAAAACACTTCCACTTAAAGAAATAGACAAACATTACACTTCAATTTTAAACACACTTTTTTTTAACAAAATTTTATACGCGAAAAATTATATTATAAATCCACAGTATTCTTTTCTGTTGAATAACAAAACAAATATGTTCAATTAATTTCTCACTTAACCCGTGGTAAAACATTTTTGAAATAATTCTGGATATTTAAACTCCAGAATTAACAAATAGTAACTTTTCATCTCATAATTGAACAAAGAACCAAAACCAAGTGCATAAAAGTGATAAAAAAACTATAAAATTAATATTTAAAACTGAGTGATTAGTGTTATAGAATAAAGTACAGTAAAGTGAGCTTTTTTTGTTACAATTTTAATATTTTGATTGTGAAAAAAGGGGTGCAGTGTACAGTTTGAGATATCTATCGGATGTTGGTTGGAGAGGAATCGTGTCGGATTCAAATGACTCGCGTGCTGATCAGTGAGTTCATTTTTTTCAGAAAGGTTAGAATAATTGTCTTCATGTTTGTTTGTTTGTTTTATTTTTACTTTCCCCCGTATGTAATACAAAGGGAAAGTATTGTTTTCGTGAAAATTTTCGAATCAAAAATTTTAGCGGAAATATCCGTTTTGAGGTCCCCTGAGTCGAATAAGACCATTTTTCAAAAATGTCTGTCTGTCTGTCTGTCTGTGTGTGTGTCTGTGTGCGCTGTACCGCAAAAACCGCTAAAGGTATCGAGATGAAACTTGAAACTTGAGCTTTTTGTTACAATCGGAAGAACTGAAAAGCTTTTGGTGAAAATCGGAAAACCGGAAGTGGTAATTTACTCTTAGCGTTTTTCAGTTTTTTCAGATTTTTTCAATAAATGTTCATCAAACAAAAAATTCTTTCAAATAAAAGTTGTAGATAATAACAAAATGAAGATGTATTGTTCACTTACTTTTTGTCATAGCACTCTTAGTTTTTAAGATATTTCAAAAGTTGTGTGTTTTATCTAGTTATTGGTGTGTGACAGTGTATGTGTCGATACAATTGAAAAATGTTTCAAATAAAAGTTGTAGGAAATAAAAAACTAAAAAACTTTTTTGTGGACTCACTTTTTGTCATAGCACTCTTAGTTTTTGAGATATTTAATAAATAGTGTTTTTTATCTAGTCATTGATTTGTGTCAGTGTGTGTGTTGATACAATTGGAAAATGTTTCAAATAAAAGTTGTAGGTAATATAATATTAAAGATTTTTTGTAGATTCACTTTTTGTCATAGCACTCTTAGTTTTTGAGATATTCAATAAATAGTGTTTTTTATCTAGTCATTGGTTTGTGTCAGTATGTGTTGATCCAATTGAAAAATGTTTCAAATAAAAGTTGTAGTTATCAAAAAGTTGAAGACATTTTGAAAATAATTAAGCTACAAATATTTTAAAAGTGATTTAATACGCAGTTTACGGAGGAAAGTACAATGATGGACACATCACCATTTTTTATTCAAATGTTTCTTCATCACAAAATATTGAGCTGCCCATACCGACTAGTTTCTGAAGCTAAAAAATGATATGACAGTCCATATCATTTTTTAGCTTTAGAAACTAGTCGGTATGGGCAGCTGCAATATTTTGTTTGTTTCTTTAGTTTGATGTTTATTCTAGTGCTGAATTTCAAGTCATTTTTTAGCATTAGAAACTTGTCAAAAAGTTTATGATCCGTTTATTGTGCATTTTATTTCGACGCTTCTTGTCGATTTGGGGAATTAAAGTTTTTAAACATTGACATTTTGGGTATTCTTCGAGATATCTTTATGAAATTTTGTATGGATGCTAAGAAAATGTTTCCTTTTCGAAATATGTAAAAATAATCACGAAATACAATTTTATGGGAATTTTTGGGGAATTAAAGTTTTTACACATTGACATTTTTTATATTCTTCGAAATATCTTTGTGCTATTTTGTAGGGATGGTAAGAAAATATTGCTCTTTCGAAATATGTAAAAATTAAAAAATATCCCATCAACAATTTTTCAGTTATTTCCAATTAAAATTCACAAAAACGCAATTTTATCGGAGCTTTGAGTGAATTAAAGTTTTTAGACATTGATATCTTGGATATTCTTTGAGATGTCTTTATGAAATTTTGTATGGTTGTTAAGAAACTGTCGCCCTTTTGGAATATGTAAAAATTGAAAAATACCCCTATAATAGTTTTTGAGTTATTTTCATTATTAAAAATCACGAAACGCAATTTAATTAGAATTTTTGGGGAATTGAAGCTTTCAATATTGACATCTTGAATACGAGGGTAGATTGAGAAGTTTCCGGAATGGGCAAGAAAACGCAGTAATTGAACAGGTTTTATTTTTTATTTTTCAACATAGTACCCTTGCAGGGCGATACACTTTTCCCAGCGGTGCTCCAACTTATTTAAGCCTTCAGAAAAATATGATTTCGGGAACTCTGCAAAATAAGCTTTAGTGGCGGTGATGACCTCCTCATTTGACGTAAAGCGCTTGCCTCCGAGCCAAATCTTCATGTTTGCGAACAAAAAGAAGTCGCACGGGGCCAGGTCTGGAGAGTACGGGGGATGCGGCACCACCTCGTAGCCCAATTCAACCAATTTAGCATTGGCGATTCGGGATGAATGGGCCGGCGCGTTGCGTTGAATTGGTCCAATAAATCGCTGTAGTATTGTCCCGTGATAGTTCTTCCCTTCTGCAAAAAGTCGATGTGTATCACACCTTGCGAATCCCAAAAAACGGTGGCCATGACCTTTCCAGCCGATGGGACAGTCTTTGCCTTCTTCGGAGCAAATCCACTGTTTCGACTGCTGCTTGGTTTCTGTTGTGTAGTGGTGGATCCATGTTTCGTCTACGGTCACGAATCGGCGAAAAAAATCCGTTGGATTACGCTTTAACAAGGCCAAACACTCTTTCGAAGTGGTCACACGATTTCGCTTGTTGTCCATAGTCAGCAAACGCGGCACCCATCGCGCCGACAGCTTCCTCATGCCCAAATGTTCGTGCACGATATTTTGCACACGTTCATATGAGATGCCCGTGGTCTCTACTATTTCGCGCAACTTCACTCGTCGATCGGCTAACACGAGATCATGGACTTTGTCGACCATTTCTTCATTTGTGGCCGTTTTTGGACGTCCAGTGCGTGGTTCATCCTTGGTGCTCGTACGGCCACGTTTGAACTCGCTCACCCAGAAACTAATAGTCGAAAATGAAGGTGTGGATGTGCCATGAACTTCCTGCAAAATATCTCGTTTTTCCCATCCATCCAGAAATGTTTGATGACTGCACGAAATTCGTTTTTATCCATTTTTCCAAAGGTGCCTGACTTGCTTCACAAGATATCCTAGTAAACAAAAACGGAACGACGCACGTGTCTGAAAATTTGACAGCTTACCTAAAATAGGTTAGCCTTGACAACCATCATAACAATTTCACGATAAGCGCGCCATCTCCTGCCCATTCCGGAAACTTTTCAATCTACCCTCGTATTATTTGAACTTAATCCCCTTTATATACGACGAAATGCAAGTCTCCTAAAATGTCTATACCAAATTGTACATTGCACAATAGACGATCCGAACCTACTAAAATTAATAAATTTTAATGTGCCTAGAGTAACTTGCAGACATCCAACGACCTTTATCTGCAACAGAAGTTTTACTAATGTGTATTATCATTCACCGGTAAATACTATGAAGCATTTGTATGGAAGAATTGAGCAATCTGTTGATATTTTTAATTGTAGTCTTACAGAATTTACAAGCCAAATAGGTAGGTACGTTGTTGTAGCAGTGTACAAGTTACATCAATATTAATATTGTTATTGCGATTTATTGTTATTATTTCATTTGTGTTGTATTCTGTTTTAGTTTTTAATTCAATTTAATTATTTTTTCTTTTTATCTTATTTGTTCATAATTAATTATTATTACATCTAAGTTAAAACTGCGCACTGTTAGTAGAATGTTTTTTTTTATACCTTTTCCCTGTAATTTGATGTATTATCTGTTGGGAAATAAATAAATAAATAAATTAATCGAAATATCTTTATGAAATTCCGTGTGGATGTTGAGTAAACATTTCTCTTTAAGAATATGTCAAAAATATGAATATGTTTAAATTAAAAAGTACCCTATCAATAGTTGTTCAGTTATTTTTGATTAAAAGTCACACAATGAGCGTTTTTGAAATGAAGTTTCATTCATTCGTATTTTGGATATTTTTTGAAATATCTCTTTGAAATTTTGTGTTGTGTGTGGAAAAAAACATTGTTCTTTAACAATATAGGCGTTTTCTCTTGGTGTCGAGTTCAAGGGCGCGGATATAAAAATTTTAACCCCCAAACACGTTTCGTGTGTTCGTGTTCGTAATGGTTTTTAATTTTATTTAGCCTACGCACGCAAATCGTATTACGACCCTCCTCTTCATTGATATTTTACCTCTGTGCATGTGTGTAAGCGTAAAACCCACAAAAAACGTGTGAATTTATGGATTTTTTCTTTTATAAAGAAAATTAAAACAACTCGTCTTTCTTAAATTGCATTTTTATGAATATTGATAATAATAATAATTTGTTGTATTTGTATCCAGACAACTGAATTTGCTTAAACATTCAAAAATAAAATATAAAAACGAATTAAAATTAATATCGACTTTCTGCAAAAAGTTTGTCTCCAAATATTCATTGAAACAACTACTTCTCGAGCTAATACCCCGACAGATATTGAATTATACAATGAATATTTGCGTTACACGACAGCACTGCTGTTCTATGCATAATTTATATGCAAAATGCAACATCAGGTCAAACTATTCTCAAACCAAACTAAATGAAACAAAAGGAAATTGAAATAAATTAAAAAATTACAGGGAATGAATTCTAATTGTCTTAAGCCATCTACAGACGCGTTTCGAGATTTATCCCTCATCAGTATAGCTTTGCTTTAGACTTTTAATAAAAAAAAAAAAAAAAAAATATTAAAATAAAATAAACAGGAAACTTACAGGAATGTCGAAGTGTGTCGTCGTGTTTTTATATTTTATAAATATTCTGCAACCTATTGACAAATTCAATTTTTCTTTATGATAAACATTCAAAAATAGTTCAACTTGTTTCCTTTTAAATGCATACAAAAATACGGGTGTGAAGTTAGCAATAGATCCAGCAATAGATTTTAAAAAATTCATATCTCGGAAAAAACAAAAGCAAATTAAATGAAATTTGAAGATATTTACTTCAAATAGCCTAAATTATTACCCCAAGAAATATAAAACCCTTAACTTTTACCCTTCATATTTTTTCACCCCTTCCAAAAATATGTTATGATTTTTTTTTAATTTGGCTATATTTCATAAAGTTACTTTTTAGCCCAAAACATCTCTATAATACCTTCTTTTGATGAGTGAACTCAAAAAAACGTTTCGACACCCCATGCGCCACTAAACTATTGTTTTACCCTAAGATTTCAAAAATTGATATCTCCGAGAAAAAAAATACAAATCGAATAAAATTTAAAATACACGATAAGAGATGTCTAAGTTATCACCCGAAAAAAATTGACCCATAATTTTTACCTACAATATTTTTTCACCCCTTCCAATGGAGCGTTAGATGGCGTTAGCAATCCAATTTACTTAATAATGTTTACATATCGGTTTGATATAGTAAGAAATGTTCAGTATTCCTCAGCACTGGGTCGGGACCACACTGAAGAGGCCCTTGAAGTCCGAAACGCGTCTGTATGTATCCGGTGCCGGAATACTGAACTCAAATATAATTTTAAAAAGTATATTTTAACCTTCACTTTAAATCAGTTTTTTATATGGGTGGCGCATGAAGTAAAATTTCGAGTTTAGAAAATCCTGAAAATTTGGTTTGGTCGCTCCGCTTCGCGGAGCGACCAAACCAAATTTTCAGGATTTTCTAAACTCGAAATTTTACTTCATGCTTAATCGGGGATTGGAAACACTCGTTAGAGGCTTCAAATTTAAAGTTTTTAGCAAAACCACGAACTTCTAAAAGTTTGCATCGAAAAATCGTGATATGTATACCTAATAGAAAAATTCTCGTAATCAATTTTTTTCTACTTTGGCAATGTTCCATAAAATTCATTTTTATCTCAAAATATCTCTATTCTACCCTCTTTTAATACACCTAATCAAGAAAATGTTTCGTCACCCTGTTCACCCCTAATATATATATATATATATTTTTTTTTTTTTCGGGGGTGAAAAAGTGCTCCAAACGTTTTTTTGACTTTTGATTATGAAAGTACACACATTATTGATAAGAATAACAATTTTTATTTATCTATGGCCCTTTGCCAAATTCGGAAAAAATAATGTTTAATTTGTTCCATATGGATCCATACACGACGAGCGGGAGATTATTTATTTTCGGGGGTGAAAAAGTGCTCCAAACGTTTTTTTGACGTTTGATTATGAAAGTACACACATTAATGATAAGAATAACAATTTTTATTTATCTATGGCCCTTTGCCAAATTCGGAAAAAATAATGTTTAATTTATTGCATATGGATCCATATGTGACGAGCGAGAGATTATTTTTTTTCGGGAGTGTAAAAGTGCTCCAAACGTTTTTTTGACTTTTGATTATGAAAGTACACACATTAATGATAAGAATAACAATTTTTATTTATCTATGGCCCTTTGCCAAATTCGGAAAAAATAATGTTTAATTTGTTCCATATGGATCCATACACGACAAGCGGGAGGTTATTTTTTTTCGGGGGTGAAAAAGTGCTCCAAACGTTTTTTTGACGTTTGATTATGAAAGTACACACATTAATGATAAGAATAACAATTTTTTTTATCTATGGCCCTTTGCCAAATTCGGAAAAAAAAATGTTTAATTTATTGCATATGGATCCATACGTGACGAGCGGGAGATTTTTTTTTTTCGGGAGTGAAAAAGTGCTCCAAACGTTTTTTTGACTTTTGATTATGAATGTACTCACATTAATGATAAGAATAACATTTTTTATTTATCTGTGGCCCTTTGCCAAATTCGGAAAAACTAATGTTTAATTTATTGCATATGGATCCATACGTGACGAGCGGGAGATTATTTTTTTTTATGTGTGTGAAGCTAGCAATATTTACAGCAATAACCCGGCGCATCCACCATCCACGAAAAAATATTAATAAATCAAAAATAATTATATTGACATATTTCTAGACAATAATCTTACAATTATATGATTACGTATCCTTTCTAATATCGTTGCTATAATTATTACACAAATAATATTTTAAATTAATTGAAATTATTAGGAACAACTGGTCATCCGTGTCAGGAAATTAATTATTTAAACATATTTCCAGTCACCCGACATGCACTTTTTTTGTAGTTTTAAGTAACTAATAGCGCTATTGTTAGAATACAATAATAATTTTTACTATAGGGAATGTATCTTCCGATGATTTTTGAACATTAGTGAATGCATTGGAAAGTCAGTCATTCCGCGATGAGAAATTAATTGTTTAAACATATTTCAAGGTGGCCGAGAAAGGTTTTGTTTATTGTTTTGAGTAACTAATAGTGTTATTGTTAAAATATATTAACAATTTTCAATATGAGGAATGTATCTTTTGACGATTTTTGAACATTAGTGAATGGATTGCGAAGTCCGAAATACGCTATGAGACATTAATTGTTTAAACATATTTCAAGGTGGCCGACATAAATTTTGTTTATTGTTTTAAGTAACAAATAGTGTTATTCTAAAAATACAATAATAATTTTCAATATGGGGAATGTATCTTTCGTCGATTTTTAAAGATTAGTGAATGCATTGGGAAGTCAGAAATACGCTATGAGAAATTATTATTGTTTTTTAACAATAACACTATAAGTAATTTAAAACAATAAACAAAATTTATGTCGGCCACCTTGAAATATGTTTAAACAATTTATTTCTCATCGCAAGTGACTGACTTCCCAATGCATTCTCTAATGTTTAAAAATCGACGAAAGATACATTCCCCATATTGAAAATTGTTAGTGTATTTTAACAATAATACTATTAGTTACTTAATACAATAAACAAAATTTATGTCGGCCCCCTTGAAAAATGTTTAAACAATTAATTTCTCATCGCAAGTGACTGACTTCCCACTGCATTCACTAATCTTTAAAAATCGACGAAAGATACATTCCCTATATTGAAAATTGTTATTGTATTTTAACAATAACACTATTAGTTACACAAAATAATAAACAAAATTTATGTCGGCCACCTTGAAATATGTTTAAACAATTTATTTCTCATCGCAAGTGACTGACTTCCCAATGCATTCTCTAATGTTTAAAAATCGACGAAAGATACATTCCCAATAATAAAAATTGTTATTGTATTCAAACAATAACACTATTAGTTACTCAAAACAATAAACAAAATTTATGTCGGCCACCTTAAAATATGTTTAAAAAGTTTATTTCTCATCGCGAATGACTGACTTCCCAATGCATTCACTAATGTTTAAAAATCGACGAAAGATACATTCCCTATATTGAAAATTGTTATTGTATTTCAACAATAACACTATTAGTTACTTAAAATAATAAACAAAATTTATGTCGGCCACCTTGAAACATGTTTAAACAATTAATTTCTCATCGCGAATGACTGACTTCCCAATGCATTCACTAACCTTTATAAATCGACGAAAGATACATTCTTTATATTGAAAATTGTTATTGTATATAAACAATAACACTTTTAGGTACTTAAAACAATAAACAAAATTTATGTCGGCCGCCTTAAAATATGTTTAAACAATTAATGTCTCATAGCGTATTTCTGACTTCGCAATCCATTCACTAATGTTCAAAAATCGTCAAAAGATACATTCCTCATATTGAAAATTGTTAATATATTTTAACAATAACACTATTAGTTACTCAAAACAATAAACAAAACCTTTCTCGGCCACCTTGAAATATGTTTAAACAATTAATTTCTCATCGCGGAATGACTGACTTTCCAATGCATTCACTAATGTTCAAAAATCATCGGAAGATACATTCCCTATAGTAAAAATTATTATTGTATTCTAACAATAGCGCTATTAGTTACTTAAAACTACAAAAAAAGTGCATGTCGGGTGACTGGAAATATGTTTAAATAATTAATTTCCTGACACGGATGACCAGTTGTTCCTAATAATTTCAATTTATTTTAAATTTTATTTGTGTATTATTTACAGCAACGATATTAGAAACGATACGTAAAAAATAAATTCAAGAATATAGTCGAGAAATATGTTAAAATAATTATTTTTGATTTAATAATATTTTTTGGGTGGATGGTGGATGCGCCGGGTTATTGCTGTAAATATTGCCAGCTTCACACACATTTTTTTTTTTCGGGGGTGAAAAAGTGCTCCAAACGTATTTTTGACTTTTGATTATGAAAGTACACACATTAATGATAAGAATAACAATTTTTATTTATCTATGGCCCTTTGCCAAAGTCGGAAAAAATAATGTTTAATTTATTGCATATGGATCCATACGTGACGAGCGGGAGATTATTATTTTTTTTTTCGGGGGTGGAAAAGTGCTCCAAACGTATTTTTGACTTTTGATTATGAAAGTACACACATTAATGATAAGAATAACAATTTTTATTTATCTATGGCCCTTTGCCAAATTCAGAAAAAATAATGTTTAAATCGCTGCACATAATTCCATACGCATATAAATCCATACGACGAGCAGGAGATTATTATTTTATTATATGGGCGTAAAGTGCCTGACACTTTTTTTTTACTTTTGCTTATTAGAGTAAACACACTCATGATAAAAAGAAATAATATATGATACATACCAACATTTAAGAAGATTGTGAATTACAAAAAAAAATATATATTACATTTAAGGACAAGAAAAAATTAAAGGGTAATTTTAGGGGTTAATCTTTTTTGTGCTATTAATTAAGATGTATTCCTTAGTAATATTTTGTTTGATTTGATTTTGCTTTCTCGGAAATATTGATTTCCATATTCACGGGGTAAAAAAAATATTTTAGGGGTGAACAGGGTGACGAAACGTTTTTTTGATTAGGTTTATTAAAAGAGGGTAGAATAGAGATATTTTGAGATAAAAATGAATTTTATGGAACATTGCCAAAGTAGAAAAAAATTGACACTTCGTGTCCGAAATGTACATTTGGTTACAAAATAAAGTATTGAAGAAAGGTTCTAAGTGTTTTTTTAATCAAAGTATAATTATCTTCAAGTAACTCAATCAATCCAAAAAAAAAGAAAAAAATTGATTACATTTTTGGAAGGGGTGAAAAAATATTATAGGTAATAATTATGGGTCAATTGTTTTTGGGTGATAACTTAGACATCTCTTATCGTGTATTTCAATCTTAGGGTAAAACAATAGTTTAGTGGCGAACGGGGTGTCGAAACGTTTTTTTGATTTCACTTATCAAAAGAAGGTATAATAGAGATATTTTGAGCTAAAAAGTAACTATTTGAAATATTGCCAAATTAAAAAAAAAATCATAACATATTTTTGGAAGGGGTGAAAAAATATGAAGGGTAAAAGTTAAGGGTTTTAAATTTCTTGGGGTAATAATTTAGGCTATTTGAAGGGTATATTTTCAAATTTCATTTAATTTGCTTTTGTTTTTTCCGAGATATGAATTTTTTAAAATCTATTGCTGGATCTATTGCTAACTTCACACCCGTTCAAAAAATAGATAAGTAAACTCGAACACCGAATGTTTGTACACGAATCTACAGTATAACTGAATAACTTTCTTGATAAATTTAGGTTTAAGATTTATCTTGAACAAGTTTCTGATCTTTCACGTCGTGGTGAAACATATTTAACTATAATTTGAAAAAGAAAACACTTGGTTAAATTTCACTAATATTTTAGTTTTTTATTCCAACTAGTTTCGACTTTGAGTCATTCTCAAGGAGTAGAAAATGTATTGATTGGTGTATGGTTTGCATATAAACATAGAGATCAATTGTGATTTCCTCTTGTGTGAATTTGATGAAGGAATGAATGAACTGGATCTTCTGGGCGTTGGCGTTTTGTGGTGGAATTCAAAATAGATTTCGTCTGCCCGCGTTTCACCCTTGCGGAGGACTTCGGCTGGCTGGCTGGCAGCCTTCCGTAAAAGGGTGGGTAGGGCGAGGACTAAGGGTGCCACGTGTCACGCATAAAGCCAAATTTATCCTAGACTTCCTTTCAAAATCCCCCTTTTCGTGACAAAATAATGAAAAGTTCAAATATAATCTCATTAATAAAAGCCACAGCATTAAAAAATAGAAAAGAAAAAACCTAAAACGTGAACTAAAAATGAATTTGAAAAAATGTAATATCATTCAAATTTTGAATTTTATTTCTGAAGGTAATGTATTTATTTATTCTCTCACGGGAAACCCCTTTTACAAAAAATATGTACAAAATAATAATGTTGTGTGTTTTAAATAATCACATATTCGGATTGTTCCTTACTTCCCAATTTTTAAATTTTAGTACTGTTAAGAACACACTTCGTTAATTTTTAGATATTTTTGCAGGTAATGTAAAATAAGTTTTCAATACATTTTTTTCTGAATTAGCATTTTATGCTTTTAAACGGCTTTCAAATGTCTGTTTAATTTTCTACAAAAAAGCGTAAATGTGATGAAGAGGAAAATTTTAATAAAATAATTAATAGAAAACACTTCACGTAACTAAAAGGAGAATATTGAGGAACATTTTAAGTAGTTCAAAACAAAAATTGCAAAGAGAGACTTTTTTTTGTACTTTACTATTATACAACAAATATGTCTCTCTTTGCAATTTTTGTTTTGAACTACTTAATATTTTCCTTTTAGTTACGTAAAGTGTTTTCTATTAATTGTTGTAGTAATTCCTTCCTTCAGTGAGTAAAGTACAAAAAATCCAATCCATTTTTTATCCATTTACAATTAATCTCTACTAAATAGGAAAGCAAAACTAAAAAAAAACACACTTCCCGCGAAGCGAGCTTTGGCGAGGGGGGCCGGAGGCCCCCGAGCCAAAACTATCAGACAGGGGCGGCCGAAGCCCGCCCCCTGCGCCGCCCCTACCCCCGCAAAAATTACGACTTTGACAATTTTTTTTGACTAAACTACAAGAGATAAAAAATCGCGGTTTTCAAATTCGGAAAGAGCGCAAAAAAACTCAATAGGCGGGTATTTTTTTCTTGAGAAAATCACCACCCCCGAGAGCGGGACGAAAAAAAAAAAAACGTCGACATTTTCGTAAAAATGCGCGAGGGACGGTGAGGTCACTGTCTAATGTCTAAAATATAAATACTACGGCCACTAAAAAAATTCGGGCTATAGTCCCAACTGTTTTACAGTGACAGCGGACAAGCAGAATAAAATCGGTTCACTGGGGGCCGAGAAAAAAAAATCCAAGTACATCGGGGCCGATTTTCCTAATTTTCACATTTTTCGCCGTAGCGTCGAGCTGCTACTTCCGAATTTTACAAAAACAATTTTAAACTTTGGACCTTAATAACGCCCTTATGCAATGAGCTACGTCGACTTTTTTTTTTTAGCAAACTGTAGTCCTTGACCTGCTCTACAAGAATTAAACCAGCCGCGCCGCCTCCGATCTTCAACTCGGGGGTGGCAACTGTTTTTTTAAAACAAAAATTTCCCTCAAGTTTGAAAAGCGATAGCGACCAAACGAAAGCTCCAAAAAAATATTCGATTTCAGGGTCTTCTAGCCCAATAAAAGGGCTTTCGATTGATGTACGAACTTTTAACCGGGGCCCGATTATGGGGCCCACAGCTAAGAAAATATCCGGTCCGGTCCTCCGCCATTTTGTTCGCATACGCGATGACTTATCCGATTGAAAAAAATACTCACAAGTAGCCAAAAGATCACTTATTAGGGTGTGCTCCATGCGCTGAGGGGCCCAGGGGGCCCGTCAAAAATTCACAAAGTTCAATAATTTTCAACATTTTTAAAGTGCTATTTTTTAACGAAAAATCGAAGAAAAAAATTCACCATTCCCTGTGAGTTTATCGTAGAGGGCTGAAATTTTGATCGAATGTACTCTAGGGTAGTACCTTTTATACGCCCCGGATCGCTTCTTATCTTTTAGATATTTGCTGAAATATTTAAGTTTATGTTGGCGTAGTCGTGAAAATCACGAAAAATTACAATTTTTTTTTTTACTTTCCTCATAATAATAGTAGACCGATGGGAGTTGGATAACAAATGGGCAATAGGAATCTGCATAAATGCTAAAAATTTCATCGATCCAGCTCTATTAGTACGGAAATTGGTATTTTTTTCTGCGCTTCAAAATCGCTTTGCAGGCTAAAACGGCGAATTAAAAATACAATTTTATTTTTTAGCTCCGCTATTAATTATAGTACAACAATTGCAATTACATCTATAAATAGGTAATACTAATCTCTATAAATGCTCAAAATTTCATTGATCTAGCTCAATTCAGATCGGAAATAAATTTTTTTTTGCTTTTTAAATTATTTAAAAAAAAAACAATTTTTATTTTTTTGCTATAGTATTTAAAACAGTGAAACAACTGCAATTGTACCAATAAATAGGAAATACAAATATGTATAAATACTGAAAATTTCATTCATCCAGCTCAATTTGGATAGGAGATAGATTTTTTTTTTATTTTTCATATTAATTAAATAAATAAATTTTATTTTTTTGTTTCAGTATTTGATACAGTAGAATAATAAGAATTTTACCAGTGGATGGGAAATATAAATTTGTATAAATGCTGAAAATTTTAATTATCTAGCTCAAGTAGGATCGGAGCAATAAATATTTTTTACTTTTTAGCAATTCTGGAAAATTTTTAGGCGCTGGCTATCAAAAGCCATGAGTGGGAAAAGGACAGACTTATGCGGGTTTCAATGTTAAATTTCGAATCAAGGGATAGTACCCCTTTGGATTTTTTTGAAAAAAAAAAACTTGTTAAATATATCAAAAAATTCCTTATTTTTTTTCTATGACGTTTTTGTAGCAAGTGTTTTATTTTTTTCAACCGGAAGTATTTTTTTTTATTAATTTAAATTTAAAAATAATTTAATTTTAATCGAAATAAATACAAATAGCAAATGTAACGATATTTTAGCGATTTGAAAAGTGTAAAAATCAAAGCTAAGCCCGATTCAGTTTGCGAGCGCAGCCAGCAGGCAAGCGAGCGAAGCGAGCTGGGGTGAGCGTTAGCGAGCAGCAGAGTCCTTCTAATATACAAACTGCTTTCTCCATCCATCGCATTCTCACTACCTCAACAACACATCATTCTCCAACCACAACATTCGGCTTACGTACCCTCCTCCTTCCCCCCCGTCATCACTCGATTGTTGCAATTATTGCATTGTTAATGCATTAAACTTTTTTTAGTTTTGATTTGAACAATCCCTCACGCTTTCTGCGGGCTTTAGCTTGGTACCCGCAGGTAGTTCCAGCGGAGCGGAGTACTAGATACATTCTCGTTAGATTTACTACTTACAATTGTCCTTTTAATAATAATAATAATAGTATTTATTTCCCAACAGATACAGAATATCCTATTACAGGGAAAATGTATATAAGAACATAGAACATAAGTATATTAAAGATAACAATGCATAATTAATGTATAGTAAAATCAATAAAAATATATAGCAATCGGATAATTAACAAATAATGAATAATTTATAAATGAATATACTAAATTTAAAATAACATTAACATAACATTAGACTGGAAATTGAGCCAGCGTAAGACCCAATGGTATTGTGAAATATATCGAGCGAATGTTGCACAGAGTTGTATAGTTTCATCATGCGTACTAATGGTGAATTAAAATGGGCATTGGTATTTGCCCTAGCATATCTAAACAAGGGTGGATTTCTTGATGACACCCTAGGTACATTTATGTTAATATTAAACAGAAGATCTGTGTCGTCAACAAGTCCATTGATAAGTTTGTAAAAGAACATCAATAAATGTATTTTGCGTTGTAGAAGAGATTGCATATTGAAGGCATTTAATAAGGTCTCATAATCAAAGTTACTGTGGTGAGGGTAAACTCCGGTAAGTTTATATTAAAGTAAACGAATAAATCTTTGTACCCTTTCCACGGCTTGAACCTGCTTATAATGGACTGGTGAACAAATTATACTACAATATTCCAATTTACTTCTCACAAAAGCAGAATAAAGCCTGATGATAGCAGATACATCTTTAAAATCACTACATGTACGTTTTACAAACCCCAGCAAACTCATGCTGGCCTTGCAAATCCTATCAATATGGGGGACAAATGTTAACTTGGTATCAAAAAGTATTCCTAAATCTTTGGTGGTATCCGTGCGAGATAGAGTTGTGCCGTTTAATTTGTAATTGTATTTGATGGTAGTTTTTTTTCGACTGTATGTCATGCAAAAGCATTTATTTATGTTCAGTTCTAAGGAGTTTGTGTTGCACAGTTTTCAATGTCGCAAAGATCGGTCTGAAGAATTTCATGATCTTCAGCCGCTCTTATTGACCTGAATATTTTCATATCATCAGCACGATGACGACATATTGCGCACTATATCATTTATGAACATAATAAATAATAGTGGGCCTAAGTTCGAACCCTGCGGCACACCACTGCTGGGACAATATTGTTTGGACCTGTGACCCCCATATTCAACAAAACTCGCACGCCCACACTCATAATTTTCTTTTTATCTACTCGAAATTGTCTTTTTCAACATACTTATATTTTTACTCCTTGCATTTCCTTTTTGTACTTTTTTTTTTCTTTTTCTCTTTAGTCTTTTATTTGGTTTATTTTTTTTTGTTGTTGTTGGCTTTTAATGCGGAAGTCGGGATATAAAGTCAGTGACACGGTTCCGTTTTGAGGGGCGCGAACTGAAAAAGAAGAAGTAGAAAAAATAGTAAATAAGTTAAGCAGGGGGGAAATCGTAAAGATGAATGGAGATGCGGTTCGAATTTTTAAAAATAGACCGTCTGCGTCTATCTAGAAAGGAAGAAGCGAGATGGAGAGAGACAAGAGCCGTTTCCTCCTGAGCCGGAAATCACATACACTCGCCCCGGCTATGGACATACAATTTCTATAATCTGAATATGAAAGAAAATCGAAAAAACGTGCGAGCATACAAATTTGTACGAGTGCGTGTGATTTAAAAATTATCATTAACAGACACGAAAAAGAAATTCACTTGATTTTCTTCAAGTATAAACGCAATGTATATATAAAATCAATATACATTGCGTTTTAATTAAGTATGGCCACAAGGATTTACATTTTAAAAATATACCCTATGTCAACTTTTGTTGTCGTACAAATTTGAAACAATTCTTTGGTTTTATTGATAAATCAACACTTTTCAACGAAATGTACAATGTTAGAAAGAACAAAAACATGTTAGATTTTTTTTTCTTTTAAATTTGAAATTAATAATATCGTATGTTCAATAAAAAAAAAACCTCTAGAGTGCCATGATTTTATCTTTTTTAAAATTTAAGTTGGCTACAAGCTTTAGGAATTGACATATGAAACGTCAAACATAATAATTATAATGCATAATTTCATAGTTGCCAACCTACAATATTTTCCATGGCACTCTAGAGATTTTATTTTATTGAACATACTATACAAATAATTAAACCAAAAAAATCAACTTGGCGAAAATGTCATAATGTAAATATTTGTTTTATTAAACTTGGTAGTTAAAATAAAGAATTCTAACATGTTTACGTCCTTATAACAATGAACATTTCGTAGAAAAGTGTTTGATCTATTAATAAAAACAAAAAACTGTTTCAAATTTGGACAACAAAAGTTAACATGGGGTACAATTTTTATCATAACTTGACTTGTGTAAAACTTTTGTTATAACATCAATAAATTGAAATTGAATTGAATTGAATCATGTAAATAAATTCCTATGGACGTACTTAAATAAAACGTACGGTGTATTTTTATTTAAATTTTCTCTTGGTTTTTGTAATGTAAATACCTAAGAGAAAATTTAAACAAAAACTATATAAAATCACTTGATTCGCTTGAAGAAAATCAAGTAATTTTATTTTTCGAAAAAAGTATGCTTCAATATTTTTCGTGAAAAGTATGGTTAAGGCACAGTTGTACCAGAAATTTTTAACTCAGGTTTAAGCTGAACTTAAATTCAAGATGACATTTCCTATTGCTCTACTATCAGTTTTAATATTTCTTGAATAATTTTCTCACTTATCACTTGGTGAAACATTTTTTTGAGTTTGAAACTCAAGTTCAGAGTTGAACGACGTTAAGTTTTGTGCAACTTGCCCTAAAAGTGTGTTTTACTGTTTTCTTTATATCATAATCTCCTGATCCTGAGAATTTCAATTAGTTCCCTCTTATACAACCACGTTAAGTTTTGAGCAACTGGCTTTAAAAGTGTGTTTTACTATTTTCTTTATATCAATATTCAATAATGGTGAATACTGAGGATTTCAATGAATTCCTCTTATGCTCAAACGAATCTCTAACAGCAAAATCCTAATTTTGTAATTAATTACCTGCATTACTAGGCGCTTTTCTTTTTCCTCTCCGGTCGCTGATGGGAAGTGATTGGAGCCGGCGAATGCCAACAGAACAAGCAACGTTTGGCCTCGTTCGCGGCCGAAGCCGGAATTCCGATTTTTCGCTCGGTTCGCGGGGCGGGCGTCTCGGTGTCTTCTCCTCCGGTCTCGGTCAGTTGCATTTGGGCCGGCGATCGCGCCTAGAGCTCTAATACCGTTCCTTTTCATGATAATTCCGATTCGAATTCCAAAAATGTGACGTGTACAGTGCGTTCTTTACAGCAATTGTCAATTGTGAACAGAGAAAATTGTTAAAAACGTGAAGAATCTCGTAAAAGATAGCGGAAAACGTGAATTAAGTGCGATCTATTCCTGTGAAACAACGAATACTTTCCTTGGATTTCATCTGTGCAGGTTAGGAAAAAACAAAATAAGTCGATTGCCTCATAAACGGAGCTTGCTATGGAAAAAATTGTTTGTGCGAAAATGTAGAGAATTTGATGCTGAAAGTCTTTTGTTTGAAAATTTTTTTGTTATTTTATACAACAATCGAGATATCGTTGAATAAACAATTATAGGTTAGTAAACATGTAATAAATTCATTTTTGGCTCTAGGGCTTTAAAAATCTGGAATCGCGCGTAAGATAGTGAGAGTTGGCAGGTGCGGTGAGTGAGGTTAGGTTAGGTTAGGTTATGTTGACGTTACGCGATTTAAGTCGATTATCTCGTAAACGGAGCACTCTATGGAAAAAAAATATTTGTGCGAAAATGTAGAGAATTCGATGCTGAACGTCTTCTGTTTGAAACATTTTTTGTTAATTTATACAACAATCGAGATATCGTTGAATAAACAATGATAGGTTAGTAAATGTGCAATAAATTCATTTTTCGCTCTAGGGCTCTAAAAAAATCTGGAATCGCGCGTAGGATAGTGGGAGTTGGCAGGTGCGATGAATAAGGTTAGGTTAGGTTGACGTTTTCGCGATTTAAGACGATTATCTTGTAAACGGAGCGTTATATGAAAAAAAAAATGTTGTTACAAAAATGTAGAGAATTTGGTACCGCGTGTTTTTTGTTTAAAACATTTTTTGTTATTTTGTACAAGAATCGAGATATCGTTGGATAAACAAATATAGGTTAGTAAATATGTAATAAACTCATTTTTCGCTCTGGGGCTTTAAAAATCAGGAATCGCGCGTAGGATAGTGGGAGTTGCCAGGTGCGGTGAGTGAGGTTAGGTTAGGTTGGGTTGACGTTTCCGCGATTCAAGTCGATTATCTTGTAAACGGAGCACGCTATGAAAAAATAATGTTGTGTCGAAAATGTAGAGAATTTGGTACCGCGCGTCGTTTGTTTAAAACATTTTTTGTTATTTTGTACAAGAATCGAGATATCGTTGGATAAACAAATATAGGTTAGTAAATATGTAATAAACTCATTTTTCTCTCTAGGGCTTTAAAAATCTGGAATCGCGCGTAGGATAGTGGGAGTTGCCAGGCGAGGTGAGTGAGGTTAGGTTAAGTTAGGTTGACGTTTCCGCGATTCAAGTCGATTATCTTGTAAACGGAGCACGCTATGAAAAAATAATGTTGTTGCGAAAATGTAGAGAATTTGGTACCGCGCGTCGTTTGTTTGAAACATTTTTTGTTATTTTGTACAACAATCGAGATATCGTTGGATAAATAATTATAGGTTAGTAAATATGTAATAAACTCATTTTTCGCTCTAGGGCTTTAAAAATCTGGAATCGCGCGTAGGATAGTGGGAGTTGCCAGGTGCGGTGAGTGAGGTTAGGTTAGGTTGGGTTGACGTTTCCGCGATTCAAGTCGATTATCTTGTAAACGGAGCACGCTATGAAAAAATGATGTTGTTGCGAAAATGTAGAGAATTTGGTACCGCGCGTCGTTTGTTTGAAACACATTTTGTTATTTTGTACAACAATCGAGATATCGTTAGATAAATAATTATAGGTTAGTAAATATGTAATAAATTCATTTTTCGCTCTAGGGCTTTAATAATCTGGAATCGCGCGTAGGATAGTGGGAGTTGGCAGGTGCGGTGAGTGAGGTTAGGTTAGGTTGACGTTGCCGCGATTTAAGTCGATTATCTTGTAAACGGAGCATGCTATGGAAAAAATTGTTTTGTGCGAAAATGTAGAGAATTCGATGCTGAGCGTCTTTTGTTTGAAACATTTTTTGTTATTTCGTACTACATTCGAGATATCGTTGGAAAAATACTGGGTAATTAGTTAGGTTTGTGTTTGAACATTTTTAAATTGGCGAAAATTCATTAAAGCATTTGAAACATTTATGAACAGGCTTAAAATTTGTAAATCACTGAAAAGTGTAAATACTTTAAAAACCGACGAACATTTAGGAAATTTAGGATAACCGTAAATATTTTGAAAATCAACGGAAATCTTGGAAATTCAGGAAAGCCGTCGGAATTTCGAAAATAGATGGATTTGTAGAAAATTCTCGAAAACCGCTGCAACTTTAAAAATCGACTAAAAATTCACGAATAGTTGGCGAAATTTAGAAAATTTACGAAATTTAGAAAAACAATTTTAAAAATTAACGACAGTCTTGTAATTTCACGCAAAGCGTCGATATTATTTTGTACATATTCTTTGTAAAAGGGGTTTCCCGTGAGAGAATAAATAAATAAATTTTAAAAATCGACAAAAATGTAGGAAATTCACGAAAACTGCCAGGTTTAAAAAATTGTGACGAAAATTCATGAAAAGTCTAAAAAATTTAAATATTAAAGAAAATTTAGTATAACCGGTGAAATTATGAAAATTTTGGAATTTCATTAAAAACGTTTGTATATTGGATATAATTTAAAATATATTTATATTTTTAATAATAATAATGTAAAATAGTAATTTGGTAATTGGCACAAATAAAAATCATTCTTTCAACGATTTAATAATAATAATAATTTATTACGGAATCACCTTTTTAACAAAATAATACAAACAAATATATATCAGTGTTACAATAAAATAAAACCTATATCTATGCGTTTATATTTATATATAGGATGTAATTTTAAATATGTGTTTTTATGTGTGTATGTGAAAGTGCAGAAGAATGGGTGATGTTCGAAATTGGAATGGAGGACGTCGGCTTCCTATTCGCTGTTCTCTCCCGATTCGCCGATTCTCTCTTCTTGTACACGAGAGTGTTGCATGTGCCACATACGAGTCGTTGACCTTTTCAAGGTCGCCATCAAGCAGGACATGCACCAACACGACCATTCAATGTCTGTGTATGAGTGTGGATAACTGCACTTGTCCTACATTCCACACTAGTTGGGCGAAAATTGCGAATAATTTATGCTTTTTATTTTCTCTATTAAATTATCGAAATGTGTGGATTATCGCATTACCAGTATTTATGTGTAGAGAAAGAAAATTGTAGGGTTTTGAGAAGGCTCATATTTGGTATTCAAAAGTATGGTCACCTATCAGGTAAATTACGTGATTTGAATTGGCTAGACATGACCGAACGACGAAACCTACACTGTTATACCCTTTATAATAAAATTATTCAGACGCGCCATCCTCCCTATCTCTATGACAGAATTGTATTTCGGTCTGACGTTCATACCATTAATGTGAGATTTAGAGGCAGGATTTCTCCACCTAAACATAAAACATCATTTTTTCTTAGATCATTTTCATTTAGTATTTACAAAATTTATAATTCCATACCCAATCTACTCAAAAATCTCACAAACAATAGTTTCAAACAAGCAATGAAAAAATATATATTATGTAATAAGTTTTCCCTATAGAATCTTAGTTTAATTATTGTCATTATAAATATATTTTTTTTTCTCTCTCTCTTTATTTCTTTTTGTTATAAAACAGTTAATTTCTAGAACGAACATTGAAATAAAAAAAATCTGTAATTCTTTTAGCACTCTTAAACGATATATATATATATATTTTTTTTTTTTCCTCATAGGTTAAGTGGAAGAGCAGAGATAGTTTTTTTTCTTTTAAGCTATCGCTGAACTTCGCCTGTATTTTGTTTTTTGTTTACTTTGTATTTTCTTTCAATTGAATAAAGACAATTTATTATTATTATTATTATTATTATTATTATTTTACATTCTCTGAATTTCCAGGAGAATTTTTTTTTGTTTACTCGAATTATGTCAAATGATTTTATTAAGGGGCTGCAATTTTTGTCACAGTCGTACGATTTTGTTTTTTTTAACGTCAGAACAAAGTTTGTTCCTTTCTTAATAATTTCTGTTAATTTTATAAAAATCTGACGTATTGTTAATTTTCTGCATTCGTTTTTATAAGAAAACACAAATTTCCACACTTTTCAAAAAAGAAAATCAACTTTAAAAGGCTGTAATTTTTGTCACAGTCGATTGATTTTGTTTTTTCCAATGTTCAAACAAAATTTGTTGCTTTCTAAATAATCTTTGTTAATTTTACACAAATCTGACATTCTGTTAATTTTCTACATTCATTTTTATAAGAAAACACACATTTTTCATAGTTTGCATATAAAAGCTCAACTTTAAGGAGCTGCAATTTTCGTCACAGTCGTACGATTTTATTTTTTTAATCGTCAGAAGTAAGTTTGTTCCTTTCCCAATAATTTCTGTTCATTTTATAAAAATCTGACATTTTGTTAATTTTCTGCATTCGTTTTTATAAGAAAACACAAATTTCCACACTTTGCAAAAAAAAATCAACTTTAAAAGGCTGTCATTTTTGTCACAGTCGATCGATTTTGTTTTTTCCAATGTTCAAACAAAATTTGTTGCTTTCTAAATAATCTTTGTTAATTTTACACAAATCTGACATTTTGTTAATTTTCTGCATTCGTTTTTATAAGAAAACACACATTTTTCAGAGTTTGCATATAAAAGCTCAACTTTAAGGGACTGTAATTTTCGTCACTGTCGTACGATTTTGCTTTTCTACAGTCAGAATAAAGTTTGTTTCTTTGTTAATAATTTCTGTTAATTTTATAAAAATCTGACATTTTGTTAATTTTCTGCATTCGTTTTAAGAAGAAAACAAACATTTTTCATAGTTTGCATATAAAAGCTCAACTTTAAGGGGCTGCAATTTTTGTCACAGTCGTACGATTTTGGTTTTTTTAACGTCAGAACAAAGTTTGTTCCTTTCTTAATAATTACTGTTAATTTTATAAAAATCTGACGTATTGTTAATTTTTTGCATTCGTTTTTAGAAGAAAACACACATTTTTCATAGTTTGCATATAAAAGTTCAACTTTAAGGAGCTGCAATTTTCGTCACAGTCGGACGATTTTGTTTTTTTAATCGTCAGAAGTAAGTTTGTTCCTTTCCCAATAATTTCTGTTAATTTTTTAAAAATCTGACATATTGTTAATTTTCTGCATTCGTTTTAAGGAGGTATTACCATTCGGAAGTTTTAAAAAATAGATTTTTTTTTTGCATGTATTGATACTTGATAGTATCTAGTTTCATGTCCGAAAGCCGTTTTACAATAGGCGAATTCGTTAGTTAGATTTTTGCTTGTTGAAGTAAACAATGCTGAGTAGGTGGCTGTGTGGAAATACGCAGAACTCAAACGAAAGTTTGAATGCTTGTGTCTGGAAGCTGGCTTCGAAGCACCTCAACTGTGGTGCAAAAACCGTCGCTATCGCGTCTTTCATAGCTACCAGCATTTTCAACGACGGATATTCGGCAGTTTTTAAGACGATAGAGATCCATATCGGCCTGCAAGCCAAGGCTTTCCGGTGCGGACCGACGCGGAGCGCGAGATGTGGAACGAATTTTGCCTGACTCCAGCAACTCGTAAGGCCATCCAACAACGCTGGCAGGAGTAAATCATTCAAACCCAGTTTTTAGTGGAAGAGGAGGGCCTAGTGTACGGAGCTGGCATAGCTCACTAAAGCCAAAAATCTCCAAAAACAGTTAAAACTTGTGTCAAAACTTTAAACGCGTTTTTCTCGAAACCACTTTTTTTTCGCTGGCCGGAAACTTTCTTTTCAAACTATGAAACGGATTGACTTGAGCTTTTAGTGTTCGGTTCTCCACATTTTCCTCTGGAGTTTGAACCACCGTCATTCAAATATATTAACATTTGATATTTTTCATAGAGCCTTAAAGTCAGAAAAAGGGGGGCAAAAAGCGACCACTTTTTTCGAATGGCCTCCATTTTGTTATTTATCGAGAGTTTTTATTGTCGGTGGTTCAAACTCCAGATAATTTAATACAGATTAATGACTACTACTTCATTTTACGTTTCAAATCACAGAATCGAAAAAATCTTTCCGGCCATTAGGTTTAGCCGGACGATTGAAAAGAATTAAAATTCATTTTTTATAGTTTATGAATCTATGAACAAGTTGCAAGAAACCGCAAGATCGCATGTATTAAATTTCCCAAAAATAAAAATTCTGAAAAACCGTAAAAAACGCTGTCCTAGTGGTAATACCCCCTTAATAAGAAAAGACACATTTTTCATAGTTTGCATATAAAAGCTCAACTTTAAGGGGCTGCAATTTTTGTCACAGTCGTACGATTTTGTTTTTTTTTAACGTCAGAACAAAGTTTGTTCCTTTCCCAATAATTTCTATTAATTTTATAAAAATCTGATGTATTGTTAATTTTCTCCATTCGTTTTTATAAAAAAACACAAATTTCCACACTTTTCAAAAAAGAAAATCAACTTTAAAAGGCTGTCATTTTTGTCACAGTCGATTGATTTTGTTGTTTCCAATCTTCAAACAAAATTTGTTGCTTTCTAAATAATCTTTGTTAATTTTACACAAATCTGACATTTTTTTAATTTCCTGCTTTCGTTTTTATAAGAAAATACACATTTTTCATAGTTTACATATAAAAGCTCAACTTTAAGGGGCTGCAATTTTCGTCATAGTCGTACGATTTTGCTTTTCTATAGTCAGAACAAAGTTTGTTCCTCTCTCAATAATTTCTGTTAATTTTATAAAAATCTGATGTATTGTTAATTTTCCCCATTCGTTTTTATAAGTAAACACAAATTTCCACACTTTGCTAAAAAGAAAATCAACTTTAAAAGGCTGTAATTTTTGTCACAGTCGATTGATTTTGTTTTTTCCAATGTTCAAACAAAATTTGTTGCTTTCTAAATAATCCTTATTAATTTTACACAAATCTGACATTTGGTTAATTTTCTGCATTCGCTTTTATAAGAAAACATACATTTTTTACATTTTGCATATAAAAAGTCAACTTTAAGGGGCTGCAATTTTCGCCACAGTCGTACGATTTTGTTTTTTTTTATCGTTAGAACAAAGTTTATTCCTTTCCAAATAATTTCTCTTAATTTTATAAAAATCTGACATATTTTTAATTTTCTGCATTTGTTTTTATAAGAAAACCCAAATTTCCACACTTTGAAAAAAAAAATCAACTTTAAAAGGCTGTCATTTTTGTCACGGTCGATTGATTTTGTTTTTTCCAATGTTCAAACAAAATTTGTTGCTTTCTAAATAATCTTTGTTAATTTTACACAATTCTGACATTTTCTTAATTTCCTGCATTCGTTTTTATAAGAAAATACACATTTTTCATAGTTTACATATAAAAGCTCAACTTTAAGGGGCTGCAATTTTCATCATAGTCGTACGATTTTGCTTTTCTATAGTCAGAACAAAGTTTGTTCCTCTCTCAATAATTTCTGTTAATTTTATAAAAATCTGATGTATTGTTAATTTTCTCCATTCGTTTTTATAAGAAAACACAAATTTCCACACTTTGCAAAAAAGAAAATCAACTTTAAAAGGCTGTCATTTTTGTCACAGTCGATTGATTTTGTTTTTTCCAATGTTTGAACAAAATTTGTTGCTTTCTAAATAATCTTTATTAATTTTACACAAATCTGACAATTTTTTAATTTCTTGCATTCGTTTTTATAAGAAAATACACATTTTTTACATTTTGCATATAAAAAGTCAACTTTAAGGGGCTGCAATTTTCGCCACAGTCGTACGATTTTGTTTTTTTTTATCGTCAGAACAAAGTTTATTCCTTTCCAAATAATTTCTCTTAATTTTATAAAAATCCGACATATTTTTAATTTTCTGCATTCGTAGTAGTAGTGAAAATCTTTATTACCATACTAATTACAAGGTGTAATACATAACATTTTTTAAAAATAAAGTAAATATTTAGTTCTGGTAAATGGCTATCGGCCAGTGGCCTTTCTGCCTCTGCATTCGTTTTTATAAGAAAACCCAAATTTCCACACTTTGAAAAAAAATCAACTTTAAAAGGCTGTCATTTTTGTCACGGTCGATTGATTTTGTTTTTTCCAATGTTCAAACAAAATTTGTTGCTTTCTAAATAATCTTTGTTAATTTTACACTAATCTGACATTTTCTTAATTTCCTGCATTCGTTTTTATAAGAAAATACACATTTTTCATAGTTTGCATATAAAAGCTCAACTTTAAGGGGCTGCAACTTTCGTCATAGTCGTACGATTTTGCTTTTCTATAGTCAGAACAAAGTTTGTTCTTCTCTCAATAATTTCTGTTAATTTTATAAAAATCTGATGTATTGTTAATTTTCTCCATTCGTTTTTATAAGAAAACCCAAATTTCCACACTTTGCAAAAAAGAAAATCAACTTTAAAAGGCTGTAATTTTTGTCACAGTCGATTGATTTTGTTTTTTCCAATGTTCGAACAAAATTTGTTGCTTTCTAAATAATCTTTATTAATTTTACACAAATCTGACATTTGGTTAATTTTCTGCATTCGTTTTTATAAGAAAACATACATTTTTTACATTTTGCATATAAAAAGTCAACTTTAAGGGGCTGCAATTTTCGCCACAGTCGTACGATTTTGTTTTTTTTTATCGTCAGAACAAAGTTTATTCCTTTCCAAATAATTTCTCTTAATTTTATAAAAATCTGACATATTTTTAATTTTCTGCATTCGTTTTTATAAGAAAACACAAATTTCCACACTTTGAAAAAAAAAAAAACTTTAAAAGGCTGTCATTTTTTTCACGGTCGATTGATTTTGTTTTTTCCAATGTTCAAACAAAATTTGTTGCTTTCTAAATAATCTTTGCTAATTTTACACAAATCTGACATTTTTTTAATTTCCTGCATTCGTTTTTATAAGAAAATACACATTTTTCATAGTTTGCATATAAAAGCTCAACTTTAAGGGGCTGCAATTTTTGTCACAGTCGTACGATTTTGTTTTTTTAATCGTCAGAACAAAGTTTGTTCCTTTCCCAATAATTTCTGTTAATTTTATAAAAATCTGACTTTTTGTTAATTTTCTCCATTCGTTTTATTTATTTATTTATTTAGTCATCAACGGAAATCTCCTTTATACATCAATACACAATTAAAAATAGTGATATAAGATAAACATAATATTACTTTGAAAAACATATAAATAGAGTGAGAAATATAATACAACAAACAAAAATACACTAATTAACAATATCTAGATTAATAAACTGTAAATGGCGTTTGAATACACTGTAAGAATTACTAAAAATGCAAAAGTTGGGATACAACATAAGGACATTACAATACCGCATTATACGTGCCACAGGATTATGGGAACCATACAATGTTCGATGGAAGTTTAAACGAAATAAGGGCCTACAACGAACTGGAGTTGTTAAAAAAAATAAAGTTCAACTATGATAATAAAAAACTGCAATTGACATGGCCATTAATCAGTTTGAACCCATAGCATAAGTCAAATGATATTCTTCTATATTCTAAAGATTTTAAATTAAGACAATTCAATATGTGTGACCAACTATAGTCAATGCGTGCGATCCCCATTTTAAAAGATACTAGTAGTAAGAACTTATTCTAAACTTTTTCAATGATTTCAATGTTACAGTTGTGGTAAGGAGACCAAATTGCAGAACAATATTCCAAATGTGGCCTTACCAAACTGACGTAAAGAGTTTTGAACGTATCCACGCCAAAGTGTTTCGAAAATCTATTAATGAAACCGAGCATAGAAAGAGCTTTACTAGAGATCTTATTCAAATGGGTAACAAAATTTAAGCGAGAATCAAATATAATACCCAAATCACGCACTGTCTCGACCAGGGGCAATTTATTATCATTAATCGAATACTCAAACTTGCTATTATTGCTATGGCGACAAAAAGAAATTGACATACATGTTTTCAAATTGAGATGAAGATGATTGCATGCGCACCAATTAGTCAAGTTATATAAATCAAATTGTAAAAGCGCATGATCCGAACTTCTCTCAATTACTTTGAATATTTTAACATCATCAGCAAATAATTAACACTGTTGTATCCTTTCTTCACACTTTAAAGTGTGAAGAAAGGATACAACAGTGTTAATTATTTACGATTATACTCTTCACGAAACTCAAAAACAAATATCGATCGATCAGCAAACATCAGAAATTGACTATTTTTAATATAACTCCCAATGTCATTTATAAAGATCAAGAACAGAATTGGCCCACAGTGTGAACCCTGGGGGACCCCAGATGTAACGTTGATTGCTCTGGAGACGAAGTTATCAATCTTAACAAACTGTTTACGTTCCCGTAAATAGCTTGCGAACCATTTTGTCACAAAATCACTAAATCCCAAGCCTTCAAGTTTATTTAAGAGAACAGAGTGACTAACACGATCGAAGGCTTTGGAAAAATCAGTGTAAACAGAATCAACCTGACGACCCCTTTCCAAAGCACTCATCAGATACATCTGGTAGGAAAGCAAATTAGACGTTGTAGACCTGCCCTTTTAAAATCCATGTTGTTCGTCACAAATAATATGCCTGCAGCACCAAATGAGTTGATCGGATATTAGTTTATCTAGCATTTTAGGAATTGCGGACTGGATAGAAACTCCCCTATAATTTTGTATGACTTCCCTCGAGCCCTCTTTGAAAAATAGGGTTGATGTAAGAATGTTTCCAAAAAGTAGGAAACACCCCGGTATTAATAGATTTATTGAATAATGTTTCAATCGGGGTAGTCAGTGAATAAATACATTGTTTTACAAAATAAGGGGGTAAACCATCCGGCCCAGAGCTAAGTGAGTCACTTAACTCATTGATTGAATTAAATATACTCAATGACATTAGAAGCGTAACACCAAGAAGGAATGATTTTTTTGAATTCATATTTTAGCAACAGAGTGACTATATTTAAAGCATACATTGATAACAATTTCAACCTTGTGCCTTTTATATTTATTGTGAAAAAAAATATATTTCACTTTTTTCTTTTTTGATAAAACTATTTATATGAGCTGTTTAGTACAGATGATTTTAGTTTTCGTGTGTCCGTTGAGTGTGTTAAGCTTAAATAAAATGCCTCGAGTTCGAAGACGTCCACAATATCACCATTTGAGTGATTTGAGCGATTTTGACCGGGGTCGAGTTGTTGCTTATCGAGATGTCGGTATGTCCTATCGCGAAATTGCCCGCCGTATTGATTCCACTGCAGCAACTGTAATACGTGTGTATCAGGTATGGACAGAAGAAGGTAGAGGAGCAAGAAGAAGACCAATTGGTCAACCAAGGCGTACCACAGAACGTCAAGATCGGCGCTTAAGACAAATAGCCCTGCGAGACCGTTTCGCTACTACGCGTCAAATCGGTGATCAATGGATTGGAGAAGAAGGTAGGCCCGTTAGTATGCGAACCTTATATCGCCGCATTCAATCCTTTGTTGGACTAGTGCAGAGAACGGCAGCATTGGGAATACGATGTCGTATTCAGCGATGAATCACGATTTTGTCTAGGCACGCATGATGGCCGTAGAAGGGTACGACGCTACCGTGGAGAACGACCTGATCTTAGGTTCGCTATTGAGAGGCATGTACACAGGACTGCTGGAGTAATGGCTTGGGGGGCTATTGCTTATGGTAGTCGATCACCTCTTGTATTCATTCGAGGCAGTATGACAGCTGCGCGTTATGTTGAAGACGTCATACGACCGACATTGTTGCCTTATTTAGATGGCCGCCCAGACGTACTCCCCATATTGCTCGTCGGACTATGAACTTTCTTAATGAAGCTGGTGTTAATGTTTTGGCGTGGCCGCGCCCTTCGCCGGATTTAAATCCCATTGAACATGTGTGGGATATCATGGGAAGAAGAATATTCTCTTTGCACCATCCTCCACAGACTCTAGCACAGTTGATCGATGAAATTCAAGAAGACATCGACCATCTCATTTTGTCGATGCCCAGACGTCTACAGGAGTGTATACAGCAAAGGGGTCGCCAAACACATTATTAATTTTTTTTAGATTGTTTTTGAATAACATTTCTTGAAAATGTAATCATTTTATTCTTGATGTAAGACTACCATACTGGCAAAAAATCAAGTTAAAATAATAACTCCTTCTGGGTGTTACGCTTCTAATGTCATTGAGTATATATCGGAAGTTTTTAGACTAAACCTTGAGCAAGATATTTTATGATCATAATTGAATAATGGAGCATCAATTATATCCTCATTGTAAACAGTGCAGAAATAGTTAGCAAATAAATCAACACAAGAACTTCCAGCATTGCATTGTGTATCATTAAAATTCATTTTATTTGGGAAACCTTTTATGTTTTTGCACTCATTAACAAAAGACCAAAATACTTTAGAATTAACTTTTATTTCCGAATATAGGATTCATAAAGTGTTTCACTTAAATTGCAACAAGAAGATCTAAGATTTTTGAATGTTTCATAATCAGTAACACGACCACTTTTTTTAAAAGCGACATGGGCTTTTTTCCTAGATATAATTAAATCAATGAGTTCACGATTAAACCATTTTGGATAATTTGATGATTCATAATATTTAGAAGGTACATATAATGAGAGGGCATGATTAATGATGTTATAGAAATTATTTAAGTTTAAATCAATATTTGGTTCCTGAAATGCTAGACTCCAATCAACATTGCAAAGATAATCATTCATGGCGCTGTAATTAGCTGATTTGAAATCATAATAAATATAATCAGTGTATAAAGGACTAAATGTCTTTGATAAGTTCACAGTAATATCATAGGATATGTGATGATAACTATTACTGAGTAATGGATCACTGGATGTTTTAATATTAATATTAAGTAAATTAGAAAATATTAAATCAAGAAATATGCCATTTTATAAGAAAACACAAATTTCCACACTTTGCAAAAAAGAAAAACAACTTTAAAAGGCTGTCATTTTTGTCACAGTCGATTGATTTTGTTTTTTCCAATGTTCAAACAAAATGTGTTGCTTTCTAAATAATCTTTGCTAATTTTACACAAATCTGACATTTTTTTAATTTCCTGCCTTCGTTTTTATAAGAAAATACACATTTTTCATAGTTTGCATATAAAAGCTCAACTTTAAGGGGCTGCAATTTTCGTCATAGTCGTACGATTTTGCTTTTCTATAGTCAGAACAAAGTTTGTTCCTCTCTCAATAATTTCTGTTAATTTTATAAAAATCTGATGTATTGTTAATTTTCTCCATTCGTTTTTATAAGAAAACACAAATTTCCACACTTTGCAAAAAAGAAAATCAGCTTTAAAAGGCTGTAATTTTTGTCACAGTCGATTGATTTTGTTTTTTCCAATGTTTGAACAAAATTTGTTGCTTTCTAAATAATCTTTATTAATTTTACACAAATCTGACGTTTGGTTAATTTTCTGCATTCGTTTTTATAAGAAAACATACATTTTTTACATTTTGCATATAAAAAGTCAACTTTAAGGGGCTCCAATTTTCGCCACAGTCGTACGATTTTGTTTTTTTTATCATCAGAACAAAGTTTATTCCTTTCCAAATAATTTCTGTTAATTTTATAAAAATCTGACATATTTTTAATTTTCTGTATTCGTTTTTATAAGAAATCCCAAATTTCCACAGTTTGTAAAAAAAATCAACTTTAAAAGGCTGTCATTTTTGTCACGGTCGATTGATTTTGTTTTTTCCAATGTTCAAACAAAATTTGTTGCTTTCTAAATAATCTTTGTTAATTTTACACAAATCTGACATTTTTTTAATTTCCTGCATTCGTTTTTATAAAAAAAAGACACATTTTTCATAGTTTACATATAAAAGCTCAACTTTAAGGGGCTGCAATTTTTGTCACAGTCGGACGATTTTGTTTTTTTTAACGTCAGAACAAAGTTTGTTCCTTTCCCAATAATTTCTGTTCATTTTATAAAAATCTGAGGTATTGTTAATTTTCTCCATTCGTTTTTATAAGAAAACACAAAGTTCCACACTTCGCAAAAAAGAAAAACAACTTTAAAAGGCTGTAATTTTTGTCACAGTCGATTGATTTTGTTTTTTCCAATTTTCAAACAAAATTTGTTGCTTTCTAAATAATCTTTATTAATTTTACACAAATCTGACATTTGGTTAATTTTCTGCATTTGTTTTTATAAGAAAACATACATTTTTTACATTTTGCATATAAAAAGTCAACTTTAAGGGGCTGCAATTTTCGCCACAGTACGATTTTGTTTTTTTTATCGTCAGAACAAAGTTTATTCCTTTCCAAATAATTTCTGTTAATTTTATAAAAATCTGACATATTTTTAATTTTCTGCATTCGTTTTTATAAGAAAACCCAAATTTCCACACTTTGAAAACAATAATCAACTTTAAAAGGCCGTCATTTTTGTCACGGTCGATTGATTTTGTTTTTTCAAATGTTCAAACAAAATTTATTGCTTTCTAAATAATCTTTGTTAATTTTACACAAATCTGACATTTGGTTAATTTTCTGCATTTGTTTTTATAAGAAAACATACATTTTTTACATTTTGCATATAAAAAGTCAACTTTAAGGGGCTGCAATTTTCGCCACAGTACGATTTTGTTTTTTTTTTTATCGTCAGAACAAAGTTTGTTCCTTTCCCAATAATTTCTGTTAGTTTTATAAAAATCTGACATTTTGTTAATTTTCTGCATTCGTTTTTATAAGAAAACACACATTTTTCATAGTCTGCATATAAAAGCTCAACTTTAAGGGGTAGCAATTTTTGTCATAGTCGCACGATTTTGTTTTTTTTTATCATCAGAACAAAGTTTGTTCCTTTCCCAATAATTTCTGTTAGTTTTATAAAAATATGACATTTTGTTAATTTTCTACATTCATTTTTATAAGAAAACACACATTTTTCATAGTTTGCATATAAAAGCTCAACTTTAAGGGGCTGCAATTTTCGTCATAGTCGTACGATTTTGCTTTTCTATAGTCAGAACAAAGTTTGTTCCTCTCTCAATATCTTCTGTTAATTTTATAAAAATCTGATGTATTGTTAATTTTCTGCATTCGTTTTAATAAGAAAACACACATTTTTCATAGTTTGCATATAAAAGCTCAACTTTAAAGGGCTGCAATTTTTGTCACAGTCGTACGATTTTGGTTTTTTTAACGTCAGAACAAAGTTTGATCTTCTCTCAATAATTTCTGTTAATTTTATAAAAATCTGATGTATTGTTAATTTTCTGCATTCGTTTTTATAAGAAAAGACACATTTTTCATAGTTTGCATATAAAAGCTCAACTTTAAGGGGCTGCAATTTTTGTCACAGTCGTGCGATTTCGTTTTTTTTTTAACGTCAGAACAAAGTTGGTTCCTTTCCCAATAATTTCTGTTAATTTTATAAAAATCTGACGTATTGTTAATTTTCTGCATTCGTTTTAAAAAGAAAACACACATTTTTCATAGTTTGCATATAAAAGTTCAACTTTAAGGAGCTGCAATTTTCGTCACAGTCGTACGATTTTGTTTTTTTAATCGTCAGAAGTAAGTTTGTTCCTTTCCCAATAATTTCTGTTAATTTTATAAAAATCTGACATATTGTTAATTTTCTGCATTCGTTTTAATAAGAAAAGACACATTTTTCATAGTTTGCATAAAAAAGCTCAACTTTAAGGGGCTACAATTTTTGTCACAGTCGTACCATTTTGTTTTTTTTATCATCAGAACAAAGTTTGTTCCTTTCCCAATAATTTCTGTTAGTTTTATAAAAATCTAACATATTGTTAATTTTCTGCTTTCATTTTTATAAGAAAACACACATTTTTCATAGTTTGCATATTAAAGCTCAACTTTAAGGGGCTGCAATTTTCGTCACAGTCGTACGATTTTGCTTTTCTATAGTCAGAACAAAGTTTGTTCCTTGCTCAATAATTTCTGTTAATTTTATAAAAATCTGATGTATTGTTAATTTTCTGCATTCATTTTTATAAGAAAACACACATTTTTCATAGTTTGCATATAAAAGCTCAACTTTAAGGGGCTGCAATTTTTGTCACAGTCGTACGATTTTGTTTTTTTTTAACGTCAGCACAAAGTTTGTTCCTCTCTCAATAATTTCTGTTAATTTTATAAAAATCTGATGTATTGTTAATTTTCTGTATTCGTTTTTATAAGAAAACACAAATTTCCACATTGCAAATAAAATCATTGACTTTAAAGTGCTGTCTTTTTTGTGATTTTATTTTTTCCAACATTAACCGAAATTTACGATTTTTTTGTTTTAAATTTTGCAGTTATTATTTAACAAAAAGAAACACGGAATATTGGCACTTGAACGCAAAGTCGATTTGTGCGCGCACTTGTTTATTCATTCAATGAGAAAGCCTTGACGTTGAGTAAGGTTGTCTAAGCCGGTGTGGTGGGGGGGCATAAAGGAGGAACGACCCTGACTTAAGTTAAGCCATTATGGCCGCCGACTTTGAGCGTGCGAGAATGCGCGATATTTGGGTTAACCGAGGTCGCTTACACCGCACACATTTTACTCTTTCTTCTTCCACAATCTTCCTCTTTCTCATACACACACACACAAACATGAAGTGGGTAGAAGAATTGATGTAATAATAAAGAGAAATCTATGAACAATTAAAGAAAACTGCACAAACTTCAAAACGCTCGAAACAAAAATAAATACATTACATTAATATTTAGATAAACTTAAATTCTTTTGCAGGCGTATTGTATTAACTATTTTTGCTACTAAACTTAAGTTTCTTTATTTAACGGTATCTCCTTTTTACAAAAAAAAAAATAGAAATGAATCTTATTAGATGTATTTGTCAGTTGAATAATAAACGATTAATTAATTTTGTATTGTGGAGGCTTCTACTTCGTTATACATGTTAATAAACTGTGTTATACAAAGTTAAAACGTTTTTTATTGATAAACTATTATCTATATGTATTCTCATTAAACAAAACATGACTTTCACACTTTTTAAAAAAAATTAAACAGTTTTCTTAAATCAAATAATCGATTTCATAGCTGGTTTAACTGTAAGTCGATTGGCTTTTGCTTGTAAAAAAAAATTGGAATGAGTTTAATTTTTGAAAGAAATTTTTGTAAAAAAGAACGGTTGAAAATTACAAAACTTGTTTTGAACTTCCTGTTTTCATCACTTTGTGATTTTACGAAAATTGTGTTAACAGTGAAAGACGCAACAATTTCGAAACAATTTATTTACATTGAATAAACATTAAAACAAATTATTTCTATATTTTCGTTATTGTTTAATTGTTTTGAAAATATCATCACAACATAATCTGTTTACAAAACTAAACAGGAATTCTATTACGTGATTTTCATCAACAAGCACAGTTTGTTTACTTTTTCCAACTAGCGAAACCAAAACAAATATATATATACCCTGCTCAAATTGCGATTTGTTTTACTCACAGAGCGATAAGAACTTTTGCAAATTGCATTCCTGTTGTTGAATCAACACAGTAATTATGGATAACGAGCATTAGGTTCTTGAAAATGAAAACAGATTATTTCTCTTGTAAAACGAATCGTCTTTGTCATTATCTTATCATACCAGAAATTCCTTCTTAGATAAATGAAACATTGATTACAGAGAGCCAGTTTACTTAGTTTGATAATTGCTAGCTTCTAGCCGACACTATAGTCACTATAACAGTTTAAATAAAAGTGGTAAACAGAGTTAAGTTTTTTAATATAATTTTTATAATATATACTATAAAGTGAATGCCATCCAAACAAGGCGGTACCCAGAAGAAACAGTCGGAGGGGGCTATAAAAATTTTTGGGGGAAGGGTTTTAATGGAAAAAATATTTGAAAACTATTAATGATTTCGATAGCTAACGCCATCTAATGCTTCATAGTGGCATCGTCAGTGACACGAATGCACAAAGTATTAAAAAATATTGTTCTTGCTCGCTTTTTCATACACAAATTTAACTTGATTAAGTTGATACAATTTCATTTAACTTTGAGCGTCTGTAATTCCATCAAAAACAGCTCGATTTAGTTTTTTCAACTGTAACACTAAAGCTTATTTAATCCCCAACAAACCCTGATGATTTCAACAAAATCCAAGATTTTCCTGTTAATCTAAGCTTCCAAAAAGCGGAAATGCATTCGAAAATTCAATAAATTCAAACAAAAACTCAATTTAAACGCTTGTAAATAAATCCACTTGTATATCCCGGATTTAATCCCCGTTTGGCTTACCTTAAACACTTCCATTAATAAATCCAAAATTTGGGAACTAGCGCAAAAATTAAATTTATTTAAATTATAAATGTTCTTTATTAGTGCTAATAGATAGTAACAATCTTTACACAAGTCAATTGGTCTTAAAAACTAAATACATCACAGTATAAAAGAACGCTACTATACATGATACATTCTAAAATAAGTCTATAATAAGCTAATAAGCTGAAAAACACCTGTATCTAAAATTAAAATATAAAAACGGATAAAATATAATTTAACATTACAGATTACAGAGAGAGGGCAGCATAATTCCTCTATAATGAGGTACCAAAATCAAAATCTAAAAATTCGTCGATACTATAGAAGGCATGTTTAGTCAGAATAGTTTTTATTAAGTTTTTAAACGTGTTTAATGATAGGTTTCTGATATGAGTGGGTAATTTGTTGAAGAACTTTACGGAGTAATACCTGGCACCTGTTTGTGACTTCGTAAGTCGCATTGCGTTTGTGATGATGTTGTGTCTATTCCTGGTGTTGTGGTTATGGATTGCGGTGTGACTGTTATACTTGTTGGAATTATTCTTAATATAGAGAAGGCATTCATATATGTATAATGATGGTAATGTTAACAGATTTAGTGATTTAAATGCCTCCCTACAGTCATCTCTATAATTGCTAAAAGACAATACCCTAATTGCTCTTCTTTGAAGTCCGAATATTCGATGGCGAATCGCGGAGTGCCCCCATGCTACAAGTCCATACCTTAACTGCGACTGTATATATGATATATAGGTATCTCTTAACATTTCGCTGGATATACAGTAGGATAGTCTCCGCAGGAGGAATATACTGGATGACAGTTTTTTGGCCAACGCATCTCCTTGGGAACACCATGTAAGTTGCCCATCCAGGTGTATACCGAGGGATTTTATATCGTCTTTGTGGGGTTTATGGGTTTTGGCTAAGGACGAAAGTAATGTTTCGGTTTTTTTGTCGTTGATTCGAAGGCCGTTACATGAAAACCAATCCGACACTTTACTTCGGGACAGTATAGTTTTCGAATCAGCTTCTTCTATTGTGTCTCCCGTTTCGATAATTGTCGTATCATCCGCATATAGGCATGATTCTGATCCTGCCATAAAAGCCGGTAGATCATTTATGTAAATCAAAAATAGAATAGGACCCAGTATTGATCCCTGAGGAACACCGAATTCTAACTTGACCTCGAATGACTTGGTCTCTTTAAAGTGGACAACTTGTGATCTATTCGAGAGATATGACAGGATCAGTCTGCAACTGTCTGGATGTATGTTGTAACATAGAAGTTTACGCATCAGGATGTCATGGGACACACAATCGAAGGCTTTTGTTAGGTCCAGGAAGGTTGATATGCAGGCAGATCCGTTTTCAAATGTGTTTAATATATGTTCTGTAAGTTTTTTATAGGTTTGTTGTTACAAGTAAATGTATGACGAATTAAATTTATTAAAAAATGTTCAAACACAAACACAACTAATTACCCACAATTTTTCCAACGATATCTCGATTGTTGTACAAAATAACAAAAAATGTTTCAAACAAAAGACGTTCAGCATCGAATTCTCTGCATTTTCGCAGAAACAATTTTTCCATAGCATGCTCCGTTTACGAGATAAGCGGTTTAAATCGCGGAAACATCAACCTAACCTAACATCACTCACCGCTCCTTTAAAACCCCAGAGCGAACAATGAATTTATTTTATATTTACTCTAACCTCTAATTGTTTATCCAACGATATCTCAAAATAACAAAAAATGTTTCAGACAAAAGACGCGCGGTACCAAATTCTCTACATTTTCGCTCTAACTATTTTTTTTTCATAGCACGCTCCCTTTACGAGATAATTGACTTAAATCGCGAAAATATCAACCTAACCTAACTTAACCTCACTCACTGCACCTGCCAACTCCAACTTTCCTACGCGCGATTCCAGATTTTTAAAGCCCTAGAGCGCAAAATGAATTTATTACATATTTACTAACCTATACTTGTTTATCCAACGATATCTTGATTGTTGTACAAAATAACAAAAACATTTTTAAACAAAAGACGCGCGGTACCAAACTCTCTACATTTTCGCAGAAGCAATTTTTTTCATAGCACGCTCCGCTTAGGAGATAATCGAGATATATCGCGGAAACATCAATCTAACCTAACCTAACCTCACTTATCGCACCTGCCAACTCCCACAATCCTACGCGCGATTCCAAATGTTTAAAGCCCTAGAGCGAAACATGAATTTATTACATATTGATTAACCTATAATTGTTTATCCAACGATATCTCGATTGTTTTACAAAATAACAAAAACTATTTAAAAGAAAAGACGCGCGATATTAAATTCTCGACATTTTCGCAGCAACATTTTTTTCTATAAAATGCTCCCTTTCCTAGTTATCCGGCCCGATTAGTAGAAACGTCAACCTAACCAAACCTCACTCATCTCGCCTGTCAACTCGATCAATCCAATGCGAGATTCCAAAATTTTAAAACCCCAGTGCGAAAAATTAATTTATTTCAGTTTTTCAAAGCATAAACTAACCTTTAATTGGTTATCCAACGATATTTCGATTGTTGTACAAAATAACATAAAATGTTTAAAACAAAAGACGCGCAGTATCAAATTCTCGACATTTTCACAGCAACATTTTTTTTCCATAGAATGCTCCGTTTCCGAGATGTCCGGCCCGATTAGTGGAAACATCAACCTAACCTAACCTCACTCATCTCGCCTGTCAATTCGGATCAATCCAGCGCGAGATTCCAAAATTTTAAAATCCCTAGCGCGAAAAATGAATTTATTACCGTGTTTTTAAAGCATAAACTAACTTTTAATTGAATATCCAACGATATCTCGATTGTTGTACAAAATATCAAAAAAAGGTTAAAACAAAAGACGCACGGTATCAAATTCTCGACATTTTCGCAGAAACATTTTCTTCCATGGAACGCTCCGTTTCCGAGATATCCGGCCCGATTAGTGGAAACATCAACCTAATCTAACCTCACTCATCTCGCCCGTCAACTCGATCAATCCAACGCGAGATTCCAAAATTTTAAAGCTCTAGTGCGAAAAATGAATTTATTACATTTCTTCAAAACATAAACCAACTTTTAATTGATTACCCAACGATATCTCGATTGTTGTACAAAATAACAAAAAAATGTTTCAAACAATAGACGTTCAGCATCGAATTCTCTACATTTTCGCCAAAACAATATTGTCCATAGCGTGCTCCGTTTACGAGATAATCGACTTAAATCGCGGAAACGTCAACTTAACCTAACCTCACTCACCGCACTTGCCAACTCTTACAACAATCGAGATATCGTTTAATAAACAATTATAGGTTAGTAAATATGTAAATTAATTCATTTATCTGGAATCGTGCGTAGGATACTACGCACGATTCCAGATATTTAAAGCCCTAAAGCGAAAAATGAATTTATTACATATTTATTAACCTATAATTGTTTATTAAACGATATCTCGATTGTTGTACAAAATAACAAAAAATGTTTCAAACAAAAGACGCGCAGTACCAAATTCTCTATATTTTCGCAACAACAATTTTTTTCATAGCACGCTCCGTTTACGAGATAATCGACTTAAATCGCGGAAACATCAATCTAACCTAACCTTACTCAGTTCACCTGTCAACTGTATCAATTTCACACGCGATTGCAAAATTTTACCTGTGTAATATTGTAATTGGACCGGCTCAAGCTCGCAAGCCACCCCCCCTGGGTGCGCGCTTGGAGATAAGTGAGAATTTTTACTTTTTACAGAGAGTTTATTTAGTTTGATAATGACTAGCTTGTAGTCGAAACTATAGTCACTGTAAAAGTTTAACTAAAAGTGGTAAAACAATAATATTTTTTTAATATTATTTTTATAAAGATAAATGGCACACAAGCAAGGCCGTAGCCAGAAAAAAAATTCGAAAGGGGTTATAAAAATTAAAATTTTTGGAGGAAAGGGTTTTATTGGAAAAAATATTGCACTTGCTCTTATAAAGTCGCTTTTACATATAAAAATTTAACTTTTTGGAAACTTCGAGGAGGTTTGAACCCCCATATCCCCCCCCCCCCCTGGCTACGGCCTTGCACCCAAATCAAAGATTTCTTTACAGAGAATTTGAAGTCTTTTCTTTTCTTTCTTGTTCATCATTCGTTTTTGAGAAATAAAAATAAGTCATTACATTCCTGATGTCCTCTTCTTTAATTTTATAAAGGAAAAAAATAAAACTTTCATTAATTTTCTTTTCTTGTTTATTTAAAACTTTTATAATTTTTAATAAGTTGATTGATAAGGCGTTGAGGTGCTGAAAATCAAAGAAAGGTTTGTTTTAATCAAAAATTACAAAACTTTATATAAATAAAATACTGAATAACTTTATGATTTTCAAAAAACTGTCAACTTTCATTCACCTGCTTTTAACGAGTGGTATCCACTCCCAGGCTAAGCATGAAGTAAAATTTCGAGTTTAGAAAAGCCTGAAAATTTGGTTTGGTCGCGTAGCGCGAAGCGCGGAGCGGCCAAACCAAATTTTCAGGCTTTTCTAAACTCGAAATTTTACTTCATGCGCCACCGGTACTAAACACTTATTCAAGGTAAAGTTTATCGGTGTTTCAAACTTCGTAATATGTCAGTGTTTTGTACCGGTGGCGCATGAAGTAAAATTTCGAGTTTAGAAAAGCCTGAAAATTTGGTTTGGCCGCTCCGCGCTTCGCGCTACGCGACCAAACCAAATTTTCAGGCTTTTCTAAACTCGAAATTTTACTTCATGCTTAGCCTGGGAGTGGATACCACTCTGAAGAATTAATAAATTTGCGAAACAATTGTGAAAATAAACACATTTTTTTGCAAATCATAAAGTTATTCAGAATTTTATTTACACAAAGTTTTGTAATTTTTAGATAAAAAGAAACCTTTCTTTTTCCTGCTCTCTTTTCCTTCGTCTCCATTTTGATAAACGTGATTCGTATCTTGCGATATTCATTCGTCATTCTCGCGAGGAGGCCTTGTTTGTCCATTTTTGCGATAATGAACGAAACGCATTTTTCAACAAAACAAGACACAAAAAAACGCGATTGGGGATTCGTCACCCGACGAATAATCTTTTGTTTTCGTTCGACTCGCTCGCATCAGTTGCTTAGTTGAGTGTTGACTTTGTGCAGTGCGGATGCGTGTGCCGTGTTTCAGCTGTTTTTCTGGATAATTTCTAGTGTTTCATTTGTGAATTTCTTAATAATGTTTACGTGAATGTTTAGATTAAAAGTGAGAGTGTGGATTTCCTAGAGGGATTTAGGAAATAAAGGTAAAGATTTTTCTTCTCACGATTTTCATTGGGATTTTCCACTTTATAGACTCGCACAATATTTGTTTGCAATAGGGGATATATCGCGTTTCCATGTTGGGTAATTGATAATTGGTGTTTTCTGATCAACTTTTGTATTTTCTGAGAATTTTGAATAAATTTTACTAAAAATAAGTTTCTCGTGTTTGAATAAACAGTTTAAATAAAAGTCTGCAATGAAATTCAATTAAATTTTTACGTAAATCGACTTTGAATGTTCATAACTGTGTTTAGTACGTTCGTGTCTAGGCTATCGACCATTGGTCTTTCTGCCTTTATTTTTATAAATTTCTAAATACAACTCCATCTTTTATTAATTGAAGAATTCTTCTTTTTATATTGAGATAATTCAATTCACTGCATGACAGGAGAGTTCTACTGGATTTATGTCTTCTGCATAAGCTAGTCAATGGGATTATTGAATGTCAGGATTTAATATGTAAGTTGTGTTTTAATATACCAAGAGGTATTAATTGCAGGCACAAGCCATTATTTCGTTTGTCTTTTCATCCTACAAATTACGGTATGTTCAACCCCATTGATAGACTTATGCGCTATGCAAATAAATTACAAAATAATAGTAACTTTATATTATTTGCACAGTCTACGTCACTGTTCAAATCTAGTCTGCGCCGTATTTGCCTCTCCGATATTGATAAATAATTTTTGTTTCTTTGTTGTATGCAATTTGTAATTCTGTATTTATGTATTGTATTTACTTTCTACACTATCTAATTTTTATATTATTGTTAGTTGAACTCGATCAGTGCCTTGTTATTTACATTAAGTGTTTGTATTTCTACAGGTTGTTATAGTTTTATGTAAAAAGGATATTCCGTTAATAAATGAAATGAAATGAAATGAAATGAAATATTTGTACAATTTTCTTTTGTGTTCGTTTATTTGTAGACTTTAATTTAATTTATTTATGTATTTATCTATAGATGGCCTAAGACATTAGTTTTAATCCAAGTCCTTTCACTTCTAATTTGTTGCTATCTCTCCTTTCATTTTAAATTGTATTGCTAGTTGGTTTGAAGAGAATTTGAGCTAAGCGTTACATATACTTTAATAGAGCGTTGTAACAAATCAAATTAAATAAGATTTTAAATATTTCATTGTATAATTCAATATCCGGAGGTGTATTTGCACGGGAAGTAGTTGTTTCAATGGATATTTATCGTCTTAAATTGTCTTATTAATTAAGACACTGTTTGCATTTTCACGAATAGTATTTTCGTAATTTTATATATTATGTTTAATTTAATTCTTTTGTTTAATGGATGAATGTCAAGCACATTTCCTGATGATGGTGAAAATCCTTAATGCGAATTCCAAGTACAACAACGAGTTAATTTGCCTCTGATGCGTTCGTTTCGTTATTGAAGTGACTAATTCGGCCGTGCATAAATTTGAATTTTTTTGAAGCATTTTTTTATAAAATAAAAAATGTTGGGGAATCTCTAAACTTATTTCAAACTGTCGACTTTGAGCCTACGCTGAGGACACAATTTTAATCTCGCAAAAAATCTGAATGCACCAGCTTCAAGCTGCTCGAATTACAAATCGATTACCTTTTGTTTAAAAAAAAATCGACGAACATTTAAATTTTTAAAAAAAGATCTTTGTAGGGAAAGTGCGAATTCAGAATGCAGAAGATAAGTTGAACTTACACTGAGAACACAATTTCCAACTTATAAAGATTGCATCAACGTAAAGCTTCTGAGTCGAATGCGTATTTTTTTTTTTTATTCAAACAAAATTGGCGCACGTTTAAATTTTAACAGTGATTTTTCTAAGGCAAAAGTAAAGTTTAGAAATTCTCTCTTTGGGCATCCGCTGTTGGTACAGTTTTCACTTCACGAAAAATCCAATAACTCACCTCAAAGCTACTTTAATTCTGAGTCGATTGCCTTTTGTTTTAAAAAAATTGGCAGATATTTAAATTGTTTATAACGATTTGAAAAAAGTGCGGTTTTTGAAGATTTGTTTAAAAGCCCAACTTTATGCTTCAACTGAGGCCACAATTTCTACCTCACAAATAATCCAATTGTACGAGTACAACGCTGCTTTATTCTAAGTCGATTATCTGTTGTTTTAAAAAAATCAATTTTTTTCAACGATTTTTTTTTTTAAGAAAAGATGATTTTTTTATAAGTCTAACTTTACGCTTCTATTGAGAATGTAATTTTCATCTCACTAAAAAACCAATCTTACCAGCTTAAAGCTGTGTCAATTCCGAGCCGCTTGCCTTTTGTTTTAAAAAAATCGCCGGTCATTTACATTAATTAGAACGACTAGAACGAGAAAAGCATCAAGTCGCAAGATTTTTTTTTTTTTGAAAGTCCGACTTTACGCTTCTACTGAGGGCACAACTTTCGCACCTTAATAATATAATTACACCAATTTAAAGCTGCTTTAACTCTGAATCGATTGCCTTTTGTTATAAAAACAATACTGCTGATTTTTTAGAACGATTTTTGTAAAAAAAAAAAAAAAAAAAAGTGGGAAGTCAGAAGATGTTATCGATGTTTAACCGGAAACAAAAAGAAAAAATGGTGATGTGTCCATCATAGTACTTTCCCCCGCAAATTGCGTATTAAATCACTTTTAAAATACTTATTTGTTGTTGAGTTGCGTGAAGATGGTTTTAAATTAATGAAACGCTTGTATCTTTTCTTCACTTATTTATTTGGAGTACCAAATGCACATTTCGATCACGATGTGATCATTATCAATGGTTGACAAATACTACAAATACGTATTTGTCAACCATTGATAATGATCACATCGTGATCGAAATGTGCATTTGGTACTCCAAATAAATAAGTGAAGAAAAGATACAAGCGTTTCACTTTTAAAATATTTGTAGCATGATTATTTTCAAAATGTCTTCAACTTTTTGATAACTACAACTTTTATTTGAAACATTTTTCAATTGGATCAACACATACTGACACAAACCAATGACTAGATAAAAAACACTATTTATTGAATATCTCAAAAACTAAGAGTGCTATGACAAAAAGTGAAGATACTAATAATCTTTAATATTTTAGTACCTACAACTTTTATTTGAAACATTTTCCAATTGTATCAACACACACACTGACACAAATCAATGACTAGATAAAAAACACGATTTATTAAATATCTCAAAAACTAAGAGTGCTATGACAAAAAGTAAGTCTACAAAAAATCTTTAGTTTTTTATTTCCTACAACTTTTATTTGAAACATTTTTCAATTGTATCGACACATACACTGTCACACATCAATAACTAGATAAAACAAACAACCTTTATAATTAATTGTTTGATTTGAGTTATGTGGAGTATTTAATCACAATGAAAAAAATTGTTTTTATTCCTTACTTCACTTTTATTTTTATGTGTTAGATGTACATTTCGAGTGCTAAGCACTCATTATCAATAACTATTGATTGATATTGATAATGAGTGCTTAGCACTCGAAATGTACATCTAACACATAAAAATAAAAGTGAAGTAAGGAATAAAAACAGTTTTTTTCATTGTGAACCTTTATAATATCTCAAAAACTAAGAGTGCTATGACAAAAAGTAAATAAACAATATATCTTCATTTTGTTATTATCTACAACTTTTATTTGAAAGAATTTTTTGTTTGATGAACATTTAATAAAAAAATCAGAAAAACTGAAAAACGCTACGAGTAAAGTACCACTTCCAGTTTACCGATTTTCACCAAAAGCTTTTCAGTTCTTCCGATTGTGACAAAAAGCTCAAGTTTCAAGTTTCATTTCGATATCTTTAGCGGTTTTTGCGGCACAGCGCACACAGACACACAGACAGACAGACAAACAGACATTTTTCAAAAATGGTCTTGTTCGACTCAGGGGACCTCAAAACGGATATTTCCGCTAAAATTTTTGATTCGAAAATTTTCACGAAAACAATACTTTCCCTTTGTATTACATACGGGGGAAAGTAAAAACAGGTATTTTTGTCTGGATAAAAGTGGATAAATGAAAAAAATGTCATTATGCATTTTAAAATGTTTTAAATTAAGATTGTGTGTTGTTGAACTTCAAGATAAATCAGTGTTTTATACGCGTGGCGCATGAAGTAACATTTCGAGTTTAGAAAAGACCATTATTTTTTAAAAATCTTTAGATATTCGTTGCGCGTTTTTAAAAGAGTTCAATTTGAAGCTTTAAACGAGTGTTTTCCACTCCCAGACTAAGCATGAAGTAAAATTTCGAGTTTAGAAAAGCCCCGCGTGGAAAATTTGTCGAGGGTCGCGCAGCGACCCGAGACAAATTTTCGCGGGGCTTTTCTAAACTCGAAATTTTACTTCATGCGCCACGCGTATAAAACTAAAATGGTGTAAACTTTATGTATATTTAAACCTCACTTGGAATCAGTGTTTTATATGCGTGGCGCATGAAGTAAAATTTCTTTCTTTAGAAAAAAATTTCTTTCTTTAGAAAAGCCCCGTGAAAATTTGTCTTCGATTTTAGGCTTCTACTCAGGACAGAATTTTCATCTCACAAAAAATCCAATTGCATCAGCCTAAAGCTAGTTTAATTCAGAGTCGATTGTATTTTGTTTAAAAAAAAAATGAGCAGATTTTTACATATTTTAAAGGGGTGTTTGTAAGAAAAGTGTGTAATCGAATTAAAAAGTTCCAATAAGGGCACAATTTTCATCTCATAAAAAAAGCAATTACAGCAGCTTAAAGCTGATTTAATTTAGAGTTGATTGCGTTTAGTTTTAAAAAATCATCAGACTTTTACATTTTTCTGTAACGATTTTTGTAAGAATTTTGATTGCAAGTCAAGAAAAAAATAATTTTCTTTTCTGGTTTATTTCAAACTTTTGTAATTTTTGATAAAACAAACCTTTCTTTTCCTTCGTCTCCATTTTGATAAACGTGATTCGTATCTTGCGATATTCATTCGTCATTCTCGCGAGGAGGCCTTGTTTGTCCATTTTTGCGATAATGAACGAAACGCATTTTTCAACAAAACAAGACACAAAAAATAACGCGATTGGGGATTCGTCACCGGACGAATAATCTTTTGTTTTCGTTCGACTCGCTCGCATCAGTCGCTCAGTTGAGTGTTGACTTTGTGCAGTGCGGATACGTGTGCCGTTGTTCAGCTGTTTTCTAGTGAATTTCTCAAAAATTCGTGTTTACGTGAATGTTTGGATTAAATGTGAATGTGCGGATTTTATTTGACGGATTTATTAAATTAAATAAGGTAACGTTTTTTGTTCCTACGATTTTCACTCGGATTTCCACTTTGGAGTCGCACAATGTTTATTGTAGATAGGATATTTCGTTTTTCCGTGTTGGGTAATTGATTATTGGTGATTTGTAAACAAATGCTGAGAATATGAAATCAGTTTAACTATTCTCTATGTTTTTGTGAACGTTTGATTCTTACAATCAACTTTAAGGGGATTATTGCAGTGTAACACGCCGATCGTGTTGGAAAGACCCACATAGTTTAGAGTAGCTCATCCGATGCCAAATTTACAGCACAAGTGGGGAGAATACAGTCAGAGAGAAAAGCGGCAGTTCGCTGTGCATTTGTGCATTGCTCCTTGGCATGAACGGATGGGGTCTCGCGTCGCGTGGAATAGACGAAAAAAACAAAGCGTATAAAAAAGACGGATCGAACGAAAGTGTCGATTCGTATTATTTAAACACGCTGATAATACATACAAGCTATGTATTGTTTTCAATTCGTTAGAAAGCGTTATCGGATCCTGTGTTATTTTTCGGTATTTACAAAACTGATGATTCTTATTCTTGTCATTATAACACATTATTTTTACTTTTAAGACTCCAGTTTCGACAGCCGAACAAACTATGTGTTTTATTTTATTAAATTATAGATTATTTCTTAAAAATATAATAATAAAATAATTCATGTTCATAAGCTCATTGTGAATATTTATATGCCGCACATATATGAAAAAAAACATAGGATTTTCAATCATATTTTTTAAATGGGAATATTATCTTCCCTAACTGCTATTGCCATGAAAATAATGTGTATTAATTTGGCCTCTGCCCAATTGGGTAAATACCCCCAATTTTGGGGAGAATTTCAATTTATATTCGGTCAAATATTCTAGTTTTTATGAATGCAACAAATAAATAATAGATTGAAAAAAATTAAACGGAAAGCTGCCCTGTTTTTTTTATGTTTAGTACAGGGTTTACAAAATGATGATGTGTATAAATAGGCTCAGTCAACTTAGCCCCCCGAAGTTGGACTTTTTTGAAAAAAGCGATTGCGCTAGACCGGCCTTAGCTAGCGCCACAAAAATTAGAGCTAGCGCCATTTAGACAAGAAAACAACGGGGTTATGTTGTTTTTACAGGAATTCAATTTGAAGCTTTAAGCGAGTGTTTTCCACTCCCAGACTAAGCATGAAGTAAAATTTCGAGTTTAGAAAAGCCCCGTGAAAATTTGTCGAGGGTCGCGCAGCGACCCGAGACAAATTTTCTGGGCTTTTCTAAACTCGAAATTTTACTTCATGCGCCACGCGTATAGAACACTAAAATTTTGTGAAATTTGTGTATATTTGAACCTTACTTGAAATCAGCGTTTTATACGCGTGGCGCATGAAGTAAAATTTCGAGTTTAGAAAAGCCCAGAAAATTTGTCTCGGGTCGCTGCGCGACCCTCGACAAATTTTCACGGGGCTTTTCTAAACTCGAAATTTTACTTCATGCTTAGTCTGGGAGCGGAGAACACTCGTTTAAAGCCTTGAATTGAACTTTTGCACCCAATTTGATTAAAAAAATCTCATTTCGGGGGGCTAGGGTTTAAAATGTTGTATAATCTTTTGGGGTTGTGGGGGTGGCGCTAGCTTTTAAATTGGTAGCGCTAGCTCTGAGGAATCCGAATACTGTAAGAAAACTTGAAACATCCAGCATCAACCTAGCCCCCCGAAAGTTCAAACCCCCGCAACTTTCTTGTCTAAACGGCGCTAGCTCTAATTTTTGTGGCGCTAGCTAGCGCTAGCTAAGGCCCGTCTAGCGCAACAGTTATTTTTTAAAAAGTCGAACTTCGGGGGACTAAGTTGACTGAGCCGTATAAATAGAGGATTGCAATAACATTCAATTTCAATTCATTTATTCCTTATTTACTTACTATCAAAATATGACTCATCATAAATCAGCCAAATTTGAAAAAAATATATTGGGCTCGGTGCAATGTTGAGCAAGAAGCTTATTATTTGAAATGCGTTATAATAACTACCTTATTATTATTATAGTTCTATTTTTTCTAAAATAATTAACAATGAATATGCACGCAGTTAAACGCTACATTTTTTTAAACATTCGTCAAACAAATATTACCTGTGCTCAGTAAAAAATAGTTGATTTGTAACATTAATCTACGACAACGTCATATTGGTGTTATTCTTACTATTCTTATAGTTTTGATATCATTGATTCGTTGATGAAGTCGCAGTTGGTTCAAATAGGTCCGATTGCTAGAAACTTTACAAATTACTTTAATAGTTTAATTGCGAGAAGTTTAATGGCATTTAACAACTGCTTTAATAACGAAAGATTTAAGATGAAATAATGATTTGAACAAGACTGATTGTTATTCGATTGCTTCTGGCTTATTAATCAGCTTAAAAAACTTTAAAAATAATTTAATAATACCGACACTGTCAAATAATAAGGAAAGCCAATATTAAAGGTATATTACACATCTTTATTTAAATTAGTGAAACATTTCGTGTTTTCTATATTAGTGAACATGCAGTATAAAAAAATACTTATTCCATTAGTAGTCAGAAAGCATGAAAATAAAACACTAGTACAATAAAATATCGATTATAATTGCGAAATATTAATTTTACGAGAATAAATGCTAACGACGCGACCCGTTTTTGTTAACTATGATTGAAAAAAGAAAAGAAAAACAAACGCGAAGCCGCACAGCGTTCACCGGCCCAGAGATAAACGCTGGCCGCATGCTGCTCGCCCCTCCAATAATTGTGCAGATGAGTGTACAACGCGTTCAACTAAGAGAAGATCCGCAAGGCGGCGGTATTTTACGGTCTTATTTTTCAAGATTTTTATTTTAACCTGACTCGGGCATGAGCTATCGCATCCTTATGAAATGTTCACATTATATTCCTTATAGTATAAACTAGTAAGATATGGGAATATTTTTTTTAATTTTGAAAAATTTAACATTATTTTTTTCATACCTCTGAAAGCAAATTGTTTAAAAAAAAAGTACTTCGATATTTTACTAGATAATTGGGCTTAATATACGCTGTCAAAATTTCAACTTTCTAGGACCTTTAGTTTTTAAATAAACCTAACATTAAATTTCAGACCACTGTTATATTCCCCTTAAATCTTTATAATTTCAATTCTAGATAGAATATTTTGATTTTCTGTACTGGCTCATTAAAAGACGTTATTTCTAAATAAATTCTGAGAATTTTAAATCAATTTTAGTATAGATACACACAAATTATTCTTAGTTCTATTAGTTACTTTATGGGTATTATTATTATTATTAATGTTTATTTAGTTGTACACTTTATGGTGATATTTTTCTTTTTTATAAATCTATTGTGTATAAAAGGGGGTTCCTGTCAATAAATATTATTATTATTATTATTATTATTATTTCTGATGTACGTTTGAATAAAAGTCTACACTGAAATCCAATTAATTTTCTATGTAAGTTTACTTTGAATGCTCATAACTCAAATTCTAGACTAAATATTTTGGTTTTCTTTACCGGTTCATTAAATTATGATATTTCTAAGTACATTCTGAGAATTTCAAATTATTTTAAGCGTAAATAATTTTTGTACGAAGATTGTAATAATAATAATAATAATAATATTTATTACCCAACAGGACATCCCAATTACAGAGTAATATTACAAAAGTAAAAATTCTTAAAATAATATATATAAACAAAACAAAATATAATTACAAAAATAAAGATAAAGATCACGTGATTCTATTTAAACAAAATATATTAAATATTTAGAAATTATAATAATAAAATAATGACAATGACAATGTTGCTGTAAAATGGTTGATCCGTGAATAAATATTATTATTATTATTATTATAAAATAACTAAGAAATAACAATAATAATTCTTCACAAAAATCCAATCGATTTTATGAAAATATTCACTTTGCATGTTCATAACTTCAATTTTGGATACATTTTTTGGTGTTTTTTGTATTGTATAATGAGTAATGATGACTTTTATCTAGATTCTAAGAATTTGAAATAAATTTATAGATTAATACATTTCTGGTGAATGTTTGAATAAAATTCTGCAATAAAATCCAATTCAGTTTTTTAAAATCCATTTTGAATGCCTGTAAACTTCCATTTTAGACAGAATATTTTGATTGTCAATGTTGGCTCATCAAAATATGTTATTTTTAAGTAAATGATGAGAATTTCAAATCATTTTTAATAGAAATAAATGTCTGATGAATGTTTGAATAAAACATTAAAGGTGCGATTCTTTTCGCAATCTACAACAAGTTAGTCTTACAAAGACTATATCAAACACTCATTGAAACAACTACTTCCCGGGCTAATACCCCGGCGGACATTGAATTATACAACAAGTGTTTGCTGTTACATACAGTAACCTACTGCAAATGTAACAATTTGGGTCAAATTATTCGGGCCATCTATAGACGCGTTTCGAGATTTATCTCTCCTCAGTATAGCTTTGCCATTCCCTCTAAACAATTTGACACCTTAGACTGGCGGTCACGTTACCGTTCAAACATAATTGCGAAAAGAATCGCACCTTTAATGTTTGAAGTATTCTGCAACCAAGAATTGGCAATTTCATTTATACTTATGTTTGAATAAAAGTTTGCACTGAAATGCAATATTTTTTTTTATTTAAATCCACTTTGAATGCTCATAACTTAATTTCTAGAGAGAATATTTTGATTTTCTGTGCTGGCTCATCAAAATATGTTATTTTTAATTCAATTCTGAGAATTTCAAATCATTTTGACTATAAATACATTTCTGGTGAAAGTTTAAATAGAAGTCTGTAATGAAACCCAATTAAGTTTTTATGTAAATCGACTTTGAATGTTCATAACTTTAATTCTAGTCAAAATATTTTAATTTCCTGTACTGGCTCAATAAAATATGTTATTTCTTAGTAAATTCTGAAAATTTGAAATCAATTTGACTACAAATAAATTTCTGGTGAATGTTTGAATAAAAGTTTGCACTGAACTCCAATAATTTTTTATTTAAATTCACTTTGAATGCTCATAACTTGATTTGTGGACAGATTATTTTGATTTTCTGTGCTGCCTTATTAAAATATGATATTTCTAAGTAAATTCTAAGAATTTCAAATCATTTTAACTATCAATAAATTTCTGGTGAAAGTTTGAATAGAAGTCTGCAATTAAATTCAATGAACTTTTTATGTAAATCGACTTTGAATGTTCATAACTTTAATTCAAGTCAAAATATTTTGATATCCCGTACTGGTTCATTAAAACATGTTATTTCTAAGTAAATTCTAAAAATTTTAAATCAATTTCACTACAAATAAACTTCTGGTAATTTTTTTAATAAAAGTCTGCACTGAAATCTAATAATTTTTTTTATTTAGATCCACTTTGAATGCTCATAACTTGATTTCTAGACAGAATATATTGGTTTTCTGTACCGGCTCATTCTGTACCGGCTCATTGATATTTGTAAGTAAATTCTGAGAATTTTAAATAAATTTGACTAAAAATAAATGTCTGGTGAAAGTTTGAATACAAGTCTGTAATGAAATCTAATTACCTTTTTATGTAAATCAGCTTTGAATCTTCATAACTTTAATTCTAGTCAAAATATTTCTATTTTCTGTGCTGGCTTAATAAAACATGTTATTTCTAAGTAAAATCTGAAAATTTAAAATCAATTTCACTACAAATAAATTTCTGGTAATTTTTTTTAATAAAAGTCTGCACTGAAATCTAATATATTTTTTTAATTTAAATCCACTTTGAATGCTCATAACTTGATTTCTAGACAGAATATATTGGTTTTCTGTACCGGCTCATTAAATTATGATATTTGTAAGTAAATTCTGAGAATTTTAAATAAATTTGACTAAAAATAAATGTCTGGTGAAAGTTTGAATACAAGTCTGTATTGAAATCTAATTACCTTTTTATGTAAATCGGCTTTGAATGTTCATAACTTTAATTCTAGTCAAAATATTTTGATTTTCTGTGCTGGCTTAATAAAACATGTTATTTCTAAGTAAAATCTGAAAATTTGAAATCAATTTCACTACAAATAAACTTCTGGTGAATGTTTGAATAAAAATTTGCACTGAAATCCAATAATTTTTTATTTAAATTCACTTTGAATGCTCATAACTTGATTTGTGGACAGATTATTTTGATTTTCTGTGCTGCCTTATTAAAATATGATATTTCTAAGTAAATTCTAAGAATTTCAAATCATTTTAACTATCAATAAATTTCTGGTGAAAGTTTGAATAGAAGTCTGCAATTAAATTCAATGAACTTTTTATGTAAATCGACTTTGAATGTTCATAACTTTAATTCAAGTCAAAATATTTTGATATCCCGTACTGGTTCATTAAAACATGTTATTTCTAAGTAAATTCTAAAAATTTTAAATCAATTTCACTACAAATAAACTTCTGGTAATTTTTTTAATAAAAGTCTGCACTGAAATCTAATAATTTTTTTTATTTAAATCCACTTTGAATGCTCATAACTTGATTTCTAGACAGAATATATTGCTTTTCTGTACCGGCTCATTAAATTATGATATTTGTAAGTAAATTCTGAGAATTTTAAATAAATTTGACTAAAAATAAATGTCTGGTGAAAGTTTGAATACAAGTCTGTAATGAAATCTAATTACCTTTTTATGTAAATCGGCTTTGAATGTTCATAACTTTAATTCTAGTCAAAATATTTTGATTTTCTGTGCTGGCTTAATAAAACATGTTATTTCTAAGTAAAATCTGAAAATTTTAAATCAATTTCACTACAAATAAACTTCTGGTAATTTTTTTTAATAAAAATCTGCACTGAAATCTAATATTTTCTTTTATTTAAATCCACTTTGAATGCTCATAACTTGATTTCTAGAGAGAATATATTGGTTTTTTGTACCGGCTCATTAAATTATGATATTTGTAAGTAAATTCTGAGAATTTTAAATAAATTTGACTAAAAATAAATGTCTGGTGAAAGTTTGAATACAAGTCTGTAATGAAATCTAATTACCTTTTTATGTAAATCAGCTTTGAATCTTCATAACTTTAATTCTAGTCAAAATATTTCTATTTTCTGTGCTGGCTTAATAAAACATGTTATTTCTAAGTAAAATCTGAAAATTTAAAATCAATTTCACTACAAATAAATTTCTGGTAATTTTTTTTAATAAAAGTCTGCACTGAAATCTAATATATTTTTTTAATTTAAATCCACTTTGAATGCTCATAACTTGATTTCTAGACAGAATGTATTGGTTTTCTGTACCGGCTCATTAAATTATGATATTTGTAAGTAAATTCTGAGAATTTTAAATAAATTTGACTAAAAATAAATGTCTGGTGAAAGTTTGAATACAAGTCTGTATTGAAATCTAATTACCTTTTTATGTAAATCGGCTTTGAATGTTCATAACTTTAATTCTAGTCAAAATATTTTGATTTTCTGTGCTGGCTTAATAAAACATGTTATTTCTAAGTAAAATCTGAAAATTTGAAATCAATTTCACTACAAATAAACTTCTGGTGAATGTTTGAATAAAAGTTTGCACTGAAATCCAATAATTTTTTATTTAAATTCACTTTGAATGCTCATAACTTGATTTGTGGACAGATTATTTTGATTTTCTGTGCTGCCTTATTAAAATATGATATTTCTAAGTAAATTCTAAGAATTTCAAATCATTTTAACTATCAATAAATTTCTGGTGAAAGTTTGAATAGAAGTCTGCAATTAAATTCAATGAACTTTTTATGTAAATCGACTTTGAATGTTCATAACTTTAATTCAAGTCAAAATATTTTGATATCCCGTACTGGTTCATTAAAACATGTTATTTCTAAGTAAATTCTAAAAATTTTAAATCAATTTCACTACAAATAAACTTCTGGTAATTTTTTTAATAAAAGTCTGCACTGAAATCTAATAATTTTTTTTATTTAATCCACTTTGAATGCTCATAACTTGATTTCTAGAGAGAATATATTGGTTTTTTGTACCGGCTCATTAAATTATGATATTTGTAAGTAAATTCTGAGAATTTTAAATAAATTTGACTAAAAATAAATGTCTGGTGAAAGTTTGAATACAAGTCTGTAATGAAATCTAATTACCTTTTTATGTAAATCACCTTTGAATCTTCATAACTTTAATTCTAGTCAAAATATTTCTATTTTCTGTGCTGGCTTAATAAAACATGTTATTTCTAAGTAAGATCTGAAAATTTAAAATCAATTTCACTACAAATAAATTTCTGGTAATTTTTTTTAATAAAAGTCTGCACTGAAATCTAATATATTTTTTTAATTTAAATCCACTTTGAATGCTCATAACTTGATTTCTAGACAGAATATATTGGTTTTCTGTACCGGCTCATTAAATTATGATATTTGTAAGTAAATTCTGAGAATTTCAAATAAATTTGACTAAAAATAAATGTCTGGTGAAAGTTTGAATACAAGTCTGTAATGAAATCTAATTACCTTTTTATGTAAATCGGCTTTGAATGTTCATAACTTTAATTCTAGTCAAAATATTTTGATTTTCTGTGCTGGCTTAATAAAACATGTTATTTCTAAGTAAAATCTGAAAATTTTAAATCAATTTCACTACAAATAAACTTCTGGTGAATGTTTGAATAACAGTTTGGGCTGAAATCCAATAATTTTTTTTATTTAATTCCACTTTGAATGCTCATAGCTTGATTTCTAGACAAAATATCTTGGTTTTCTGTACCGGCTCATTAAATTATAATATTTGTAAGTAAATTCTGATAGTTTTAAATAAATGTAACTATAAATAAATAAGATGTGTAATTTTTATGATATTTTTCAGGACTAAAGTTTTAAACAATCACAACATCTAAATTTTTTTAGGTATCGACATGAGTTTTTTCAAAAATATTAAGCATATATTGTTCTTTCAAAATATACAATAATCAAAAAATGCCGCATCAATAGTTTTTTTAGTTATTTCGAGTTAAACGTCAAATGCGTGTAATTTTAATGAAATTTCTCAAAACTAAAGTTTTTAAAACAATCATAACTTTTAAAATTTTTGAGATATCTTTATAAAGTTTTTTTTTTTTAGGATATTCAGCATATATAGTTCTTTCAAAATATGCAATAATCCAAAAATACCCCATTTATAGTTTTTGAGTTATTTCGAATTAAACGTTAAAACGTGTGTAATTTTAATGAAATTTCACAGAAGTAAAATTTTAAACAATCATAACTTCTGAATTTTTTGTGATATCGACATGAATTTTTTGGAGGATATTTATTATACAGTGTGGAAATTAAGTAGCGGATAAATTCGGTAACTCCGTTGATGTGTATAACAGAGAAAAAATCTAAAAGACGTATAGCGATTAAAATCACTGCGCATGTGAAATATATTTTTTTAGATTTTTCAAAAAAAATTTGTAAACGCTGTGACGTCATCAATATTTTTTTCAAATGACAACCAATATTTTTTATTTTTTATTTCGGTAGAGTTTTTTAATAGGTTTTCAACCATATAAAATTTTGTATAGCTTACATAAGAAAAAATACAAGAAAAGCGGTCTTAAAGTTAAAAAAGTAAAGATGAATTAAATTAACAGACTAATCCTAGTTATCGGGGTTTAAAACAAACAAAACAGTGTGTTCACTTTGACATGTGTCACGTGCTTGTGTACAAGCAAAGTGTTTAGTGCGTTTTTCATTCCCCGTGGATAGTACGAGTATTTAATACGGAATAAGTATCTTGTTTAACCAAAATGCCATCGCTGACAGAGAAGCAAAGAATCGAAGTTTTAATGATGATTGGGTATGGTTTGTTATTGATAATGAGCACCTTGTGTCTCGAAATGTACATCTAACATAAAAATAAAAAAAAATAAAAAGTGAAGTAAGGGAATAACAGTCTTTCTATTTGTGATGGTGATCGAGTTAGAACCCATCAAGAAGTATGTCGAATTTTCAGAAACAAATATCCTGATCACTAATTAACCCAATCCACAGTCAGTAGAATTGAAAATAAATTTAGAGAACATGGTACTGTTCAGGATCTTCCAAAAACTGGCTGCCCTTTGACAACATTAACCGAAGATATGCAGCTTAATATATTACTGGAATATGAAGATAATCCGCATTCAACTAGTCGAAATGTCGCGTTAAACCACAATCTGAGCCATACTTCGGTACTGAAACTTCTAAAAAAGCAGAAATTTCATCCTTCTAAGGTAAATTAAAACACTTATTTGTTCCTTTCTTCACTTATTTTATTTTACTTGTTAGATGTACATTTCGAGTACTACGTACTCATTTTCAATAACAGAATTCTGTTATTGAAAATGAGTACGTAGTACTCGAAATGTACATCTAACAAGTAAAATAAAATAAGTGAAGAAAGGAACAAATAAGTGTTTTAATTTAAGTTTACAACTTCACATAACTCGAAACCAATTACTAAATAACTTCTAAGGTAAACTTGGTTCATGAGTTATCAGACACAGACTTTGATCTTAGGCAAGAATTCTGTGAACAAATGATGGAAATATGCAATCGTGATCCAATGTTCTCGCAGCGTATAATATTTTCGGACGAAGCAAGTTTTTCCTTACATGGAACTGTCAACAGGCAGAATTGTCGATATTGGGCTAGACAAAATCCACACTGGATGCATGAAGCTCATACACAATATCCCCAAAAGTTCAACGTATGGGCAGGAATAATCGGTCACAGGATTTTAGGGCTATTCTTTTTCGACGCTAATTTGAATGGGGAACGATACCTAGACTTTTTACAGTTTGAATTAGTACCCGCATTAGCGATATTATTTCCGAGTGAACACGACCCTGACATACCAAGCAATAATATTTGGCTGCAACAGGATGGTGCTCCGCCACACTATGCATTGGATGTGCGACGTTATTTAGACGAAGTGTTCCCAGGAAGATGGATTGAAAGAAGAGGTCCAATTGAATGGCCGGCTAGGTCCTCTGATCTAACGCCATTGGACTTTTTTCTGTGGGGGCACTTAAAAAACATGGTATACAAAAATCGACCTAATCATTTAGAGGACCTTAAAGAAAGAATTCTGCATGAGTGTAGTTTAATAAAGGCTCAAATGCTTCAAAACGTGGTGAATGCATTTTATTACCGTCTTGGGTATTGTCAGATGGTGCATGGTCATCAGTTTGAACATTTAATATAATTGTCCAAGCCCTAATATGTTTTGTTTGTTTTAAACCCCGATAACTAGGATTAGTCTGTTAATTTAATTCATCTTTACTTTTTAACTTTAAGACCGCTTTTCTTGTATTTTTTTTTATGTAAGCTATACAAAATTTTATATGGTTGAAAACCTATTAAAAAAACTCTACCGAAATAAAAAATAAAAAATATATGTTGTCATTTGAAAATAATATTGATGACGTCACAGCGTTTACAATTTTTTTTTTTTAAATCTAAAAAAATATTTTTCGCATGCGCAGTGATTTTAATCGCTATACGTCTTTTAGATTTTTTTCTCTGTCATACACATTAACGGAGTTACCGAATTTATCCGCTACTTAATTTCCACACTGTATATTGTTATTTTAAAATAACTAATAATCAAAAAATACCCTATTGATAGTTTTTGAGTTATATCGAATTAAACGCCAAAGGTGTGTAATTTTATTGGCATTTCTCAGAACTAAAGTTTTTAACAATCATAACTTTTATTTTTTTTTAGATTTCTACATGATTTTTTATAGGGATATTGAGCAAATATTGTTCTTGCAAAATATATAAAAATCTAAAAATACCCCATCCACAGTTTTTAAGTTATTTTCAAAAGAACGTCAGAGATGGGAAATGTCCAAATTTTAGGGGAATTACAATTTTAAACGTTCATAAGTTTAAAACTTACCGAGATATCGTAATAATTTTTTTTGTAGATACTAATCAAATATTGCTCTTTCAAAATATGTGAAAATCAAAAATACCCCATCCACAGTTTTTGAGTTATTTTCAAAAGAACGTCAGAGATGGGAAATGTATCCATATTTTTTGAATTTTAGTGCAAACATTTATTCAAACATTCAATAAAAAATTATTTTTACTCAAACTGATTTTAATATCGCAGATTTTACTTAGAAATAACGTATTTTAATGAGCCAACACATAAAATCAAAATATTTTGTTTTCCGGGTATTTCTAACTTTGCAATATTTCAGCGTTTTATACGCGTGGCGCATGAAGTAAAATTTCGAGTTTAGAAAAGCCCCGAATAAAATTTGTCTCGGGTCGCTGCGCGACCCTCGACAAATTTTCTACGCGGGGCTTTTCTAAACTCGAAATTTTACTTCATGCTTAACCTGGGAGTGGAAACACTCGATTCGTAACTTCAAATAGAACGCTTTTATAAAATCGACGTATGCCCGAAATTTTCGGCATAAATGGTACTTGAAATTATTTGATATTTTCCGATTTTATTTAGAAATAACATATTTTAAAGCACCAGCACAGAAAATCAAAATATTTTATCAACAATTAAAATTATGAACACCCAAAGTGGATTTAGATAAAAAATTTATTGGATTTCAATGCAGACTTTTATTTAAACATTTCTATGAACTTTTTGGGGAAGAGTGGCAGAATTCAAAAATTATACTTGTATTTTTCTAGCCACGACTTTTTAATTTTTTTTAATTCTGCCGCTTTTCACCAAAAAAGTTCATAGAAGTTTTTGATAACTTGACGGCAAAAAGCTACTAAAAGTCAATTTATTCAAACATTATAATTTACTTAGAAATGACGTGTTCTAAAAAGTAGGCACAGAAAATCAAAATATTCTGCCTAAAATTAAAGTTATGATCATTCAAAGTGGATTTAGATACAAAATTAATTGGATTTCAGTGCAAACTTTTATTCTAATATACATCAGAAATTTATCTGTACTAAAATTAATTTGAAATTCCCGGAATTTAGTTAGAAATATCATAATTTGATGAGCCAGCACAGAAAATAAAAATATTCTATCTAGAATTTAAGTTATCAGCAGCTAAAGTTGATTTAGAAAAAAAAAAAATGGATACGAGTGTAGATTTTTATTCAAATATTCACCAGAAATTCATTTATAGTCAAATTGATTCCGATTTCTCAGAATTTACTTAAAAATACCGTATTTTAATGAGCCGGTACAGAAAACCAAAATATTCTGTCTAGAAGTGAATTTATGAGCATTCAAAGTAGACTTACATAAAAAAAAAATCATTGAATTTCAGTGCAGGCCGTTATTCAAACATTAACCAGAAATTTATTTATAGTAAAACTGATTTGAAATTCTCAGAATGTTCTAAGAAGTAACATATTTTAATGAAGTAGTACAGAAAATTAAAATATTGCGCCTAGAATTGAAGTTATGAACATTCAAAGTAGATTGTCATTCAAAATTGATTGGATTTCAATACAATTTTTTAATCAAACATTCACCAGAAATGTATTTATAGTCAAATTGATCTCAAATTCTCAGAATTTACTTAGAAATAACATGTTTTAATGAGCCAGCAGAGAAAATCAAAATACTCTATCTAGAATTGTAATTATAAACATTCAAAGTCGACTTACATGAAAAATTAGTTGGATTTCAGTGTAGACTTTTATTCAAACATACATCAGAAATTTATTTATAATCAAATTGATTTGAAATCTTCAGAATTCACTTATAAATATCAAAATTGAATGAGCCAGCACAGGAAATAAAAATATTCTAACTAGAATTTAAGTTATGTGCATTTAAAGTGGATTTAGAAACAAAATATATTTTTATTCAAACATTCACCAGAAATTCATTTATAATCAAATTGATTTCAATTTCTCAGAATTTACTTAAAAATAACTAATTTTAACGAACCGGTACAGAAACCCAAAACATTCAGTCTAGAATTAAAGTTATAAACATTCAAAGTGGATTTCGATAAAAATATTTCCCTGAAATATGCATAGATTTAGTATAAATGAAATTGCCAATTCTTGGTTGCAGAATACTTCAAACATTAAAAGTGCGATTCTCTTCGCAATCTACAACATGTTAGTCTTACAAAGACTATATCAAACACTCATTGAAACAACTACTTCCCGGGCTAATACCCCGACGGACATTGAATTATACAACAAGTGTTTGCGTGACCGCCAGTCTAAGGTGTCAAATTGTTTAGAGGGAATGGCAAAGCTATACTGAGGAGAGATAAATTTCGAAACGCGTCTATAGATGGCCTGAATAATTTGACCCAAATTGTTACATTTGCAGTAGGTTACTCTATGTAACAGCAAACACTTGTTGTATAATTCAATGTCCGTCGGGGTATTAGCCCGGGAAGTAGTTGTTTCAATGAGTGTTTGATATAGTCTTTGTAAGACTAACTTGTTGTAGATTGCGAAGAGAATCGCACTTTTAATGTATGCATAGATTTGCCATCTTTGACGTTCTTTTGGAAATAACTTAAAAACTGTGGATGGGGTATTTTTGGATTTTTACATATTTTGAAAGAGCAACATTTGATTAGCATCTACAAAAAAAATGACTACGATATCTCAGTAATTTTTAAACTTATGAACGTTTAAAATTGTAATTCCACTATAATATGGATACATTTCCCATCTCTGACGTTTTTTTTTGAAAATAACTCAAAAACTGCGGAGGGGGTGTTTTTAGATTTTTACATATTTTGGAAGAGCAATATTTGATTAGTATCTACAAAAAAAATGATTACGATATCTCGGTAAGTTTTAAACTTATGAACGTTTAAAATTGTAATTCCCCTAAAATATGGATACATTTCCCATATGTGACGTTCTTTTCAAAATAACTCAAAAACTGCGGATGGGGTATTTTTGGATTTTCAGATATTTTGAAAGAGCAATATTTGATTAGTATCTACAAAAAAAAATGATTACGATATCTAGGTAATTTTTAAACTTATGAACGTTTAAAATTATAATTCCACTAAAATATAGATACATTTCCCATCTCCCAGAGAGATGGGAAATGTATTCATATTTTAGGGGAATTACAATTTTAAACGTTCATAAATTTAAAAATTACCGAGATATCGTAATCATTTTTTTGTAGATACTAATCAAATATTGCTCTTCCAAAATATGTAAAAATCTAAAAATACCTCCTCCACAGTTTTTGAGTTATTTTCAAAAGAACGTCACATATGGGAAATGTATCCATGTTTTAGGGGAATTACAATTTTAAACGTTCATAAGTTTAAAACTTACCGAGATATCGTAATCATTTTTTTTGTAGATACTAATCAAATATTGCTCTTTCAAAATATGTGAAAATCAAAAATACCCCAGCCACAGTTTTTGAGTTATTTTCAAAAGAACGTCAGAGATGGGAAATGTATCCATATTTTAGTGGAATTATAATTTTAAACGTTCATAAATTAGGAACTTACTAAGATATCTTAATAATTTTTTTTGTAGATACTAATCAAATATTGCTCTTTCAAAATATGTGAAAATCCAAAAATACCCCCTCCACAGTTTTTGAGTTATTTTCAAAAGAACGTCACATATGGGAAATGTATCCATATTTTAGTGGAATTACAATTTCAATCGTTCATAAGTTAGGAACTTACTAAGATATCTTAATAATTTTTTTTTGTAGATACTAATCAAATACTGCTCTTTCAAAATATGTAAAAATCAAAAAATATCCCCTTTACAGTTTTTGCGTTTTTTTCAAAAGAACGTCAGAGATGGGAAATATACCCATACTTTAGTGGAATTACAATTTTAAACGTTCATAATTTTAAAATTTACTAAGATATCTTAATAATTTGTTTTGTATATACTAATCAAATATTGCTCTTTCAAAATATGTGAAAATCCAAAAATACCGCATCCGCAGTTTTTGAGTTATTTTCAAAAGAACGTCCGAGATAAGAAATGTATCCATATTTTAGTGGAATTACAATTTTAAACGTTCATAAGTTTAAAACTTACCGAGATATCGTAATAATTTTTTTTGTAGATACTAATGAAATGTTGCTCTTCCAAAATATGTAAAAATCTAAAAATATCCTCTCCACAGTTTTTGAGTTATTTTCAAAAAAACGTCAGAGATGGGAAATGTATTCATATTTTAGGGGAATTACAATTTTAAACGTTCATACCTTTAAAATTTACCGAAATATCGTAATAATTTTGTTTGTAGATACTAATCAAATATTGCTCTTTCAAAATATGTAAAAATCAAAAAATACCCCCTCCACAGTTTTTGAGTTATTTTCAAAAGAACGCCAGAGATGCGAAATGTATCCATATTTTAGGCGAATTACAATTTAAAACGTTCATACGCTTAAAAATTACCGAGATATCGTAATATTTTTTTTTGTAGACACTAATTAAATATTGCTCTTCCAAAATATGTAAAAATCTAAAAACACCCCCTCCGCAGTTTTTGAGTTATTTTCAAAAAAACGTCAGAGATGGGAAATGTATCCATATTTTAGTGGAATTACAATTTTAAACGTTCATAAGTTTAAAAATTACCGAGATATCGTAGTCATTTTTTTTGTAGATGCTAATCAAATGTTGCTCTTCCAAAATATGTAAAAATCTAAAAATACCCCCTTCACAGTTTTTGAGTTATTTTCAAAAGAACGTCAGAGATAAAATTAATATTCGTAGAAATGCATATTCTTTCTTTGTGTTTAATTGTTTGTGGATTTAAACGTAATTCTTTTGTTGAATGGATGAATGTCAATAACATTTCCTGGTGATGTTGAAAATCCGTAATGCGAATTCCAAGTACAACAACGAGTTAATTTGCTGGATGCATTCGTTTCGTCATTATCATTATTATTGAAGTGACTAATTCACCACCAACAGGAGAGTTGGCCTTTGCTAATGACTAATCGTGCTTTCGCAAATAAATATCGCATTACGAATATTCGATTATCCGGGAATTTTATTATCTCCGGGTTTATCACAAATATGAGTTTTAATCATGCATATTTTTAACAAATTAACGTTTTTGTTTTTGTACGAAGTATAATCATTCCTCAACAATCCCTAACAATTTTTTGAAATGTTTGACTTGTTACAAGTTAAGAAGTAAAACAGTAAATAATGGCCAGAGTCTGAATTTAATGCATGTTAGAAATATAATTTAAAGAATCGCTTGGTTGCGTGTGAAAATATTTTCAGGCGCGCGCGTGTTTCTAGAGTGTTCTCGAACGGTGTGGTGGATCCGCGCAACGCCGAAACATAACATGTTTACGTCGTCGTTTTTGCCTGAAGAGTTGTATTTTGTTGTAGAGTAGTAACGGAGGTGGGAACAGGGCGCCGTTTCCAGGCGGCGTGAAGCAGCCCCCGATGGCTACCCAACACCAGCACCAGCATCAGCACCAGCACCAGACCAGTTACCGAGGGGGCGGCGGGGGCGGTCAGTGGGGGGCGGCCAACCACCAGCCCAACTACTACGCCAGGTATCCCACGCAGTTCACGCAAAACAGCGCCGCCACCGCGAACTACACGTCCACCTCAAATTCCGTAAGTCAAACACCATTCACCAGAAATCATTCACCAAAAATTATTTACCAAAAATAATTCACCAAAAATTATTCACTAAAAATCATTCACTAAAAATTATTCACCAAAAATCATTCACCAAAAATGATTTACCAAAAATCATTCACTAGAAATTATTCACCAAAAATCATTCACCAAAAATCAATTTATACTTGAATTAATTTGAAATTGAAATTGTATTTAGACTTTTAGAAGAAAAAAAAAATAATTTGAGTTAAGTTGGTGATCCAGAAACTTTAGTTACACTTCCAGTTTCACCGGATATCTCACCAATTTAAAATTGAACACTCTATATGTATAAATTATGATTTTACAATTAGATTAGTTAAAATTTGAATGTTAGATATATAAGTAGTTAAATTGCTTTATCTCCACTGTTTTATTTTAATTCTATATGTACATTTCAGGCACGATGTGCCCTTTTACAATAGTTTAACGTATTTGACATTGAATAAAATAGATGCTTATGGATTAACTGATTAAATTCGATTATTTCAAAATTTAATATTATTCAAATGATAACACTAATTATTGTGTAACCGTGTTGCTAATAAACTTAATATATTTGTATTAATTTTATTTTTTTCTAACAATTAATAAGTGTTTTTCTCTCTCTCTCACTCTCTCTGTCTCTATCTATAAATACATTGATATTCGTTATCCGTATCGATGTTTTACGATAATGATTATATTGGTATTTTTTCCCCATGACTGATTATTATTACTCACAATGAATGTGAACCTTTGTTAAAATAGTGATGTATAATTTAGTAGTGAGTGCCTGATTGATTGGAAATTTTGCATATTTTTACGTTTCTCCTAGGTTTTTATGACCATTAATTATGTTTGTTAGAAATAGATTTGGGAGAGTGATGCGAGTGAGTACTTTATTTTTGTATGTAAAAGCGGTTCTGTTAGGGCAATTTTTAGCATTACAATTTTTTTTTTATTATTATTATTAATTTTGAATGAATATGTTTTTGTGTTTTTTTGTAGTATGGAAACCAGAGAGTGCCAACAGCGGCGTCACCGAGCAACACTAGCAGTTCGAGCAGTCACACGGGCAGCCAGAGTGGCACGGTGTCGACGTCGCTGAGCAACAACGTGCCGCCCGGAAGCGGCAGCGGGGGCAGCGCCAACAGCACCACCGGCAACTCCAACGGCGAACAGCTCTCCAAGACCAACCTCTACATCCGCGGCCTCACACCCAACACCACCGACAAGGACCTCGTCAACATGTGTTGTCAGTAAGTAAATTATTACACACGTTGTTAATCCACCAAATTTACTACAGGCTGGAGGAGCGAACATTTCTTTTTTGACCTCGCCGCCTCGAAAGTGAGGTTTCGAACACCGTTTTGACAACTCGAAAATCGCACTTCCGGTATTTCACTTTCGGCACGAGTTTAGCAAAGTTAAAACCGCGCACGCAAAATTTGACAGCTGAACTGTCATTTCACTTGAATTATCATCCAAATAGTTAAACAAACCAAGTGTTTTTTAATTTATCCTTTAATATTATCATTTGATTTTGGAATGTAACTATTGTGGGTTTTAAAGAATGACAAAAAATAATATGTATTTGAAGAAGTTTGTGAAAAGGGTCGTTGGTTTGAAGATAACAAGTAAAGTATACTACGTGCTGAATGAGTTGGTCGTGAGTGAGCTACAGGTATAAGCTACGATACATAAAGACAACTGTAACGGATTTTAAGAATATTTGCCCTGAGGTGTCTACGTAGTGTTATGAGTTGGCAAAAATTCGGCAGCACGTTCTCTATGACCGAAATGGCGAAATATAGAGAACGTTCTGTTAGGGAACGACCTTGATAATGTTTTTAAGCCACTACTCGCTGTTTTCACGAGGGCTTAATGCGCTGGCATCAATTATCCTCCTCGCACACACTGTTACATTCTCTCCTTTTTTTAGCTAACTAAGAATATCGTCAGGGTTGCTAAATTAGTAATTTTGTCATCAAATCTGGTGTTTTTCACTTTCGGATTCAGACAAATTGTTTGTGATTCAGACGTGGCTAAATTCTGGGGGAATGGGACGTTTCATCGCCGGGCCAGTTCATCGCCTGGCCAGTTCATCGCCTGGCCAGTTCATCGCCGGCTGTTTCATCGCCAGGCCAGTTCATCGCCAGGCCAGTTCATCGCCAGGCCAATTGCGATAAGATATGTCAGGATAGGTTTGGATGGGTCAGGATAGGTTAGGATACGTTAGGATAGATTAGGATAGGTTAGGATAGGTTAGGATAGGTTTGGATAGATTAGGATAGGTTAGGAGTGGTAGACAGCATCGAGTCAAAGGGAGGTTTCTCTGCGTCGCAGTATGGTTTCCGGAGAGGTCGGTCAACCACGGACGCTATTCTGGCGGCAAAAAAACTGGCGCAGGAGGCGAATGAAGGGCCATTGCGACAAAGACGGCATTGTGTAATGGTAGCGCTAGACGTCAGGAATGCCTTCAACACGCTGCCCTGGGATACGATCACAGCGGCAGCAAGAGCACGGCTGGCTCCGGGGCAGGCGAGAATGGTGGAGGCCTACCTAAGCGATAGATCGCTGCTGTACAAGCTGGGGGAAGACGAGGAAGAAAGAGCAGTCAACCAAGGGGTACCACAAGGCTCAGTGCTGGGCCCAACATTGTGGAACTTGGCTTACGACGGGGTGCTTGGGCTAACGCTACCAAAAGGAACTTCGACAATCGCCTTTGCAGACGATCTGGCAATCGTGGTCAGGCATAGAGATGTAGAGGGGGTAAAGCTACTCACTAGCCAAGCATCAAACATTATTATAGACTGGATGAAAGATCACGGGCTCCATGTAGCAGTGGAAAAAACGGGCGCGGTGTGGCTGTCCACTAGACGAGCTGTTAGACAACTGTCCAGGTAGGGGGTGCCGACATCCCGATAGAGAAGCAGCTGAAGTACCTCGGCGTAATATTGGAAGCCAACCCAAGGTGCAGCTCCCAGGTGGCAGCGGCGATGGAGGCGGCCATAAAAACAGAGGCGGCAGTCGCTCGCTTACTGCCAAACGCAGGAGGGCCAGGGGAAGGCAGGAGACGGCTCCTCGCGACAGTGGCGAGAGCTAAGCTGCTATATGCAGCACCAACGTGGGGAACAGCGATGGAAGCGGCCAGAAATGCCGAAAGAGCGAGAAGAGCCTTGAGAACGGGGGAACTAAGAATTATTAGGGCATACCGGACGGTCTCGACCGCGGTGGCGGAGGTCCTATCCTCTACCCTACCAGGCGACCTGCAAGTGATAGCGAGTTGCGAGGCATATGAGGCAGCCAAAACCCTGGGCAAGACAGAAGCCAGAAAACAATCTGGGAAGGTAGCAATGGAGAGAAGGCAGGAAAGGTGGACAAGGACCAGTGGATGGACCAGAACATTAATCCCAGTGATCGATCTATGGACACAGAGGCAACATGGGCAAGTAGGCTACCATCTAACGCAGCTACTGACTGGTCACGGGTGTTTCGGGACTTACCTCCACCGAATTGGTAAATCCAGCAATGGCGACTGCGGATACTGCCCAGGAACGACAGACACCCCACGGCACACTCTGTTGGAATGCGGGAGATGGGAAGAAAATAGGGACAGGCTGAAGGAGAAAGTCGGGGAGTTTAGCGAGACCACGGTAATACCGCTTATGCTTAAGACAGTGGACAAGTGGGAGGCAGTGTGCCAGTTTGCCGTAGCAGTCCTGGACCAAAAGGACCTAGATGACAAGAAGAGAAGAGACGCCACCTAGCGCTGCGTAACACCGAAGAGCAGCGCTTCCGCCCTTATTGAGGAAATGCCAACAGGCGATACCAATAAGGAGTACACGCGAAGAGAAGGGGAGTTTTTTAGTGGGTAGTGCCCCAATAGATAGGGGATGAGCCCCACACTCTGAAGTGCGTAAATGCATTTTTCACTTCATTAAAAAAAAAAAAAAGGTTAGGATAGGTCAGGATAGGTTAGGATAGGTTAGGATACGTCCTACGTGGTCAAAATTTAACACATTGGTCAGACTTACTGTTTTTGTCAAAAATATACATATGTCCTCCGTGGATAAACTTTTCTTTCCCTCTTTTGGTCAAAATTTGTGTTTCCATACTTGGGAATAGTAAACCTTAATCTGAGTTGCACTCAATGACATATATCAAAAAATGACAGGATTCTCATTCGATTTTTATTAAGTTTGAGTAACGATTACTTGGTTATAAAACCTAATATTAAATTAGTGGACAATTTCCAGAATTGGATAATATTTGAAATTATATCATTAGATATGATCTTTCTTTCAAAATTTATTTTATAAAAATATTGGCGATGAACAGGCCTGGCGATGAAACAGCCGGCAATGAACTGGCCCGGCGATGAAACGGCGGCGATGAATCGGTGGCGATGAATCGGCGGCGATGAAACGTCCTAGACCGAAATTCTGGTGTTTGTTGAAAGTTTTCAATGACAATCTAGTGATTTACTGTCACCAGAAAGTTATAAAGGTTAAAACAGTCGAGCGTGGCAAAATACTGTCAATACTGTCAAGTTTTCAGTGACAATTTAGTGATCTACTGCCACCAGAAAGTCATAAAGGTTAAAACAGTCGAACGTGGCAGAAAAACACTTATACAAGATGGGAATAGTTGGCTCCCCATCTTGTAGACAGGGGTTTCAATCGGACTAGCGGCTCCGATGAGTTGACGTTCATCCCAGCCGCTGCTCTGGCCAGTGTATCAGCCCTCCTGTCACCTATGCTTATATCGTGCCCCTTCACTTTGATTTTAGTTTAAATAAAACACTTATTACTTTCAAACACTTTATTGTACTCGCGACAATTGTTTCGCCACATTCTGGCTTCTTCAGGCGAAGAATAATGCCGCTTCACCCAAAAGATTTCAATGTTGTTATGCATCGCTGCCTGCCGTAGTTTTTAATGGCACTCTAGTGTTGTCCCTGAAGTAGTGTATAACTTCTTCGAGGACATTAAGGCTTGCCTGCTGTCTGTTAGGAACAGTACGGCTTCATTTGACACTTTACGGCTTAAAATGATGTCGGCCGAAAGTGTTTCTGGTTCTGGTGCGCATTTCTGCACTGCACTTAGCCCCATTGCCTCGATTACCCAGCCTCAGCTCAGCCAGCCTATCCGGTTTAGGTAGTCTAGCAAAGCCGAGGTGGGTAGATCCCTTATGTAGGCCATCTTTCACCTCTGATTGCCGGGCAATCGCAAGTGTTATACCCATCGTCTCCAGTTGTGCGACGGTCGCATACTTACCCATGGGTATTTTCGTATGGATCCTCAGGGTACTAAAGAAAACTCCAATTCCTGACCTATGCTTCCTTTTTGAGCCATCGGTGTAGATTCTGATAGCCGACTCTCTCGTATGTTTCATGGGTTGGATATTAACTGTGTAGGGTGCATTCCGTATTAGTGTCGGTATGCAGTAGTCAGTGCCGGCCTCTAATAGAGGCATATCGTTGCTGAACTACCTCTCCAGAAGTGACCTCTGACTTCCCAGCAGCTGTTACTTTTCCAAATCCCGCTACTTTGGAAGCGAAGTATGGTCGCAATACCGATGTGAAGATAGCCACGGATTTTCCAGCCACGGATTTTGGCGCCTCCACCATCACACAAATTATGGAACAGATTCCCCAGATTTTCAAAATTTCATAACTCCCAAACCACATATTTTATTTTCAAAATTTCTTCAATAATTGATTAAACAATATATATAGAGCGAGTATAAATAACCAGAATGTTGTAACTCTTAATTGTTCTTTATTTAAACAATATATTGCTGTCCTGCGTATGTCACCTTTCATACTAAATATTAAAAAAATCATATCTTTAAAAACTCCTATTTTATTTTCCAAATATCTTCACTAATTGTTTAAACAATATATCTGGACCGAGCATAGATGGTCAAAATGTTGTCACTCTTATTTGTTAATTATTTATATAATATATTGCCATCCCGCGTATAGCACCGTTCATACCAAATATTAAAAAAATCATATCTTTTAAAAATCCTATTTTATTTTCCAAATTTCTTCACTAATTATTTAAACAATATATCTAGACTAAGCATAGATAGTCAAAATGTTGTCACTCTCATTTGTTAATTATTTAAATAATATATTGCTGTCCCGCGTATAGCACCGTTCATACCAAATATTCAAAAAATCATATCTCTTAAAACTCCTATTCTATTTTACATTTTCTTTTATTAATTGTTTAAACAATATATCTAGAACGAGCATAGGGATAGCAATATATTATTATTATTATATATTATTATTATATAGGGACAGCAATATATTATTCCGGGACAGCAATATATTATATAAATAATTAACAAATAAGAGTGACAACATTTTGACCATCTATGCTCGGTCTAGATATATTGTTTAAACAATTAGTGAAGAAATTTGGAAAATAAAATAAGATTTTTAAGAGATATGATTTTTTTAATATTTGGTATCAACGGTGCTATACGCGGGATAGCAATATATTATATAAATAATTAACAAATGAGAGTGACAACATTTTGACCATCTATGCTCGGTCTAGATATGTTGTTTAAGCAATTAGTGAAGAAATTTGGAATATAAAATAGGATTTTTAAAAGATATGATTTTTTTAATATTTGGTATGAACGGTGCTATACGCGGGACCGCAATATATTATATAAATAATTAACAAATAAGAGTGACAACATTTTGACCATCTATGCTCGGTCTAGATATATTGTTTAAACTATTAGTGAAGAAATTTGGAAAATAAAATAGGATTTTTAAGAGATATGATTTTTTTAATATTTGGTATGAACGGTGCTATAGCGGGACAGCAATATATTATATAAATAATTAACAAATAAGATTGACAACATTTTGACCATCTATGCTCGGTCTAGATATATTGTTTAAACAATTAGTAAAGAAATTTGGAAAATAAAATAGGAGTTTTTAGAGATATGATTTTTTTAATATTTGGAATGAAAGGTGACATACGCGGGACAGCAATATATTGTTTAAATAAAGAACAATTAAGAGTTACAACATTCTGGTTATTTATACTCGCTCTATGTATATTGTTTAATCAATTATTGAAGAAATTTTGAAAATAAAATATGTGGTTTGGGAGTTATGAAATTTTGAAAATCTGGGGAATCTGTTCCATAATTCGTGTGATGGTGGAGGCGCCAAAATCCGTGGCTGGAAAATCCGTGGCTATCTTCACATCGGTGGTCGCGCGCAATAGCCTTCCTTTCCACGTGAATATCAAATGGCGGGAGGCATAGCTCGACCTCCATCGCCATTGTCGGAGTTGTGTGCATGGCGCCTGCTACGCTTAAACAGTCTGTCCGTTGCACTTGCTTTAGTCTCTTTATCGTCGTTACTTGTTTGCTCCTGGGCCCCAAATTGAAGCTCCATATGTTAGCATAGGCCTTATGACAACTGTGTACAGCCACATCGTCGTACGTGGTTTCAACCCCCAGGTTTTCCCCACTACCCGACGACATTGCCAAAAAGCTCTTAAAGCTTTCTCAGTTTCGATTTCAATGTGCGTTTTCCAGCTCAGTTTCCTGTCGAGTGTAATGCCCAGATATTTCTCCTCGTCGCTGTACTACAACACCGTATTCATAGCTTTGGTGCTCTTTTCATGACCTTCCTTTTACTGGTCGACATGACCAGCTCCGTTTTAGCCGGATTTATCGACAAGGAGTGATCATTGCATGACCATGAAACTATATTTAGAGCTATCAACGGGATGGAAGATACCCCACGCTGATTACCAACTAGCTCAGGTTGGTTGAGTTAGAGAGAGATGAGCAACTAACTTTTGAAACACGTATGCTGTTTTAAAATTATTTATTTTAAAACAAAATAAAACAAATAAAAAAACATTAAAACAACAAACAGAATAAGCACAAGAGAAGCACAGTGCACGAGTTACAGGGCAGACTTGGTGTAGCGTCGGAGTCGCGATCGGGATTTCTACTAGCCCAGCGGTGGCGTCTGGCTAGTGGTGGCTTCCGGATGGAGGCGGCGTCCAAGTACCAAGACGGCGTCTCGGTGTGAGACGGCGTCGATGGGGTGGTGCATCTGGCTGGATCCGGAGGCAGCAACAAATGTAACGCTCGTAGTGCGGGACGTCAGGAACGACGGCGAAACGGCTGGCGTTGGCGTCGGGCAAAGTTTCCTGGCGTCGGTGGGTTGCTGGCCTGGCCTGGATCCGGGCGGAAGCAACGAACGCTGCACTGGAGCGTCGTTGTGGCGTCGAGGCGACTGCGCTGGCAATCGGATTCTCGGCGTCCTGGTCCAAGAACAGGAACGACGGGAGGGACGGCTAACGTCGGCGTCGGTTGTTTCCTGTTGTTGGAATCTTCTTCTGGCGGCAGGAACGACGGCTAGGACGTCTGGCGTCGGTCAGAACTTCCTGGCTCAGAAAGAAGAGTTGAGGAATGGTAGTTCCTCCTGAATCCACATGCTGCCCCTGTACAACACAAGAGTGGACTGGCTTCCTGGATGCCGTCCCCCGGTATTTATGCCACGAAAAATGGCTTGGAGAAGGGATGATTTTGAGGACTACGTGACCGTTGGCAAAGAATTCGCTAGAAAGTAATTATTGCAGACAACATAATTACTTCCAGCGAACCCTCAAATCCAAACAACCGTTAAGCTGCAATTTGAAAGAAGTATAGAAATTTATAATCTCTCTTCTTTCAAATTGCAACGGTGGTCATTAGTTCTCTCCCTTAATTGCCGATTTCGAAAAACCCCGAGGGACAATCCGCCACACCTGCCCAGGTAGATGGTGGCCGGGGCACGGTTTAAACCGCCCGAGATAATCCTTTGGACCGGTCAATTAGTTAATTGCTGGGTACGAACTCATTTTAAATAAAGGAAGAATTGTAAATAATATTTACAATTCTTGTTGCCGGAGATTAAAATAATCCCCGGTAACAGAGCTTCCTGCATTTGATCACAGAGAGCGTCTTCAAATTTGCCATATACTATAATGGCTAAGTCGTCAGCATAAGCTGTCATAAAGAAGCCTAATTGCTGAAGTTATCAAGTGGTGGAAGGCAACGAATCAAGCTTACTAGTTTAGTTTACTACTATTAACATTCATTAGAGAGGTTTATGGATAGAAGAGGAATGAATGTGAATGTAGTGAAAACGAAGTGGGTGAAGTTTAGAAATAAAGGGAGAGAGGGGAAGGTGAAAGAATTGGAGTGGAAGGGGGTAGTTATTGAGTGGGTGAAAACTTTCAAGTATTTAGGGTTTTGGTTTAAAGGAACGGGAGGGTATGAGGAGCATGTGAGGTGGGTGCAGAGTAAGGCGAGGAAGGCGTGGGGGAAGTGGATGGGGAACAATATGACGGTTGCGTGTAAAATATGGGATGCGTGTGTGAGATCGGTGCTAATGTATGGAGTGGAAGTGTGGGGGACGAAAGGGTACGAGCTGATAGAGAGGGAGCAGATGTGGTTCCTGAAGCGCATGTTGGGGTGGAGAGGTCCACGCCCAGCTACATAGTGCTTCAGGAGACGAACAGAGAGAGGCTAGAGTGGGAGGCAATGGTGAGGGTGGTGAGGTACGAGATGAGATTGTGGGAAATGGAGGAAGAGAGATTGGTGAAGGATGTATGGGTGACGAGTGTGTGTGGGGGTGAGGAGGAAAATGTATGAGAGGGAAGGGCTGTCGGAGGCGAAGGTAATGGAATGGCTAGGAAATGGGGTGAAGGTGGATGAGTGGGTGAGGGGGAAAGGGAAGGAGGTGGAAGGGCAAGAAAGGCAAGGGTGTATTGAGAGAAGTGAGTATAATGATATGTATGGGAGGTGGCAGGTGTATGGAAGAGTGCCGAAGTATTTGATAGAGAAGGGATGGGGTAGAGAGGATAGGGTGATTGTGGCAAGGGCGAGGTGTGGATTGGAGGAGAGAGGAAGGAAAGTATGGATGGGGGAAGAATATGGAAGGTGTGTGTTGTGTGGACAGGGGAAGGATACGTGGGGACACTTGGCGGAGGAATGTGAGGGGGTGAAAGAGGAGTGGCTGGGAGCGAAAGGGAATAGAAGGGTAGTGGAGTGGATGAGAGAGGATGGGATCGGGGTAAGGACGTTGGAAAAGCTGGGGAGGGAGAGGGAAAAGAGAAGGGAGGGTAAGAGGGATACGGAAATGGAGAAATAACGAATGAATTGTAAATAGTCTGTAAGATATTAAGATATGCCAATAAAGGTCTTTTTTTTTTTTTACTACTATTTGTTAGGATGTGAATGCTAGTTATTTATTAGTCTATGGTTAGACGCGCTCATGTCGTATAAAAAGAGATGTTTTTTGGGTACCAGCGTTCGGACGAACGCAAATAAAGTCAGTCTTGAGTTTGCAATCAATGAGTGCAGTTGTTTTATTATTTTCCCGCACCCCAATTTACAACACTATTAACAAAGATAGAAAAATGAAATAAATTCATTGCAAAATCTATCCAATTTTAATAAGGTAGATTATAGAATGATCGGACACTTTTTTCTCATTAATCGCTTGGTAAAACTTATTTAAAAATATATTAGTTAGTAGAAAATAAAATACATATAAGTAAACCAAAACCAAGTGAATTTAATTTACAAACCAATGTATTATAGAATGATATTCACATTTTTGCGTCTATCACTCTTACATCAGTACTTATGTTCTTTTCTTTTTTTCCAGGTTCGGTAACATAATCTCAACCAAAGCCATTTTAGATAAGAATACGAATAAATGTCGAGGTGAGTGATTTTCTATAAATTAGATGTAATTAAACAAAAAGAATATTTCAAATGTATTAAAATTAAAAGTGCCTAGATTATTTTTGTAATCTACAACAAATTTGCATGGGTGTAGTAGCCAAGGGGCGCCATTTTTTTAGGTAAATTTTATGGGCATTAACATGTACCAAAGCCCATAAAACATAGAACTTTCCTGTTACGGCTCTAGCCACCCAGTAACAAATATTATCTCTCAATTATTATCTATTTCAACACTTTTTTTTGCAAATAAAAGAAGATAATTTAATCAAATTGTTTTCCTGGAATATTCATTGTAATGAAATTTATAATAAATTATAAGCGCACAGATAACACCGAGCGAGTGAGTGTGACTCAATTGATAACGAACATTGTGTAATTATTTAATCTTAATTATTTAATACTAAAGTATTAAATTATGATGATTTATATAGAAATCTAAAACTCAATGCATTTTTCCACATTACTGTAAATTCAAGAAACATCTGTGAGTCCTGGAGTGAACTAACTTTTTCAGAATTCCCTAATTTAAGATAGAAACAGAGTGATATATAATTTACCGATGAGAAGTTGGCCACGACTTTCCAGTCACGGATTTTGACGCCTCCACCATCGCCCGATTTTCAATGAATAATAAATTATTATCAATTGGCTGAAACCACAACATATTTTTGGCACAATTGAATTCCTGAACAGCTAGGAAAAAAATGCAAATAATCTATTTACAATGAAAAAATGATTAGTTATTGATAATGAGTGCTTAGCACTCGAAATGTACATCTAACACATAAAAATAAAAGTGAAGTAAGGAATAAAAACAGTTTTTTTCATTGTGATTAAATACTCCACATAACTCAAATCAAACAATTAGTTAATCTATTTACAGTTTACGTTAAAATTTTCCGATAAAATGAATTTTTCGGACGACATGTTTAAAAAAAATCATAACTTCTGTTTGGACAAGGAAACCCTGAAATTTCTCATCAAATATGAACTAAGCACACTCTAATTAACTATATTAAGCAATTTATATTTAGTGGCACTCAAAAATTACGACTTGGTATGACTTTGAAAGTGACATATATTCCCAGCCAAGGATCGGACGAAATGTTTAAAAAAATCATAACTTCTGTTTGGACAAGGAAACCCTAAAATTACTCATCAAATATGAACTAAGCACACTCTAATTAACAATATTAAGCAATTTATTTATAGTGGCACTCATAAATTACGACTTGGTATGACTTTAAATCTGGCATATATTCCCAGCCACGGATCGAACGAAATATTTAAAAAAATCATAACTTCTGTTTGGACAAGGAAACCCTAAAATTTCTCATCAAATATGAACTAAGCACACTCTAATTAACAATATTAAGTAATTTCTTTATAGTGGCATTCATAAATTACGACTTGGTATGACTTTAAATCTGGCATATATTCCCAGCCACGGATCGAACGAAATATTTAAAAAAATCATAACTTCTGTTTGGACAAGGAAACACTAAAATTTCTCATCAAATATAAACTAAGCACACTCTAATTAACAATTTTAAGCAATTTATTTTTAGTGGCACATAAAAATTACGACTTGGTATGACTTTGAAAGTGACATATATTCCCAGCCACGAATCGGACGAAATGTTTAAAAAAATCATAACTTCTGTTTGGACAAGGAAACCCTAAAATTTCTCATCAAATATGAACTAAGCACACTCTAATTAACAATATTAAGCACTTTATTTATAGTGGCACTCATAAATTACGACTTGGTATGACTTTAAATCTGACATATATTCCCAGCCACGGATCGGACGAAATGTTTAAAAAAATTATAACTTCTGTTTGGACAAAGAAACCCTAAAATTTCTCATCAAATATGAACTAAGCACACTCTAATGAACAATTTTAAGCAATTTATTTTTAGTGGCACTCAAAAATTACGACTTGGTATGACTTTAAATCTGACATATATTCCCAGCCACGGATCGGACGAAATGTTTAAAAAAATCATAACTCCTGTTTGGACAAGGAAACCCTAAAATTTCTCATCAAATATGAACTAAGCACACTCTAATTAACAATATTAAGCACTTTATTTATAGTGGCACTCATAAATTACGACTTGGTATGATTTTAAATCTGACATATATTCCCAGCCACGGATCGGACGAAATGTTTAAAAAAATTATAACTTCTGTTTGGACAAAGAAACCCTAAAATTTCTCATCAAATATGAACTAAGCACACTCTAATGAACAATTTTAAGCAATTTATTTTTAGTGGCACTCAAAAATTACGACTTGGTATGACTTTAAATCTGACATATATTCCCAGCCTCGGATCGGACGGAATGTTTAAAAAAATCATAACTTCTGTTTGGACAAGGAAACCCTAAAATTTCGCATCAAATATGAACTAAACACACTCTAATGAACAATTTTAAGCAATTTAATTTTAGTGGCACTCATAAATTACGACTTGGCATGACTTTAAAAGATCGGATGAAATTAAAGAAAAAAATCTTCTGTTTGAACAGGGAACATTTTACAAGAGTATTTTTATTCTCCTCGTTAAACTGCACTACTTTGCTAACCGTTTCTATTATTTTTTTTTTATATATAAGTCAAGTTTCTGTAGCTGTTATAGTAGCCGAGATTCCCATAGTGAAAACTCACCATAATCCCGACTTTAAATTAGTTCGTGTAAAAAATGAAAAATGATAAGAGTAGACTCTTAGTTGTGATTTTTTTAAACATTCCGTCCGATCCTTGGCTGGGAATATATGTCAGATTTAAAGTCATACCAAGTCGTAATTTATGAGTGCCACTATAAAGAAATTGCTTAATATTGTTAATTAGAGTGTGCTTAGTTCATATTTGATGAGAAATTTTAGGGTTTCCTTGTCCAAACAGAAGTTATGATTTTTTTAAACATTTCGTCCGATCCGTGGCTGGGAATATATGTCACATTCAAAGTCATACCAAGTCGTAATTTTTGAGTGCCACTAAAAATAAATTGCTTAAAATTGTTAATTAGAGAGTGCTTAGTTTATATTTGATGAGAAATTTTAGGGTTTCCTTGTCCAAACAGAAGTTATGATTTTTTTAAACATTTCGTCCGATCCGTGGCTGGGAATATATGTCACATTCAAAGTCATACCAAGTCGTAATTTTTGAGTGCCACTAAAAATAAATTGCTTAAAATTGTTAATTAGAGTGTGCTTAGTTTATATTTGATGAGAAATTTTAGGGTTTCCTTGTCCAAACAGAAGTTATGATTTTTTTAAATATTTCGTTCGATCCGTGGCTGGGAATATATGCCAGATTTAAAGTCATACCAAGTCGTAATTTATGAGTGCCACTATAAATAAAGTGCTTAATATTGTTAATTAGAGTGTGCTTAGTTCATATTTGATGAGAAATTTTAGGGTTTCCTTGTCCAAACAGAAGTTATGATTTTTTTTAAACATTTCGTCCGATCCGTGGCTGGGAATATATGTCACTTTCAAAGTCATACCAAGTCGTAATTTTTGAGTGCCACTAAAAGTAAATTGCTTAAAATTGTTAATTAGAGTGTGCTTAGTTTATATTTGATGAGAAATTTTAGGGTTTCCTTGTCCAAACAGAAGATATGATTTTTTAAACATTTCGTTCGACCCGTGGCTGGGAATATATGCCAGATTTAAAGTCATACCAAGTCGTAATTTATGAGTGCCACTATAAAGAAATTGCTTAATATTGTTAATTAGAGTGTGCTTAGTTCATATTTGATGAGAAATTTTAGGGTTTCCTTGTCCAAACAGAAGTTATGATTTTTTTAAACATTTCGTCCGATCCGTGGCTGGGAATATATGTCACATTCAAAGTCATACCAAGTCGTAATTTTTGAGTGCCACTAAAAATAAATTGCTTAATATAGTTAATTAGAGTGTGCTTAGTTCATATTTGATGAGAAATTTCAGGGTTTCCTTGTCCAAACAGAAGTTATGATTTTTTTTAAACATGTCGTCCGAAAAATTCATTTTATCGGAAAATTTTAACGTAAACTGTAAATAGATTATTTGTATTTTTTTCCTAGCTGTTCAGGAATTCAATTGTGCCAAAAATATGTTGTGGTTTCAGCCAATTGATAATAATTTATTATTCATTGAAAATCGGGCGATGGTGGAGGCGCCAAAATCCGTGGCTGGAAAGTCGTGGCCAACTTCTCATCGGTATATAATTTTATAACTTCGACAGAGATGGAATGAAATTACAGAAGAGGGTACTATTTCGAGGGACAAAAAAATGGAATCATACATTGGGTTGCATAAGCTTAGCTTCAACAAAATTTCCGATTCCATTTCAGTTCACTTCTATTTCAATGGTATAATCCAGGCCGTAGCCAGGGGAGGGGTATAGTTTTGTATGTAAAAGTGGGGCCCCGCACGATCAAAATGTACCATTAAAACCCCCCGCCCAACATTTTTATAACCCCCTCCGAATTGTTTTCTGCCTACGGCCTTGGGTATAATAGATGGTTAAGCATTAATTGCTTAAGTTACATGAAGATCAAATTAAATTGACGAATAAATCACTAATAAATAACCGTTGTTTACACTTTTATTTGAATTACCAGAATTTATACAATTGTTTTGCATTTTTTAGGGTATGGATTTGTGGATTTTGAGAATCCAGCGGCGGCGGAGAGCGCTGTCAAGGCACTGACTGCGAAGAACGTTCAGGCACAAATGGCCAAAGTGGGTAATTGGTTGCATCGTAGGCCCACTGTACGTTTGCATGCAAGTAATACCTAGCTTATCTCTCTCTCTCTCTCTCTCTCTCTTTCTATCTATTCTTTCATTCTGTACCTTTCTTCTTATTCTTTCGTTCGTTCTGTACCTCTATTTAATCCAAATATAACCATATAAAGGATATTATTCACAGCTCAAATTATAAACAATTCCAACTACAAATGAAAATATATTTTTTTTACATTGATAAAGGGTACATTGTACCCGAAATGTACATATAGAATTAAAATAAAAAAGTCAAGTAAAAGGAATAAAGGAATAACTTAACTAATTACCATTAAACTAACCTTCACGTAACTCAAACAAGAATATCTTAGATACTTCAAAGAGATAATTGAAACTACGATTTAAACTTTGTTTGTATAACTGAGACTTTATTAAGTGACTATAGTTTCGACAACTTTAACTTGTCATTTTCAAACTCAAACTTTGAGTTTGAAAATGACAAGTTAAGGTTTTTTTTTTTTTAATTTATTTATTAACGGAATCTCCATTTTATTACATAAGTACATATACATATTGTAATATATGATAAAAATAACAAAAAACATAAAAATAATATAAGAATTACATTGAATTATAACCGACTAAGACTACTGAACAAAAATAACAAAAACCATATAAAGAGTTACAATGATTACAGCCAACAAATTATTACTGAACTAGAGATCTAACAGTCAATGACATTGGATAGCCTAATACGACGTAATTGGACCTTAAACTGATGTCGAAACTATAGTCACTTAATAAAGTCTCAGTTATACAAACAAAATTAAGATCGTGTTTCATTTGTGAATGATGATGTATAACGAAGTAGAAGCCTCCACCGTTTACAATTTAAATAATTGAGTCGCCTATTTCCAAAAACCTCTAAATCCATTTGAAAAAATTTGCTTAAAAATTAACGAGCTTCAACATGTTAAAAAGCAAATTTAAATACGTCAATTGGTTTTTCGGAAATATCGTGTCAAAGTGAAATTTTGTTGGAACAAAGAAACGTCGGTGCATCAATTTTGTTGAAATATTGTAAACAAGTGAACTTCACCTGAAATCAGCGTTTTGTACGCGTGGCACGCATGAAGTAAAATTTCGAGTTTAGAAAAGCCTAATTTGGATTGGCCGCTCCGCTTCGCTACGCGGCCAATCCAAATTTTCAGGCTTTTCTAAACTCGAAATTTTACTTCATGCTTAGCCTAGGAGTGGAAAACACTCGTTTAAAAACATTCTGAAGAGAAAATGCAAATATGTTAGTTGGTTTTTCCGGAAAATCGCGTTAAAAGGGGATTTTTTTCAGATACACAAAATGTCGAGTTTACGCTGAAATTTCTTTGAGGAATTTAAAAAAAATTAACGCGTCACTTTGTAAACTTCAAAATTACAGCGTTTGCTTGGAAATAAACGAGCTTCAATATTCTGAAGAAAAAATGCAAATAAATCAGTTGGTTCTTCCGAAATATTTCGTCAAAGTGGAATTTTGTTGAGACAAAGAAAACGCTGAGTTTAGGCTAACATTTGTTTGAGGTATTTAAAAAAATGAACGCGTCTCTTCCTAAGCTTAAAAATTACAGCGTTTGCTTGGAAATAAACGAGCTTCAATATTCTGAAGAAAAAATGCAAATAAATCAATTGGTTTTTCCGGAAAATCGCGTTAAAAGGGGATTTTTTTCAGATACACAAAATGTCGAGTTTACGCTGAAATTTCTTTGAGGAATTTTTAAAAAATAAACGCGTCACTTTGTAAATTTCAAAATTACAGCGTTTGCTTGGAAATAAACGAGCTTCAATATTCTGAAGAAAAAATGCAAATAAATCAGTTGGTTCTTCCGAAATATCTCGTCAAAGTGGAATTTTGTTGAGACAAAGAAAACGCCGAGTTTAGGCTAACATTTGTTTGAGGAATTTAAAAATATGAACGCGTCTCTTCCTAAGCTTAAAAATTACAGCGTTTGCTTGGAAATAAACGAGCTTTAATAATCTGAAGAAAAAATGCAAATAAATCAATTGGTTTTTCCGGAAAATCGCCTTAAAAGGGGATTTTTTTCAGATACACAAAATGTCGAGTTTACGCTGAAATTTCTTTGAGGAATTTTTAAAAAATAAACGCGTCACTTTGTAAATTTCAAAATTACAGCGTTTGCTTGGAAATAAACGAGCTTCAATATTCTGAAGAAAAAATGCAAATAAATCAATTGGTTTTTCCGGAAAATCGCGTTAAAAGGGAATTTTTTTTCAGATAAACGAAATGTCGAGTTTACGCTGAAATTTCTTTGAAGAATTTTAAAAAAATAAACGCGTCACTTTGTGAACTACAAAATTACAGTATTTGCTTGGAAAGAAACGAGCTTCAATAATCTGAAGAAAAAATGCAAATAAATCAATTGGTTTTTCTGGAAAATCGCGTTAAGAGGGGATTTTTTTTTAGATAAACAAAATGTCGAGTTTACGCTGAAATTTCTTTGAGGAATTTAAAAAAAATAAACGCGTCACTTTGTAAACTTCAAAATTACAACGTTTGCTTGGAAATAAACGAGCTTCAATATTCTGAAGAAAAAATGCAAATAAATCAGTTGGTTCTTCCGAAATATCTCGTCAAAGTGGAATTTTGTTGAGACAAAGAAAACGCCGAGTTTAGGCTAACATTTGTTTGAGGAATTTAAAAAAATGAACGCGTCTCTTCCTAAGCTTAAAAATTACAGCGTTTGCTTGCAAATAAACGAGCTTCAATATTCTGAAGAAAAAATGCAAATAAATCAATTGGTTTTTCCGGAAAATCGCGTTAAAAGGGGATTTTTTTCAGATACACAAAATGTCGAGTTTACGCTGAAATTTCTTTGAAGAATTTTAAAAAAATAAACGCGTCACTTTGTAAACTTCAAAATTACAGCGTTTGCTTGGAAATAAACGAGCTTCAATAATCTGAAGAAAAAATGCAACTAAATCAATTGGTTTTTCCGGAAAATCGCGTTAAGAGGGGATTTTTTTTCAGATAAACAAAATGTCGAGTCTACGATGGAATTTTTTTGAGGAATTTTAAAAAAATAAACGCGTCACTTTGTAAATTTCAAAATTACAGCGTTTGCTTGGAAATAAACGAGCTTCAATATTCTGAAGAAAAAATGCAAATAAATCAATTGGTTTTTCTGGAAAATCGCGTTAAGAGGGGATTTTTTTCAGATACACAAAATGTCTAGTTTACGCTGAAATTTCTTTGGAGGAATTTTAAAAAAATAAACGCGTCACTTTGTAAACTTCAAAATTACAGCGTTTGCTTGGAAATAAACGAGCTTCAATATTCTGAAGAAAAAATGCAAATAAATCAATTGGTTCTTCCGAAATATCTCGTCAAAGTGGAATTTTATTGAGACAAAGAAAACGCCGAGTTTAGGCTAACATTTGTTTGAGGAATTTTAAAAAATGAACGCGTCTCTTCCTAAGCTTAAAAATTACAGCGTTTGCTTGCAATTAAACGAGCTTCAATATTCTGAAGAAAAAATGCAATTATGTCACTTGGTTTTTCCGAAATATCGGGTCAAAGTGGAATTTTGTTGAGACAAAGAAAACGTCGAGTTTAATCTGGATTTTGTTTGAGGAATTTAAAAAAAATAAACGCGTCACTTCGTACATTTCAAAATTACAGCGTTTGCTTGGAGATTAAAGAGCTTCAACATGTTCAAAACAAAATGCAAATATGTTAACAGGTGTTTCCACAAAATCGCATCAAAGTTATACATCGAATTTTTCTTTTAAGTACTGTTACGTAACTTGTTGGTGCGCCAATTTGTAATGTTCTCAGGGCTTGGGGACAACAATATGTTTTAGGAAAAAGACTGATTTGAGTTTCACTCGTTGTATTTATTTCTAATAAACAAACGCTAAGCACACAATATTAGCAAACTATTAAAACAAATGATGCGTGGTACTTACCTAAGCACCAGGCTAAGTTAATTATATTCACAGTAGACAATATATTAATTCTCAATCCCAAGGATACTTTACAATTGTTTAAAGAAAATCACTCAAATTACACCTTTCACACAAGACGTGCAGAATCGAAATCCACGTCCTCTGAGAAGAGGATGGCTGATAACATACAAAAACCAATCAATAGCGCTACGCGCGGCAATTTAAATACCAGCGAATTAATTTATGCTACAGTACACATACCTCGATTTTGCTTTCTAAATTTTTAGATGTTTTTGAAAAGCATTCAATATAAAGCTTCTAACGAGTGTTTCCACTCCCAGACTAAGCATGAAGTAAAATTTCGAGTTTAGAAAAGCCTGAAAATTTGGATTGGCCGCGCAGCGAAGCGGAGCGGCCAATCCAAATTAGGCTTTTCTAAACTCGAAATTTTACTTCATGCGCCACGCGCACAAAACGCCGATTTCAAGTGAAGTTCACTTGTTCACAATATTTCAGTGTTAAAAAAAACAAAATCGATGCACTCGACGTTTTCTTTGTCTTAACAAAATTCTACTTTGACGCGATTTTTCAGAAAAATCAATTGATGCATTTGCATTTTTTCTTCAGAATGTTGAAGCTTGTTTATTTCCAAGCAAACGCTGTCATTTTGAAGTTTACGAAGTGGCGCGTTTATTTTTTTTTTAAATACCTCAAACAAATTTCAGATTAAACTCGACGTTTTCTGTCACAACAAAATTCCACTTTGACGCGATTTTTTGGGAAAAACTAATTGCTCTATTTGCATTTTTTCTTCAGAATGTTGAAGCTTGTTTATTTCCAAGCAAACGCTGTAATTTTGAAGTTTACGAAGTGACGCGTTTATTTTTTTTAAATACCTCAAACAAATTTCAGATTAAACTTGACGTTATCTGTCACAACAAAATTCCACTTTGACGCGATTTTTGGGAAAAACGAATTGATCTATTTGCTTTTTTTCTTCAGAATGTCGAAGCTTGTTTATTTCCAAGCAAACGCTGTAATTTTGAAGTTTACGAAGTGGCGCGTTTATTTTTTTTAAATACCTCAAACAAATTTCAGATTATACTCGACGTTTTTTGTCACAACAAAATTCCACTTTGACGCGATTTTTGGGAAAAACTAATTGATCTATTTGCATTTTTTCTTCAGAATGTTGAAGCTTGTTTATTTCCAAGCAAACGCTGTAATTTTGAAGTTTACGAAGTGGCGCGTTTATTTTTTTTTAAATACCTCAAACAAATTTCAGATTAAACTCGACGTTTTCTGTCACAACAAAATTCCACTTTGACGCGATTTTCGGGAAAAACTAATTGATCTATTTGCATTTTTTCTTCAGAATGTTGAAGCTTGTTTATTTCCAAGCAAACGCTGTAATTTTGAAGTTTACGAAGTGGCGCGTTTATTTTTTTTTTTAAATACCTCAAACAAATTTCAGATTAAACTCGACGTTTTCTGTCACAACAAAATTCCACTTTGACGCGATTTTTGGGAAAAACTAATTGATCTATTTGCATTTTTTCTTCAGAATGTTGAAGCTTGTTTATTTCCAAGCAAACGCTGTAATTTTGAAGTTTACGAAGTGACGCGTTTATTTTTTTTAAATACCTCAAACAAATTTCAGATTATACTCGACGTTTTCTGTCACAACAAAATTCCACTTTGACGCGATTTTTGGAAAAAACTAATTGATCTATTTGCTTTTTTTCTTCAGAATGTTGAAGCTTGTTTATTTCCAAGCAAACGCTGTAATTTTGAAGTTTACGAAGTGGCGCGTTTATTTTTTTTAAATACCTCAAACAAATTTCAGATTAAACTCGACGTTTTCTGTCACAACAAAATTCCACTTTGACGCGATTTTTGGAAAAAACTAATTGATCTATTTGCATTTTTTCTTCAGAATGTTGAAGCTTGTTTATTTCCAAGCAAACGCTGTAATTTTGAAGTTTACGAAGTGGCGCGTTTATTTTTTTTTAAATACCTCAAACAAATTTCAGATTAAACGCGACGTTTTCTGTCACAACAAAATTCCACTTTGACGCGATTTTTGGGAAAAACTAATTGATCTATTTGCATTTTTTCTTCAGAATGTTGAAGCTTGTTTATTTCCAAGCAAACGCTGTAATTTTGAAGTTTACGAAGTGGCGCGTTTATTTTTTTTTAAATACCTCAAACAAATTTCAGATTAAACTCGACGTTTTCTGTCACAACAAAATTCCACTTTGACGCGATTTTTGGGAAAAACTAATTGATCTATTTGCATTTTTTCTTCAGAATGTTGAAGCTTGTTTATTTCCAAGCAAACGCTGTAATTTTGAAGTTTACGAAGTGGCGCGTTTATTTTTTTTAAATACCTCAAACAAATTTCAGATTAAACTCGACGTTTTCTGTCACAACAAAATTCCACTTTGACGCGATTTTCGGGAAAAACTAATTGATCTATTTGCATTTTTTCTTCAGAATGTTGAAGCTTGTTTATTTCCAAGCAAACGCTGTAATTTTGAAGTTTACGAAGTGGCGCGTTTGTTTTTTTTTAAATACCTCAAACAAATTTCAGATTAAACTCGACGTTTTCTGTCACAACAAAATTCCACTTTGACGCGATTTTCGGGAAAAACTAATTGATCTATTTGCATTTTTTCTTCAGAATGTTGAAGCTTGTTTATTTCCAAGCAAACGCTGTAATTTTGAAGTTTACGAAGTGGCGCGTTTATTTTTTTTTAAATACCTCAAACAAATTTCAGATTAAACTCGACGTTTTCTGTCACAACAAAATTCCACTTTGACGCGATTTTTGGGAAAAACTAATTGATCTATTTGCATTTTTTCTTCAGAATGTTGAAGCTTGTTTATTTCCAAGCAAACGCTGTAATTTTGAAGTTTACGAAGTGACGTGTTAATTTTTTTTTAAATACCTCAAACAAATTTCAGATTAAACTCGACGTTTTCTGTCACAACAAAATTCCACTTTGACGCGATTTTTGGGAAAAACTAATTGCTCTATTTGCTTTTTTTCTTCAGAATGTCGAAGCTTGTTTATTTCCAAGCAAACGCTGTAATTTTGAAGTTTACGAAGTGACGTGTTTATTTTCTTTAAATTCGTCAAAAAAATTTCAGCGTAAACTCGACATCTGATTATCTGAAAAAAAAAATCCATTTTGACGCGATTTTCCGGAAAAACCAATTGATATATTTGCATTTTCTCTTCAGAATGTTTTTATTTGTCAATTTATAGAAAACGCGATAATTTGAGCTGTGAATTCTCATCACAAATCGGGCATAGATAGAAATAGAATACTTTTATTTACTATTATTTTCATCAAATCCTTTTTTTTAAGAGCCTAGATTTGCCTTGAGACAAATAATTGTATAAAAAACAAAAAAAAAATATAATTTAGTACGTAGTTGTGTTATGGACGTCTTAGTGCATGATTTAAGTACTTGTAACAAAACTTAAAAAATAAGCATTCATAATAAATACAGAAAACCAGAATTTTAAACATATATATACATATTTATTAACAAGGATTTCAGTTTCAAAGAAAATAATAATTGTAGATATTGAATATACAGTCATGTCTTGTTTTGAAGAGGCTTTAAACATTTATGTGCATGATGTATTTATTCTTTGAAAAACTAACATAATTATTTGAATGTGAATAAAATAAAAATGAAAATAAAAAAATACAGAAACTAGTACTACTAACAGTAACCTCTACACAGAGTGTCCCATCTCAATGAGGCTTACTTGATTAAATAAAAGGTATTCTTTTGTTTATTTCAATTGTATCTTATGTTTAATAAATATTATACATCAAGTGAATTAAACACGATTTTATTCACGAAAAGATTTTTGATCAAATCATTTCTTTGAGTGAATAAAGGTGTTTAATTCACGTGGCGTATATATGTTTTTATTCAATTTTGACGAAATTGTAAAGAAAATGTACTTTACATTTATTTTTAATTAAATTTTTTAACTCACTAGTGACCTAAAAAAATTTTAGTTCACTAGTGAATAAAACCTTGTTTATTACGGTTGTTATGGAGTTAATAATGTCGATTTAAATTAACAAAATTGAATAAAAATAATAATAACAGTTTAACATAAGGAAAATTTAGCATAAAAAAAAATTGAGTTTGTCAATAGTTTGCAGAATATTTACAAAATATAAAAACCTTGTTTCAATGAATATTTGGAGACTTGTTTCAATGAGACTACATTTTGCAGAAAGTCGATAATCATTTTAATTCGTTTTTATATTTAATAACAGTTTGGTTATTTATTTTTTGTTGGTTAATCAAATGAGCGTTATTAATATTTGGGACACCGTGTGTCTAATGTATGATAATTTCATTGTATTGCACTTGTTCGTAAATGAAAAGTAACTTATACATACTAATAAAATGAAATAACAATAATAATACATGTTACGCGCAAGAAAAATTAATAAGAAAAACAAATTCTTCAACTTTGAACGTTTGCACTAGAAGCATTAATCATGTTACAAGAACGATTAACAGCTTAAATTAAAGCTAATTTAATTTCAAATACAATGCACTCAAAAGTTTTATCAATCGAGCTGCAAAATTAATGTGCAAACACAATTTTCTCTGTGACCGTCTGATTGCAATTTTCAAGAACGGGAAGGTGTCCGTATTGTAAATATTAATATGTAAGCCCTATGATTCAACTTGCTTCTCGTTCTAATTCTCGATTCCGTTTTAATTGTGAACCGAATCTTAACTGTGATTGGACTATATATACACAGTTTTTATATATATTATTATATATACAGATTTTTTATATATATTATTATATATACAGAGTTTTTATATATATTATTATATATACACAGTTTTTATATATATTATTATATATACACAGTTTTGTTTTTTTTAATGTCCTTAAACTGGATTGTTTCTGTTTCTGTTGAATCGAAGTGTTTTCGTTTCTTCTTTTTTAGCAACAAGAACAGGACCCGACAAACTTGTACTTGGCGAACCTGCCGCCCAATTATAAGGAGAGCGACGTGGACCAGTTGCTCTCGAAGTACGGCCAGGTGATATCGACGAGGATCCTCCGCGACTCTGTGGGCATCTCGAAGGGGGTGGGCTTCGCGCGGATGGAGTCGAAGGAGAAGTGCGAGCAGATCATCTCGATCTTCAACGGGATGGTGCTGCCGGGCTGCAAGGAGCAGCTGCTGGTCAAGTTCGCCGACGGTGGGAACAAGAAGAAGAATATGTACAAGAATAACGACAACAACAAGATGTGGCGGGACGGGACGGAGGGCATAGCCACCGTGGGGTACGATCCGGGGACGCTGGCGCAGAACGGCGTGGCGCCCCAGCACGTCATGCCCGCCGCTCTTTCCAATTACAGGGGACACTATTCGCAGGTCAGTCACAAATTTAAGTTACTTTCTCAATGAGACAAACATTTTGCAGAAAGTCGATATTAATTTTAATATTTCTTGAACTAGTCGAGTAAATAGTAAAGTAAAAAATTGTGAAACAAACCAAGTGTAATTTAATTTAAACCTTCATTATCAATATTAATTTTAATTCGTTTTTATATTAAGTTACTTTCGTTTGTTTTACTTCAGTTCAAAATGAAACAAACGAGGACTAGGCATTAGAACGAGTGAATCAAAACAAATGAAAATGATAAACGAGGAATAGGTATCCGAACAAGTGAATCAAAACAAATGAAAATGATAAACAAAGACTAAGCATCCTTTGTTTATCGTTTTCATTTGTTTTGATTCACTTGTTCGGATGCCTGGTCCTCGTTTATCCTTTTAATTTCTTTGTTTCATTTTGATTTCATCTGAGTCGATTATTCACTGACCGAACGGTAAAATTTAACTTATTTTAAAAAGTGCGATCATTTGTTTAGTTGGGTTAGCTTAATTATTAAATTGTAAGGTTAGAAGTCATTAAAAAGTGACTTCTAACCTTACAATTTAATAATTAAGGTTAGGTTAGATGTCACTTTGTAAAGTTAGGTTAGATGTCACTTTGTAAAGTTAGGTTAGATGTCACTTTGTAAAGTTAGGTTAGATGTCACTTTTTAAAGTAAGGTTAGATGTCACTTTCGGAAATTAGTTTAGATATCGCTTTGTGAAGTTGGGTTAGATGTCACTTTGTGAAGTTGGGATAGATGTCACTTTGTGAAGTTGGGATAGATGTCACTTTGTAAAGTTAGGTTAGATGTCACTTTGTAAAGTTAGGTTAGATGTCACTTTTTAAAGTAAGGTTAGATGTCACTTTCGGAAATTAGTTTAGATATCGCTTTGTGAAGTTGGGTTAGATGTCACTTTGTGAAGTTGGGTTAGATGTCACTTTGTGAAGTTGGATTAGATGTCACTTTGTGAAGTTAGGTTAGATGTCACTTTTTAAAGTTAGGTTAGATGTCACTTTTTAAAGTAAGGTTAGATGTCACTTTCGGAAATTAGTTTAGATATCGCTTTGTGAAGTTGGGTTAGATGTCACTTTGTGAAGTTGGGTTAGATTTCACTTTGTGAAGTTGGATTAGATGTCACTTTGTAAAGTTAGGTTAGAGGTCACTTTTTAAAGTTAGGTTAGATGTCACTTTTTAAAGTAAGGTTAGATGTCACTTTCGGAAATTAGTTTAGATATCGCTTTGTGAAGTTGGGTTAGATGTCACTTTGTGAAGTTGGGATAGATGTCACTTTGTAAAGTTAGGTTAGGTGTCACTTTTTAAAGGTAGGTTAGATGTCACTTTGTAAAGTTAGGTTAGATGTCAATTTTTAAAGTAAGGTTAGATGTCACTTTCGGAAATTAGTTTAGATATCGCTTTGTGAAGTTGGGTTAGATGTCACTTTGTGAAGTTGGGTTAGATGTCACTTTGTAAAGTTGGGTTAGATGTCACTTTTTAAAGTTAGGTTAGATATCACTTTGTAAAGTTAGGTTAGATGTCACTTTTTAAAGTAAGGTTAGATGTCACTTTCGGAAATTAGTTTAGATATCGCTTTGTGAAATTGGGTTAGATGTCACTTTGTGAAGTTGGGATAGATGTCACTTTGTAAAGTTAGGTTAGGTGTCACTTTTTAAAGGTAGGTTAGATGTCACTTTGTAAAGTTAGGTTAGATGTCAATTTTTAAAGTAAGGTTAGATGTCACTTTCGGAAATTAGTTTAGATATCGCTTTGTGAAGTTGGGTTAGATGTCACTTTGTGAAGTTGGGTTAGATGTCACTTTGTAAAGTTGGGTTAGATGTCACTTTTTAAAGTTAGGTTAGATATCACTTTGTAAAGTTAGGTTAGATGTCACTTTTTAAAGTAAGGTTAGATGTCACTTTCGGAAATTAGTTTAGATATCGCTTTGTGAAGTTGGGTTAGATGTCACTTTGTGAAGTTGGGATAGATGTCACTTTGTAAAGTTAGGTTAGGTGTCACTTTTTAAAGGTAGGTTAGATGTCACTTTGTAAAGTTAGGTTAGATGTCAATTTTTAAAGTAAGGTTAGATGTCACTTTCGGAAATTAGTTTAGATATCGCTTTGTGAAGTTGGGTTAGATGTCACTTTGTGAAGTTAGGTTAGATGTCACTTTGTAAAGTTAGGTTAGATGTCACTTTGTAAAGTTAGGTTAGATATCACTTTGTAAAGTTAGGTTAGATGTCACTTTTTAAAGTAAGGTTAGATGTCACTTTCGGAAATTAGTTTAGATATCGCTTTGTGAAGTTGGGTTAGATGTCACTTTGTGAAGTTCGCCTAGTCCTCGTTTATTATTTTCATTTTGATTTCAACTATTTGAGATGATGTGTTTGTTTAATTGTGATTTATTTTTGTTCAGATGCCTAGTTATACTCAGTGGGTATCCCCTTACGTGATGCAGGCGGCGCCGACCGCAATGCAAACGGTGGACGACGGTTACAATCTGATGGCCACGCACATGGCGCCCGCTTACAAAGGTGACGGTCAGCCTTCCAGGGGAATCTCCGTCGTGCTCCCGTCGCCGGACACCGTGCCCTTCAACGCGATGATACCCCAGGTAAGCGAATTCAAATAGTTTTGAATTGTTTGTATTTAAAAATATCTCACTTTCGTAAATCAACGATCGATAATTTTCTCTTTGCAATTAATATTGAGGTATCACGTAAGATTTGTGCTAAAACTCCGTATTATGATAATTCTTGCTTCGAGTAGGGATGTATGCAACCTTACAAGTACACGTAGGTTTTTTTTATTAATTAAGACATTGTTTGTATTTTCACGAATAACATGTTCGTAATTTTATGTATTATGTTTAAAGTGTGCAAACACGCATAACTTCTGATTGCCAAAAAAACGTGTAGAAATTTAAAAATGAATGTAGAAAATAAGCTTACCCTTCTTAAGCTTATTTTCTCGAATTCAAATAGTTTTGAAATTAAATTATTCTTGTTTACACGTAGGTTATTACATTACATACACTTAACGTTGAGTATTTTTTTACTCGTTTAATCATTGGGATAAAGAAAATCTCTCACCGTTTTTAACTAATAGTTTTTTTTAATTAAATCACTAGTGAATCAGCTCGATATTTGCTAAAAGTTTTGCTAAGGCTTCGGTTGAGAATTTAAGGTTATGTTTATTGTATTGTCAATGATTTTAAAGAAAATACATGCATACATACGCTCATTTACCAATTTTCTCTTTGTAGACTCAGACGGTGTATAATGCTAACAAAAACATTTAAGAATCTTGTTAGGAAATGAAGAATAAAGGAAAAGATTAAATTTACTCTGTAGTTGTAGGTTTGTAACGTACGCAACCAACTTTACGTGGGCGTGTCTTAAGTTGCATATGTTGATAAAAAGTACATTTTAAATTGAGGGGTCCAATGCAATAACCAGCCAAGTCCAGTTTTATAAAATGTTGAGGAGAGACAAAAAACTGTTTACATGCAAGAAAAAAAAAACAAAATGATTATTATGCATGCAACTAACAATACACCAATGCACTCACTGCAAATTTAAACCAGATTGTTGCACGCTATAACACAGAATTTTAAACTGTACAAGAATATTGAATACTTAACCCAGTTTCTTATAAAAATGGACTTGGCTGATTATTGCATTGGACCCCTCAATTGTATTTTTTTATTACTATTCAAATCAAACATTTCTGTTTAATATAGAATATGCAAATTTAAAATAGTTACTTCATTTTTTCTTACGTTAATTTTTATGATTACTATTTTTTTGAATTAATTTTTATTTTGGTGTAGGTTTGTAATATATGCAACTTTACACACTAGGGCGTGGGCGTATCTTAAGTTGCATATGTTAAAAAAGTACATTTTAAATTGTATTTTTTATTACTATTCAAACATTTCTGTTTGCTTTAGAATATGTACATTTTAAATAGTTACTTGATTTTTTACATTAATTTTTATGGTTAATATTTTTTCAATTAATTTTTATTTCGGTTTAGGTTTGTAATATATGCAACTTAACATACACACACACGTAGAATGTAGATTGCATACGTTAAATGGAATTGTATATTTTTGTTTCTACTCAGTTATTTCTGATTAATTTAATTTAGAATATGTAAATTTTGAATAATTAATTTATTTTTCACCTAAAATTTTATGATATACTATTTTTTTAGTTAATTTTTCTCAGCATAGGGTTGTATGGTATACATGCAACATAACATACACGAAGATTATTAAATTGCATACGTTAAACGTTCGAATTTATTGATTTTCGTGCGCGTTTAATCCGTTCTATTAAAATCCATTACTTCGCTAATTTAAAGAATAAATTAATGAATTTATTTTCCACGTTTAATATTTGATTTACTGTTTTAAAGTATTTTTTCTCTGAGTGTAAGATTGTAATAAATGCAACTTAACATACGCGTAGTTATTAGATTACGTGTTAAACGTTCTAATATTAATATTTTCTTACGCGTTTAATCCTCTCTGTTGAAATAAATCCCTTACTTCACTAATTCAAAGATTAATTTATTTACTTTATTTTAATTAACATGTATATTTATTTATTTTATTTTAATTAACATGTATAACGAAGTAGAAGCCTCCACAATACAGAATTTAATTTATTTGTCACGTTAAATTTCATGATTTACTATGTTTTTTAGTAAATGTTTGTGTGGGGTTGTAATGTATGCAACTTAACATACGCATAGATGATTATTAGATTGCAAACGTTAAACGTTCGAATTGATTTAATATTTTCTTACGCGTTTAATCCTTTCTGTTGAAATCCCTTACTTTGCTAATTCATAGATTCAATTCATTAATTTATTTTTCACGTGAAATTTCACGATTTACAATTTTTTAAATTAATTTTCCTCTCGGTGTAGGATTGTAATGTATGCAACTTAACACACGCGTTGATTATTAGATTGCATACGTTAAACGTTTGAGTTGATTTAATATTTTCTTACGCGTTTAATCTTTTCTGTTAAAAATCCCTCATCCGCGTTAATTCAAAGATTCAGTGGTGTTAATAATTAATCCATCAGCGAATTGCCCGTAATTTATTTTAATTCAAACTTCAATGGATTATAACCAAATTTTGCGGTTATGTTTGTTTGTCGTCTTGAAAATCGTGTGAGCTGTGATTCAAAACATTCGGTTTTTATTAGATAATTGTTTAAACAATTTTAATTTGTGCAAGTGCAAACGGCATTGAGTTGAATTTACTTTAATCGTTTAGTTGTGTTGGTTTTTCTTATAATAGATAATTGTTTACAAGTTTAAGTTGTGCAAACAACAGTGAGTTGAATTTACATTAATTGTTAAGTGAAAACATCCAACAAATTCCTTTGGTTTTTATTAAAATAGATAATTGTTTACAAGTTTAAGATGTGCAAACAGCAGTGAGTTGAAATGACTTGATTGTTAGGTCTAGTGTTCAGTTTGTAAGTACAACGAATGATGTAAAAGAAGATATTAAAGCCCGAATACCGTAAGTAAAGTAAGTTTAAAAATTGAGTACAATGGTTCTCGTAGAATTCGGCACAATGTTTTGTTTACTTCCACGTTCTTTTGTTGAATTTAAACAAATGTAATAATAATCCTCACCACATCTCAACCTGCATTTTTACAGCCCCCAGAAGTTCAGAACTTGTGCGGGGAATCTTGCGATGGTGATATGTTTAAATCCACCAAAAAAAAAGTGTAGAATTAAACAAAACGTTAGGTTTGTTCATTTTTACTGCACTAAGTTGAACTGAATTCAAGTTAGTATAATTTTTTGCAGGCATCCAGTTCATGTAGTTGAGTGATTTATGTTAACTGCAGTACGCGGCGGTGTTTCTTTTTCTAATAATACAGAATAACTCAATTCATTTGTTTTGTTCAAAATGAAACCCATCTGTTTGTAAGCATAGTTTCAATCTCTTTTGCATCGCGTTCATTACTCGCTCCTGTATTTCTGGTGTAATTTGCAGTACCGCTGCGTCAATTCTGTTTCTAACTTCGTCAGAATGTTGTGAAGGCGTAGTGTAAACTTTTTCTTTATTGAAGCCTCGAACAAAATAATCTAATGTATTGAGATCGGGTGACCTCGGAGCATTCACTACTCACTCCTGTATTTCTGGTGTAATTTTCAGTACCGCCGCGTCAATTCTGTTTCTAACTTCGTCAGAATGTTGTGAAGGCGTAGTGTAAACTTTTTCTTTATTGAAGCCTCGAACAAAATAATCTAATGTATTGAGATCGGGTGACCTCGGAGCATTCACTACTCGCTCCTGTATTTCTGGTGTAATTTTCAGTACCGCCGCGTCAATTCTGTTTCTAACTTCGTCAGAATGTTGTGAAGGCGTAGTGTAAACTTTTTCTTTATTGAAGCCTCAAACAAAATAATCTAATGCAGTGGTGGGGAAACTTTTTTTAAGACGGGCCATTTGTAATAACCAGACAATCGTAGCGGGCCAAAGAATAATGCTTAATCGTAGGTAGGTAGTCTTTATGCGGGTCGTCACATTACGAAGTAAGAACGCGTTCAACATTCTCACGACGGCACTCTTAAACGGGCCGGATTAAACCTTTCCGCGGGCCGTAGTTTCCCCATCACTGATCTAATGTATTGAGATCACGTGAACTCTGAGGCTAAACGATAGGACAAGCGCGACCAATCCAACTGTTTGGGAATTGCTCGTCCAGCCAGTCTTTTACAATACGGTCAAAAAGAGCAGGGGCTGGAGATCACGCATGTAAATCATATTAACTCGTAAATTCAATGGGAACTCATCAATAATTTGTTCCAGAACATTGATGTAATCATTAGCATGAGGATGATGTGGTAAATAAATTGGTCCTAAACAGTATGTGATGAATTAATTTCTCACTTGACCTGTGGTGAAACATATTTAATTAATAATAGAATTTTGATTAAAATACTTGGTTTGTTTCACTGATCACAAATTCGCAAATCAGTGAAACAAACCAAGTGTTTTAATCAAAATTCTATTACTAAACAGTATGGTTTATAATGCCTAGCCAAACATTAACGGAAAGCCTTCTTTGGTGACTATATTCTTGAACTTTGTGCGGGTTTTCGTCAGCAGAATAATGACTGCTGTGATTGTCAAAGACCCAATCTTCGGTAAACAAACTCTCATCGTTCTAAAGAATACATCAAAAATGTATTTGGTATATGTTTACATTTTCATAGAGGGGCTGCACCTTTATGAGATAATATGGATATAGATGGTTTTCTTTTAGGACCAAATGAACGGTCTTTTTGCTGGGGATATCTAATGTCGTAGTTAATTGTCCGGGATTTTCTTCTGTTACACTTAGAACTTGCTCTTCAAGTTGTACTGTGCGCCTCTACCGCGGCTGACCCCTGTTCGCATTTTTGGGAACAAACATACCTGTTTCTCGTAGTCGTTGACCCAGCCCTCATTTAATTAAGGTTATGTGTTTGTTTATTTGTTATTATCTTCTTCGTTTGTTTAGATTTCAACTTTTTGAGGTTATGCGTTTGTTTAATTGTGATTTATTATTGTTTTCTTTTGTTTAGATGTTGTCTAATTGAGGTTATGTGTTTGTTTATTCGTTATCGTCTGATGTTAATTTGCAAATAATACAGCGATTTTAATATTCCTCGTCAGTCGGGTAATTATTTATAAGACATGATAATCGATTGATAGTGACCCAACAGCCTTTTCATTTGTTGTTTTAAAGATCCAGTTTCTAGTAAAAAGTAAGGTTAATTTATGTTTGTGTACAGAAGAAAAACAGCCTTATTAATAGAATTGGCATTAATATCATTATAGTTTAACGCTAGTTAATCCCTACTGGACGCAAACCAATGTGATACTAAAATTTCGTATTAATGGAAGAAAATCTCAATACTGTTAGTTAGTTTTGAGCAATTGATAAATGTATTTCTTTTACTGAATGGTTTGATTGAAATTTACTTATATTTTTTTCCCTTGTAGACATTTTTTCAAATTAATAATTTTGTGTTTTGTTGCTACGATTGTGCAGATAACGGCGCAGATGGGTGCCATGCAGCTAGGCACAGCGCCGTACATGTCGCAGCCGTACCCGCACCCGTACTTCCCGTCCCCCATCATACACACCATGCAGATGCCCGACTCGGAGCACACCAGCAACGCGGCCAGCCCCGAGGAGCCCTACCAGTCCTACCAGCAGAACCAACAGAAATAAACGACCGACGACGACGACAAAAACAAAAAAAACAACCATCAAGAGAAACAAACAAAACTTCACTTCGACTACGGACATAAAATTTAAGGAAATAAGAGGACTTTATTATGATAATTATTATTTAAAAGAAAGAAAAAAAAAAGAATTAAAATAAACTTGGCCGGCGCAAAATAAATGAATGTAAATGTAAAAACGGTAAGAGTTTATTGATTGTGTGCGGATTGATTTCAAAGATCGGTTAGGATTTATTAACGGTAACGGTTGTTAAGAAAGTGTAACAGTTAGATTTTATTAACTGCGGAATAAAAAAAAAAGAGTAACGGTATCAGTAAGGTTTTATTATCTGCGGAATAATAACGGTATGATTTTATTATCTGCGGAATAATAGAGTAAGATTTTATTAATTGCAGAATAAAAAAAACAAAGATTAAAGAGTAACGGTATTGTTAAGGTTTATTATCTGCGGATAATAGTGGTAAGAGTTTATTAACTGCGGAATAAAAAACGAAGAGTAACGGTAAGATTTTATTATCTGCGGATAATAACAGTAAAATTTTGTTAACTGCGGAATAAAAAACAGAGAGTAATGGTATCGGTAAGGTTTTATTATCTGCGGATAATAAGGGTAAGATTTTCTTAACTGCGGAATAAAAAAGAAAGAGTAGCGTGACTTTTATTGTCTGCGGAATAATACAGATTTTATTTACCGCGAAATAAAAAAGAACGGGCAATGATAACATTCAATTAACCGCGCATAAAAAATAAATCTATGCATTTTTCTATTTCGTTGAAGGATTTAAGAAGGGCGGAAGAGATTTATATATCAAAGAATATTTTAGGTCGGGTTTTTCGTTTCGTTTTCTTTTCCTCTTTTGATTAATTCAATTAATATCGGAAATGAAATGAAAAACTACAACACGGTGTACATAGTTAGGGGTTAGGATTTGTTCGGAGGTGTGACGTCGGAACGGGAGAAAGACAAAGTTCGACTGAATTTTTCAAGAGAGAATGTGCGTGCGAAAGGGAGAGTGAGCGGATTAACTTAGAAAAAGAGAGAGAGCCTGCTGGAGGGAATTTTTGAAAAGAGTACCACCGGAAAAGTGGGGAGGGGGGATTAAGCATTGTTGAGATTGAACGCACGGAGAGAGTGAGATGTTTTTTTTTTTGTTTTTGTTGGATTTTTGACAAGAACAAAATAAAAATTTGTTAAAAATTCTATACTGTCGAAACATTTACTCTTTATACAAAACCTGTGTTAAGTTCGGCACTTCAAGTAAATTGTTACGAGAACACCCAATTTCACCACTCGGTTTTGCAAATGTGACGATTTTTATGTTTTTGCTGTGTGGCTAAATCAAGTTTTTTGTATTTTTGCTTTACCTGAATCAAATTTGATGTGACAATTTCTATATATTTATATATATATATATATATATATAAATATATATATATATATATATATATATATATATTTTTCTTTGAAGTATCCAAAAATTTATTTAAAGCTTTAAGCGAGTGTTTTCCACTCCTAGGCTAAGCATGAAGTAAAATTTCGAGTTTAGAAAAGCCTGAAAATTTGGTTTGGTCGCGTAGCGCGAAGCGCGGAGCGGCCAAACCAAATTTTCAGGCTTTTCTAAACTCGAAATTTTACTTCATGCGCCACTGGTACAAAACACTGACATATAACGAAGTTTAAAACACACCGCTAAACTTTACATTGAATCAGTGTTTTGTATCGGCGGCGCATGAAGTAAAATTTCGAGTTTAGAAAAGCCTGAAAATTTGGTTTGGCCGCTCCGCGCTTCGCGCTACGCGACCAAACCAAATTTTCAGGCTTTTCTAAACTCGAAATTTTACTTCATGCTTAGCCTGGGAGTAGAAAACACTCGCCTAAAGCTTCAAATTGGATTGTTTTAACAAACCAAGCACTTTAAAGAAAAATTATCTTTATGAAAATGTTGTGTGTTACATAAAACTCTATGTATATATATATATATATATTGCACACTACCCACATCCGTTTACTTTATATATATATATGTATATCTTAAAACGTAGATTTTCACGGGAGTAACATGTTGCACAGTTTCTTCGGGTTTGGTCCCGCGTGTTTTCTTGGTTCTAGTCCATTTTTTTTAGAGTTCGACGTATACGTATACCTAACGATGATGACTGCAACGTCATCGAAACGTCGAACTCTAAATAAATTGGACCAGAGCCAAGAAAACACACCGGACCAAATCCGAAGAAACTGTGCAACATGTTATGCCCGTGAAAATCTACGTATTAATATATATATATATATATATGTTAAAACGTAGATTTTCGTGGGCGTAACATGCAACCCGAAGAAACAGTGATACATATATATATACATATATATATATACATATATATATATATACATATATATATATATATACATATATATATATATATATATATATACGTATATATATATATACGTATATATATATACGTATATATATATATATACGTATATATATATATACGTATATATATATATATATATACGTATATATATATATATACGTATATATATATATATATATACGTATATATATATATATATATATATATATACGTATATATATATATATATATACGTATATATATATATATATATATATATATATATATATATATATATATATATACGTATATATATATATATATATACGTATATATATATATATATATACGTATATATATATATATATATATATACGTATATATATATATATATATATACGTATATATATATATACGTATATATATACACGTATATATATATATATACGTCTATATATATATATACGTATATATATATATATATACGTATATATATATATATACGTATATATATATATATATACGTATATATATATATATACGTATATATATATATATATATATATATATATATATATATATATATATATATATATACGTATATATAACGGCTAGGGCTGTAAGCAAACTCTTTTTTTCAAATCCAATACTTCGCCAACCGTGTCGGCTTCCTCGGGGAAGAGAAACGTGAATTTTTATCCAGTAAACTGGTGCATGAATGTGAATTTTTATCCAGTAAATTGGTGCATTCACTAGTTTACTGGATAAAAATTCACGTTCATGCACCAGTTTACCGGATAAAAATTCAAGTTTCTTTTTCCCAGAGGAAGCCGACACAGTTTTTGTTTCTTACAATCCAACAAAATCAAACGCGCATCCGCACTCATCCGTGCGAGATATATATTTTTGAATAGTTTATAAAAAAAAAAACGAAAGAGAAACCGCGATGGACGGACGGAATTCGAAGAAATCAAGAGAAACTCTTGATATTTTGTGTCGTCGGCCATTTTTAGACTAATTGATCTTCCCAGCTAGGCTTAGGAGTATATTTAATGAGAAATAAAGTTAGGTATATTTTATTTTTCGAAGGATTATAAAATAAAGTTAAAATAAATCGTGAGAGGTGTGAAAATAAAAATGCAAAACATAAACAAACGTATAGGTAGTTATGTTTTTTTTCTTTTTCGTGTAAAATAGGGAAATAAAAAAATCGTTTTCTTGGCGAAACCAACAATAAAATAACGAATGTAATAATTTACATATACACACACACACGTGCACATACAAAGCGCTTTATTAATAAGCATTAAGTTAAGCGGATAGTTTTAGTCACACAGATAAACTATACTAGTTAAATGAAACGAGCTCTAACTTATACTTAGTTTTAAATAAATTAGGTTATTTAATTCTGGATATTTAAAACACTTGGTTTGTTTCACTAGTTTATATTTTCTCCAACTAGTTTCGACCATTGGTCATCTTCAAGGATTCCTCCTCTATATATCTAGAATTATTTCAAAAAATTTTTACCACGCGTTAAGTGATAAATTAATTAAACATTTAGGTTATTTATTTAGTATGATCCGAAAACTATCTGCTTACTCGATGCCTGTTGATTACAAGCGCCTATTTAAGACGATTGTTGTTTTAATAATAGTGATGATAATAACGGAAATCAAATCAAATTAATCTTCCTTTTATTAAACTTGAAATAAAAGAAAGCAATTGATGAGGAAACGTGGAAAATGATACGACAAAACGGTTCGTGGGAATTCTAAAACAAACAAAAAATACGGACCCGAGAGGATAAATGATACAAAAAACCAAGAACTGAACCTCCACCGATTTTATGATTCGATTAGTTTTTCTTTCCCGAGCAATTAAATTTTGGCATTTCAGTCGATTTACTTTCGTTTAATACACAATCTTAAACTGATTAAATGTAATTTCTTTTTAAAGGTAAAACTCATTAAGTGCGAAATTTAAGAATTTTTTTTTATTTTTAAGTCGATTTAATTTATTGAATTTTTTTTTTTTTTAATGAAAATTCAATTCGACTTTTACGTTTACGCTGTAATAGTAAATATCATCAAGTGCCAATAATTCACAGGTATAAATTTATTATTAAAATTAGCAGCGGAAATACAGGAACGGTGCTCGTTTTGCGCATGAGAGTGCCCAATTTGAAACATTTCGCTATACTTGAAACTACGTCGTTGTTGTTTATGGCATATCGCTCTGAAGTACTCTTATATATAGAAAAAAAAAAAAACATATTTTCGGATATTTGAACTAAAGTTTGGTTGCTCACTTTTTCAGAAAATCTACCCTCTAGAATAATTGAACTTGGATCAATAACTTGGATTCAGGCATAGATTATCAACTAATTGTTTATTTGAGTTATGTGGAGTATTTAACCACAATAAATTCGTTAGATGTACATTTCGAGTGCTAAACATTAACTTGAAATAAAACACTTTTTCTCCTTTCTTCACAAGTTTATTTTATACCAGATGTACATTTCGGTCACCATGTGACCATTATCAATGGTTTGGTATAAAATAAACTTGTGCAGAAAGGAGAAAAAGTGTTTTATTTCAAGTTATTATCATCTTCACGTAACTCACCCAAACTCATTTGCTAAACATTAGTTATTGATAATGAGTGCTTCGCACTCGCACTCGAAATGTACATCTAGAAATGAAAGTGAAGTAAGGAACAAAAAGTGTTTTTATTGTGGTTAGAGGATCAATGTTATGAAAAATATCAAACGGTTAATATACGAAGAAGAACTAAGAGAGGTCCGATGTTACTCCGGTGAAAAACGGCAAACGTGTTTTATCCGATACACAGGACAAATATCAATTACAATTACATTGTCAAAATATAAGAAGAAATACGTGTGTAATGCTCAGCGATGCGCTTTAACCTCTCCAAGTGCTGCCACCGATGGTGATTTATGCATACTTGACGACTTTTACTTTTAATTCAGCGATGCAAACCCGACACCATATGGTAAAAGGGAATACTGATTATATATATATATATATATATATATATTCAGCGATGCATACACAAGACAAATATCGATTAAAATTACATTGTCAAAATATAAGAAGAAAAAAAAAACACGTGTACTGCGGAGCGATGCGCTTTAACCTCGCCAAGTGCTGCTACCGATGGTGATTTATGCGTACTTGACGATTTTTACTTTTAATTCAGCCGATGATGTAATTTCGAAGCAAATGAAAACTGTGGCTTGACTAAACAAAAAAAAAAAAAAACTTAAATCGCCTTTGCTCATATGCTCACGGTGTTTTCATCATTATTGACCTAGTACATTGATTAACAAACATTATAACAAAACATACGACTGACTTTAACTTTTATACGCAATTTTAAGAAAACTAAAAGTAAAAAATCGTAGTAGTTTAAAAATATGCGAACGCTTGATAAAACAAAAATGTGCGTTATGACTTTCTGATTGTAGGGAATTAAATGTTGGAATAATGGGAATTATTGAAAAAAGGCACACGTTTTGGAGCATTTAGTTTATTGTCTAGCGTGCTTGAACATTCGAAGAGAAGATGAGGAAGGTATTAATGTACTTCAAATTAAGCACGCGATGAGCGACCTTTATTTATTATCGCTGAGCCGGATTAAGAATCAAATTACCAGTGAATTTTAAGAGCATTGTTCTATGATTTACCCGTAATATCGGTATTCACTTTTTATTTTGTACTGTGACTAGTTTCGACTCAACAGCGAGTCATTCTCAAACTGTTGAGTCGAAACTAGTCACAGTACAAAATAAAAAGTGAATACAAAAAAGTAATCAGTGTTAATTATTTAAATATTTACAATGTATCACAAAGTAACCGCCTCCACCACAAGATACGTAATATCGGCATACAATCCCTAGGTTCGATTCATTTAAATGAAAACAAAATAAGTCTTTCGAGAGAGAATGATTAAAAAAGAGAGAAATCGGTATTCTTTTTATATAATCATAGAAATAAAGGCAACCCTGCTTGTGCCTGTAATCACATGTTTTCATGTTTAGAAAAAGCCTGAACGTTTGGTATGATTCTTCGAACTCGAAGGACCAATGAGGGTTTTTTGAGATAGAAGGAGAAAACGTGAGGCGATTTCGCAAATTTTAAGAGCATTGTTCTACGATTTGCCGGTAATATCGGCACACAATCCCTAGGTTCGATTCATATGAATGAAAACAAAATTAGTCTTTCGAGAGAGAGAATGAGAGAGAAATCAGCTTTCTTTTTATATAATCATAGAAATAAAAGCAACCCTGCTCGTGCCGACTCTGTTTATTAAAATATACACACACACACACACTGATGCGCGCAAAGAAGACGCACGTGATATCCAAGACCTTCTGAAAGTTGTAATAACTAACACTCGTGTATTTATTGAAATCGGAAAAAAGACGGAAAAAACCAAGCAAGGATTTTATTAAGCAGGTAAACGATTGGGAGAAAATAATCAGGATGGTATTGTTAACAATCCGGAAGCGAGAAGGAGTAAAAAAACAAGTTGGGTTTTATTGATGGGTTAAAACAAACACGATCCAGTGCAAGTGTAGTTAGGAAGCACTGAATCACTTTATATTATTGTCATATCAATGCCTTAACTGAACGATCCAGTGCAAGTGTAGTAGGATGGTATTGTTAATAATCCGGAAGTAAAAAGCAAGTTGGGTTTTATAGATGGGTTAAAACAAACACCATCCAGTGCAAGTGTAGTTAGGAAGCACACACTGAATCACTTTATATTATTATCATATCATGTGTTAAATGCTACAGAATCTGTGTGCACTTAACACATCTGTGAGCTAAGGCATCGATATGTTTGCATGATTTGTCTAATATTGTATTATACAATTTTTTCAGAACAATAAATTGGTTGATTGATTGAATGTTTGGATTTTTAGCGTCGAACGTGGGGCTTGTTTACACGTAGCCTCTTGTTGGGCGCAAAAAAAAATCCATCTTTTTAATTAAAACATTTCACGCACTGAATCAGTGTTTTACACGCGTGCCGCATGAAGTAAAATTTCGAGTTTAGAAAAGCCTGAAAATTTGGATTTGCCGGGCTCGCTTCGCTCCGCCCGGCAAATCCAAATTTTCAGGCTTTTCTAAACTCGAAATTTTACTTCATGCTTAGCCTGGGAGTGGAAAAAACTTGTTCGACATCCATTAAAACCTTCTAAATGACTCATATCTATATCTATATGGGGATATAACCTATTACATTTTTAGGTTAGAATTTTGACACCTATTCAGACAATGTTGCCAAATCTACTGACCGCTTTTGAAGTGTATTTCAAACTTTAGTTGGAATCAGCGTTTTATATCGGTGGCGCATGAAGTAAAATTTCGAGTTTAGAAAAGCCTGAAAATTTGGATTTGCCGGGCTCGCTTCGCTTCGCCCGGCAAATCCAAATTTTCAGGCTTTTCTAAACTCGAAATTTTACTTCATGCTTAGCCTGGGAGTGGAAAAAACTTGTTCGACATCCATTAAAACCTCCTAAATGACTCATATCTATATCTATATGGGGATATAACCTATTACATTTTTAGGTTAGAATTTTGACACCTATTCAGACAATGTTGCCAAATCTACTGACCGCTTTTGAAGTGTATTTCAATCTTTAGTTGGAATCAGCGTTTTATATCGGTGGCGCATGAAGTAAAATTTCGAGTTTAGAAAAGCCTGAAAATTTGGATTTGCCGGGCTCGCTTCGCTCCGCCCGGCAAATCCAAATTTTCAGGCTTTTCTAAACTCGAAATTTTACTTCATGCTTAGCCTGGGAGTGGAAAAAACTTGTTCGACATCCATTAAAACCTCCTAAATGACTCATATCTATATCTATATGGGGGATATAACCTATTACATTTTTAGGTTAGAATTTTGACACCTATTCAGACAATGTTGCCAGATCTACTGACCGCTTTTGAAGTGTATTTCAATCTTTAGTTGGAATCAGCGTTTTATATCGGTGGCGCATGAAGTAAAATTTCGAGTTTAGAAAAGCCTGAAAATTTGGATTTGCCGGGCTCGCTTCGCTCCGCCCGGCAAATCCAAATTTTCAGGCTTTTCTAAACTCGAAATTTTACTTCATGCTCAGCCTGGGAGTGGAAACTTCCCCGTCTCCACTAGGTGCAACGCGGCAATGACACGCAACGGGGAAATTTCTCGAGACAACAAACTTCTAACCTGATAAAAATGAGCATTTCCGACGCCATCTTCTTTTTGCATTTAATCAAGGTGTCGAAGCCGCTGAAGCAGCCCGAGAGGTTTGCGCTGCGTACTGCGAAGAAGCTACGACTGAGAGAACAGCTGAGAATTGGTTTAAGCGCAGAGAGATTGCAAAATAAAAGTGGTATAATTTGATTCGGTTTCGTTGCAACCTTTTTAATAAAACCCAGCTTATTTTCTTTCTCGCTGTTTAAACGACTGAAATGTAGAATTCGATGAATCCAGTCGGATTAGAAAACCCAACCCGTGTTTGTTGTGATTCTGATTGAGATGTAGGAAAAATAATGGTAAATTTCGATTGCAGACGACAGTATTGAAATCGATCCGAGGAAAATCTTCTTTAAATACATCTTGTTTTACAATTGAAACACAATTTTTACTTTGTTTGTATAACTGAGACTTTATTAAGTGACTTGCCACTTGTCATTTTTAAACTTAAAGTCTTGTTTTTTTGTATTTCGTTTCAGACTTTTCCTCTATTAAAAGAGGAAAAGTACAAAACGACTAAAAAAAAAAAATAACTCGGAAAACAAAAATATTAATATATTTATATTATATATTTATACACAGCATAGATATTATATATTTAATTTTATTCGTTTTGATCTAGTCATGTTTTTTTTTTATTAAACTATATTATATACATATGTAATTTAATTTATAATTTAAGAAAGTTTAATGGGGGTAGAGAAAGAGGAGAGAAGAAGAAAAGAGATAAGCTCGAATTTACTCTTCTCTGTGTAAAAAAGAAGGGAATTTACTATTTTTTTTTAATTAAAACATCGTAATTGATCAACCCAACCAGATAGGAGAGAGAAATAAGAGAAGAGGAAAAGTTTTAAAGAAGATTAAAGAAGAAAAGATATAAACTAGAATTTAGTCTTCTCTGTGTAAGAATTGAATGAAGAAAAAAGAAGGGAATTTACTATTTTTTTTAATTAAAACATCGTAATTGATCAACCCAACCAGATAGGAGAGAGAAATAAGAGAAGAGGAAAAGTTTTAAGGAAGATTAAAGAAGAAAAGATATAAACTAGAATTTACTCTTCTCTGTGTAAGAATTGAATGAAGAAACTAGAAGAGAGTTTACAATTTTTTTTTTTAATTGAAATATAATTAATAAACCTGATAGGAGAGAGAAATATAAAAAGAGCGAATTGTAAAATTTTAATCATTTCAACTCAATTTTATCCAACGAAAAGAGAATTTTCTTGAAAAAAACCGACCGTTTGGTGGTTTTTTTTTTTTTTTCAAAAAATTATTATTTCAATTCAATTTTATTCAGCGAAAAGACGATTTTCTTAAAAAAAAAAAAAAAAACAACCAAATAGTTGTTTTTTTTTTTCAAGAAAATAGTCATTTCGTTGGATAAAGTTGAGTTAAAATCATTAATATTTTACTATTAAGCACACAAATCGTAATTAATAAACCAGATAGGAGAGGGGAACACAAAAGGAGCGAATTGTAAAATTGTAATCATTTCAAATCAACTTTATCCAACGAAATGACGATTTTCTCGAAAGAAAAAAAAAACAACTATTTGGTTGTTTTTTTTTTTCAAGAAAATCGTCTTTTCGCTGGATAAAATTGAATTGAAATAATTACAATTTTACCATTAAGCACACAAATCGTAATTAATAAACCAGATAATAGAGGGGAACACAAAAGGAGCGAATTGTAAAATTGTAATCATTTCAAATCAACTTTATCCAACGAAATGACGATTTTCTTGAAAAAAAAAAAAACAACTATTTGGTTGTTTTTTTTTTCAAGAAAATCGTCTTTCGCTGGATAAAATTGAATTGAAATAATTACAATTTTACCATTAAGCACACAAATCGTAATTAATAAACCAGATAGGAGAGAGAAATATAAAATTAGCGAGTTGTAAAATTTTAATCATTGTAACTCAATTTTTTTTGTTTTTTTTTTCCAGAAAAATCGTCTTTTCATTGGATTTTTTTTTTTTTGGGTTTGGCTTTTGCCTGGCTTTAGTTCTGGACTATTAGCCAACATCAATTCTTAATTTTTGTTTGTATTGTTAATTGTAACTTGTATTTAAGTATTCATATATATATTTGGACGTCACAATGCATTCATACCACACCCAGGGTCACGACGAGACATTATTTTTCAAATAAAATCTACGCATGCACGGGAATCGAACCCAAATTGTGGCTCGCCGAGCGATACAGCCCGGCGACGTTACCGCTTGGCCACCACCTGCCCTTCATTGGATTAAATTGAGTTAAATGAATTAAAAGTTTACCATTCGAAATTTCAATAAACTTTTTCAATTATTTGATGATATTTACGCCCACGAAAGATAGAAGTGAAGCGAAGCGAAGTGAAGTTAGGCGTTATTATTATTTTTCTCAATTTAATTTATTTATTTCAGTATTTAAAGAGGATTTTCTTATCGCGTAACCAAAAAAGAAGAGAAAAGCAGCAAGCGATGAAGTAAAACCTTAAAATAATTGAAAATGAAAAATCGAGATAAAAAATCGAGAAAATTAAAAATCAAGATGAGAGATCGAGAAAATGAAAAGTCGAGATTTGTAAAGAGTAAAAAAAAAATGTACCGTGCCTTTTTCAGATTAGTCCAGCAGACAGGGATCTACTGAAAAATATTTTAATATATTTTTTTAAGACTCGGTGTATTGTGAAACATAAATAACTAACTTACCCATTTAATAAACAAAAACGGGAAATAATAAATAACCGACATTTGTATCTTTCTAAAAAATTAGGAGGAGAAATTCGTGGAGAGAAAAAAACAAACTCACCCGCTGTTTTTGTAGAATTTATTAAACTATCCAAAACCGAACAAAAGATTAAATATTGTGAATGCTTGAATGAGTTGAATATATAATTAAAATTGCCGGTTTCAAGAATATTTAAATAAAAATAATAACGTACTGAAATTTTTTGTTTGTTGTTTGTTTTTTTTTGTGTATATTTTAAGGGTGTGAAAAGCGCGAAATTCTTCTTTCTGTTTTACTTAAAAAAAAAATACTCGTGTAAATCACACCCGAGAAATCAAAACTTTCCCAACTGTTTTTTTAATTGTATGTTTTTGAGTTTACGTGAACTGATTATTACACTAAAAAAGACTGTTATTCCTTACTTGAAACTTGGTTTGATTTCCTTTCGTCACTAAAAAAAATTTGCGAAGAAAGGAAATCGAACCAAGTTTAATTAGGGATTCACAACTCGAAACAAATGGTGAATATCTCGTTGATTGTTGAGGCACTTATATTTTGAAAATCCATTATCACTTAATATAATAATAATAGTAAACTATTGATGATTTTCAACTTTTTATTTTATTCACTACAATTGTTTCGCTACACTGTAGCTTCTTCAGGTGAAGAAATATAATACTATATTATTATTATTATTATATTTCTTCACCTGAAGAAGCTACAGTGTAGCGAAACAACTGTAGTGAATAAAATAAAAAGTTGAAAATCATCAATAGTTTACCATATATAAGCTTGTTGGTATCTTTTGTAATTCACTCCTGATAATGCTGTAAAACGCGAAACTAGTCGAGTAAATAGTAAAGTAAAAAATTGTGAAACAAACCAAGTGTAATTTAATTTAAACTTTTATTATCAATACTATTATTATTATATTAAGTGAAAATGGTGAATAAAAAAATGTTATTCTGTTATTCCTTACTTCATTTTTTAAAAAGTGAAGTGAGGAATAACGGTCTTTTTTAGTGTAACTGTTTTTTTTTTCTTTAAATAGTTTGAAACTTAACCAAAGAAACATACAAAAAAAAGTAATGTAATAATAAAGAAAACCTTCCCTTCAACTTAGAAATCCTTTTTTAAATCTGAAAGAAGACATCGGAACGAAGAATTCTTCGGTTCAAATTTTCTCTCCCGTTTAATCGGAAAAGAAAACATCTAAACGAAGAATTTTTCCGTTCAAATTTTCTTTCCCTTGTAAAAAAGTCGAGAGCGGTAAAAATCGAACTTTCCTCAAACACACACGTTTATTAGGAAGTAAATGAAACGTAGCTTTTTTCGAAAAAATAATTAAAGCGCGCGCGAGAGAGATAAATTAATAAAAAAATGCGATTTTTTACACTGTTATAAACTGAATAGAAAAGAAGTAAAAAATAAAATAAAAATAAAAATCCGTTTATTTTTTCATAATAATATACACCCGTACGTATTTGATGGTTGAAACAAAAAAAAAAGACTATTTTTTAGACCGCATAATTAATTAAATAATTAATAATTAAGTGAGTGAAGAAGAGAGAAAAATCGATTCGTTTAATTGAAATTTGAAAATTCGAAAAAATCTAAAAGACGGTTTTTCCGGTTAAAAAGTAAGACACTCGAAAAATCTAAAAGACGGTTTTTGACCGCATAATTAATTAAATAATTAATAATTAAGTAATACCCGACGCCCTAAGGGGCAACAAGGGATAACAGAAGAAGAAGAAGAATAATTAAGTAAGTGAAGAAAAGAGAAAAATCGATTCGTTCAATTGAAATTTCAAAATTCATAAAAATCTAAAAGACGGTTTTTCCGATTAAAAAGTAAGACATTGGAAAAATCTAAAAGACGGGTTTTCCGATTAAAAAGTAAGACATTCAAAAAAATCTAAACGGTTTTTCCGTTTTAAAAGTAAAGACATTCGAAAAATCTAAAAGCCGTTTTTTCCGCTTTAAAAAAAACAAGACTTCTTTAGAAAAATCGAGATGAGAGATCGAGAAAATGAAAAATCGAGATGAGAGATCGAGAAAATGAAAAATCGAGACGAGAACCCGAGAAAATGAAAAGCGTGTTTTCTGCTTTAAAAAAAAAAAAACAGACTTCTTTAGAAGTCGTCCGTCGAGTCGACAAAACTGGGTTTTCTCAAAGACTTTTGGAAATACATTAAGAATAACCAGTTTTCTTTTTTTTTTTTAAATCAAGTCCGTCGAGTCGACAAAACTGGGTTTTCTCAAAGACTTTTGGAAATGCATTAAGAAAAACCGGTTTTCTTTTTTTTTAAAAATCAAGTCCGTCGAGTCGACAAAACTGGGTTTTCTTAAAGACTTGGAAATGCATTAAGAAAAACCGTTTTTTTTTTTTTTTTTTAATCAAGACTTCCTTACAAAATCCATTAAAGAAAACCGGTTTATCCAGAAAAAACAGATTAAACGAATCGATTTTTCTGGAAAAAAATAAAAACTTATTATTGAGAGATTAAAAGTGTAAGAAGAATAAAACCGGTTTATCCAGAAAAAAGCTGATTAAACGAATCGATTTTTCCGGAAAAAAATAAAAAATTATTATTAAGAGATTAAAAGTGTAAGAAGAATAAAAAAAAAACGACAAACTACCTATTTAAGTCACGGCAATGTATTTACACACACACACACACACCCACACACACAGACAGAACAAAAACAAAACACACTTAAGAAAGTCAAAACCGTTTTTTTTTAAATTTTGTTGTGTTTTTGAAAATCGTGGATTTAAGATTTTCAAAATTGTGAAAACAAAGAAACACACACGCGAGAGGCGTCGAGATTTCGAAGAAGAAGAAGAAGAGTACATATGTTGCCTTGTAAAAAGTTAACTCTTACCTTCTAGGCTTAGATTATACACATTGAAGAAAATGAAAATGAAAAAAAAATAAAGTAAGACTTAGTTTTTAGGTTTAAGCTTAGATTTTAGGCAGTAGTAGGATTTTCTAGGTTTAGACGAGGAGACGAGGATGACGACTAAATTTTAGGCTTCTTCTTTAGGTTCGTAGGCTTTCTAGACTTTAGGCTAACTGAGAAAAAAAAAAAAACTCTAAACGATAGGAACTTAAATTTTAAGACTACGCTGATGATTGGGGAGGGGGGGAGAAGTGTTTTTAAGACTACGCTACGCTGATGATTGCGGAGGGGGGGATGTTGAGAAAAGTGTTTTTAAGACTACGCTGATGATTGGGGAGGGGGGGACGTTGAGAAAAGTGTTATTAAGACTACGCTGATGATTGCGGGGGGAGGGGGATGTTGAGAGAGAAGTGTTTGTTTTTTCTTCTTTTTTTGAAAAAAAAAAGTGATTGAAGTGAATTTTTTTAGGAGAAAAAAAACTTCAGGTGTTTTTTTTTCTGTTTGTAAAAATGAAAAATAAGAAATTAAAAGTGAGTCTCGGGCTTTGTTTAGACCCTGCGGTTTTTTTTGCGCAAAAAAAAATGTAAATGTAAATGTGTTTTTAATTTTAAATTGATTTTCCTGTAAATTTTTGAGTTTTGTTAAATGTAAATGTAAAATGTATAAATAAATTTAAAAAAAAAAAAAACTAGTCTTAAGTGTGGTTTAAGCTTAAGGTAAAAGTTAATCTTGGGTGTGCTTTAAGCTTGAGCAAGGTTTAACCACAAACTGGGTTTAATCTTAAGCTAAAGAGTGGTTTAAGCTCAAACTGGTCTTAATTTTAAGCTTAAGAATGGTTTAACCTCAAACTGGTCTTAATCTTAAGCTGAGCTTTACACGGATATCAAATCAAAAGAAGGAATATTGTAAACAAGTGAACTTTGCTTGAAATCAGCCCCTCAAACTAGTCTTAATCATAAGCTTAAGAGGGGTTTAACCTCAAGTAGGGCTTAATCTTAGGCTTAAGAAGGGTTTAACCTTATACAGGTCTTCAACTTAAGCTAAAGAAGGGTGTAACCCCAAACTGGTCTTAATCCTGGGCTTAAGAAGGGTTTAATCTCTAACCGGTCTTAATCTTAGGAAAGGTATAACCTCAAACTGGTCTTAATCTTAAGCTAGGGACTGGTTTAATCTTAAACTGGTCTTAATCTTAGGCTTAAGAGGGGTTTAACCCCAAACTGGTCTTAATCTTTTTAATTGCTTTAATGTTGTTAATTTCAATTGTAAAAAAGGTGAATTCCGTAAATAATGAATAATAATAATAATAATCTTAAGCTAAACTATCACCGGATATCAAATTGAAAGAAGGAATATTGTAAACAAGTGAACTTCACTTGAAATCAGCGTTTTGTACGCGTGGCGCGCATGAAGTAAAATTTCGAGTTTAGAAAAGCCTAATTTGGATTGTCCGCTCCGCTTCGCTACGCGGCCAATCCAAATTTTCAGGCTTTTCTAAACTCGAAATTTTACTTCATGCTTAGCCTGGGAGTGGAAAACAATCGTTTAAAAGCATTCCGAAGAGAAAATCCAAACATGTCTATTGGTTTTTCCGGATAATCGCGTTAACAGAGGATTTTTTTTCGGATAAAAAAAATGTCGAATTTACGCTGAAATTTTTTTGAGGAATTTAAAAAAAATAAACGCGTCACTTTGTAAACTTCAAAATTGCAGCGTTTGCTTGGAAATAAACAATCTTCAACATTCTGAAGAAAAAATGCAACTAAATCAATGGGTTTTTCCGAAATATCGCGTCAAAGTGGAAGCTTGTTGAGACAAAGAAAACGCCGAGTTTAGGCTGGAATTTTTTTGAGGAATTTAAAAAAAATGAACGCGTCAACTCCTAATTTTAAAAATTACAGCGTTTACTTGCAAATAACCGAGCTTGAATATTCTGAAGAAAAATTGCAATTATGTCACTTGGTTTCTCCGAAATATCGCGTCAAAGTGGAATTTTGTTGAAACCAAGAACACGTCGAGTTTAATCTGGATTTTGTTTGAGGAGTTAAAAAACATTAACGCGTCACTTAGTAATTTTTAAAATTACAGCGTTTACTTGCAAATAAACGAGCTTCAATATTCTGAAGAAAAAATGCAATTATGTCACTTGGTTTCTCCGATATATTGCGTCAAAGTGGAATTTTGTTGAGACAAAGAAAACGTCGAGTTTAGGCTGAAATTAGTTTGAGGAATTTAAAAAAAATGAACGGGTCACTTCCTAACTTTAAAAATTACAGCGTTTGCTTGCAAATAAACGAGCTTCAATATTCTGAAGAAAAAATGCAATTATGTCACTTGGTTTTTCCGAAATATCGCGTTAAATTCGAATTTTGTTGAAACAAAGAAGCAAAGTTTGAACTTGAATTACCCACAAAATGCGTTTAAGCTGAGCGCTGCCCTGTTTGAGCTTAACTTGGATTGAAGATGAGCTTATGCTTAAAATAAACACAAGTTAACCTTAGTTTAAGGTAAAAGAAGTCCGTTGATTAAATCAAATCAAATCAAAATTAAAGCAAAGTTTGAACCTAAATTACACATAAAATGTGTTTAAGCTGAACACCGCCCTATTTTAAGCTTAAATCACTCTTAAGATGCGTTTGAGCTGAGTGTAGCCTTAAGCTAGTCCTAAGTCGAGATCGATCTTAATTTTACGTTAAATAATTTACTGATTGAAGTAAAAAATTGTCGGTGCAATATTTTTAAAGACGTTTTGTTTTATTTATTTACAATAAATAAAATTATCCACACAGACAGACACACACACACACATTCTTTCATTAAATTTAAATATGTATTTCCAAATGTAAATAGTTATGTAGATAAATTATTTATTTTAAAAAAATATGTATGTATAAAAATAAGTGTTTACATAAAACAAAAAATATATATTTTTTTTAACTTTAATTTAGAATGAGTTGGGAAAATTATTGCACAGACAATGTTTTGAGCTTAAGTTAAGTGGAGTGCGTATGCGCGAATGAATATTTTTGAGTGTGTGAGTGTGCGAGATAATTAAGTTTTAAAGAAAATAGATTTAAGATGTTTTTTTTTTGCTTTGTAATTATGTGTGTTTTTGGGTCTAAACCGAGTTCGATTGTTTCTTAGCGGAGGATAGTTTTATAAGTTGTAAGTTTAGGGAGAGAATATTTTTTCGTCTCTCGGAACGGCGAGAGACGACTTGTAGATTACTTGCGAGAATGCTGAGAGAGACTTTTTAAGAGAGAGTATTTATTTTTCTTTTCCTCGCCGAAGGAGAGAAAAAAAAATGTAAAAGAGAAGAAAGCCCGTGGTTAAAGTTAGATTAAGTAAGTGTTTTCTATTGTTGCATAAGTTTAAAAAAAAATGAAAGAGAGAGAGAGAAAGAGCGTGGAGAAAGAGGAGAAATTGTACGTTTGTTTTTTTTGAATTTTTACGTTTTTTTTTTTGTTCGTATTTGTAAGTCTTATTTTTTGTGTTGGTAAAATAAACTGTATTTGTCCAGGATTTTTACCACTAAAAAAACTTAACAAATTCCAAAAAAAATCAAAACTGCGAGTTTTATTTCATTCAACCCCACAAAATTCCTATTGTTAATTCCTTGAGTGCATCGCAATAACGTGATGTTTTATCCCGTAATAATAAAAAATGTGTTGACACGTGTATCGCAGTTTGTACGCTTTCACAGATAAAAAGGAGAGATTGTTTTCTTCAGATATATTTGTTTTAATTTTTCATTTGCGCATTGCCGTCCATTGGTTCCTGTTTGTTATTACTTTGATGTCAAATAAAATAGGTTAGGTGAAATTTGAAGTTGGGTTAGGTGAATTCAATAAAATCAGAAGTTGGGTTAGGTGAAATTTATTGAAATTGGAAGTTGGGTTAGGTGAATTTAATAAAATCAGAAGTTGGGTTAGGTGAAGTTTATGGAAATTTAAAGTTGGGTTAGGTGAATTCAATAAAATCAGAAGTTGGGTTAGGTGAAGTTTATTGAAGTTTGAAGTTGGGTTAGGTGAATTCAATAAAATCAGAAGTTGGGTTAGGTGAAGTTTATTGATATTTTAAGTTGGGTTAGGTGAATTCAATAAAATCAGAAGTTGGGTTAGGTGAAGTTTATGGAAATTTAAAGTTAGGTTAGGTGAATTCAATGAAATCAGAAGTTGGGTTAGGTAAAGTTTATGGAAATTTAAAGTTGGGTTAGGTGAATTCAATAAAATCAGATGTTGGGTTAGGTGAACTTTATTGAAGTTTGAAGTTGGGTTAGGTGAATTCAATAAAATCAGAAGTTGGGTTAGGTGAAGTTTATGGAAATTTAAAGTTGGGTTAGGTGAATTCAATAAAATCAGAAGTTGGGTTAGGTGAAGTTTATTGAAGTTTGAAGTTGGGTTAGGTGAATTCAATAAAATCAGAAGTTGGGTTAGGTGAAGTTTATGGTAATTTAAAGTTGGGTTAGGTGAATTCAATAAAATCAGAAGTTGGGTTAGGTGCAGTTTATGGAAGTTGGGTTAGGTGAATTCATTAAAATCAGAAGTTGGGTTAGGTCAAGTTTATTGATATTTGAAGCTGGGTTAGGTGAATTCAATAAAATCAAAAGTTGGGTTAGGTGAAGTTTATGGAAATTTAAAGTTGGGTTAGGTGAATTCAATAAAATCAGAAGTTGGGTTAGGTGAAATTTATTGAAATTTGAAGTTGGGTTAGGTGAATTCAATAAAATTAGCCACCTAAGCCAACTTCAAATATTAATAAACTACACCTAACCCAACTTCTCATTTATTGAATTCACCTAACCCAACTTCAAATTTCAATAAATTTCACCTAACCCAACTTCTGATTTTATTGAATTCACCTAACCCAACTTTAAATTTCCATAAACTTCACTTAACCCAACTTCTGATTTTATTGAATTCACCTAACCCAAGTTGGGTGAAGTTTATTGATATTTGAAGTTGGGTTAGGTGAATTCAATAAAATCAGAAGTTGGGTTAGGTGAAGTTTATGGAAATTTAAAGTTGGGTTAGGTGAATTCAATAAAATCAGAAGTTGGGTTAGGTGAAGTTTATGGAAATTTAAAGTTGGGTTAGGTGAATTCAATAAAATTAGAAGTTGGGTTAGGTGAAGTTTATGGAAATTTAAAGTTGGGTTAGGTGAATTCAATAAAATCAGAAGTTGGGTTAGGTGAAGTTTATGGAAATTTAAAGTTGGGTTAGGTGAATTCAATAAAATCAGAAGTTTGGTTAGGTGAAATTTATTGAAATTTGAAGTTGGGTTAGGTGAATTCAATAAAATCAGAAGTTGAATTCAATAAAATCAGAAGTTGGGTTAGGTGAAGTTTATGGAAATTTAAAGTTGGGTTAGGTGAATTCAATAAAATCAGAAGTTGGGTTAGGTGAAGTTTATGGAAATTTAAAGTTGGGTTAGGTGAATTCAATAAAATCAGAAGTTGGGTTAGGTGAAATTTATTGAAATTTGAAGTTGGGTTAGGTGAATTCAATAAAATTAGAAGTTGGGTTAGGTGAAGTTTATGGAAATTTAAAGTTGGGTTAGGTGAATTCAATAAAATCAGAAGTAGGGTTAGGTGAAGTTTATGGAAATTTAAAGTTGGGTTAGGTGAATTCAATAAAATCAGAAGTTGGGTTAGGTGAAGTTTATTGATATTTGAAGTTGGGTTAGGTGAATTCAATAAAATCAGAAGTTGGGTTAGGTGAAGTTTATTGAAATTTGAAGTTGGGTTAGGTGAATTCAATAAAATCAGCCACCTAAGCCAACTTCAAATATCAATAAACTTCACCTAACCCAACTTTTGATTTTATTGAATTCACCTAACCCAACTTTAATAAACTTCACCTAACCCAACTTCTGATTTTATTGAATTCACCTAATTCAACTTTAAATTTCCATAAACTTCACCTAACCCAACATTTGAGTTTATTAAATTTACCTAACCCAACTTCAAATTTCAATAAATTTCACCTAACCCAACTTCTGATTTTATTGAATTCACCTAACCCAGCTTTAAATTTCCATAAACTTCACCTAACCCAACTTCTGATTTTATTGAATTCACCTAACCCAACTTCAAATATCAATAAACCTCACCAACCGAACTTCTGATTTTATTGAATTCACCTAACCCAAGTTAGGTGAAGTTTATTGATATTTGAAGTTGGGTTAGGTGAAGTTTATTGATATTTGAAGTTGGGTTAGGTGAATTCAATAAAATCAGAAGTTGGGTTAGGTGAAGTTTATGAAAATTTAAAGTTGGGTTAGGTAAATTCAATAAAATCAGAAGTTGGGTTAGGTGAAATTTATTGAAATTTGAAGTTGGGTTAGGTGAATTCAATAAAATCAGAAGTTGGGTTAGGTGAAGTTTATGAAAATTTAAAGTTGGGTTAGGTAAATTCAATAAAATCAGAAGTTGGGTTAGGTGAAATTTATTGAAATTTGAAGTTGGGTTAGGTGAATTCAATAAAATCAGAAGTTGGGTTAGGTGAAGTTTATGGAAATTTAAAGTTGGGTTAGGTGAATTCAATAAAATCAGAAGTTGGGTTAGGTGAAGTTTATTGATATTTGAAGTTGGGTTAGGTAAATTCAATAAAATCAGAAGTTGGGTTAGGTGAGGTTTATTGATATTTGAAGTTGGGTTAGGTGAATTCAATAAAATCAGAAGCTGGGCTAGGTGAAGTTTATGGAAATTTAAAGTTGGGTTAGGTGAATTCAATAAAATCAGAAGTTGGGTTAGGTGAAATTTATTGAAATTTGAAGTTGGGTTAGGTGAATTCAATAAAATCAGCCACCTAAGCCAACTTCAAATATCAATAAACTTCACCTAACCCAACTTCTGATTTTATTGAATTCACCTAACCCAACTTCAAACTTCAATAAACTTCACCTAACCCAACTTCTGATTTTATTGAATTCACCTAACCCAACTTTAAATTTCCATAAACTTCACCTAACCCAACTTCTGATTTTATTGAATTCACCTAACCCAACTTCAAATTTCAATAAATTTCACCTAACCCAACTTCTGATTTTATTGAATTCACCTAACCCAACTTTAAATTTCCATAAACTTCACTTAACCCAACTTCTGATTTTATTGAATTCACCTAACCCAAGTTAGGTGAAGTTTATTGATATTTGAAGTTGGGTTAGGTGAATTCAATAAAATCAGAAGTTGGGTTAGGTGAAGTTTATGGAAATTTAAAGTTGGGTTAGGTGAATTCAATAAAATCAGAAGTTGGGTTAGGTGAAGTTTATGGAAATTTAAAGTTGGGTTAGGTGAATTCAATAAAATTAGAAATTGGGTTAGGTGAAGTTTATGGAAATTTAAAGTTGGGTTAGGTGAATTCAATAAAATCAGAAGTTGGGTTAAGTGAAGTTTATGGAAATTTAAAGTTGGGTTAGGTGAATTCAATAAAATCAGAAGTTGGGTTAGGTGAAATTTATTGAAATTTGAAGTTGGGTTAGGTGAATTCAATAAAATCAGAAGTTGGGTTAGGTGAAATTTATTGAAATTTGAAGTTGGGTTAGGTGAATTCAATAAAATCAGAAGTTGGGTTAGGTGAAGTTTATGGAAATTTAAAGTTGGGTTAGGTGAATTCAATAAAATCAGAAGTAGGGTTAGGTGAAGTTTATGGAAATTTAAAGTTGGGTTAGGTGAATTCAATAAAATCAGAAGTTGGGTTAGGTGAAGTTTATTGATATTTGAAGTTGGGTTAGGTGAATTCAATAAAATCAGAAGTTGGGTTAGGTGAAGTTTATTGAAATTTGAAGTTGGGTTAGGTGAATTCAATAAAATCAGCCACCTAAGCCAACTTCAAATATCAATAAACTTCACCTAACCCAACTTCTGATTTTATTGAATTCACCTAACCCAACTTTAAATTTCCATAAACTTCACCTAACCCAACTTCTGATTTTATTGAATTCACCTAACCCAACTTCAAATTTCAATAAATTTCACCTAACCCAACTTCTGATTTTATTTAATTCACCTAACCCAACTTTAAATTTCCATAAACTTCACTTAACCCAACTTCTGATTTTATTGAATTCACCTAACCCAAGTTAGGTGAAGTTTATTGATATTTGAAGTTGGGTTAGGTGAATTCAATAAAATCAGAAGTTGGGTTAGGTGAAGTTTATGGAAATTTAAAGTTGGGTTAGGTGAATTCAGTAAAATCAGAAGTTGGGTTAGGTGAAGTTTATGGATATTTAAAGTTGGGTTAGGTGAATTCAATAAAATCAGAAGATGGGTTAGGTGAAGTTTATGGAAATTTAAAGTTGGGTTAGGTGAATCCAATAAAATCAGAAGTTGGGTTAGGTGAAGTTTATGGAAATTTAAAGTTGGGTTAGGTGAATTCAATAAAATCAGAAGTTGGGTTAGGTGAAGTTTATTGATATTTGAAGTTGGGTTAGGTAAATTCAATAAAATCAGAAGTTGGGTTAGGTGAAGTTTATGGAAATTTAAAGTTGGGTTAGGTGAATTCAATAAAATCAGAAGTTGGGTTAGGTGAAATTTATTGAAATTTGAAGTTGGGTTAGGTGAAGTTTATGGAAATTTAAAGTTGGGTTAGGTGAATTCAATAAAATCAGAAGTAGGGTTAGGTGAAGTTTATGGAAATTTAAAGTTGGGTTAGGTGAATTCAATAAAATCAGAAGTTGGGTTAGGTGAAGTTTATTGATATTTGAAGTTGGGTTAGGTGAATTCAATAAAATCAGAAGTTGGGTTAGGTGAAGTTTATTGATATTTGAAGTTGGGTTAGGTGAATTCAATAAAATCAGAAGTTGGGTTAGGTGAAGTTTATTGATATTTGAAGTTGGGTTAGGTAAATTCAGTAAAATCAGAAGTTGGGTTAGGTGAAGTTTATTGAAATTTGAAGTTGGGTTAGGTGAATTCAATAAAATCAGAAGTTGGGTTAGGTGAAGTTTATGGAAATTTAAAGTTGGGTTATGTGAATTCAATAAAATCAGAAGTAGGGTTAGGTAAAGTTTATGGAAATTTAAAGTTGGGTTAGGTGAATTCAATAAAATCAGAAGTTGGGTTAGGTGAAGTTTATTGAAGTTTGAAGTTGGGTTAGGTGAATTCAATAAAATCAGAAGCTGGGTTAGGTGAAGTTTATTGATATTTGAAGTTGGCTTAGGTGATTTCAATAAAATCAGAAGTTAGGTTAGGTGAAGTTTATTGAAATTTGAAGGTGGGTTAGGTGAATTCAATAAAAGCGAAGCGAGCCCGGTAAATCCAAATTTTTAGCCTTTTCTAAACTCGTAATTTTACTTCATGCGCCACTGGTATAGAGCACTAATTTGATGTAAATTTTTTTTACCAAACGTGTATTAATTTATTGCCCTCATATTCTTTAGCCACTTGATGTACTCAGTACTTTCTACTCGTATAAGTACTTAATTACTTATACTTGTACTTGGTACTCGAGTACTTTTTCTAGAGTAGAGTAATTGTATTCAATACTCGAGTAAAGAAAGAAGTTTCTAAAATTCACAAAACAGAAACTTCGTACTCTAACCGGCTACATTACTCGGCACTACAGCTTCAAGCATTATCTCACCAAAATGGGAATCATAGCCGATGACCTTTGTCGAGGATGCAATGAAAAAGAAGAATAGGAAACAGCAAGACACATACTTCACGAATGTCCAGATAAGGAAGGTACTAAGAGAAGGAACCCCAAATGGTGAAGGACCGGGATAGCAATGGTCACCCCCACAAATTCTGGCAATTGTCGACAGTGCGGAGTGGGTCTAACCTTCAGGGGGGGAGAGAGACTACAACAGTGACGGTTCGCAGCCTAACTTCAGGGTAGGCCACAGCGCTAAGGCACACAAAATTTGAGGTTAGGATCGCGCTTTACAAATGCACAACAAAGTCACCTTTCAATAACGGATATATATTACCTTGGGTCTCTCTAAGTGGATGCAGCCCTCCCACCAAACAATCCTTAATCCTTGAGTACATTAAAATGTTTCTACCAAACTAAAAAAAAAAAATACCTTTATTGGCATAATACTACATCCATATTTATACTAATCGCTGCCCCCTCTCTTCCTCCTGCTTTCTCTCTCTTCCCCCAACTTCTCCAGCGTCCTTACCCCGGCCCCATCCTCTCTCATCCATTCCGTCACTCTTCTATTCCCTCTTATTCCCACCCATTCCTCCTTCACCCCCGCGCACTCCTCCGCCAAATGACTCCAAATGTTCTACCAAACTAATTAGGTTAAATAAAGACAGGTTGGATGATTTTCCTTTCGTTAAAGTTGAGTTTGTCAGTCTCTAATCGTTTCCACTAATAAGAAGCTCAATCTTATTTTCTCGAATTTAAATAGTTTTGAATTTGAATTATTCTTGTTTCCACTAATTTTAATTATTTAATTAAAGAAAGCCTTAATAAAGGAAAAATCATTCGGACCGCAGAATCTAATATACACATCTTTATTATTTTTTTTTATTTCAGTTGTATTGAGAATAAAATCATCACAATTAAAAATAAAATCTTTACCATCTTTCAAGAAATAAAATCGTACAACATAAATAAACATAATAATATAATAATAACACAGAGGGCTGGTGTAAATATTTAAAATAAAAAAAAAAAGGAGTACGTCGTTCTCTTTTCCTTAAAGCAAAGAGAAGAACTGAATAAAATGAGTTGATTAATTTAATTTAAAAAACGCACATCATTTTGTACTTACACGATTAATCATAAGTTTCTTTACATAACTGATAATAGTCATCGTGATACACGGGGTGTGCATCCTTAACGTAATCGCATACGTATTTATTTAGATGAATAGCCTGTGTTAGCACGATGAGTGTACACTGGGCTCGTTCATCAGAGACAACGGTTGGGAGTTAACAGCCGACGTGAACGTGTTTGGGATTTTTGCAATCGTATATAATAGACCGACCGGAGTACCGTTCATTAGATATCAATATCAAAATTGAATTTGTGTTCAGTATTCCGGCATCAGATACCCACAGATGCGTATCGGACTTCACGATCCTCTTCAGTGTGGTCCCGACCCAGTGCTGAGGAATAATGAACATCTTCAGTGTGGTCCCGACCCAGTGCTGAGGAATACTGAACATTAGATGGCGTTAGCTATCGAAATCCATTAATAGATATCAACGTACATGACAAACAAATCTAAACATGTTGAATGTTGAACATTTTGATGAACGGGTCCACTGTTCAAACGAAATATTTTCTCAATCTTTCTTTTCAAAATGAAACAACTCGAAAAGAAGAAGAGGGAAAATAATTACAATATTTATAAATACAATAATTATAGGCAGTCCTGTTAGTTTCAAGCAACTCATTTTTATTTGAGGAGGGACAATTTTGCACAAATTTAAACGATAAAATCAAACTTCAGTTTTGAAAATAATGATAAAACATCGGAATAAAAAAAATTATAAGGCGTACATCTTTCTCTTTTCCTTATAGCAAAGAGAAGAATCAAATAAGTTGCATACATAATTTTTACTTAAAAGAAAAGAAAAATAGGGTATATTGAAAAGTGAAAGTTATTAAGTTAATTAATTAAAACATTGAATAAGAGATACAAGGAATTTTTCTTTTAAGTATACGTCGATACCTCGATTTGACATGGTAAATTTTCAGGCATTTGTTGTTTTTGAAAAGCGTTTAATTTGAAGCTTCAAGCGGGTGTTTCCACTCCCTGGTTGGTTAAGTATGAAGTAAAATTTTGAGTTTAGAAAAGCTTGAAAATTTGGATTTGCCGGGCGGAGCGAAGCGAGCGATTAGTTTTACTTTATTATTAAAAAAGTTATATTGTACATTTCGTATAATAACTTTCACCATAAAATACAACGTATTTAAAATGAAACGCCGCTTGTTCTTTAGATTAATCATTAAAAATTAGCGCAAATAGCAAGCAGCATTTCACACATTCGTTAAGTGCACAGGAAATTAATAACGCTTAATAATTTGCAACATTCAGTAACACGTAGGCCTTTTTGTATTAAAATAAAAAATATTGTTTACGAGTATTTATATTTTTACATCAATCTATTTGGATTTGTAAAAAACTGTCCCCTTACATGAATCACGATTCAATAATAATCACTTAAAATTAAAAATAAATATACACAATCTAAAAATTAATCAATAATATTTATATATATATATATATTAATTTCATATACTTTGTTTTCGTTTAAATAGAAAATATTATCCGATAAATTCACAATGGCTACTCTCTCACTTAACACTCCATTTGTATTTTTTGTTTAATTATTTTTAAAAAATAAAATAAAAACAAGAATTTACAATTTAATATAATATTTTTATGACTTCAGTCGATGGCCTCAGTTCGCCGGCCTAAAATTAAAAGTCATTAAGTGTGTAAAATTTGTTTGACTCTCAACTTTAAACGAGACGGCGTATTTTTATTAACTTTCCCCTTTGGCAGTTTCCATTTATTGTACTAATGAAACGTTCAGAAAAAGGGTAAGTGTTTATTTTTTACATCTTTTTTTTTTAAGTGTGTTAGAAATACTGAGGGTGGTTTAGAGTAGGCTGTGCTTTTTAATGAGCATAGAACACAAAATCTTTCGTTTGTTACTCAAAGCCCACTAATGGAGGGTTTATAAGACATTTAAGCTGAGTAGAATGTACCCGTTCTTACAAACACGTTCATACGTTGCTTAAGCAACATCTTATAAGCCCGGCATAAAAATGTACTAGTTTTGAACACCCTTTTATCACTTACAGAAAAGTGTATTTTTATTTTCAATAGAAACACACAAAAATATTTTCCTTTCTTAAAAAAAAATGGATGGATTTTATAATTATTCGTATTCGTATTCAAATGGTTAGGTGAGTTAAATAAAAAAGTGATTATTCTCTTGAGCACCTTTTTTCACATGTTTGGTTCGACGGATTCGTGTAAAAGTGTAAAAAGTAAATCGATAAAAAAAAATTGGCTGTGAATGTGTATAAAAAATTACATTCGAAAAACGCGACGATGTTTTTTTTGTAGTTATAAAAAAGTACACGATATTTCGTGTTTTACAATTAAAAAAAAAATAAAATATCCTTTTAACGTTTGTTTCTTCTTCATTAGATGATCTTTTCCGTGTAGGCCGTGTGGACACTCTCGCACACGAATTTATATTGACTCTGGAAAATAGAAGGAATTTTATTATTAAAAATCATGTGGTGTTCACGGCTAGTGTAAATAAAGTAAGTTTTGAGTTCAATTGATGTTCAAGTGGTACGATTCTAGACTAGCATTTAATCTGTCAATGTCGCGTACACAAATCTTGCAATTCTAACCTTACATTTAATCTGTCAATGTTGCAATCTCGCTATGCTAACCTAACATGTCAATATAACATGGATTGGTCGAGAAAATAATAATTAGATGATGGAGACGTACAGCGTTTTGTATCATCATGGCACGTTGTTCGCGCATCGAGCGAACGATGCCGAGCGGGTAGACGGGCTGCCCACTCTCCATAAGGCACATGGCGGTCTCCATCAGAACCAGCACGCCTGTCCGCCCTATGCCGGCACTGCAGTGCACCACGACGGGCACATCTTCGCCACCGCCCTCCTCCTGCTCCTCTTCGTCTCCACGTCCCGCGTGCCTGGTCTCCCTCACCTTCTCGGTGAACAGTAAAAATTGGGACGGAGAGTCCGGCACTCCGTGATCCGGCCACGCCACGTACTGCATGTGCCTAATGTTACGTTCCTCTTCAGACTATAAAAAAAAATGATATTATATATTTTTTAATTCATCAAGAAACTGATTAAGTGAATTGGATAGCTAAAGCCATCTAAGAAACTGATGATTAACATAATTTTGAGGATCCGCATCACTCACTTTATTGTTACTCAGTATGAAATCCCTGAAGACGAAGCTGCCGGACTGGTCGGTCTGTTCGTTGGTGCACTTGATCGACAGATCCGTGAGGTGGAGCGAGTCGCCGAGCCCGGGCCAATATTTGTGGCACTTTGCTCGGCCCCTCTCGACGACGGTCGTCAGCATAACGATGAGCTTGCACTCCTGCTCGAAGACCATCTGCCAGAAATCCTCGGTGGTGTTCTGCAGAGGCCCTTGCGTGGCTATGTACCTGTTCACGACGCCCGTTCCATTTATGGCCATGTTTACATGGTTGGCGTTGATGTAATCACCGCTGGTTGCGTTTTCCAATACCACCCTAGTGGTATCATCTAAAAAAATATATACATATTTAAATTTAATTTAGTTAAAGAACAAAAGTCATTTTTTTATTCGACTGGTCGTGTTTGTTTCCTGAAATTAAATTACTCAAAATTATATAACGTGTCAAATTCGTGCTCCGAACAAAACTAACAATCGTATTATACTTATTATTGTTATTTATTTGAAAAATCCCTGACTTTTCGCTAAAAGGCCGAATTTCCCTGATTTTTCCAAGACTTTTCCTGACGAATTAAATCTTCTGACTTTCCCGGTTGGTCCCCTGACTTTTCCGGTTGGTATCTTCCCTGTATTACTTACATGGAGATATGTCTCTGTATCTGTTTTTGTTGATATTCTTGGGTTTAGCAGCTTCGTCGCATGTTAAATCAGGGTGTTTTCTATAGAGCATCTCGTATTGGGCGATGAGGGCGCCGCTCGCGAGTCCGTCAGCCAACAGGAGGATGCTCTGCTCCAGGGCGTTGCTAGGAGAAGGAGGACGGCCTGGTTCGTCCAGGCCAATGGTCACGGGCACATACTGATAAGGGGGCTCCTCCTCGTATTCCTCGGCTGAGCCGTAGAGGGCATTTGGACGGACTGTTAACACCAGTTTTCCTAAAAAAAATTAATACATAAGTTCTTGTTATATTGTTGTGTTGCAATCAAATACAATGATTTACAAAAGAAATTAAAAAAGATTATTGCAATCAAGCTAGGGCCATAGCCCGACAATATGTCCAGATAGGACAAAACATAAGCTTGTAACCGAAATGTACATCTGGTATATAATAAAAATTGTGAAGAAAGGTTAAAAGTGTTTTAATTAAAGATAAGCTAGGTCTCCCACTTATTTCTTTTTCTTTTTTTCTTATTCTTATTAGTGTAATTTTAGGATAAATTTAAAGCCGTTAAATCCTAAAATTAGATATTTTTCTTTTTCTATATAAAGGCAATAAGCTAACAAAATTTTAAAAAAATCTAAAATTGCAAATGCGTTCATTTGACATGGAATTGCCCGTAAGGGTTCTTTCATTTCCATTTCAATCGATAACTCACCGACGTTGGTACTTCTGGCTTCTTGTATGAGCGCAACGACTTCGGCGTGGAGGCAGTGTTGGACGTCCTGCTCATTTATCATCACTAGTTGATCGCCTTCTGTCAACCGAGGGTTGCACTGGTCTGCGGGGGTGTTGGGGGCCACGCGGGACACCAAAATCGGCTCGTCCTTCGTCGCCCCACCTTTACGAAACGGACAGTGCGTATAATAATACTACTAAACTGGTAGTTATAGTTTTGAATATATAAATTTTAATTCCTTATCTTCTTCTTTATTTCTATTTAAAAGTATTGGATTTTGTTTAAATCAGTTTACCTTTGACGTTGAACCCATATTTTCCCATCTGGTCTGGGTGAAGGGTGATCGTGACGAGACCCTCTTCAGTTATTTGCGAAATCGGTGAGTGGCTGGCGCTGTAAGGGGGCGTGTCGTAGAGGCCACCACCGCCTCCGTTCGATGTGGGCGATGGGGGCTCTTCGTCTGCGTAACTTAAAACACGACCTGCCAAGCCGGGTGAAAACGGAACTTCCAGAGGTCTTTCGAGAAAACCACCATCACTAAAACTATAAAAAAAAAATAAACCAAACTGCCATCTAACTATCTAATCTAACCATCTGTGAAGTTAGGTTAGATGTCACTTTTAATAGTCGACAGTTAGGTTAGATGACAATTTGTTTTGTTGGGTTAGCTTAATTAACAAATTGTAAGGTTAGGTTAGATGTCACTTTGTGAAGTTAGGTTAAATGTCACTTTGTGAAGTTAGGTTAGACGTCACTTTGTAATGGTAGGTTAGGGGTTTTGATTTTTCAATAAAATAAAACAAACATCGAAGCAGTGAAAACGGAGTTATCGAGAAAAAAAATTGACATATCAGAGTAGATCCAGTAAAAAGTGATTTTTATTTTTTATTAATAAAAAATGATCAGCTCTTTGAAGATTGATGTAACTTTCAAAACTATGTTTAAACTAACTTTGCTTTGAATTATTATCAAGAAAAATGAAATCCAAGCTCTGAAAAAACAAAATTATCGAGGGACAAACTAGAGGTTTCGAAGATTGATAAATAAAAGGAGGTCAATATTTATTTTTATTAATAAAACAATAAGGGAGGTTTAAAAGTTGATGATTTTTTCAAAACTTTGTTATTCCACTAGAGAAAATAAGACCAAATTATTAAGAGACAAACTTCACATTTGGTAGATTGATAAATAAAAGGTGGTCAGCGACTGTTTGGGTAGTCAATTTATTAATCTTTTGAAACTCACTCGTCTGATAACCTGTTGTCATCTTCGGTCCAGGCCTTTCTCGGTTCCTTTGCACCCAAGGACGTGACTTTGTTGTCGTAGGGTCGAGGCGGACGAGCGGGTGCGGGCAGCGTTTTCCCTCGATCTTCAAGCGCAGGAGGCGGAATCGATTTCACCTAAATATATTTCACTCACAATTTTACCTAAAACTCCCACCGCATCTTTCTTCAACTTACCAACGTTTTACTCGGTGATCTAACGAACTTCCTTTCTAACCGTCCCTTTTGCCTGCACTCGGCCACCGTCTGGAATTCCGTCCGTCCCGAGTAAGTAAATTTGGAGCCCAGGGATAACAGGAGGGGGAAGCGCCGCCGGTTCACTTTGGGTGAGTGCAATCTGAAGAAGGTGTGGTGTTCCACGCATGCCTTCCACAGGGTCTTCGACGATCTGTACGTCTCCATGTTGAAACCCAGCAATGTATCGTAATTCTCAGACTGAATTACAAAAAAAAAAACGATAATCAGATGATGTAAGATCCGTGTAATTATTGCTGTTCTCACCGGTTCTCTTCGTAGCTGTATGAAAAAGTGCTTCCGCTTGAAACTGATCTTCATTATTTTCGACCAGGAAAACGTGTTGATCCGTGTGTTGTTCTGGAAGACGACCAAACCCAAAGACGTCACGCCCAATTGTATATCTTTGTTTGCGTTATCCTAAAAATAAATCCACGTATTTTATAAAGCAAAACACTCAAATTTGTTAGTGTGTGGATGATTTTTTCAACTCACTTTAGCTCTGTGCAATTCGACACCGTACATCTCCACCCTTTTGGCGTGATCTAAAAAATTGAACTCGGCGTCTGCGGGAAGTTGGCCCCTCCACAAAACAAAAGGAACTTAACTTAACCATCTTACATTAACATCATTTCTTTTGTTAGTTATTAATTTTAATATGCTAGAAAAGGCTTTACCTTTCTTGGCCACTAAGCGTTGGAGTACTGTGAAATAATTGAAGAAAATGTATTCGCACTTACTTGTGTAACTTGTGCAGTTCTGATATTTTCCGTTCCATGTCTTCGGTCTGGCCCGGCACGAGCTGTAAGTTCGATAAATAATTTGGCTCGTGCTCGTCCGGCTGATAATCACCCAATTCCGCTGGATACAAAGAAAAATCATCGTCTTCAAACTATTCGTACAAAATGAAATAAATTTGACATGTATACAAATGCCCCCCCTAAATGGTATCTTTAAATTGGCAAGTCTAAACTCAATTTGTGAAACATTCTATCTACTTCCACCAGCTAGGACCTACTCATTTTGCCCACACCGGCTTGTCAAAGGAGAGTCGGTATAAAATCGGACGTTTATTTGGTAGATTAATTCTAATCATTTCTAGAGCTACTCGGGTTTTATTCATTCAATAATATTAGGGAATTTTTGTTTAAAATATACATATGTATACGCTGTAAATATTCAGATATCGAAGCATAAAACGAGTGTTTTCCACTCCCAGATTAAGCATGAAGTAAAATTTCGAGTTTAGAAAAGCCTGAAAAGTTGGTTTGGTCGCGTATCCGAACTATTACCTAACAGTGCGAACCTAACCTAACCTAACTTTGCAACTTATAATTCTTAGATGTTGGTGTGGTATTTGTGTACTTACATTGGACAGTGTAACTGGCTAAAAGGCACGCAGTGGACGGCGGCAGATGCAATCGGCCCTCCAGTATGTCCCTCCTCACTTGGAGGTAAAACTGGTACCTGGTGTATTCCTCTTGGAGCTTGCTCGGATCGTTCACGTAAAACTTCACCCGGAAAAACAGCACCTTCTCCTCATCGTTCCCGCTCGGACAGTTGCACAACTGTTTCTTTATAGACTTGCTGTGATCCAACCATCTCTAAACACACAAATTAAAAATTGGGTTAAGTGAAATTAAAAGATGGGTTAAGTGAAATTAAAAGATGGGTTAAGTGAAATTAAAAATTGGGCAAGTCTGTACACAACAAACTAAATAACTTTAAACCAATCTAGTGAGAAACTCGCGTGGCCATTTTACTCAAACGACACACACTTTTTTTCCATTTCGGTGGTGTAAGTAACAGCATTTGCCGCCGGATACCGCCAACATACAGACCCCCATGATGCATGGCAGTTTTCTAATTCACGACTGAACAATAGTGTATTTATTTTTTTACTTTTAGCCAGCTTTTCGGGATTCTGATCTACTGTGTCGGTAAAATAGAGAAGGGTATGTTTACTCACCATGCATTCGGGTTTGTTGTTGGTGGGCGTGCAACCGTTTTCGCTGAACTGCAACCCGAAGTAATCCTTTTCGACGAGTTCCAAATGCTGGTAGACCTGTTCGAGCAGGTGGGCGCCCTTGGAGCGTTTCTCCAGGTGGAAGGTGCGGTCGGTGTCGTCCAGGAAGACCACCCGTACAGCGAGGCCCTTCTGAACTCGCGACCTGGCCGCGGCCAGCTCCAGGGCCTGCACGTTGTACGTGCCCGACGAGCCGCTCAGGCCGCCCGCTCTCTTCGACACGCTCTCGATCATCTCATCCGAGAGTCGACTGGAGAAAAAGCCGCTCTCTAATATATAATATTTCAATTATTAAAAATCTTATTAGAAAATACATAACCTTAAATTTAGCCTCAAATTAATAAAAATAACTTAGTACACCAAATCAAATAAGAAAAAATCTTGACAGCTCGATTGTTGAATCATAAAAATACACACAAGATGTTTGTTGTTATTATCAATATACGAAAAGATAATATCAAGAAAAATCGGTTATAACCTCAATACTCCAATCGACCACAAACAACTGGGGGAGCAATTCTTATCGTGCAGACTCACCGAATTTGGTGATGTTCCGCTTATTGCACTTTTGCACACACTCCCACCCCCCTTTATTCGCCCTTTTGTAATTCAATCACTAGCTGTAAGAAATATCACATAATTGCTCCTTGATCTGGATTTTTTTCATCCGATTCCACCACCGACCGCCGTCGCTAGCAGCGTCCGTTTCCCGAGGAGCAGCATTTTCTCTTTCCGCACATTTTCGCCTCGCGTTCACCACCGCGACTTTTCAGCGCCAATCACCATTTTTCGCTCGTAACGGATCCTCACTCCGTTCGCTCTTTGTAAGCACAAAAAAAAATTGCTTGTGCACTTAGGTGTTTTTGTTGGTTTTGTAATCGACTGACGGTGTTGACAGATTTTTTTTTCGGTACTTGGAGCGCCATCTAGTTTCGATAGATGACAATAGTTTTGGTAAAGATCGATCTGTCATACAGTTTGCTTAAATTGAAAATAGATGGCGCCCAATTGCCTATATATGTTAGTTTCTATTTATCTCGGCTAAATGTGATACAGAGTTCATTTTTCTAGGCGAAAAACTCCGCCGCCGTTTTATTCACTCACTGTTTATTAACATCTTTAATTTAATTGCTTATTACTTTTAGTGGTAGACGGCGCTGTTATCACTCCCATCGGTAATAAAGCGTTCTACTAAATATAATCTTTATTTTTTTACTAAAATAAACAATTTTAGAACTTTGTGTATCGATTAACAAAAATTATTAAAATCCACTGCGATCCAGTCGACTAACACTCAAAGAAATTCTTCTAGAAAACTCGCACAACAATGTTATGTTCATAGTCATCCTTCACTTCTATACTTCCTGAGGTTTTAGAGCCAATTCTTTGAGTGTATTTATTAGATAACTCGAACGATTTATTCATCTTATTGGGATGGTGGAAAACAGCGACGGTCAATTTGTTGTTTGTTATTTTGCTCAAGATTATCTCATCGTAAACGCTCCTGGGGCAACTTACAAGTTTTTCGATTTATCCTGCTGATGGGTGATGATTATTATAGTTTAGTATTACATACTAAGCAACGTTTTAGTATGTCTCATATTTGTAATTATTTTAATTAATGTATCGAACTACAAGAATCTTTAATGTGGAATTGCTAAACTCTATAATAGTAGAAATCTGCAACGATAAATTACAAAAACCTGTAAACTTGCAACAAATTTGACTCTCATCGACGCCGTCTTTTGATTGTAAAAAATTATATTACCTAGTTATTGTTTGGCCGATTGTAGAGCCTAGTTACCGTTTCAAACTACAGGAATCTTTAATGTCGAATTACAAAATCTTTAATTAAATAAATCTGCAATGACAAATTACAGAAACCTGTAAACTTGCAAACAAATATTATTTTCATCAACTCTGTCTTTTGATTGTGATAAATGGAATAACCTTGTTATTGCTTTTCCGATTGTAGAGCCATATTTTACAAAATCTTTCACTGTAGAAACCTGCAATTATAAATTACAGTAACCTGTAAACTTGCAAACGAATTTTATTTTCTTTGACGCCGTCTTTTAATTGTAAAAAGGTAAGCTACATTGTTATTGCTTGGCCGATTGAAGAGCCTAGTTATTGTTTTGAACTAGATAAATCCTTAATGTCAAATCTCAAAATCTATAACTGTAGAAACCTGCAACGAAAAATTACAGAAACATGTAAACTTGCAAACGAATTTTCTTTTGTTCAGGAGTTGGGTTAAGTGAAACTGTAAATTAAGATCTCATGTCTGTAGTTAGGTAAAGTAAAATTGTAGATTAAAACGTCGTGTCAGGAGTTGGGTTAGGTGAAATTGGAAATTTACAGGTCGTGTCAGGAGTTGTGGGAAAGCGTCGATAGGTTAGCGGAGGTCCTGGACTCAATGATGCCAGGCGGCCTGTACGTAACGGAAAGGGCAGAAGTGTACCGGTTAGGTTAGGTTAGGTTAGGTTAGGTTTGTTATTTATAAAATCACGAGTTGGGTTAAGTGTAAGTTATAAAATTCACGAGTTGGGTTAGGTGTAATTTATAATATCACGAGTTGGGTTAGGTGTAAGTTATAAAATTCACGAGTTGGGTTAGGTGTAATTTTTAAATCACAAGTTGGGTTAAGTGTAAGTTATAAAATTCACGAGTTGGGTTAGGTGTAATTTATAAAATCACGAGTTGGGTTAAATGTAATTTATAATATCACGAGTTGGGTTAAGTGTAAGTTATAAAATTCACGAGTTGGGTTAGGTGTAATTTATAAAATCACGAGTTGGGTTAGGTGTAAGTTATAAAATTCACGAGTTGTTTTATGGTGTAATTTATAAAATCACGAGTTGGGTTAAGTGTAAGTTATAAAATTCACGAGTTGGGTTGGGTGTAATTTATAAAATCACGAGTTGGGTTAGGTGTAATTTATAAAATCACGAGTTGGGTTAGGTGTAAGTTATAAAATTCACGAGTTGGGTTAGGTGTAATTTATAAAATCACGAGTTGGGTGAAGTGTAAGTTATAAAATTCACGAGTTGGGTTAGGTGCAATTTATAAAATCACGAGTTGGATTAAGTGTAAGTTATAAAATTCACGAGTTGGGTTAGGTGTAATTTATAAAATCACGAGTTGGGTTAGGTGTAATTTATAAAATCACGAGTTGGGTTAGGTGTAAGTTAAAAAATTCACGAGTTGGGTTAGGTGTAATTTATAAAATCACGAGTTGGGTTAGGTGTAAGTTATAAAATTCACGAGTTGGGTTAGGTGTAATTTATAAAGTCACGAGTTGGGTTAAGTGTAAGTTATAAAATTCACGAGTTGGATTAGGTGTAATTTATAAAATCACGAGTTGGGTTAAGTGTAAGTTATAAAATTCACGAGTTGGGTTAGGTGTAATTTATAAAATCACGAGTTGGGTTAGGTGTAAGTTATAAAATTCACGAGTTGGGTTAGGTATAATTTATAAAACCACGAAATGGGTTAAGTGTAAGTTATAAAATTCACGAGTTGGGTTAGGTGTAATTTATAAAATCACGAGTTGGGTTAAGTGTAAGTTATAAAATTCACGGGTTGGGTTGGGTGTAATTTATAAAATCACGAGTTGGGTTAGGTGTAATTTATAAAATCACGAGTTGGGTTAGGTGTAAGTTATAAAATTCAAGAGTTGGGTTAGGTGTAATTTATAAAATCACGAGTTGGGTTAAGTGTAAGTTATAAAATTCACGAGTTGGGTTAGGTGTAATTTATAAAATCACGAGTTGGGTTAGGTGTAATTTATAAAATTCATGAGTTGGCTTAGGTGTAATTTATAAAATCACGAGTTGGGTTAAGTGTAAGTTATAAAATTCACGAGTTGGGTTAGGTGTAATTTATAAAATCACGAGTTGGGTTAGGTGTAAGTTATAAAATTCACGAGTTGTTTTATGGTGTAATTTATAAAATCACGAGTTGGGTTAAGTGTAAGTTATAAAATTCACGAGTTGGGTTGGGTGTAATTTATAAAATCACGAGTTGGGTTAGGTGTAATTTATAAAATCACGAGTTGGGTTAGGTGTAAGTTATAAAATTCACGAGTTGGGTTAGGTGTAATTTATAAAATCACGAAATGGGTTAAGTGTAAGTTATAAAATTCACGAGTTGGGTTAGGTGTAATTTATAAAATCACGAGTTGGGTTAGGTGTAAGTTATAAAATTCACAAGTTGTTTTATGGTGTAATTTATAAAATCACGAGTTGGGTTAAGTGTAAGTTATAAAATTCACGAGTTGGGTTGGGTGTAATTTATAAAATCACGAGTTGGGTTAAGTGTAATTTATAATATCACGAGTTGGGTTAAGTGTAAGTTATAAAATTCACGAGTTGGGTTAGGTGTAATTTATAAAATCACGAAATGGGTTAAGTGTAAGTTATAAAATTCACGAGTTGGGTTAGGTGTAATTTATAAAATCACGAGTTGGGTTAGGTGTAAGTTATAAAATTCACGAGTTGTTTTATGGTGTAATTTATAAAATCACGAGTTGGGTTAAGTGTAAGTTATAAAATTCACGAGTTGGGTTGGGTGTAATTTATAAAATCACGAGTTGGGTTAAGTGTAATTTATAATATCACGAGTTGGGTTAAGTGTAAGTTATAAAATTCACGAGTTGGGTTAGGTGTAATTTATAAAATCACGAGTTGGGTTAGGTGTAAGTTATAAAATTCACGAGTTGTTTTATGGTGTAATTTATAAAATCACGAGTTGGGTTAAGTGTAAGTTATAAAATTCACGAGTTGGGTTAGGTGTAATTTATAATATCACGAGTTGGGTTAAGTGTAAGTTATAAAATTCACGAGTTGGGTTAGGTGTAATTTATAAAATCACGAGTTGGGTTAGGTGTAAGTTATAAAATTCACGAGTTGTTTTATGGTGTAATTTATAAAATCACGAGTTGGGTTAAGTGTAAGTTATAAAATTCACGAGTTGGGTTGGGTGTAATTTATAAAATCACGAGTTGGGTTAGGTGTAATTTATAAAATCACGAGTTGGGTTAGGTGTAAGTTATAAAATTCACGAGTTGTTTTATGGTGTAATTTATAAAATCACGAGTTGGGTTAAGTGTAAGTTATAAAATTCACGAGTTGGGTTAGGTGTAATTTATAAAATCACGAGTTGGGTTAGGTGTAAGTTATAAAATTCACGAGTTGGGTTAGGTGTAATTTATAAAATCACGAGTTGGGTTAAGTGTAAGTTATAAAATTCACGAGTTGGGTTAGGTGTAATTTATAAAATCACGAGTTGGGTTAGGTGTAATTTATAGAATTCATGAGTTGGCTTAGGTGTAATTTATAAAATCACGAGTTGGGTTAAGTGTAAGTTATAAAATTCACGAGTTGGGTTAGGTGTAATTTATAAAATCACGAGTTGGGTTAGGTGTAATTTATAAAATCACGAGTTGGGTTAAGTGTAAGTTATTAAATTCACGAGTTGGGTTGGGTGTAATTTATAAAATCACGAGTTGGGTTAGGTGTAATTTATAAAATCACGAGTTGGGTTAGGTGTAAGTTATAAAATTCACGAGTTGTTTTATGGTGTAATTTATAAAATCACGAGTTGGGTTAAGTGTAAGTTATAAAATTCACGAGTTGGGTTGGGTGTAATTTATAAAATCACGAGTTGGGTTAGGTGTAATTTATAAAATCACGAGTTGGGTTAGGTGTAATTTATAAAATCACGAGTTGGGTTAAGTGTAAGTTATTAAATTCACGAGTTGGGTTGGGTGTAATTTATAAAATCACGAGTTGGGTTAGGTGTAATTTATAAAATCACGAGTTGGGTTAGGTGTAATTTATAAAATCACGAGTTGGGTTAAGTGTAAGTTATAAAATTCACGAGTTGGGTTGGGTGTAATTTATAAAATCACGAGTTGGGTTAAGTGTAATTTATAATATCACGAGTTGGGTTAAGTGTAAGTTATAAAATTCACGAGTTGGGTTAGGTGTAATTTATAAAATCACGAAATGGGTTAAGTGTAAGTTATAAAATTCACGAGTTGGGTTAGGTGTAATTTATAAAATCACGAGTTGGGTTAGGTGTAAGTTATAAAATTCACGAGTTGTTTTATGGTGTAATTTATAAAATCACGAGTTGGGTTAAGTGTAAGTTATAAAATTCACGAGTTGGGTTGGGTGTAATTTATAAAATCACGAGTTGGGTTAAGTGTAATTTATAATATCACGAGTTGGGTTAAGTGTAAGTTATAAAATTCACGAGTTGGGTTAGGTGTAATTTATAAAATCACGAGTTGGGTTAGGTGTAAGTTATAAAATTCACGAGTTGTTTTATGGTGTAATTTATAAAATCACGAGTTGGGTTAAGTGTAAGTTATAAAATTCACGAGTTGGGTTAGGTGTAATTTATAATATCACGAGTTGGGTTAAGTGTAAGTTATAAAATTCACGAGTTGGGTTAGGTGTAATTTATAAAATCACGAGTTGGGTTAGGTGTAAGTTATAAAATTCACGAGTTGTTTTATGGTGTAATTTATAAAATCACGAGTTGGGTTAAGTGTAAGTTATAAAATTCACGAGTTGGGTTGGGTGTAATTTATAAAATCACGAGTTGGGTTAGGTGTAATTTATAAAATCACGAGTTGGGTTAGGTGTAAGTTATAAAATTCACGAGTTGTTTTATGGTGTAATTTATAAAATCACGAGTTGGGTTAAGTGTAAGTTATAAAATTCACGAGTTGGGTTAGGTGTAATTTATAAAATCACGAGTTGGGTTAGGTGTAAGTTATAAAATTCACGAGTTGGGTTAGGTGTAATTTATAAAATCACGAGTTGGGTTAAGTGTAAGTTATAAAATTCACGAGTTGGGTTAGGTGTAATTTATAAAATCACGAGTTGGGTTAGGTGTAATTTATAGAATTCATGAGTTGGCTTAGGTGTAATTTATAAAATCACGAGTTGGGTTAAGTGTAAGTTATAAAATTCACGAGTTGGGTTAGGTGTAATTTATAAAATCACGAGTTGGGTAAGGTGTAAGTTATAAAATTCACGAGTTGGGTTAGGTGTAATTTATAAAATCACGAGTTGGGTTAGGTGTAATTTATAAAATCACGAGTTGGGTTAAGTGTAAGTTATTAAATTCACGAGTTGGGTTGGGTGTAATTTATAAAATCACGAGTTGGGTTAGGTGTAATTTATAAAATCACGAGTTGGGTTAGGTGTAAGTTATAAAATTCACGAGTTGTTTTATGGTGTAATTTATAAAATCACGAGTTGGGTTAAGTGTAAGTTATAAAATTCACGAGTTGGGTTGGGTGTAATTTATAAAATCACGAGTTGGGTTAGGTGTAATTTATAAAATCACGAGTTGGGTTAGGTGTAAGTTATAAAATTCACGAGTTGGGTTAGGTGTAATTTATAAAATCACGAGTTGGGTGAAGTGTAAGTTATAAAATTCACGAGTTGGGTTAGGTGCAATTTATAAAATCACGAGTTGGATTAAGTGTAAGTTATAAAATTCACGAGTTGGGTTAGGTGTAATTTATAAAATCACGAGTTGGGTTAGGTGTAATTTATAAAATCACGAGTTGGGTTAGGTGTAAGTTAAAAAATTCACGAGTTGGGTTAGGTGTAATTTATAAAATCACGAGTTGGGTTAGGTGTAAGTTATAAAATTCACGAGTTGGGTTAGGTGTAATTTATAAAGTCACGAGTTGGGTTAAGTGTAAGTTATAAAATTCACGAGTTGGATTAGGTGTAATTTATAAAATCACGAGTTGGGTTAAGTGTAAGTTATAAAATTCACGAGTTGGGTTAGGTGTAATTTATAAAATCACGAGTTGGGTTAGGTGTAAGTTATAAAATTCACGAGTTGGGTTAGGTGTAATTTATAAAATCACGAAATGGGTTAAGTGTAAGTTATAAAATTCACGAGTTGGGTTAGGTGTAATTTATAAAATCACGAGTTGGGTTAAGTGTAAGTTATAAAATTCACGGGTTGGGTTGGGTGTAATTTATAAAATCACGAGTTGGGTTAGGTGTAATTTATAAAATCACGAGTTGGGTTAGGTGTAAGTTATAAAATTCAAGAGTTGGGTTAGGTGTAATTTATAAAATCACGAGTTGGGTTAAGTGTAAGTTATAAAATTCACGAGTTGGGTTAGGTGTAATTTATAAAATCACGAGTTGGGTTAGGTGTAATTTATAAAATTCATGAGTTGGCTTAGGTGTAATTTATAAAATCACGAGTTGGGTTAAGTGTAAGTTATAAAATTCACGAGTTGGGTTAGGTGTAATTTATAAAATCACGAGTTGGGTAAGGTGTAAGTTATAAAATTCACGAGTTGGGTTGGGTGTAATTTATAAAATCACGAGTTGGGTTAAGTGTAATTTATAATATCACGAGTTGGGTTAAGTCTTAGTTATAAAATTCACGAGTTGGGTTAGGTGTAATTTATAAAATCACGAGTTGGGTTAGGTGTAAGTTATAAAATTCACGAGTTGTTTTATGGTGTAATTTATAAAATCACGAGTTGGGTTAAGTGTAAGTTATAAAATTCACGAGTTGGGTTGGGTGTAATTTATAAAATCACGAGTTGGGTTAGGTGTAATTTATAAAATCACGAGTTGGGTTAGGTGTAAGTTATAAAATTCACGAGTTGGGTTAGGTGTAATTTATAAAATCACGAGTTGGGTGAAGTGTAAGTTATAAAATTCACGAGTTGGGTTAGGTGCAATTTATAAAATCACGAGTTGGATTAAGTGTAAGTTATAAAATAAATTACACCTAACCCAACTCGTGAATTTTTTAACTTACACCTAACCCAACTCGTGATTTTATAAATTACACCTAACCCAACTCGTGATTTTATAAATTACACCTAACCCAACTCGTGAATTTTATAACTTACACTTAATCCAACTCGTGATTTTATAAATTACACCTAAAAAAAAAAAAAAAGGTTAGGTTAGGTTAGGTTAGGTTAGGTTAGGTTAGGTTAGGTTAGGTTAGGTTAGGTTAGGTTAGGTTAGGTTAGGTTAGGTTAGGTTAGGTTAGGTTAGGTTAGGTTAGGTTAGGTTAGGTTAGGTTAGGTTAGGTTAGGTTAGGTTAGGTTAGGTTAGGTTAGGTTAGGTTAGGTTAGGTTAGGTTAGGTTAGGTTAGGTTAGGTTAGGTTAGGTTAGGTTAGGTTAGGTTAGGTTAGGTTAGGTTAGGTTAGGTTAGGTTAGGTTAGGTTAGGTTAGGTTAGGTTAGGTTAGGTTAGGTTAGGTTAGGTTAGGTTAGGTTAGGTTAGGTTAGGTTAGGTTAGGTTAGGTTAGGTTAGGTTAGGTTAGGTTAGGTTAGGTTAGGTTAGGTTAGGTTAGGTTAGGTTAGGTTAGGTTAGGTTAGGTTAGGTTAGGTTAGGTTAGGTTAGGTTAGGTTAGGTTAGGTTAGGTTAGGTTAGGTTAGGTTAGGTTAGGTTAGGTTAGGTTAGGTTAGGTTAGGTTAGGTTAGGTTAGGTTAGGTTAAGCATTTAAACATTTCAATGAAATAAAAGAAACAATTATTGATAACAAACTAGAATTTGGTGAAATTATTAACTTTTCAAAATGTGCATGTAAAATAAATTTAAACAACGAAGAATCTCAGGTTCAACAATATCTGTTTTTATCTAAATTTAACAAAATTGACAATTCAAACTACGCGGAATTAATTACAATATTAAATAAAATTAAAAACATGTGTATAAATCAACAAATCAATGAAATTCAATGCATAATCATTAATCAAAAACTTAAAATCAAAATTAAAAAAATTCTCGAATGCATATTCAGAAAAACTGAAATAAAAATATACTTGATAAGTAATAATGATATTATAAATACAACGAATGAAGAAAAGTTACCAAAATTAAGAACAACAGAAACAGTTATACTTGAACCACTTGGAACAAACTCGTACGCAGACATTATTAAAAATATCAAAGACAATATAACAGTAGACAAGAGTATAACAATAAAAAAACTAAACAAAACCAAAAACGGCAAAGTAGTAATCAGATTTAATGGAAAAAAACCTAATCAAAACAATAATCTTAAGGAAGATATTAAAAAATTTACAAATAACGTAGCTAATTTTAAAATAAACATGAGGACGGAAACTATAATAATAACAAACATAGACCCAACGGTAACAGCCCAAGAAATAAAGGACACTATAAAGAAAGAATTAGGTATTAATACAACTCAGAATATTATCGAATCAATTAATATAACAAAAAACAAAAGATTTAACGAAATTCAAAGTGCAATCATCAAATTAGATAAAATACTAGCTCTCAAATTAATTAAAAAAGAAACCATTTTTCAAAATTGGAAATATTGGTATATCAAAAAATTTTACACCCCACTTAAATGCTTTAAATGTAAAAAAATTGGACACATTCATAACGAATGCCCAACAGAAAAATTCGAAAATCATTGTTTCAACTGTTTATCACTTGATCACAACTATAAAAATTGCAAATTAACGTCAAAATGTTATCTCTGTAACATTGACGGACACAAGGCGGAATCGATGTATTGCCCAAATTATCGGAAATTAATTAAACAACTTGAAGAAAATGACAATATTATTTCGAATGAGCATAAAAATCCTACAGTTAAATCTAAATAGAGACAAAAGGGCTATGGACCTCGTTAAATCTAACATAATGGAGGAGAATTACGATTATGCAATCATATCAGAACCAAACAAAAATTTTATAAGCAACAACTCTAGATGGTTATCGGACACAAATGAAGACGCTAGCATCTTCATCTGGAACAATAAATTAATAATCAACAAATTTGGCAACAACAAAGGATTTATCTGGTTAGAAACAAAATTTTTCGTTTTATATTCTGTTTATATATCTCCAAATTGCTCAATTACTGAATTTGAAAATATCCTAATAAATTTAAGTAATAATATAAAATCACAATGTAAACCAATTCTACTTGGCGGGGATTTTAATTCAAAATCAAAAGTATGGGGTTCAAAATTGGATGATAGAAGAGGCATAATCTTAAAAGACTGGATATCAGAACATAATCTGATTATTCTAAACAAGAACATAACTCCTACATTTGAAAGAAGAGGTCAAGAGTCTTTTATTGACCTTACACTAGGATCCCTAAATTTACTTAAATACAAAATCATTTGGAATGTCGATCAAACAGAAAATTTAAGCGACCACAACAATATAATCATTGAAATATTTCTCGACAAAAACAAATCTAACTATGTTACTAATAAATCTAATGCATGGAAATTTAACGCGAATAAAACTGAACAAATTTCAAACTTTCTGAAAGAAAAATTATTAAATATTAACATCAATAGTAACCATTTAGACACTACTCTTAGAAATTCTTGTATGAAACATCTTAAAAAATTATCTAGTAACAACCCTAAAAAGAAACAAAATTATTGGTGGAATGATGAACTGTCGAAATTAAGATTAAACTGTAACAAAATTCGTAGAGATATATTGAGAAACAAAAAGAAAAATAGATTAGGTAATTTAGATGAACTTATTAACAACTTAGAATTAAAAAGGAAAGATGAACAACAAATTTTCAAAAAACAAATAGAAAAAGCAAAAAAGAAATGTTGGCTAAATTTATGTGAAGAAGTGGATAATGATATCTGGGGAACCGGATATAAAATCGTGACAGGCAAACTCGGCATTAGAGTAAACCTTCATCTAAGTGATGAAATCCAAATTAAAGAAGCAAAAAAATTATTTCCATCCAAAAAATCTATAACATGGCCACTCCTAAACATCAATAATAACGAAATTCCAATATGTAATGAAGATGAAGTTTTGGCAGCAAGTTCCAAATTAAGTAATAAAAAAGCAGCAGGCCCAGATGGCATTCCTCCAGAAATAGCAAAATTAGCTTGCAAAGTAAGTACAAATTATATTAGTAAACTATTCACAAAATTACTTTCAACGGGTCATTTCCCAAATCAATGGAAATTCGCAAAACTAATCTTATTGGAAAAATCCCGAAAAAATAACATAACAAATTACCGTCCTATTTGTCTTCTTAATACAATGAGCAAAATTTTCGAAAACATTATTAACACAAGATTAAAAGAAGAAATTATGACAAATAACGGAATCTCAGAAAACCAATTTGGATTTAGAGAAGGTAGATCTACTTTAGACGCCATCAGTAAAGTAATCAACACTGGCAAAATCAACACAAAATTCTCAATATTAATTTGTATAGACGTGAAGAACGCGTTTAACTCTGCTCCATGGACTCTCATATCTGTTGCACTAATTAAAAGAAATATTCCAAATTATTTAGTAAGAATAATTAGAAACTACCTATCTGAAAGATTTATTCTAATCGGTAAAAACACAAAATTTAAAGTCTCTTGCGGGGTACCTCAGGGCGCAATTCTCGGACCAACACTATGGAACATCTTTTATGACGACATACTTAAAATCACTCTGCCTGATAACTGTACTTCGATAGCATTTGCTGATGATTTGGCAATCATCGTAAATGGTAACAACAAAGAAGAATTAGAGGGAAGAGGAGATAAAGCGATGGCAATTATCAATAGATGGATGTCAAAAAATGAAATAACTCTGGCCAATGAAAAAACGGAAATTATTATTCTAAATGGAAAAAATACTATTAAAGAGGTCCAAATTAATACTGGTAATAATATTTTTGTTAAGTCTACAAATAAATTAAAATACCTAGGAATTCATATCGGTCGAAATTGTAGTATGCGTGAACATTTTATACAAACTTCGCAAAAAGCCGAAAAGTCAATAAATTCAATAAGTAAATTAATGCCGAACATTCGGGGCCCATCCACCTGGAGCAGAAAAATTTTAATGTCCATTACAAATTCAATTTTACTTTATGGAGCTCCTATTTGGGAAGACTGGTTAAATGCAGCAAAATATAAAAAAATGTTTGAAGGCGCTCAAAGAAGAGCAGCACTTCGTATCGCCCGGGCCTACCGCACTATATCTACGAAAGCTATTCAAGTCATAACTGGTTCAATCCCCATTCACTTACTGGCCATGGAAAGATCCCTAAAATTCAAAAATAGAAACTCATCAAAATCTGAACTAAGACGTAATAGTTTACATTTGTGGCAAACAAGTTGGAACAATGAAATTCATTTGGGCCAAAGAACCAAATTTCTAATACCAGATATCAAGAGATGGATTTCTAGAAAACACGGAGATCTTAGCTACGCCTTTACCCAATTTTTATCCGGACATGGATGTTTCAACCTATACTTAAACAAATTTAAAATACGAAATTCACCAACATGTAACTACTGTACGGAAATTGACGATCCAGACCATACTTTTTTAAAATGCAACCGTTGGGATAATGAACGAAAAATGATTGTAGAAAAATTTGGAAATTTTGAAACATGTAAAGATTTATTAGAACTGATGCTAATCAATATTGATAATTGGAATTTCATACAAAATATTATAGACACAATTATTACAGCTAAAGAAAGCGAAGAAAGAGAATTATTCAATTATTAATTTATAACTATACATTTTTGAGTTTAACTGTGAGATAACTGTACTTTAATACGCTGGGGACGACTATTGTTTCTTGCTTCACTCCTGTTTATGTCGGATGTACATTTCGGGTCGCGGGATGCTCATTATCAATAACAAACTGAGTTGTTGATGATGAGCACCTTGTGTCTCGGAATGTGCATCTGACGGATGGGAGGTTTAATGGGAAAGGACGGTCGTTCTTAGTGTATAAAAACTTATTAAATTATAGGCAAGCAACTTGACGGTGTGCGAAAGCGATTCCAAGCTGTTTGCTAGATTACATAAGAGTGAGGTTTTAGTGAGTAAAGATCCTTTTGATAAGGTCGAGTCTCACACATCCCAGGTTGACTGGTAGTGCATAAAGCATTTCCTCCTCTTTCAAAAAAAAAAAAAAAAAGGTTAGGTTAGGTTAGGTTAGGTTAGGTTAGGTTAGGTTAGGTTAGGTTAGGTTAGGTTAGGTTAGGTTAGGTTAGGTTAGGTTAGGTTAGGTTAGGTTAGGTTAGGTTAGGTTAGGTTAGGTTAGGTTAGGTTAGGTTAGGTTAGGTTAGGTTAGGTTAGGTTAGGTTAGGTTAGGTTAGGTTAGGTTAGGTTAGGTTAGGTTAGGTTAGGTTAGGTTAGGTTAGGTTAGGTTAGGTTAGGTTAGGTTAGGTTAGGTTAGGTTAGGTTAGGTTAGGTTAGGTTAGGTTAGGTTAGGTTAGGTTAGGTTAGGTTAGGTTAGGTTAGGTTAGGTTAGGTTAGGTTAGGTTAGGTTAGGTTAGGTTAGGTTAGGTTAGGTTAGGTTAGGTTAGGTTAGGTTAGGTTAGGTTAGGTTAGGTTAGGTTAGGTTAGGTTAGGTTAGGTTAGGTTAGGTTAGGTTAGGTTAGGTTAGGTTAGGTTAGGTTAGGTTAGGTTAGGTTAGGTTAGGTTAGGTTAGGTTAGGTTAGGTTAGGTTAGGTTAGGTTAGGTTAGGTTAGGTTAGGTTAGGTTAGGTTAGGTTAGGTTAGGTTAGGTTAGGTTAGGTTAGGTTAGGTTAGGTTAGGTTAGGTTAGGTTAGGTTAGGTTAGGTTAGGTTAGGTTAGGTTAGGTTAGGTTAGGTTAGGTTAGGTTAGGTTAGGTTAGGTTAGGTTAGGTTAGGTTAGGTTAGGTTAGGTTAGGTTAGGTTAGGTTAGGTTAGGTTAGGTTAGGTTAGGTTAGGTTAGGTTAGGTTAGGTTAGGTTAGGTTAGGTTAGGTTAGGTTAGGTTAGGTTAGGTTAGGTTAGGTTAGGTTAGGTTAGGTTAGGTTAGGTTAGGTTAGGTTAGGTTAGGTTAGGTTAGGTTAGGTTAGGTTAGGTTAGGTTAGGTTAGGTTAGGTTAGGTTAGGTTAGGTTAGGTTAGGTTAGGTTAGGTTAGGTTAGGTTAGGTTAGGTTAGGTTAGGTTAGGTTAGGTTAGGTTAGGTTAGGTTAGGTTAGGTTAGGTTAGGTTAGGTTAGGTTAGGTTAGGTTAGGTTAGGTTAGGTTAGGTTAGGTTAGGTTAGGTTAGGTTAGGTTAGGTTAGGTTAGGTTAGGTTAGGTTAGGTTAGGTTAGGTTAGGTTAGGTTAGGTTAGGTTAGGTTAGGTTAGGTTAGGTTAGGTTAGGTTAGGTTAGGTTAGGTTAGGTTAGGTTAGGTTAGGTTAGGTTAGGTTAGGTTAGGTTAGGTTAGGTTAGGTTAGGTTAGGTTAGGTTAGGTTAGGTTAGGTTAGGTTAGGTTAGGTTAGGTTAGGTTAGGTTAGGTTAGGTTAGGTTAGGTTAGGTTAGGTTAGGTTAGGTTAGGTTAGGTTAGGTTAGGTTAGGTTAGGTTAGGTTAGGTTAGGTTAGGTTAGGTTAGGTTAGGTTAGGTTAGGTTAGGTTAGGTTAGGTTAGGTTAGGTTAGGTTAGGTTAGGTTAGGTTAGGTTAGGTTAGGTTAGGTTAGGTTAGGTTAGGTTAGGTTAGGTTAGGTTAGGTTAGGTTAGGTTAGGTTAGGTTAGGTTAGGTTAGGTTAGGTTAGGTTAGGTTAGGTTAGGTTAGGTTAGGTTAGGTTAGGTTAGGTTAGGTTAGGTTAGGTTAGGTTAGGTTAGGTTAGGTTAGGTTAGGTTAGGTTAGGTTAGGTTAGGTTAGGTTAGGTTAGGTTAGGTTAGGTTAGGTTAGGTTAGGTTAGGTTAGGTTAGGTTAGGTTAGGTTAGGTTAGGTTAGGTTAGGTTAGGTTAGGTTAGGTTAGGTTAGGTTAGGTTAGGTTAGGTTAGGTTAGGTTAGGTTAGGTTAGGTTAGGTTAGGTTAGGTTAGGTTAGGTTAGGTTAGGTTAGGTTAGGTTAGGTTAGGTTAGGTTAGGTTAGGTTAGGTTAGGTTAGGTTAGGTTAGGTTAGGTTAGGTTAGGTTAGGTTAGGTTAGGTTAGGTTAGGTTAGGTTAGGTTAGGTTAGGTTAGGTTAGGTTAGGTTAGGTTAGGTTAGGTTAGGTTAGGTTAGGTTAGGTTAGGTTAGGTTAGGTTAGGTTAGGTTAGGTTAGGTTAGGTTAGGTTAGGTTAGGTTAGGTTAGGTTAGGTTAGGTTAGGTTAGGTTAGGTTAGGTTAGGTTAGGTTAGGTTAGGTTAGGTTAGGTTAGGTTAGGTTAGGTTAGGTTAGGTTAGGTTAGGTTAGGTTAGGTTAGGTTAGGTTAGGTTAGGTTAGGTTAGGTTAGGTTAGGTTAGGTTAGGTTAGGTTAGGTTAGGTTAGGTTAGGTTAGGTTAGGTTAGGTTAGGTTAGGTTAGGTTAGGTTAGGTTAGGTTAGGTTAGGTTAGGTTAGGTTAGGTTAGGTTAGGTTAGGTTAGGTTAGGTTAGGTTAGGTTAGGTTAGGTTAGGTTAGGTTAGGTTAGGTTAGGTTAGGTTAGGTTAGGTTAGGTTAGGTTAGGTTAGGTTAGGTTAGGTTAGGTTAGGTTAGGTTAGGTTAGGTTAGGTTAGGTTAGGTTAGGTTAGGTTAGGTTAGGTTAGGTTAGGTTAGGTTAGGTTAGGTTAGGTTAGGTTAGGTTAGGTTAGGTTAGGTTAGGTTAGGTTAGGTTAGGTTAGGTTAGGTTAGGTTAGGTTAGGTTAGGTTAGGTTAGGTTAGGTTAGGTTAGGTTAGGTTAGGTTAGGTTAGGTTAGGTTAGGTTAGGTTAGGTTAGGTTAGGTTAGGTTAGGTTAGGTTAGGTTAGGTTAGGTTAGGTTAGGTTAGGTTAGGTTAGGTTAGGTTAGGTTAGGTTAGGTTAGGTTAGGTTAGGTTAGGTTAGGTTAGGTTAGGTTAGGTTAGGTTAGGTTAGGTTAGGTTAGGTTAGGTTAGGTTAGGTTAGGTTAGGTTAGGTTAGGTTAGGTTAGGTTAGGTTAGGTTAGGTTAGGTTAGGTTAGGTTAGGTTAGGTTAGGTTAGGTTAGGTTAGGTTAGGTTAGGTTAGGTTAGGTTAGGTTAGGTTAGGTTAGGTTAGGTTAGGTTAGGTTAGGTTAGGTTAGGTTAGGTTAGGTTAGGTTAGGTTAGGTTAGGTTAGGTTAGGTTAGGTTAGGTTAGGTTAGGTTAGGTTAGGTTAGGTTAGGTTAGGTTAGGTTAGGTTAGGTTAGGTTAGGTTAGGTTAGGTTAGGTTAGGTTAGGTTAGGTTAGGTTAGGTTAGGTTAGGTTAGGTTAGGTTAGGTTAGGTTAGGTTAGGTTAGGTTAGGTTAGGTTAGGTTAGGTTAGGTTAGGTTAGGTTAGGTTAGGTTAGGTTAGGTTAGGTTAGGTTAGGTTAGGTTAGGTTAGGTTAGGTTAGGTTAGGTTAGGTTAGGTTAGGTTAGGTTAGGTTAGGTTAGGTTAGGTTAGGTTAGGTTAGGTTAGGTTAGGTTAGGTTAGGTTAGGTTAGGTTAGGTTAGGTTAGGTTAGGTTAGGTTAGGTTAGGTTAGGTTAGGTTAGGTTAGGTTAGGTTAGGTTAGGTTAGGTTAGGTTAGGTTAGGTTAGGTTAGGTTAGGTTAGGTTAGGTTAGGTTAGGTTAGGTTAGGTTAGGTTAGGTTAGGTTAGGTTAGGTTAGGTTAGGTTAGGTTAGGTTAGGTTAGGTTAGGTTAGGTTAGGTTAGGTTAGGTTAGGTTAGGTTAGGTTAGGTTAGGTTAGGTTAGGTTAGGTTAGGTTAGGTTAGGTTAGGTTAGGTTAGGTTAGGTTAGGTTAGGTTAGGTTAGGTTAGGTTAGGTTAGGTTAGGTTAGGTTAGGTTAGGTTAGGTTAGGTTAGGTTAGGTTAGGTTAGGTTAGGTTAGGTTAGGTTAGGTTAGGTTAGGTTAGGTTAGGTTAGGTTAGGTTAGGTTAGGTTAGGTTAGGTTAGGTTAGGTTAGGTTAGGTTAGGTTAGGTTAGGTTAGGTTAGGTTAGGTTAGGTTAGGTTAGGTTAGGTTAGGTTAGGTTAGGTTAGGTTAGGTTAGGTTAGGTTAGGTTAGGTTAGGTTAGGTTAGGTTAGGTTAGGTTAGGTTAGGTTAGGTTAGGTTAGGTTAGGTTAGGTTAGGTTAGGTTAGGTTAGGTTAGGTTAGGTTAGGTTAGGTTAGGTTAGGTTAGGTTAGGTTAGGTTAGGTTAGGTTAGGTTAGGTTAGGTTAGGTTAGGTTAGGTTAGGTTAGGTTAGGTTAGGTTAGGTTAGGTTAGGTTAGGTTAGGTTAGGTTAGGTTAGGTTAGGTTAGGTTAGGTTAGGTTAGGTTAGGTTAGGTTAGGTTAGGTTAGGTTAGGTTAGGTTAGGTTAGGTTAGGTTAGGTTAGGTTAGGTTAGGTTAGGTTAGGTTAGGTTAGGTTAGGTTAGGTTAGGTTAGGTTAGGTTAGGTTAGGTTAGGTTAGGTTAGGTTAGGTTAGGTTAGGTTAGGTTAGGTTAGGTTAGGTTAGGTTAGGTTAGGTTAGGTTAGGTTAGGTTAGGTTAGGTTAGGTTAGGTTAGGTTAGGTTAGGTTAGGTTAGGTTAGGTTAGGTTAGGTTAGGTTAGGTTAGGTTAGGTTAGGTTAGGTTAGGTTAGGTTAGGTTAGGTTAGGTTAGGTTAGGTTAGGTTAGGTTAGGTTAGGTTAGGTTAGGTTAGGTTAGGTTAGGTTAGGTTAGGTTAGGTTAGGTTAGGTTAGGTTAGGTTAGGTTAGGTTAGGTTAGGTTAGGTTAGGTTAGGTTAGGTTAGGTTAGGTTAGGTTAGGTTAGGTTAGGTTAGGTTAGGTTAGGTTAGGTTAGGTTAGGTTAGGTTAGGTTAGGTTAGGTTAGGTTAGGTTAGGTTAGGTTAGGTTAGGTTAGGTTAGGTTAGGTTAGGTTAGGTTAGGTTAGGTTAGGTTAGGTTAGGTTAGGTTAGGTTAGGTTAGGTTAGGTTAGGTTAGGTTAGGTTAGGTTAGGTTAGGTTAGGTTAGGTTAGGTTAGGTTAGGTTAGGTTAGGTTAGGTTAGGTTAGGTTAGGTTAGGTTAGGTTAGGTTAGGTTAGGTTAGGTTAGGTTAGGTTAGGTTAGGTTAGGTTAGGTTAGGTTAGGTTAGGTTAGGTTAGGTTAGGTTAGGTTAGGTTAGGTTAGGTTAGGTTAGGTTAGGTTAGGTTAGGTTAGGTTAGGTTAGGTTAGGTTAGGTTAGGTTAGGTTAGGTTAGGTTAGGTTAGGTTAGGTTAGGTTAGGTTAGGTTAGGTTAGGTTAGGTTAGGTTAGGTTAGGTTAGGTTAGGTTAGGTTAGGTTAGGTTAGGTTAGGTTAGGTTAGGTTAGGTTAGGTTAGGTTAGGTTAGGTTAGGTTAGGTTAGGTTAGGTTAGGTTAGGTTAGGTTAGGTTAGGTTAGGTTAGGTTAGGTTAGGTTAGGTTAGGTTAGGTTAGGTTAGGTTAGGTTAGGTTAGGTTAGGTTAGGTTAGGTTAGGTTAGGTTAGGTTAGGTTAGGTTAGGTTAGGTTAGGTTAGGTTAGGTTAGGTTAGGTTAGGTTAGGTTAGGTTAGGTTAGGTTAGGTTAGGTTAGGTTAGGTTAGGTTAGGTTAGGTTAGGTTAGGTTAGGTTAGGTTAGGTTAGGTTAGGTTAGGTTAGGTTAGGTTAGGTTAGGTTAGGTTAGGTTAGGTTAGGTTAGGTTAGGTTAGGTTAGGTTAGGTTAGGTTAGGTTAGGTTAGGTTAGGTTAGGTTAGGTTAGGTTAGGTTAGGTTAGGTTAGGTTAGGTTAGGTTAGGTTAGGTTAGGTTAGGTTAGGTTAGGTTAGGTTAGGTTAGGTTAGGTTAGGTTAGGTTAGGTTAGGTTAGGTTAGGTTAGGTTAGGTTAGGTTAGGTTAGGTTAGGTTAGGTTAGGTTAGGTTAGGTTAGGTTAGGTTAGGTTAGGTTAGGTTAGGTTAGGTTAGGTTAGGTTAGGTTAGGTTAGGTTAGGTTAGGTTAGGTTAGGTTAGGTTAGGTTAGGTTAGGTTAGGTTAGGTTAGGTTAGGTTAGGTTAGGTTAGGTTAGGTTAGGTTAGGTTAGGTTAGGTTAGGTTAGGTTAGGTTAGGTTAGGTTAGGTTAGGTTAGGTTAGGTTAGGTTAGGTTAGGTTAGGTTAGGTTAGGTTAGGTTAGGTTAGGTTAGGTTAGGTTAGGTTAGGTTAGGTTAGGTTAGGTTAGGTTAGGTTAGGTTAGGTTAGGTTAGGTTAGGTTAGGTTAGGTTAGGTTAGGTTAGGTTAGGTTAGGTTAGGTTAGGTTAGGTTAGGTTAGGTTAGGTTAGGTTAGGTTAGGTTAGGTTAGGTTAGGTTAGGTTAGGTTAGGTTAGGTTAGGTTAGGTTAGGTTAGGTTAGGTTAGGTTAGGTTAGGTTAGGTTAGGTTAGGTTAGGTTAGGTTAGGTTAGGTTAGGTTAGGTTAGGTTAGGTTAGGTTAGGTTAGGTTAGGTTAGGTTAGGTTAGGTTAGGTTAGGTTAGGTTAGGTTAGGTTAGGTTAGGTTAGGTTAGGTTAGGTTAGGTTAGGTTAGGTTAGGTTAGGTTAGGTTAGGTTAGGTTAGGTTAGGTTAGGTTAGGTTAGGTTAGGTTAGGTTAGGTTAGGTTAGGTTAGGTTAGGTTAGGTTAGGTTAGGTTAGGTTAGGTTAGGTTAGGTTAGGTTAGGTTAGGTTAGGTTAGGTTAGGTTAGGTTAGGTTAGGTTAGGTTAGGTTAGGTTAGGTTAGGTTAGGTTAGGTTAGGTTAGGTTAGGTTAGGTTAGGTTAGGTTAGGTTAGGTTAGGTTAGGTTAGGTTAGGTTAGGTTAGGTTAGGTTAGGTTAGGTTAGGTTAGGTTAGGTTAGGTTAGGTTAGGTTAGGTTAGGTTAGGTTAGGTTAGGTTAGGTTAGGTTAGGTTAGGTTAGGTTAG